>CM076584.1:1059705326-1060305326 GCA_034641835.2 Pinus albicaulis | reverse complement strand
TCGATCCCGTTTGGTCAACAAAAATTCCCCCATCATCTAACCCATTCATTTAGAATATGGTTGTCGTATCTCAACCTTTTGTTCTACCTACAGTGACTATAGGTCATATTATTATTTCAATAAGATCTACTACCCCCTATCACTATCTACGATTACTATGGTTGCACCATTGAGTGGAAAATATACATTTGCGTCCATGCCTGGGGGGCAATCCAATCCTCTTTATGCACCTCCCCTTTCGAGTGGGGGACATCTGAACTCTGGAACCATTTCAAGGGAGAGACAACCTAATGCCATTCGAGGTGGATCATTTCTCTCACAACTGACAAATGATGTCGTAGGAACTACGCCATTGAGTGGTCAACCTACTTCATCTGCATTTTTCTATCAGCAACCCCACATTCATTATTCTTAGGTTCAACAACCCCATCTCCAACAACCTATTGTACAATATCCGTATATTCAGAAACCCCACATATCTCATCAATATATTCAAAAACCAAATATACAGTATCAGTATGTTCCTTGACCAAACGTCTTGTAGAAATAGGTCCAACAACCCCAACGTCTAGTGGGTACTGTTGTGACTAACCCTCAGTTTGGTCCTTACACCCAAACTGGTTTGAATACCCCTTTGGGTCAACCTAGTGCTCACCCCAATCATCCTAGTGTCCAATACGATAAAATTCTTCAGCGTCAGTACGAGGAATTCCAATCGGGGCCTCAACCTGATACTAAATATCAATAGATCCCTCAGTACCATCCGACCCAACCAAGACCTCAAGCTGGACCTCATGTTCAAAAAGGACCTTGTTAGCCCCCCTATGAAATTCTTGACAAGAAAGCTGGGGGGGGCTGGATTTTTTTGGAGCCTTCAAGGAATGCCTTTTCCCCTGAAAACCCATCCTCCTTGAAGCCTCTTTGTGCTGTGCCTAATATAAGTCCCCTTTGCTGATTTCCCATCTAAAGCCTCACTGGTTATATTGCTACCCCTAAAGGACCAACATTTCCCCTCATACTCCTGCAGAACACCACACTTTCACCTCCTTTCCCCTTTGAAAATTCCCCCTCTAATCCCCTAGATTCCCCGGAACCCCCTTCAAACCCTACCCTTATCCTTCAATCAGCTTATTTTTTCCCTCTTTTCCTCTATCATTGCCATCATTCGGCCTAAAATGCATTTAAAATGGGTAAAAAATCATATATTTCATATATTGGGCCCTAGCCCCCTTCGGCCATAGCCCGCGCCCTGTCCCTCCATGTAACCCCGCGCTGGAACCACCCGCTAGCTCCAAAGGTGCCTATTCCATAGGTTCATCGGGCGCGACGACAGCCATTGATCTTGGTTGATCGGACGGTGAACGTTAACCCCGATGCCCCCCGTGTTTCCTCGTTCATTTTTCATCCTGCGCCATCGCCATCCATTTAAAACGATAATCCAATAGTCCAGGATGTACCTGCTTCTGTGGGCCCCGCCGCGCAATAGCGTAAAATTGCCTGGTTTATTTCGCACCGCTTAGGCGCGGTAGGTGGTTTACCCCGAGCACCCAGCAATTCCATTCAGCGCTCACCACCTGTCCCCTGTACGACGGAAAAACCACTTTCTCCCTGCGCATTATCTTTCGGTCCAGGGCGCGTAGCAAAATCCACGACAATCGTCAGATCTCGGGAGCTTCATCCTACGGTCGTCAATCAACAAAGCTGCGCATGGGTTAAACCATCTCCACCTCACCCCTGGCCCACCGTCCGTCGCCCTCCGCCGTTGATCACCACCATGATCAACGGTCCAGATTCGTTCCCACGGTGTTCACTTTTCCATTGTCTCCTGGTTCTGCCACGTCATCTCCACGCGTGCCCTCCGTACTTTCTCCATTGTCTCCTGGTTCTTTTCGTGTTGTTTGATGTTTTTTTCGTGTATTCGCTCTGTATTCCGCCAACCTCCACCAGAGCGATTATCCTTTGTTCTTCCACATTCTTTCCGCCATGTCACCGATTGCACGTCCTTTTTCCTCCATCCCCACTGCATCCATTGTCTGTCCATGGTGTGTTCTTCACAGTTTTCATGTTTTGCAGGATTGTAAATGATAAAAGACCACCATAATGCGTAACCTCTGTTACAGTGATAGAGAAATCAAGAAAGATCATCTTCAAGGGCTGAATTTATGAGAAAAGATCCGGGAAGGTGAAGATAGGATGTTCGTTTGGAAGAACATGATTCAAACTCTATGGAAGACCTTCCAGCACCATTTAAATCTTGAGCTAACCTATCAGAGGCAGAAATGAAGCGGCAGAGGGTTTCAATACAAAGCAAAGGATATTAAGGCACGCTAATGAAGATCCTGAGCCTTAAATCAGTAGTTTAAGAGGCAAAGCACCAGTTTGAAGACCCCGAGGATCGATCAAAGGATCTTGAGCACAAGTAAAAGGTAACATCAGGGTCTATTCGTCAGCAGAATGTTTTTCTTCATCAAGTATAGGGCACCCATACAGCTTTTATTATGCACAATGTCCCTGAAGGAGTTTCCACCCTAACAGCAGTTCAAAACCGACGGAGCATTTATATGATAGACTTCTCAGTAGTTTATTGTATTTTTGTTCAAAGCATCAGGAGTACTGCAGCCAAAAGATGCCAAAATTGTATCCAGAAGAAGATCACTCCTGCATATAGAGGTGACAGAAATTAAATACTCAACAGTCAAACAGGATGGGTTTCGACCCTCCATTCATTTTGTGTCTAATGTTACATTTAGTGTTCACCTACCACCTCAGTCGACCTTCTGTTCATCCTCTGCTATAAAACACAGAAGGAAATTATTGTAAGGGTTTTTGATGAGATATTAGAGAAATGCAAGCGTTTTCCTCTTGAGACAAGTTCTCTGTGTAATATTGTAAGATAGGCTGAGATTTGATGTATTTAGACTGAATTTTCAAGCTATGGGCAATGATGTACCTGATTGGTGTTGTTTTTAATATGACAAGCATATTTCTTTGGATCCTGATCTAAAGCAGCTGGTGATGTTTTCCTATCTCTTTGTTTGATTTCATTTCATTCCATTTCTACGGGCTCGCATCAGAAGTTTGGCATAATATTTACCCTCGATAGGTACCTTATGTTGTTGCTCTCCCAGCCTTTTATGTTTTCTGCTTACATGTGTATCTGAATATTGATTTCAATTGATTTAACCAACGTAGTGGATGTCATTTCCCTCTCTCTGATGTATGAATTGATGAAATCTATGTTTATATGTTCTTGCTAGGATTTAGTTGGATGAGTTGAGAACACTGGGAGGTCTAGAACCCTGTCTCTGCCTCACTAGGATCTTTCCATCTCAATTAAGACTTTCTAAGATCCCTTGTATTGCCTCTGATTTTTTCCAAGAAGGTCTGGAGTTAAATGACCTCTGACCTGATCTGTAGACAGAATTGGACGGTTCTTCTCCTTTCATTTTCAGTCCTTAATGTCCCATTCCAAATATCATCTCTAAGATCCAAATGCTCTGGATGACTAGCCCAATTGAAAGCTTGCACATTGAACACAAGTAAATCCTTTCTTGACTCCATTGCCCAATGGCCTTGATGTTCCCTGAGTTATCTGTCTTAGCCTAATCCCCTCTATGCTCATCCTTGTCTTATATTGGACCTTCCTTTCCTGATTCCCAACAACCAAACATAAACAATCAAAGAAATCATCCCTGCACATATAACTAGCCTAAAATCATAACTTACAGCCTCAAAGACATACCCTTTGACTCATATAGAGAGATCCCTCTCTGGACCTAGGAGGGCTAGATCCTAAGGTCTGAAAGTGGTTCTATGTTGTCTCATCTTTTGGTCTTGTCAACCTGGCCAAAACATGGGAACCCCAACATAATGGCGACTCCGCTGGGGACAATATGAGTGCATTTCACCTTACACATTTTTCCAAGACTCAGAAACTTAGAACTCTGGTTAGGTTGACAGCAAGTCACTCCTTTCTTGAACCAACCTTCATTATCGAGTATTCACCACACTCTTAGACAGAGCCTGGAAAGGGCCATGTAGCCTCCAGATCTCACCCTCTTTGGAGGTGACATATCTGGTAAATGCCCTCCCAGTCAATCTCTGGTTGGAGTTTGCTTTTTGAGGAGATTCTTGAAAGGTGATTTTGCCTGAGCATTGTGGTGGACAGTGTAACCCCTTAGATATACCCTAAAACCCTCCACCTGGTGACTCCATTGTTCCTAAATGAAAATACTCCACTGGTGATCAGTAGGCCTGCTGATTAACCTGGTTTCACAATTAGACTCCACTGGGAGACCAGCCTCTGAGACAACAATCAACCACGGTAGAAGCAACAAGTAGGGTTAAGCTGCTTGGCTAGGAAACAACATTGTGGCTTTCAGAACCATCCACACAAGAGCTTATCCCAACCCCGACCCACCTGAAATAGTTGACAATCTGGAGAGTATCCTCAAGGGATCTCCTACACCTAAAAGACCAACTATTTCCAGTCACATTAATAGAGCTAACTCCGCACCAGAAGACCTAGCAGCTCTATCACATTTTCCCCCTGACCTAGACCTACCTAATAGGCTACCAAGAACTAGGTCATTTAATCATCTAGACCATCCAGACCCTGAATCTCACAGTCCACCATCTCATATTGCTCAACAAACTAGGGACAGAGGAACCCCTCCATCTACAGCACCTGATATCCACCTCATTCAAAACTTGGGGCTCTCCCACCTTAGATCTGCTCAACAGACTTCTGTTGGTTATAATATCCCTATCATCCATATACCAGTTGCCCAAGTTAACCCTGTACCCCATCAGAACATTATCATGGTAGCTTGGTATGCACCTTTAGTTTTACCTCAACCCTTGTTACCCTTACCTAATGATTATCAATAAAAAATCACACACTTCACTGCTAAATAATCCATCACAGCCCAGCAACATGTAGATAAAATGGAGGATTATTTTGACTATATGGAAATTGATGATGAAACAATCAAAATGAGAATCTTTGCCCAAAGCTTAGGGGGTGATGTGAAGAAATGGTTTAAGAGTTTACCCCCTGGTAGTATCCAAGATCTCCCTGCATTATATCAGACCTTCATAGACAAATGGGAAACTAGGGCAAACCCTCGCCAGCTCCTAGCAGAATATATGAGCCTCAAAAGGAATGTGGGAGAGAGTGTCCATGATTACACCACCAGGTTCAATATTATTTACAATGCTCTTCCTCCACACATGAAACCTCCACAAGGTATGGCCCTGGCCAAATACCCTTATGGGTTTGATGCTGACATGGCCTATGAGCTTAAGGATAAAGAGTACACCACACTGGAGGACATGCAGAAAGGAGCAGTGAACATAGAGGCAAACCTTATTGAAAAGAGAGCAAGACTGAGATATGAGAAGAGGGTAACATATAGGGATGACACTGTAGCTTCCACTTCAGACCCAAACTATGATAGATTGTCTAAAAACGTGGATAAGTTGCAACAAATGATGGAAAAAATGGTTGTTACAGTTAGTAATCAGAACAGAAACCAGAACCAAAACTTTAGAAGAAACAATACCACTCCTAACAGACAGAAAGAATCAGATCAACAAGTTATTCCCCCTTTCCAAAAAAAATTAGATGAAGATGAGGGAATCATAGAGGAGTCTGAAGGGAATGCGATAAACATGTTTGAAACAGAAGCATCAGTCCTTAACTATGATTCAGGGGAAGATCAACCCTCACCTTCATACTGGGATGAGGAACGGTTAGAAACTGAAGATTACAGATTAGGATTTGAAAATTCCATGATGCAGCTCAGAGAACAATATGAACTTAGGAGAAAAAGGAACCAAGAAAATCCAAAAACTGAGACTCCTGAGGTTACCATCAAGAAAAGACCTGATAAAACTTCTAAAACATCTGCTGTAAATAGCAAATCAGTAGCTGAAAGTTCTGGGAAGAACAAAGAAAAAGACAACCAGAAGAATGAAAAATGAGGTGAGCCCGCTAGCAGTACTAGCACTTCAGTTAGTACTCCTGATACAATTGTTCCTAGCCCTGTACATAGTGAGAAATTATAAAATGATTCAGTCACCAAGGTGGCTAATAAAACAGAGTCGAGAATTTCCAGGAACCAGTCCACTTTCAATTTGGAAAGTGAGATTGCAAAAATTAAAATCTCTGTCCCGATCTCTGAGCTGGCCACTCAGGTTGTATATAAAGGCCAAATTTTGAAAGCGTTGAATCTAGGGGAAAACAACGACACTGTGAATTTGAATGATGATCAACCTGTCCTCCTGTTTGGTCCAAAGATTGAGGGAAAGTTTCAGGAAGGGGTAGTTCCACCTTTTTATATCAATCTCAACATTCATGAAAAAATACTCCACAATGCCATGCACGATTCTGGAGCATCACACAATTTATTGCCTAAGGTAGTGATGGAAAATCTTGGCCTAGAGATAACCCGACCTTACAAAGATCTATATTCGTTCGACTCTAGCAGAGTAAAATTCCTAGGCCTAATCAAAGACTTATGTGTGAGCTTGACCCAGATCCCAGCTAAATGTATGGTCATGGATGTGGTGGTAGAAGATGTGCCACCCAAGTATGGCATGCTATTGTCAAGATCATGGGGAGTCAAACTGCAAGGAACAATGCATATGGATGGCTCATATGCCACTATCCCTATATTTGGCCAACTTAGAAGACTGCATAGAGAGTCCTAGATGAAATTCCTAGTTAGTAGCCCCGAGAAACCTGAAAATTCACCATTATACTCTGTACACACATACCTGGATTCTTTCATTCTTTATAACGACCAATCTTTAGGAGATCCAGAATCTGAATCTAGAGATACAAGCAAGGACGCAGAGCCCATGGCCTTCAGCATAATGGCTACCCTAGAAGAATACGATGAAGAAAACCATGGGCATGGTATTGAAAACGAAACTCTGAGTGAACTAGCAACAGAAATAGAACGTAAACAGCAAGGTAGCCAACTCTCTTAACCCCATGCGTGTCATGAAGAAAAAAACAACCCGCAGCCTAGTACAGACTCCCCAACGCAGCATAATGGCGAACCCCTATGGGAGATGAATTTCGATGGGTATTGTACTAGGAAAGATGCTGGGGTAGGGGTGTGGATATGTAACACAGAGAGTGACCACGCTGAGAGCCATGCTGTAAATATGCACTTCAAATGTACAAATAATATTTCAGAATATGAAGCTCTTATCCTTGGCCTGAATCTGTTGAAAAAATTGGGAGCCCATAGGATAGCTGTACGAGGAGACTCAGAGTTAGTCATAAAACAAGTAAACGGTGAGTATTCAGCAAAACACCCCAGGCTCAGGGCATACATGAATGATAACATGGATATACTAAAAAAATTTATGGAATATGAGCTGGTGTTTGTCCCTAGGGGTCAAAATGTTATCGCAAATGGATTGGCTTGCCTGGCTAGTTCATATCCTAAGACTCCAGCTGACCAAAAAATCATCATTCAGACCAAATTTAGACCTGCGGTGCCAGACAATGAAAAATATTGGTAGGTCTTTGAAGGCGATAAATAGATAGAGGATTTCATGATAGGCAAAAACGAGTTTGAATTTTCTGATTCAGACTCTAAATCTGAGGACAACTCCCTGAGTGAAGAATCCTCTAGTGAGGAAACCCCACCTTGTAGCATAGAAATAAACACTTTTTCCCTAGAAACTGGAAGTGCAACCACAGAACGTGAAAACGTAGATAGTGAGGAAGTGGAGGTGCTGCAGGCCAAAGACAATAATATACACAGAGGCTTGGTACCCTTGGAGGACCTTTTTTACTTTGATGACGTAGCAAAAAATCCCACTATAGAACATGCAGACTCAGACATAGAAGAATGCAACATAAGCACTGAAGATAAGCCCAAAATGATTAAACTGGCTAAGTCTATACCTACAAACATGAAGAAAAAATGCATTGACCTGTTTTAGGAATTCATTGATGTGTTTGCATGGAGCTATGAAGACTTGAAGGCCTATGACACCGACATCATACAACACAAGATACCCCTGAAGGAAAATCAGAAGCCTTTTAGACAAAAACTCCGTAGGATCAATCCGAAACAATTGCCTGCAGTAGAGAAAGAGATCAAAAAGATGTATGATGCAGGAATAATAGTCCCTGTAAGGTTTTCTGATTGGGTGTCAAACTTAGTGGCTATGAGAAAGAAAACAGGGGAGATCAGACTATGCATAGACTTCAGAAACATCAACAGAGCGTCCCTGAAAGACAACTACCCTTTGCCTAGAATGGAACATATCCTACAAAAGGTAGTGGGATCTAAGAGAATCTCCCTGCTTGATGGTTTTTCAGGATACAATCAAGTTCTTGTACTCCCAGAAGATCAACTCAAAACATCTTTTACCACTCCATGGGGCACCTTCATGTATGTGAAAATGCCCTTTGGACTGATGAATGCTGGAGCTACCTTCTAGAGAGCGATGGATATAGCTTTCTCAGATGAGATAGGACACTTTATAGTTATCTACTTGGATGACTTGACTGTCTTTTCTAAAACTGAAGAAGAACACTTGAAACATCTGAGGAAAGTCTTTGAAAAATGTAGAAGGTACGGTCTGTCCTTGAATCCTAAGAAAACTGTGTTTGGGCTGCAAGAAGGAAAACTTCTTGGCCACATTATATCCGAGAAAGGAATTAGGATAGACCCACAGAGAGTTTAGGGGATACTTCAAATCACACACCCGAGAAACATCAAGGAGTTGCAGTCCTTTATAGGGAAGATCAATTTCCTTAGGAGATTCATTCCCAACCTTGCTGAGCACCTTAGGAAAATGACTGACATGTTAAAAAGGGGTGCGGGAATTAAATGGACTGTGGAAGCCAAGAAATATTTTGAGTCAGTAAAACTTGCACTCAATCAAGCTCCTATCCTTATCAACCCAGAATTCTCAAAGGATTTCTTGATTTTTTCATTTGCCTCCCAGCATACAATGGCTGCAGTTTTGCTGCAGAAAAACACAGAGGGAATGGAACAGCCAATTGCCTTCTTCAGCAAAGCACTAAGAGATGCACCCTTGAAGTACAACATTATGGAAAAGCAGGCCTATGCCTTGGTAAAGGCCTTAAAAGACTTAAGGGTGTACATTCTGCATTCTCACACCATTGCTTATGTGCCAAATATAGTGGTAAAAGATATCTTGTCCCAGGACCTTGATGGGAAAAGGGGAAAATTGATTGCTACAATATTAGAATACGACCTCGAGATAAAGCCCACCAAACTGATCAAAGGTCAAGGCCTAGCCCAATTAATGGCTGAATCTAATCTGCAGACCCTTGACATTAACATGGTAAATGCCTTAGACGAGCACGAAGGATCGCCCCTCCCAACTGTTGAGGAGAAGTTTCAGAACTCTCCTTGGTATTCTGATATCCTTTATGTGCTCACCAATCTCAATGCCCCTCCAGGACTGTCTAAAACTAAGGCCAGATTCATAAAGATGAAAGCTAGAAACTACTGCATTTTGGATGAAAACCTATATTGGAAAAATCCAAATGGCCTATTGTTGAAATGTTTTTCTGAAACTGAAGCTGAAAGAATCAAACAATAATTTCATGCCGGAGAGTGTGGAGGCCACCTGAGTTGGAAAGCCACTGCAAATAAAATACTCAGGGCTGGTTACTATTGGCCTACACTCTTTAATTATGTCCATAAAATGATTCTTACCTGCCACAAATGTCATATCTTCGAAGGCAGAGGAAATCTCCTCCCCCTCCCTTTACAACCTATCACTGTAGAAGGTCCCTTCATGCAATGGGGCCTAGACTTTATAGGAGAAATTCATCCTGCTTCCTCTGGACAACATAAATGGATCCTAACAGCCACCGACTACTTCACTAAATGGATAGAAGCCATACCCACTAGGAATGCCACTGATTCTGTCATCATTAGGTTCCTAGAAGACTTCATCCTATCTCGATTTGGCTGTCCAAGGAAAATAATCACTGACAATGCTGCTGCTTTCGAATCCAAGAAAATGGTTGATTTCTGTCACAGGTACGAAATAGCACTTGGTCATTCAACTACCTATTACCCCTAGGGTAATGGCTTAGCTGAATCATCAAATAAAAGCCTGGTTACAATCATCAAGAAGCTGCTGGAAGAGAACAAAAAGTCATGGCATAAAAATTTGGTACATGCTTTGTGGGCTGACAGGCTCACCACGAAGAAATCTATTGGTATGTCACCATTCCAGCTGGTTTATGGAACATAAGCATTTTTTCCTACTAGCCTTGGATTTCCAGTGATTAAGCTTGTCCAGGAGATTCAGTCAGAGGAAGACAGTATGTTAAGAAGAATTAATGAGACAATCCATCTTCAGCAAACGAGAGAAGAGGTCTACAACAGAGCAGTGAAAGTTCAGGACAACATAAAGAGGCAGTTTGACAAAAGAGCCAAAGCTTCAAATTTCAAAGTTGGAGACAAAGTTCTGAAATGGGATTCAAGAAGAGAGGACAAAGGTAAACATGGAAAGTTTGACAGCTTGTGGCAAGGTCCATATATCATTCAGGCCATTGTGGGTCCTAATGCATTTTCCTACAAGAACTTGATGGTACAGAGCTGTTTGGGGGTCCTGTCAATGGCAGGATGCTCAAGCATTACTTCTGCTAAATTTCAGTTTCTAGTTTCCATTCCATTGTACATACCATTGCAGTGTTTTCTTCTGATTAAAAAAAAAAAGAAAAAAAGAAGAGGAGAGGTTCAGACATGTTCAAAACATGAACCTCCGAAAGGCAAAGGAGTGGCTCAAACATGATCAAAATCTGAGCCAAATGGGAGCAGAATAGCTGGTCCTAATATGCTCAAAATCCGGACCAGCAGTGAAAAGAGGAATCAGCTCTAACGTGCCCAAAACCAGAGCTGAAAGGAAGACAAAGAAGTGACTCTAACAAGCTCAAAACTTGAGTCACGAAAGAAGAAGAATGCTGCAAGTTTCATATTTTAAGCCTTCATAGTTTTGTTTTCTGCAATATTCTATCCATGTGCAACTGTTGTTATGCCTTGGATCCACAGCGAGTCAGACAGTTTAATCCTGGCCTGACTGTTTTGAATTTCCTGTCTTAGAATGTAGGAGAAGAAGCCTGTTGGACAGTTTAATCCCAACAGGTAGTAGATTAAGTAGAGAAACATATGTGGCCAAAAGTTTAATCTGGCCTCATGGAGAAATAAGGGTAGATTTAGAATAGGTTTGTTTTCTGTTTCAAAAATTAAAAATGTAAAGGATCTGCTAGCTCAAATGCACCCTAGAAGAAGAAAAAATGTTAGGACTGTAGTTTGGGTAGGTAGACTGGTTGGGAAAGTATTTCTGCTGATGTTTTTCTCATATTGTGGCAGTTGAAAATCAGAAAGGAAAGGGATGTGCCAAGCAGCAGGCATCTGGCCTACACCAAAGATCATCTACTGGATTCTTGACTCCTTCAAGAAGAAGCCATCCCCATGTGGAGCCACTGTTAGCCCCCCTATGAAATTCTTGACAAGCAAGCTGGGGGGGGGGCTGGATTGTTTTGGAGCCTTCAAGGAATGCCTTTTCCCCTGAAAACCCATCCTCCTTGAAGCCTCTTTGTGCTGTGCCTAATATAAGTCCCCTTTGCTGATTTCCCATCTAAAGCCTCACTGGTTATATTGCTACCCCTAAAGGACCAACATTGCCCCTCATACTCCTGCAGAACACCACACTTTCACCTCCTTTCCCCATTGAAAATTCCCCCTCTAATCCCCTAGATTCCCTGGAACCCCCTTCAAACCCTACCCTTATCCTTCAATCAGCTTATTTTTTCCCTCTTTTCCTCTATCATTGCCATCATTCGGCCTAAAATGCATTTAAAATGGGTAAAAAATCATATATTTCATATATTGGGCCCTAGCCCCCTTCGGCCATAGCCCGCGCCCTGTCCCTCCATGTAACCCCACGCTGGAACCACCCGCCAGCTCCAAAGGTGCCTATTCCATAGGTTCATCGGACGCGACGGCAGCCGTTGATCTTGGTTGATCGGACGGTGAACGTTAACCCCGATGCCCCCCATGTTTCCTCGTTCATTTTTCATCCCGCGCCATCGCCGTCCGTTTAAAACGATAATCCAACGGTCCAGGATGTACTTGCTTCTGTGGGTCCCATCGCGCAATAGCGTAAAACTGCCTGGTTTATTTCGCACCGCTTAGGCGTGGTAGGTGGTTTTCCCCTAGCACCCAGCGATTCCATTCAGCGCTCGCCATTTTTCCCCTATGCGACGGCAAAAACGCTTTCTCCCCACGCATTATCTTTCGGTCTAGGGCGCGTAGAGAAATCCACGACAGCCGTCAGATCTCGGGAGCTTCATCCTACGGTCGTTAATCAACAAAGCTGCGCATGGGTTAAACCATCTCCACCGCACCCCTAGCCCACCGTTCGTCGCCCTCCGTTGTTGATCTCCACCATGATCAACGGTCCAGATTCGTTCCCACGCTGTTGACTTTTCCATTGTCTCCCGGTTCCGCCACGTCATCTCCACGCGTGCCCTCCGTACTTTCTCCCATTCCATTATGTATATCTGGTTCTTTTCGTGTTGTTTGATGTTTTTTACGTGTATTCTCTCTGTATTCCGCCAACCTCCACCAGAGCGATTCTCCTTTGTTCTTCCGCATTCTTTCCGCCATGTCACCAATTGCACGACCTTTTTCCTCCATCCCCACTGCATCCATTGTCCGTCCATGGTGTGTTCTTCAAATTTTTCATGTTTTGCAGGATTGTAAATGATAGAAGACCGCCATAATGTGTAGCCTCTGTTACAGTGACAGAGAAATCAAGAAAGATCATCTTCAGCGGCTAAATTTATGAGCAAAGATCCAAGAAGGTGAAGATAGGACGTTCGTTTGGAAGAACAGGATTCAAACTCTGTGGAAGACCTTCCAGCACCATTTAAAGCTCGAGCTAACCTGTCAGAGGCAGAAATGAAGTGGCAGAGGGTTTCAGTACAAAGCAAAGGAGATTAAGGCATGCTAATGAAGATCCTGAGCCTTAAATCAGTAGTTTAAGAGGCAAAGCACCAGTTTGAAGACCTCGAGGATCAATCAAAGGATCCTGAGCACAAGTAAAAGGTAACATCAGGGTCTATTCATTAGCAGAATGTTTTTCTTCATCAAGTACAGGGCGTCCATACAAATTTTGTTATGCATAATGTCCCTGAAGGAGTTTCCACCCTAACAGCAGTTCAAAACTGCCGGAGCATTTATATGACAGAATTCTCAGTAGTTTATTGTATTTTTGTTCAAAGCATCAGGAGTACTGTAGCTGAAAGATGCCAAAATCATATCTAGAAGAAGATCGCTCCTGCATAAAGAGGTGACAGAAATTAAATACTCAACAGTCAAACAGGATGGGTTTCGACCCTCCATTCATTTTGTGTCTAATGTTACATTTAGTGTTCACCTACCACCTCAATCGACCTTCTGTTCATCCTCTGCTATAAAACACAGAATGAAATTATTGTAAGGGTTGTTGATGAGATATTAGAGAAATGCAAGCGTTTTCCTCTTGAGACAAGTTCTCTGTGTAATATTGTAAGATAGGCTGAGATTTGATGTATTTAGACTGAATGTTCAAGCTGTGGGCAATGATGTACCTGATTGGTGTTGTTTTTAATATGACAAGCATATTTCTTTGGATCCTGATCTAAAGTAGCTGGTGATGTTTTCCTATCTCTGTGTTTGATTTCATTTCATTCCATTTCTACTGGCTCGCATCAGAAGTTTGGCATAAGATTTACCCTCGATAGGTACCTTATGTTGCTGCTCTCCCAGCCTTTTATGTTTTCTACTTACATGTGTATCTGAATATTGATTTCAATTGATTTAACCAGCGTAGTGGATGTCATTTCCTGCTCTCTGATGTATGATTTGATGAAATCTATGTTTAGATGTTCTTGCTAGGATTTAATTGGATGAGTTGAGAACACTGGGAGGTCTAGAACCCTGTCTCTGCCTCACTAGGATCTTTCCATCTCAATTAAGCCTTTCTAAGATCCCTTGTATTGCCTCTGATTTTGTCCAAGTAGGTCTGGAGTTAAATGACCTCTGACCTAATCTGTAGACAGAATTGGACGGTTCTTCTCCTTTCATTTTCAGTCCTTAATGTCCCATTCCAAATATCATCTCTAAGATCCAAATGCTCTGGATGAATAGCCCAACTGAAAGCTTGCACATTGAACATAAGTAAATCCTTTCTTGACTCCATTGCCCAATGGCCTTGATGTTCCCTGAGTTATCTGTCTTAGCCTAATCCCCTCTATGCTCATCCTTGTCTTATATTGCACCTTCCTTTCCTGATTCCCAACAACCAAACATAAACAATCAAACAAATCAACCTTGCGCATATAACTAGCCTAAAATCATAAATTAGATTCTCAAAGACATACCCTTTGACTCATATAGAGAGATCCCTCTCTTGACCTAGGAGGGCTAGATCCTAAGGTCTGAAAGTCGTTCTATGTTGTCTCATCTTTTGGTCTTGTCAACCTGGCCAAAACATGGGAACCCCAACAGACCTCATACTGGACCAGATGTCCAGCAAGGACCGCAATTCCACACCCAAGAGGGGCCTCATCAATAGCCCTAGTAGGGTCCCTACGTTCATCAGTAGCTACAATAAGGTCCTTACCAACCATAAGAGCAGTATCTGTATCTGGGTCAAAATATTCACTATTGGGGTAAGAATCTATATCAACCATGTTGGAACTTGTTGAAGGCTAAAAAGTGACTTCCTCAACATTAGGGATTCCACCTGGCCGGGAGCTTAAAAAAACTTCTTTTCCGTTCAAAATGATGGGTCCGATTGGGGTTAAAGGGACCAGTTTCCCGTATAAAGAGAGTTTGTATAACAAAATAAATGAAATCAACACTAGCGAGGTGATTTATTGTAACGATAACATAAATTAAAACTAATCTAAATACTTCCCGGGATTGGATTCAAATATATGATTAAGGCATAGAATTTCACAAGCATGAAATATTATAGATCATCACATACTTAATGAATATAAGCACATTTAAGAAACTAAGTCAATTTAATTGATTTAGTTGATGAAGAACATTAATCACATAAAATATCTTTAAGTCTCACATCTAACAACGTATCCTTCAATATATTATATCAATAGTAATAAGAAAATATATCACTTTTGTGCTGATCAAAATGAAACTAATAAAAATAATATGTTTACTAAAATCTCATAAACATAAAACAATCAATACAAAGATAATAGAACCCGTTGTATCATAGCTTTAGATCCAAAAAGATAGCTTCAAGGTTCAGATTTTCAATTAGATAACTTTCGTTCAAACAATAGTGTAACTTCCAAAAGAAGTCTTTTCAAAATTCTGGACACATTTTTAAATGCATGAAAGGGGTTTAAATACTAATTAATATTACAAAAATAGAAGACTTGTAAAATACGTCTTCTAATATTACTCTAAACTATAAAACTATAAACTAGGAAAATAAAATGCATAAGTTGTAACAATCTATGACTGTTTCCTAGATTCATTCTCTAGATGATCTTTGAGCTACCATGCTTTGATCATATGTTCGAGTTGGGGGGGATGAATTGGATGTATTATCATATGGCCCGTGAATACTGCATCATTCAATGTTGGAAGAGGCTGAGCTGCTACATTGGAGAGGCACGTCAACATTATCAATTGGTTATGAGGCTTAATCAACAAGTACCTGTAAATCTCCATATTTAACCTTGTCAGATTTTCTATGTCAAGAGCTTTTCTGTTTGATGTCTCTTGCCAGGATTGTTTTAGGAAACTGATTTCTGGCAGAGTCTCTTTTGATGCTTCATGAATCAGGTTGGCTTGTAGAAGAGAATATTTTATATATTTAGAGATGCTGGAAGATAAATTATTAGCTCTGATAATAACTAATTCAATTCTCTTGATTTAATATCCTAATATCAAAATATTATATCTTTGATTTATTCTTCAAGACGAGGGATATCGGTTGCTCTACCCTGTGCAATATCTTGCCAATCTATGTATTTTGACACTTTGTCATCAATTTCTTCATAATAAGTTCTCAGATTGGAAATCTTAGTAACTAATTGATCACTGGTCTTAACTTGACCTTGAATCTGATTATAATTCTGATAGAAAACTGTTTGTTGTGTTTCCAGTAATGCTTCCAACTCTATTGCTTCTTTCTTTACTTCATTGATTTCTAGCTTTTCTCGGATATTTTCAATTTTTGCTGCATTTGATTAATTTTTTGATCCTTTTCTTTAATTTCGTTTTCAAGTTTGAGTTTGAGTTAGAGAAAAAAACTTGCCCATTTGAGAGATTTTCTGGTCCTTTTCTAAAATAATTGAATCAACCTCTACTGCCTTATCAATTTTTGCATTTGCATAAGCACCTAAAAATTGAGATAATCTATAAAGCTCTTTCCCTAGATATGATTGAGTTCCTTTCCAAGGAACTCACATTAATGTTGAATCCATAGGTAGTTCTGGAGATTCTTCCATATTTCATTTCTTCTTTGACCTGGTCATGGCAACTTTGTGCCTTGGACTATAAAGCATGTCCAGTGGCCGTATCTCTTCAACTTTGAGGACTATTTTAGTAGTTAAAAAATCTGAAATGATTTCCATATCTTAGGCTGGTGTTTCCAATGGTTTCTCCTCTGTATCATTGTTTCCTTGGATCTGGCTTTGCTCAAGAATAATTTTGGAAACATCTGCAGTGAATGAGGCTTCTATGATTTCTTCCCGATTCTTTGAGTTATCTATATCAATAGAAACATGTTGCATACTTGATTCTCTTGTATGATTCATGGAACTTGTAGCACCTACAGTAGGCATGGTTTCTGACTGAATGGAATTTTGAATAGCAGGGGTATCAGTCTCTGACAGTGCTTTCTCAAATTCTTCCCAATTTTGGATGAAGCTATCATCCTGTTGGTTATCACTCAGAAAAAGTGAAACATCATTTTACATAATCTTGGAAGTTAATTTTTCAAAGGTATGGTCATAGAGTTCATTAGGAAAATTTAAATTTTTCATATTAGCCTATCCTAAGGTCTAAACCCACCCCCATTCAAGTCTTATCATGTCCCATCAGTCATCATTTGCTGACGTATTTCATTTTCCAAGTTTTTAAATTCGAAAAGGTCACTTTAGCCAAGATTTCCTATTTTCGTAGTGAATTACACTGTAAAAAGGCAGTTTTGGCTAAAAAACTACTAATATTTTCATAGCGAAAATGCCAGGAAATACACTGACTACACTACAAAAGAGGTATTTCAGTTTGTATTTTCAAATCAGGTGCTAGGTGTCAGTCAATGATTAGAAGTGCTAGGGTGGATGTCATTCGAGTTAGTTAAGTTTAAATCAAGGTACATTGGTCATGGCTGAGGTCATCATTACTGTTTTTAGCATGTATGAGTCATGGTTAAGCCATGGATTGTCATTGAAACTTTAAAACATTACCCAATTGGGTCATTTGTCATTCTCCACTCCATATTTGCATGTTATTGAGTTCTAGAGAGTTGTTTCACCAAGCCTAGCTGGTTGCTGGCATTTTCGAAAGTTGCAGGTGTCACTAATCAAGTGAGCTAGAGAAGGTATAAAAGCACCATGGCTGCAAAGAGGAAGACCAAAAAAGGAGGCCACTACCTTAGATATGAGCCATCATACATGAATTTTCTGAATGAAGACCCAACTGCCTTAGAAGGTTTCAGAAGAACAAGGTGTTTGCAGTTTTTCCAAATATTGCAAGGATGCCATGTGTAGGTTTCTAAGGATTTTGCCACCAGTTTCAATGGGACAGATTCAAAGGTGGGAATGATGAACTTCACTGTAACACCAGAGACTATTGCAAAAGAAACAAGAATTCCTAGAGGAGGAGAACAATGGTTCAAAGGCTTCAATTCCACCATGCAGACATTTAAGGAATTTATCATGCCAGAGCATAGTGAAATTGATCTCACAAATTCCATCCCAAGGAGCTACATGAAAGACAACTTATCAAAGTTACTGCTAATCATTTAGAAATACTTCACCTGTGAAGGGAGGTATCATATGAT
Source organism: Pinus albicaulis (assembly GCA_034641835.2). Lineage (NCBI taxonomy): Eukaryota > Viridiplantae > Streptophyta > Pinopsida > Pinales > Pinaceae > Pinus > Pinus albicaulis. The sequence goes on along the minus strand of CM076584.1, from coordinate 1,060,287,218 downwards.
TTATTCCTACCACCTCAGGCTTCTGCTACATTTTGTTGGTAAGAGGTCCCTTGATTTACCCTTTTACTTATACAAAATCTTAGCTAAAATGTCAGACAAAGTTCAAGCTAAATCTGAAGGAAATGAAACCTCACTCTTTCATCATGGTTTAATCAAGTTACTGGTATTAGAAGAGTTAAAGAGATTAGGAAGATACTCATCATCTTTTCTGTTTGTCAGTGGTTTTGAAGTAGATGCCATCACTCCTAAGAAATCCTAAACCTATAGGCATACCATCACCTTCAGTGGCAGAGCAAAGTGAGCCAGTGATCTGGAGACAGAGTCATTGCAGAAAGTTGATACACCTATTGTTACACCTTAAAAAAAAATCCAGCAGTAAGCAAAAATGGTATCAAGAGGGTTACAAGAGGCCAAACAGTGGCTAAGGGTAACTTAAAAGACATTCTACATGCTATTGATATTGAAGAAAATCCCATAGTCCAAGCTGAAGATATAGATGAGGGAGGAAAGAAGCTCAAGAAAGCCAAAACAGCTAAGAAGATAGAGTTTTAAAGTGAGGATGTAGGTTTCATGTTTCAAACTAGGAAACCAATGACAAGACATGCTAGAAAGCTCTTGGAAAGCAGTAATGAAGCTCAAAAGGTCACTGAAACTATCCATCCACCACCAAGCATTATTGACCTTTCCTCACCTGCAAAAGAAGAACCATTCATTAAACAAAGGAAAGGAAAAGAGAAAATTATTGAAAAAATAGAGATTGAGGTCCTTAAGGAGTAGTTGAAGCTAGAAAATAATGAAATATCAGTCTTGAATAAAGAGGCAAGGAAGCACAAGGTTTATAAGGTATAGTTTGAGAAAATGATAGAAATTTGGGAAGAGAAGGTTAATATTGTGTCAAAGACCTTAGATAACACACAACAATTGATCAAATGGACTTAGCCATTGAGAGGAGAAGTGAAGCATATCAGAAAAATTAACTTGCACTTGAAATCTAGGAATAGGACACTAAAGGACCAAGTCAAAGTTCTTCAAGAGAAATTAGAATTGTTTCATGAAGAGTTGGAGAAGAAGGGCTTAAATATGACTGTGGTTGAGGAGCCCATAGCTCAACTAATCATTAATGAAGAAGAAACACCTCAAGGGTCCTAATTTGAGTTTGAATTTGTTTTAGAAGATTCATGGCATGTTGAAGACCAAGTTTGTGCAACTGGAGGTCACTTTTTGGATAAAATTTAAAAATATAGAAATGATGCAATTTTTCACAGTTTCATAGCGTTTCCTAGGCTTAAAGCCAGGAAAAACACTATAAAAATTTCTATAGCAGCCTATTTTCTTCCAAAAGCACTTTTTGTAGTTTTTAAGGAGGGATTTTAATGGTGGTGAGGTGTCATGTCTTGGTGAACACCATGGAACAACAAAGGAGTAGAAATTTTGAGTGCAAAAGCTATTTTTTGGACGCTACGAAAGCTCGCTAGGAAACTATCCTATTTTCGTAGCGAGTTTTTTTTGAAGGTTTTGGAACAGTTTAAAGGTAGTTTTGGACATCCGGGCTCCTCCAACAGGTCAAGGGACCTTACCATCGAACATTTATGACTTGAAGAAAGTTCAATGGAGACAAATCATCAGCTAAAGCTTTCGTTGAAGATAATGTCTTGTATTCCTAAAAAATAGGGTTTTGTTCCACATGTCTAGGAGGGTTTTTAATGTGTAAAGTAGTGATGAACTATGTCATAGAATTTTTAGTGAAATAGGAGTTTGAGTCCTATTAGGAGATGTCATCTTTAGGGTGTAGCTGCCATTTTTTTATTAAAAGATATGTTTTTCTGTTATATGAGGTTTCATAGGAAGAATTTGATGAATCTAACCAAGAGGCAGATCATCCCTACTGTAACATTATCTATTTAAAGGAAATCATCGAAGTAGTAAAGGGTTGGAGATTTTTTTTTTGTACCATACTGCTGCTTTATGTAATTTGAATTATATCAGTGATACAGAAGGTTTTCTTCTTGACAGACCTGAGATTCTGTTGACGGGAAAAGATGTTTGGCCAAGAGTAAGGGATCTCCCTGGTGAAAATTCCGAATTAGACTCTAAACCATTTGTGATAGGGATCCCGTCCGGGGTGTGGGTCCGGCTACCGTTGAATAATCCTTTTCTCGGACACAAACGAGCCCTGCAGAACTGTGAAAACATGATTATCCGGATGGTACATGGAAAATGGATGATGAGTCTTAATGAAAATAAAACAATATGAATAGCAAGATGAGTTAAAGCCTGCAGCCAAAGGAAATGCTATTTGCAGCACATCATTAGGGTCATGCTTGTAAAAGTTGTTCAAACCACAGAAGAAACTATTATTTATGGTTAGAGCACCCTTCACTTCCTTAAGCGGTCTCAAGAGATGATATAAATGTTAGTAATGGAGTTACTAACATTTTATAAATAAAAAACCTAACATCATTAACAAATTTGGTGAGCTCAAATGTATAAATGATATAAGCAGAAAACGCAGATTACTTAATCAGAAATATATCAGATACATAAGACAAAATATTCACAGTATCAACAAATTAATTCTCATCAGATCCAAGAGTGGAATCAAAACAAGTTCTTGTATTCATTCATAGAAAAGTGCATTCAATGCTATACAATCCTCTTTGCTCCTTTGGAGTCCCAAAAAAAAAAGATCCTTTACAATTCCTTGAAGGGGGTATTTATAGGACAAAATTTACCCTTGGGTATCCCTAACTTTTCATCTTCCTGACCGTTGAGATGCTCTGCGACTTGATAGAATCTGCAACTTGCGACCTTGGCTATAACTATGACCTGTGACCCCTTAATTGTTGCTACTTGCAACCTCTTCTGTTTGCCGCAATATGTGACTTGGTCATGGGAGTAGTTGGGTGATTTCGAGGTCAAGGACATCTACTTGCTTTTGTTCTTTGAGATAACTCTGCCATGCCCGATAATCTGCAGATACTGGGGAGACCTGAGGCGTATCTTCTCTCAACCTGTGAAGACACTCGAGCACATTTGGAATCAAATTTTCCTTCTTGATTGTGATATGATTTTCTAGGGAGGCTAGTTTTGTGTATATCCGGACTGGTGTCACGATGAATTGAACCATGTTTTCTTGTGATGCCAACAGGTCTTGAGAGGATGCTGCTTGCCTTATGGGCTGTAGAAATGCTTGGATATATTTTGAGACATCTTCCCATGTTTTCTCTTCACCCAGTGCACCCAGAGACGAGATGTGGTGTACTTAGGCCATTGATTCAATGCTGCTAATTAGATGTTCATATGCGAACATTACTTTCTCCAAATCCTTGATGAGTTTCTCCTTGGATTGTACCTTTATCCAGATTTGAACCTTGTCATTCTGGGTGGAAATCCAATATTTTCTAAGAAAAGTGGCCGGAGCTTGTGGATACCTGTTAGACCACTCCAATAATCTATCCAAGGCAGTAGAGGCTTCCCTTAGCTGTGTGTTCCTCCTCTTGGTTTCTGCCTGTGCTTTTAGTAGAGGCACGACGATTTGTTTTATCGTGAACAGTTCTTCATATACCTATTTCATGGTGGCCTCCAAAGTTACCAGATCTCCCTAAACAGTGAGCGATATTTCATTAGTAGGGGTATTCCTAATCTGAAGCTGTTGGAACTCTTCCTATATCACCTTATTTTCCTGTTCTGATTTAGCTGTCTTGAGTTTGGAGACCTGTAGTTGATTCTGCAGGGACAAATTTCTCTGCTCATTCTGCTTACGTTCTCCTCGATAGCTGCTACAAAAGCTATACTGGCTGATGCGATCATAACCGGATTGGTCGTGGTGTCCAAGACTATATCCTTCTCTGTACTAACTGTAAGGGGTGCAACAGGGTCCCGTGCCAAACATATTCTCTTTTCCTGCATGATATTGTGTGTGAATTGATCGTAGGTAAGTCTTGTGATATCAAGCACTCCCTCATCTAGATCCTCGGAGGTACCCAATTCCGAGAGGGCAAAGCACACATTGGTTGTAGGAGTTGTTTGGGGTACCTCGATGTGTGGAAAATAAATTTTATTCTCTATCTATAGAGGCAATGTTTTACTTCCTTCAGTTCCTTTGGAGGAATCTTCCTTTGACTTCCTACTTTCTTCCTCTCTCCTCTTTTTCTTTGTTTATGCTCTATCTTGTTCTTCTTTCAGCTGGTGCTCCGCTTCTTCTTTGTCATGTTCTTCCTTTAGTCGGTGCTCAGCTTCTACTCTAGCTTGATCTTTTTTTAGCTGGTGCTCAGCTTCTGCCTTATCCTATTTTATTTTTAGCTGGTGCTTAGCTTCTGCCTTTTCTTCCTCCTCTTTCTTCTGTTGTTCCTCTTCTTTTTTCTTGAGGTTTTCCTCTTCCCGTTTCTTCCTTTGTTCTTCTTTCAGTTGCTTCTTTAGTTTGTCCTCCTCTTGCTTTTCCTTTTCCTCATCTTCTTGTTGAGCTTTAGCCTTTTTTTCCTTTTGCTGGGCGGAAGGATTATGACCTGTACTGGTCCTTGGCTTCTTGGTTTTGGAGGATGATGCTCCTCCCAACGTATGGATTCTCTCTTCTAAAGTCTGATTATCCTGATCTTCTTGATTAGTTGATTCCTCTAGAGCGGCCTCTATGTATTTTTTATACCAGTTCCTGACTCTGTCTTCAGCTGGGCAATCAATATGCTGGTAACTCCATTTGAATTTGGCCCGCTTGTAGTGGGCAGGGATGATTCTCTCAGGATCATACGTCCGGTGTGCCAATGGAGGTAGACAAAATCCTTTAACTTGTTCTGTCTTTTCCTATACTTCCCTGAAATCCTTCACTATGTATGCGTCGATAGTGAGTGGCAGAGTAGGCCATGGCTTCTTCTTGACCTTAGTGAGAACTTTTGAAAAACCCCCTGACATCTGGTAACATGTTTCTTGGAGGAGGAGTTTGTCAGTTACGAACTGGGGTAGTGCGTGAGGAGCCTTGAGAAACCCAAAAACTTGGATGAAAGTACCATCCATGTCAGGGAACCAGTGGGCTACTCAGGTTATCATCTCCATGGCTCGCCTGGACATGCACGGGGTGTATTTTGCGAATAGATTCCCGTAGAGAGCAGGGATGAAGCTCCATGCGATTGAATCCATGTCCTGCTTATATCTGGAATCCCAGAACACCATTAAATATTTGTGAATTGGATCTCCATGTTCTGGGTCCCATTTGTGTGCCCACCCCTCAAAATGGCACCTTGCGCATACTGCATCTAAAAGGTATGATGCCATGTAAAAAATGATGCATACCCTTCATCAGGTTCTAGTGCCGCAGATATGTTTGATCTGAGGGCCACCACTATCAAGTTGGCCCAGTTGAAGCAGGTGTCATACAATGTAACAACATACATCAGAGAAACCCAAGCACTGTTAGAAAGTGGTTGCATCTGGACGACCATACATCCTACATAACATTGCAACTACAAGCTTGTAGACTTTCTTGAGACCTGCCATCTGATATTCCTAATCGTTCTTGAGCTGGAAATTTTCTGGGTCTTCCCACCATCCCTTTAAGGTCTCAGAAATGGGGACTGCATGAGTGGTGGCCCACTCATCGTTGAAGGTATTTTCTCGGGCGGGAAGCGCATAATGGAATTCTGCATCTTTCCCCTTCAGGTTTGCGAATGTCTTCCCAGCATTGTCTCGAATGACCCAGATCTTGGGGTCGACCCTCTGTAGGATCCACTCGATCAATGCTGCACATGGGAATATAGGTGTATTTGCACCTGCGTAATGGAGCTTGGATCTTTTAACCTGCACATACACCTACCATTCTAGGAGATCTTCTGGGAATTCAGGCTTTGTAAATTCTTGGTATACCTGATACCAAGTCATACTATCCCCTTTACCGAATGTGCACACTGTGTCTCCATAGATAGGGGGAAGAGAAATAGGTATTTCCTCCTCCAATATTTCTATCTCAGGGCTTTTGTTCCTTTTGTGAACTGCCGGAGGCCCCATATCACTTGAGGCCGACGAGATGGATACGCACTCTAGCTCGGTTTCGAGGTTCCCTAGCATGTTCATAAAACAATCCTGCGATAAGATAAATGTTTATAAATATATGGGCTGCCCCTACCTCTGCTCAGTTATTTTCAAGGAAATGGGTGAACCTGCGACCTGACGACCTTGTGAGGGGGTCATTGGGTCGCTAGGTCACGTTAGTTTAAAATTTCACAAAAAAGCGACTTAGCGACTTAGCGACTTGTGACTAGGTCGTGAGGTCACTGAGTCGATGAGTTGCGATGGTTTATATCTTCATAGAAGTGAGACCTGGTGACTTAACGACTCGTGAATTGGTCGCAAGGTCACTAAGTCGCGAAGTTACCTCACTTTGAACTTTTTCGTAATATGCGACCTAGTGACCCTGCGACTTAGCGACTGAGGTCGCGAGGTCTCGGGGTTGTGGGGTTTATCTAGGGCTTGGGGGACGCGTGATGGAAAAAGGTTTAAAAACACACACAACGATCATAATATCATCGACCGAGTCATAGAAGTCTTCTTTGGTGATTTAGGGGAGGTCCCTGAGGCAAGTAGGGGGCAGCTAAGCTTGTTGAAAGAAATAAAAAGACCTGAACGGGTAAAAATCTTGAGGGAGGTAGGCAAGCTTGTGGAATGATTGCTAGGGAGCTTGATCAAAGGCATAACATGGCTAAAATATGCTAGGGGCAAGGGGAAGAAATAACAATAATTAATCTAGGAAGGAAACAGCAGGAGGATTAGGCAACTTACTTGGGAAAAATGCACTCCAGCTAGCTTGTTTGAGGTGTTTTCTTTCTTCGTCGTGCAGGTTGAATTAGACCTATGCGACCCTTCTATATATAAAGGGGTTGCATGTGTGGGAAATAAATGAGGGTTGCAAGGTCGCAAATGAGTTGAGTTAATGTGACGTGCAACCTAGCGACTCTACATCCTTGTAACCTGGTGATCTGAAATTGTGAGAACAAAGTATTTCTCATACAGAGATTTACTGTAGGGGCATTCACCAGATATTTCACCTCTCAAAGAAAGGATGAATCCAGAGGCTACCTGGCCCTTCTACAGACTTTGCCTAAAGAAATAAAATGTAATCACTAAGATCCGATCAATGAAAGTATTTGTTTTAAGTGCAAAGTATTCATTGATCCAGCTTTAATATGAATGATGTACCATAATGCACTTAGTAAGTATAATGGGTTTGAAGATGAACTAATAAGTTTTGTTCCACTGTTTAACTTTTAGCAGGAAAAAGAGTGCTTATAAATTCTTGTTTAAAGGAAGCGAGAATCTGAAAATATACAGCAAAATTATACACTATGACAGCAAATAATTGTTTCAACGGTTCACCCCTCTCTTGGGCTACATCCGCTGGGTCCAAAAGCCTCTAAATAGGCTTTTTCCTCTTTGATTAAATGCTCAAAATGTGAATAAAACTGTATAGAAGCCTCAAATGGCAAAATACACTGCAAATTAATATTCAGAAGGCTCAAATCAGTATAAAATGACTAAACAAACACCTCCATTGGATGAAGATAGTCCAAAACAGCTCTTCTTCCCTTAGGCCTTGGTGGCTCCACGACTAAAAACGCTGGTAAATTCTCTGTTAGAGCACCCTGATGGCTCTGCAAACACTTCCAACAGCTCCAGAATGATCCAATACCCCAGAATCAAAAAAAAATTTCGTATCAAAAGGCCTCTCCTAGACAAAGTTATGGCTCTTTTACTCCAACTGCCAGTTTGGCCTAGAGAAACTCCACCAAATCTGGAGAAAATCCAGAGAACACCGAAAAAATTGGATCGGTTGTTAAATTTGGGGCGAACCGCCGAATTTACCGCCGAATTCGGGGGGCTGGCGGATAAACCCCTCGTGATCGCACCGAATGGGAGTGGGTTGAATGACTTGAAGTCGTGGCGGCATGTATTAATGTTTGAACCATATGTATTAACCCCCGTGCTATGAATATGTGACCATACCCCAACGTTGCACGTCGATGGAGTAGGCTGTGGTTCCGAGCGAGGGGTTCTATGAAGAAGGGGGCTGGCCCCCTTTCGGGCCCCGCCCAAACAATCATTCAAATTCAAATAGAATTTTGTGCCGAATGTTTAATAAGAACCGTTGTCGTGGCCCATTGGTCGGGCCTCTCTGTTGACATCCAGCCGACCAGGTTTCAAATTGTGCCCGCGACCATATAAAATTTTTGAACGCCCATTTCCATTCCGCCTTGGGGCCACGTGGCGGCCTCCAGGCTGGCCACGTGGCGCCCTGTAATTGGATGCCACTGGAATATTCCTCAGAATATTCTGTAGAATATTCCATGGAATATTCCCAAAATATTCTGTGGAATATTCTTTTTTTAATAAAAATAATTTTCATAAAGTCAATTTTTGGCATTTTTTAATTAAAATTAGCGAACTTTAAAGCTGAATATCTTCTGCATACGGCGTCGGATTTGAGTGCCGTTCACGTCTACAGGATCGTCTTTCCGAGATCTTTCCAATTGATCTATTTTGGACCAATTCTAAGCAAATTAATTTTTGAGCATTTTTCTACAAGAGACTTGATCTCCTGATCACACCTCCCAAATGGGAAGCTTTTGGACCCTCAAAAGCTTTCACTTACCTGTTAAGAAGGTGAGGATACAGCCTCCTCACCTGTTCCAACTCCATCCAATTTTCTTTGCTTGGTTTACTGCCTTTTAAACCAACTCTTAGATAATCAACATCTCCCCTCCTTGAAGTGCATGTCCTTCTGTCAAGGATTGCATCTTCTTTCAACTCATCCAAAAATTCTGGCGAGAAATATTCTATGGATGGTAGCTGAACATGATTTTCATAATCATCAATAAGAGGAGGTTCATACAAACGTAAATTTTCCACATTAACAACGGAATACATTTGCATGTATGTAGGCAAATCTAGTTGAAAAGCATTATTTCCAACTTTTTTAAGGATTTTGAATGGACCATAACGAATAGGCTTCAGATTTTTACCTTCTCCTTGCATTCTATCCTTACTTATATGCAACCATACCTCATCTCCTTCCTGAAACTTGTGATCAATTCTATGTTTGTCATGTCTTTCTTTGTACTTGCCTTGACTCTTTTCAAGTTGTTCTTGAACTTGCTGATGAATGAGCTGAATTCTTTCAATGAACATGCGAGCTTTTTCAATGTCACTATGCCCATCAATGGCAATATCCTTCTCAAGAATGAAGTCTAATGGTGACTTAGGCAAATATCCAAAACAAGCTTCAAATGGCGAAGTATTTGTAGAAGAGTGTTTGGTCCGGTTGTAAGCATGTTGAATGTAATGCAAATGCTCATCCCAAAGCTTGGGATGCTTGCTGCAATACCCTCTCAAAAGATGCACAATGGTTCTTTTCACTACCTCTGATTGGCCATCTGTTTGTGGATGGAAATTAGTACTCTTCTTCAACTTGGTGTCCATCATCTTCCATAGATTGGACCAAAAATTCCCAACAAATCTGGAATCCCTGTCACTAACAATAGAAGTAGGCAAGCCATAATGAACCCATACATGTTGAAAATATAAATCAACAGTTTGTTTAGCAGTTATAGTTTTCTTACATGGCATAAGAATACACATCTTGCTGAAATGATCAAATACTACAAAAAGATAATCATGCTGCTTTCTAGATAATGGTAATCCCCCAACAAAATCCATAGAAACACTTTCCCATGGTCTAGAAGGTACCGGCAATGGCGTATAAAATCCAAGCTTCCTATTGCTAGGCTTGCTTGTAGCACATAATGAACAACCTCTAATGAAACGTGTAACACTATCTACCATGCGAGGCCAATAACAATACCTCTGCAGATGTGCCACCGTTTTGCTTACACCGAGATGACCAGCAATAAGAGAAGAATGAGCTTCTCTCATCATGCTTAATCTCTCTCCCCGTGGTATACATAACTTTCCCAAATGAAACAGCAAATTTTTATGCAAATGATAATCATTCTCCTCAACATGATTCCCTTTACTCAAGTTAGCATACACCTCTTTAAAATCTTCATCTGATGCATACTGTTCTATGTAGCTTTCATGCCCAATAGAATCATTCTTAAGCAAAATACTAGCACTAATAATAGGCCTTGAAAGCATATCAGCAACTTTATTTTTAATACCTTTCTTGTACCTTATTACCAAGTGAAATTTTTGTAGGAAACCAATCCATCTGAAATGTCGTGACTGCTGCAATTTACTTTGCGACTGAAAATACTGTAAAGGTTGATGGTCGGTATGCACAATTGTTTCTTTTCCCATCAAATAGTGCTTCCACTTTTTGAAACTTTGTACCAACGCATACAACTCCTTATCATATGTAGGATAATTCACAACAGAACCATTAAATGTCTCAGAATGAAAAGCGATAGGCTTACCATGCTGTAAGAGAACTGCACCCATGGCATAATCACTAGCATCTGTCTGAATCTCGAATGGCTGTCTCAAATCTGGTAATGCAAGAACCGGAGCTGAACTGATCTTTTCTTTCAAAGATTCGAAAGCTTTTTGTTGCTTACTTCCCCATTGGAAAGCACGCTTCACACTTGTCACTGCATGCATAGGATCTGCTATGGCAGAAAAGTTAGCAATAAACTTTCTCCAATACTGAGCTGCACCCAAAAAACTTCTTACCTCTGTAATGGACTTGGGAGTAGGCCAATTCACAATAGCTTCTACTTTTGAAGGATCAATTCTCAAAGCGCCTCCACCTACTATGTGTCCCAAATAAACCAAAGTCTTTCCAAATTCACACTTTGACATCTTAATAAATAACTGATTTTTCTTCAAAACATCAAGTACTTTACTGACATGCATGACATGATCTTCTCTTGTCTTGCTGAAAATCAAGATGTCATCTAAGTAGAAAATAACAAAATCATCAAGAAAAGGACGTAAGACATCATCCATGACCCGCATGAAAGTTGCAGGTGCATTGCATAAACCAAACGGCATCACAAGCCACTCAAAGAGTCCTTGTTTGGTTTTAAAAGCTGTCTTTCAAATGTCACTTTCCTCAATTCTTACTTGATGATAACCACTTCTTAAGTCTAACTTAGTGAAATATCTTGCATCTTTCAGCTGATCTAACAAATCATCTATTCTTGGAAGTGGGTAACGATTCTTTATCGTTATCTTGTTCAAAGCTCTGAAGTCAACACACATACGCCAAGTTCCATCTTTATTCGGAATCAACACTATCGGTGACCCACATGGCGAAGTGCTTGGCCTTATGAAACCCTTTCCCAACAACTCTTTAATATGCTTCTTTATTTCAGCATTCTCCATAACAGACATGCGATACATGCCTATGTTAGGAAGAGGACAATCTGGATGTAAATGGATTTCATGCTGAATCTCCCTTTTAGGAGGCAAACCTGTTGGCTCCTGAAACATCTCATGATGTGCATCAACTACATCATATAAATCAGATTTAAGCTTTGCATCAAAATTTTCAAATGACTCATGATTCACATCAACCTTTGGCTTGACCATAAGAAGTACAAAACTCTTGCTTGAATTGACTAGCCTTTTTACCTGTCTTGCATTTACCATTGCAACATTTGTCTTCTTGCGATGAGCTCTGACAATAAACTCCTTGCCATATTTGAAAAGATGATATTTGTTTTCATGGCAATAGAAGATCGCTTTCCTGTCAAACAAGTAAGGACTTCCCAAAACAATACCAGATATATCAAGTGGCACCACATCAAGTTCAAATGTGTCAATAAAGTGTGCAGTTATTGCAAAGCACAATATGCACTTCCTTGAGACTTGCAAGTTGGCGTCCTTGCATATCCATCCAAGTGGATAAGGCTTCGGATGTGGAATGGTCTCAAGTTTAAGCTTCTTGACCAAGTCTTCAGATATGAGGTTAGCTTGTGACCCACTGTCAAATAGTGTGTCTATTTTGGTATGTTTTGAAACTACCCTCACATGGAACAGTTCAATTCTTTCTTCCTCATTAGGAGCTTGTGTATGACAGTTTGAAGAACTAGCACTTGCTTGAGTTTCAATTTCCTTCCCTTTCAAACTTTTCAAACCCATGCCTGTAATTTTTGTTTCGTCACCTGAATCATCACCTAAATCTTGTGGTGTAGTTGTAGTAGCTGCATTTTTCTTCTTTCCCTTGTTTTTGTTAAACTAGTTTCTTTTTTCAGGATGAAGTTTCCAACAGTTTTTCTCTTCATGACCACTCTTTGAACAATGTTTACAAATGACCTTTTCACCCTCTTGTTTGATAGATGCATTTTTCTTGCCTTTTCCTTTGTTTTTCTCTTTGTTATTTCCTTTGAAAGTCTTGTTTCTACCCTCATCAAAAGTATTCTTTCCTCTAGCTTCTAAATGTGTAGCCTGCACAAAGACTTCACCTAAGCTGGTAAGATTGAACATTAGGATAGTATGTTTAAGGTAACTGTGCAAACCTCCTATGTATTTCAACAGGGTGTCTTGAATTTGTAAGTCTACTCCAAGTAGAAGTGCTCTCCTTCTAAACTCTTGGGTATAATCTTGCACATTTTGACCCTTAAGTTGCCTAAAATTTTGCCAATTCATGATTGCTTTATGAATATGAGCAAGAGGATAAAACTGTTTCTTAATAGCAGTAATAAACTCAGTCCATGTTAGATTTATCTTACCATGCTTTTTAATCTCGTCTCTAGTCTTGGCTTCCCACCAAACCAAAGCTGCTCCATCCATTCTCAAAGAGGCTAATTGGATTTTTGTGTCATCATCATGTAAATTCTGAATTCTTAGATAGACTTCCAGCTGTCTAATCCAATTATCCAATTTCTCTGCATTCACATCACCATTAAAAATCGGCAACTCAAACTTCACATCAAGCTTTAACAAAGGATTTTTAAGAGATGTTTTTGTTTTTTGTGACTGTTTTTCAGAAGTTGAAGAGGATGATGTGGAGGATGAGGATGATGATGGAGATGGTGGATCACCATTTCCTCCATTCCCTTTCTTAGACTCATCTTTGTCTTTCTTTCCTCCTGAAGAATCTCCTTCTTCTCTTTGGTTCCTAGACCCTTCTCCAGCAATCCTATCATTTCTCTCCTGGTATAGGATCCTAACCATCTCAGTCAAGTCCAAGAAAGCTTTTCTAAAGACTCTTTCTTCTTCCTTGGGATCCATTTCCTCATGTACTTCTCCTTCTCTGGAAGACATGTTTGTGGTTGATTCTAAGGCTATTGAGGATGAAATGGAAGGTGGATGTAATGGCACTCTAGCCCTCCTTGGTTGAGGATTAACTTGTTCTCTAACCAATTGACCTTCCCCTCTTTGCAATTTCAGCCTAGTAAGCATCAAATTTTGTAGAATAATACAATTTACTTGCACAAATTTCACAAACTCTTAAGCAAAACCTTGAGCTCCGATACCAACCTGATCTGAAATTGTGAGAACAAAGTATTTCTCATACAGAGATTGACTGTAGGGGCATTCACCGGATATTTCACCTTTCAAAGAAAGGATGAATCCAGAGGCTACCTAGCCCTTCTACAGACTCTGCCTAAAGAAATAAAATGTAATCACTGAGATCCGATCAATGAAAGTATTTGTTTTAAGTACAAAGTATTCATTGATCCAGCTTTAATGTGTGAATAGGCAAGTATACATATTCTGCAAATGAAGTATAATGGTTTGAAGATGAACTAATAAGTTTTGTTCACTGTTTAAACCTGCTTGGGAAAAGTTTTCTTATAAAAATTTACTGTTTAAAGGAGCAGAATCTGAAAATATGCAGCAAAATTATACAGTATGACAACAAATAATTGTTTAAGCGGTTCACCCCTCTATTGGGCTACCTCCGCTGGGTCCAAAAGCCTCTAATTAGGCTTTTTCCTCTTTGATTAAATGCTCAAAATGTGAATACAACTGTATAGAAGTCTCAAATGGAAAAATACACTGCAAATTAAGATTCAGAAGGCTCAAATCAGTATAAAATGACTAAACAAACACCTCCATTGGATGAAGATAGTCCAAAACAGCTGTTCTTCCCTTAGGCCTTGGTGGCTCCATGACCAAAAGCGCTGGTAAATTCTCTGTTAGAGTGCCTTGATGGCTCTGCAAACACTTCCAACAGCTCCAGAATGATCCAATACCCCAGAATCAAAAAAAAAATTCGTATCAAAAGGCCTCTCCTAGCAAAAGTTATGGCTCTTTTACTCCAATTGCCAGTTTGGCCTAGAGAAACTCCACCAAATTTGCAGAAACTCCAGATAACACCGAAAAAATTGGATCGGTTGCTAAATTTGGGGCGAACCGCCGAATTTACCGCCGAATTGGGGGGCTGGCAGATAAACCCCTCGTGACCGCACCGAACGGGAGTGGGTTGAACGACTTTAAGTCGTGGCGGCATGTATTAATGTTTGAACCATATGTATTAACCCCCGGGCTATGAATACGTGACCATACCCCGACGTGGCGCCCCGATGGAGTAGGCTGTGGTTCCGAGCGAGGGGTTCTATGAAGAAGGGGCCTCGCCCCCTTTCGGGCCCCGCCCAAACAATCATTCAAATTCAAATAGAATTTTGTGCCGAATGTTTAATAAGAACCATTGTCATGGCCCGTTGGTCAGGCCTCTTCGTTGACATCTGTCCGACCAGGTTTCAAATCCTGCCCGCGACCATATAAAACTTTTGAACGCCCATTTCCATTCCGCCTTGGGGCCACGTGGCGGCCTCCGGGCTAGCCACGTGGCGCCCTGTAATTGGATGCCACTGGAATATTCCTTAGAATATTCTACAGAATATTCCATAGAATATTCCCAGAATATTCTATGGAATATTCTTTTTTTAATAAAAATAATTTTCATAAAGTCAATTTTTGGCATTTTTTAATTGAAATTGGCGAACTTTAACGCTGAATATCTTCTGCATACTGCGTCGGATTTGAGTGTCGTTCGTGTCTATAGGATCATCTTTCTGAGCTCTTTCCAGTCGATCTGTTTCGGACCAATTCTGAGCAACTTCATTTTTGAGCATTTTTCTACAAGAGACTTGATCTCTTGATCACTTGGGGGGTCGCGTGGTCGCAGGGTTGCAATTTTTTGGTTTCGAGATGATGCACGACCTCGCGAATTTGTGACCTGAGGGGTTGCAAGGTCGCAGTGTCACAAATTAAAAGAGTTAACCAATTTTGCGACTTAGCGACTTGAGATTTTGAAAGGGTGAATTTAGCCTTGACTCCATTTTTCCAAAGGGTTAGGGGCTCAAAAATTTTAAGAGGGAAAAATTTTGGAGGGTGTTGTAGTAGCTACAACAAATGGCGATTCATTGGTAGGACCCAGGATCTCTGCTGGTGCTTAATCTTGTGGGGGGGGGGGCCTTGGCCTGCTAATCCTTTCACTTCATGGGTCCCACTACTTTCTTCCTCGGCCCTTGTGTGTTTTCTCCACCTTCATGCATGTCCCAGGGTGCTGGTCCACCACATTTCATTCCTGGAGACTAGACGGAAAGGTTGGAGTAACCTCAGGGATTTCCAAGATCCGGTATAATTATTTTATCCTTATCTTGTTGCTATGCTGCTAGCGAACTTGGTGGTCCTGGCGGAGTCACTTCCTAGGAGTCATGGACGTTTCTCCACTTCCAGCGAGCGTATTCAGTACCCCGGAAGAGTTGTCGCATCGCCTCTCTATGTAGGAAGAATTTATCAATCCTTTAACCTTATTCATGTGCTAATTTGCACTTATTTTAAATGTGCTTGGGGCACTTATTTGACTGTGCTCAAGGCACTTATTTGGTTGTGGCATTTATTTCCTAGGAGGATGAGGGATCCCAACTTATATTGCTTGGAAGAGAGGTTGCTCCTAGTCTATATGAGGAATTTTGGGTTTTCTCGGATGTCCTTTTGTCTCCTGCGGTTAGCTCTGTCCCCTTTTTGTCTAGTGACCGATTACACCGAGACTTTATTTTGTACAACAGTTCCCTGGGCCAGCATACTAGGTAGGCTACCTGCGCTTGGTTCCTCAGACTTGGTTGTGTTTCCCCATTGAGTGCATATCACAGGCAAGCTCATGCTACTTTTGCGTTTCAGGGGCGATTCTTCACCAGCATAGATTCTGGCACAACATGCCAATTGAGTAACTTCTACATCTCTCCTTCAAATTGAGATGCTACAGGGGAAGGGTCAATGAGATCCTTCTTGGAACAAGTGACTTATTGAAAACAAAACAAAAATTAAAAGAAAAATAAAAATAAAAAAAGGAAACGAAACAAAAATATGGTACAGGGTATGATGATGACCCCCCTGGGGCTGTCAGGTAAAATAGTGTTTAAGGTCATGCTTGTTTACCAAGAGGATCTCAATTCTCCCTTAAAGGGTCTGTAGCCTATAAGTGTGGGAGCCAACCTTTTCTTTAATTTGGAAGGGACCTATCAACATGGCCTGGAATTTTGAGTGTTTTCCTTTATCCTCATGAGCTTTGTCCCATTTGAGGACAAGGTCAACTACTTCAAAAGTTTTGTTTCCGGCAGACTTCTTGTCAAACCATTGTTTTATTCGACTTTGGTGGATGGCAAATTTTTCCAGAGTTTTCAACCTTTCCTCCTCCAGCTTCAACAATGTGTCAATTTGGGCTTGCAAGGCAGGGAAAGGGGTGCCATGAGTTTCTTGACATAGTTTAAGGGCTGGGAGAGACAAATTGGGAGGAAGAATAGCCTCTTTTCCGTACACAAGAAAAATGGGGAGGTGCCAAAATATGACTTGGGTGTGACCTGATCAGCCCATAGGGCATTATGGAGTGCGTTATGCCAATTTCGTTGTTGGGACAACATAGACTTTTTGATGAAGCAGATGAGTTATTATTAGTTGACTCGGCTAACCCATTTCCTTGGGGGTAATAATTAGCAGAGTGTTTCAACACTATACTGTTTTCTAGAGAAAACTAATATAATTTAAAAGGTGAAAAATATGTTGCGTTATCAAAAACAAGGGAGGTGGGAACACAAAACCTGATCATGATGTGTTGGGTAATGAAGGCTATTACCTCTTCATCATTGACTTGACGCAACGATATTTCTTCAACCCACCTTGTGAAGTAGTCTGTGGCTGTGAGGATGTATCTATGTTGCTTGCAAGAGTGTGGTAATATTTCCCCAATCACGTCAAGCCCCCACTTCTGAAAAGGTTCTTCCACCGTGACAGACTGCAACGGGGTGAAAGGCCGTATTTCCCTATTGGCGAAATTTTGGCATTGTGGGAATTTCCATACATAACCATGCACATCTTTGAATAGAGTAGGCCAATATAAACTGGCATGCATGATCTTGTGAGTAGTGATATCTCCCGCATAGTGTCCACCCGCTGGACCATCATGGAGTTCCGTTAAAACCTTCTGTGCCTCATCATCCTCCAAACATCGTAGCAGGACACCGTTGTGGTGTTTGCAGAACAACTTACCCTGCACTATTTGGTAAGATATAGCTTTCAATATTAATGCATGTTTCTGCTGAGTGGTCAAAGTGGGGCCCATGGTACCGTGTCTCAGATATTTCTGGAGATCAACGTACCATGAGGAGGTATTCTGTCGAGATATGCTATTAGTTTGATACATGTCGATTTCATGTTCCAAACTCTCTTCTTCACTGCTTCACGAGTCTGTTGCTTCTGCGGCCATTCGGCATAGTCCTTGGCCCTTTATAGTGTGTGTTGGCTTGAATTCCATGTCATATTCTTGAACGCACGTCATCAAATTGCCTCATCTCTCGTTAGATCTTACTGTACGAAAAGTGAGCGAACAACTAGGTGAGGCACAAATACAGTGACGTGACTCTTCAAAATGTATGGCTTGAAGTGTTTAACCACCTTGTACACTACATAAGCTTGCTTATCAATGTCTAGATAATTCAGCTTGGCACCTTGCATCCTAGTGCTCATGAATGATATGGGCCGCTCATCGTTGTTGTCATCATTCTGAGTGAGGACGACAGCCGAGGAATGAATCTAAGGCAAAGTTGTACAAGATAAAGCCTTTTCTGAAATCCAGACTATGAAGAGCAGGCGCTTCTATGATGGCCAGTTTTATGTTATTGAACGCTTCTTTCTCAGGAGGATTCCATTTGAAGATAGCGTTCTTCTTCATCATACCTTGCAATGGTTTCACAATTTGGGTGAAATCTGATATAAATTTTCGCACGAAATTGATTTTGCCGAGGAAAGACTGCATGGCTTTCTTACCACTTGGGGGTGGTATTTGAGTGATGAATTTTGCACGTTCTGGATGCACTACTATGCTGTCACGAGTTATTATGTGCCCCAACAGGTTTCCTTCGGAGACGACGAAAATGATTTTCTTCGAGTTTAGTGAGATCTCGTATTTTCGACACCTTTCAAAGATCTGCTTGAGGTGATGTAGGTGGTCGAACCTACGTTTTGAAAACATGGTGACGTCATCAAGGTATACTACCATGCTTCTCCCAATGGGGCCTCTGAAGGAAATTATCATGGCTCTTTGGAATGTCGCGCCAGCATTAATCAAGCCAAAGGGCATGTGTCTGAATGCAAAAGTTCCCCATTTAGTTCTGAATGTGGTTTTTAGTCGATCGGGTTCAGCCACTAGTACTTGATTATAACCTGAAAACCCATCCAATAAAGAGAACATCTCTGATCCCGATATAGCTTGAATGATTTGCTCCATAGGGGGTACAAGGTAGTTGTCATTGTCCGAAGCTCTGTTCAAATTCTGGAAGTCTACGCACAAATGGATTTCGCCAGATTTCTTGCGAACTGGGACCATGTTTGACACCTAGGTTGAATGTCAGACTTTGAAAATTATACGTGCATCCAAGAGTTTCTTTAGTTCCTTTTGGATCATTGACTCTAAAGTGGGGTGTACTTTTCTCAGTTTTTGCTGGAATGGTTTCACTCCTTCCTTCATGGGTATCACGTGCTGGATGATCCGTGTGTCATAGGTTCAAAGCTCTTCATACGTCTAGGAAAACACTTCTCGGTATTTCTTAAATAAATTTGTGAACTATTGCCTCTCCTGAGGGGTGCATTCATTACCGAGATTGACAAACTTGGGCTCCTTGTCCATCCCAAAGTTTATTTGTCGGTGCGCTAACATGGAACTTTGCACCTTCATGTTGTGAGGCCCTTGAAAATGATTCTGCAAGTCGAACAACTTTTCGAGTGACATGATCCCTTTGGGTATGGGATTTTCTTTATGATCCCCTTGTTCCTTTTGCAAGGCTTGATCATGATCCTCTTCTTCTATAATTGTGTCTTTGAACATGTCCGTATTGACCATGAAATCTAGTACCTGTTGGTCATCATTAAAGACACACAAATTAGTGACATTATCTAGTATGGATGGCCTGTAAATAATTTCAATAGAAAATCCATCTCTAAGTGGGGTGAACCTAGCAGTAGCATTGGCAAGTGTATCAGCTACTGAATTATGCATTCTAAGTACGGAATTAATACCGAAAGCATCAAAAGCAGAAATTAAATGCCATACCTCTTGCTGGTAACTTTTCAGATGTGGAGCCAAGCAATGGATGGTGTTATGTACCTAATGAGTGATAATACCAGAGTCTCCAATCACCTTTAAACAATGAAATTTGCGATCTATGACCTTTTTGAGCCCGAGAAGCAATGCTTCATACTCGGCTGTATTATTTTTGCACTTGAAATTTAGCCAGAAGGAAATTAGAAACTTGTTCTTCCGAGGATCCAGCAAGATACAGCTTGCGCCAGCCTCATCATGGGTTTTGGAACCATCGTAGTACAAGGTCCACATTTCATCTTCTAGTTTTACAAGGCTATCTGAGCACATGGGAGACGCACTTGGGGGAGTGGTTTCTAATGGGTCTTTCGTTGAGGCGGAGTGGTTGTCAGTGACCAACAATAGCTCAGACTAGAAATCTTAAGCGATTGGGGATTGGGGAGTTTGGTAGCACCCAAAAATGGATTTTAAGAAACACATACCGAGTTCTTCTTGCGCGAAACTGACTGGTTCGTTAGTTGCGTCTAGGTCGGTCGTAGTGTATTTCATGTAAGGCTTGCTTTCGACCTGGATTTGATTGTTCCTGCCCTTGTAAGGGAGCCACAGGTGGGACCAATCAGTGGAAAAGTATCCTTGCAGCTTGCTGGACCAATCTCTGCTCAAAAGAAGGCCATAGGCCTCAGGGATATCCATGATTACTATGTCAATGCACTGATGCACCCTAGCATTAGAGGATAGGCGGATAATGACATAGTTTAATACATCTACTGCAAGGACTTGAGATCTATCAAGTTGAATGATCCTGGCATCAGTTTTCTCAGGGAATATGTTTAACTTCTTGCATACATACAAGGGAATAACATTCATGGATGCACAAGAATCGATGAGGAAATTATGGACATTGAAGTTAAAGATCTTGAAGGATAGGAGGAAAGGTGGTGTGGATCCCCTGGAGTTGGCATTCACAGCATTCACGATAGATTGGGGACTAGCAGCAGTTTGGGTAGATGTGGTGCTCACGGTTTTTGTCACTGGTAGATTGAAAAATGCTTTGAGGATAAGATATCACTGGTTATGAATGCCAGTGATCTCATAGAGAGAAATATTGGCCCAAGACTTCTTCATATCCTCAATAATGTTATACCCGAAGTCTGTGTGTGAGATAAGTTCGGTGGTGGTTTTCAGAGAAATTGATGTAGATTTAGCCTTGGGACCTTCTCGAGTATTAGTCAGACTAAATCTCTCAGGAGTCTTGTTTTGTTTTTTTAGTGTTTGGTGGTAGGATTTTTCTTAAGAAAGCTTTTATGTTTTCTTCGAAGGACTGATTAGGGAGTGGGCCTTTGCTCCTCAAGCCATATTTTTGAGGGGGTTTAGACTTAGGGTCATCAGCCAAGTTTATTCCAGTTGTGGAAGGGGGAATTTCCCCACGGATGACCTCAAAAGTGAGGACAGTGGAACCCATATCTTCATCCAGGGAGGAGGGCTACTCGTTGTCTGAAGTAGCCTCCTCCTCTAAATCCCTAGGGGTTTGGTATTCTAGAAGTTGATTCACCACGACGGTCATGCTATTGATCCATTGGGGGCAAGTTTTCTCTGAGTGGGAGGCTTGATGGAAAGAAAAAATATTATATTTACTGGTTTCTTCAACATTGAGGCTAACACTTGAGTTTGACAGAGGCTGGTTCATAGCGGGGTTATTATTTTTGAAGAAAGGTTTCAACATTTTAGCACCTGAGACAGAGTCATTGTTCTTCCTTTTTATATTGGAGACTTCGTTGGTTAGTAACTTGAGGGACTTCGTGATACTTTCAAAGTCGAAAGGGTCCTTGTATTTGTCTCCATATTTATGGTTCGAGGATTGGATTCTCTTTGTGGTCGGCTTTTGATCATCCCAACCATCATGGTCAACGGCTCGTATGGATAGCATATCCCTTTCGATAGCGAGGGTGGTGGTGTAATTTTCCGCCAGGGTAGCTCTGGCTTCACGCTTCATAAACATGGCAATGTCTCGCGGGAGGGCCCTTGTGTAGTAGTCAATGGTAATGGAGTCATCTAGGGCCATGTTTGGAGGGAATTTTTTCAATATAGTGGAGAAACATTGATTTAAGTCTTTGAATTTCTCCTTCTTCTGGAATTTCAAAGTACTAAGCTTTGTAAGGAGCATCAAAGGAGTTTTATCTTCTAAAAACTTCTAAAGAAAGGTACGGTGGAAGTGCTCCCAAGAAGAAATGGAAGCAACTGGGAGAGATCGGTACCATGTAGTTGCTTTATTTTCTAGAGTATGAGGAAAAAGCCAGCATGCTACATCATCATACTACACTCTCATCATCTGCAAAGCTAGATAGAAGTTGCTAATGTGGTCTTCAGATAGAGTACCTTTCTCGGGGTCAAACTTAGGGGGATGCTTCTCGGGGTGCCAGGGCATGTCATGGAGGGGACCTTGGATATCTAAGGGGGACTGGACCATCCAGGCCAACGGCTGTACTTGTCTAGCTTGATAGTGGCATGGTATGTAAACATGCCCTATTTCACTTTTATATTCACTCCCTATGCCTAACCTAGATGACTCGCCCTCATGATGGGACTGCATGTCCTGATTTCTCCCTTGGTTCCCTACATTCCTAATGTTTCTCCAGTTATAAAGGAACAAAAATCTATTCTGGTTTCGATGGGGATGGTGGTTGCCAGCACTCTGGCCTTATCCACGGCCTCTGTTTCCTTGGCCTTTGTTTCCCCGGCCCCTCCGGCCCCTCCCCCAGGTGGGTTGTTTGCTTGAGTGTTATCATTCAAAGTTTGGTCGGGTTGAGGGTCGATATTGGGTTGTAGTTCAGTGATTTTGGGGCCACCATTTTCAGCCCCTCGAGGACTGTTCATGGGCTATTCAGAATTATGCTCAAATAAAACTACATAATCTTCGATCATAAGACCCAACAGCTGAGGTGGGGAATTGACAATGGCTCCCTGACGAGTGTGCTTGGCCACACGAGTTCTAGGATTAGCCAGGGAACTAGTGACCAGGGCATTTTGTAAGCCTCTAACTAGTTTGCGGGCGATAGGGTGTAGGGCCCTTAGCTGATCTAAGGTGACCTCATAGTAAGGGACTTCCTCCTCCTGGGAATTTTTTAATGGTGGAGGACCGGTGATTTCATACATGATCTCCCCTTGGGGATTTTGTAACGGGATGTTACTTGTGTGCTAGGAGCCTGCCATTCAGGCCCTCCTTTTAGTGCCAAATATGTTGATGGGAAAAGATGTCCAGCCAATAGTAAGGGATATCCCCCGTGAAAAGTCCCAATTAGAATCTAAACCATTTATGATAGGTATCCCATCTGGGGTGTGGGTCCGGCTACCGCTGAATACTCTTTTTCTCAGACACAAACGAGCCTTACAGACCTATGAATGCACGATTATCCGGATGGTAGAAGGAAAATGGTTGATGAGTCTTAATGAACATAAAACACTATAAATAGCAAGATGAGTTAAAGCATGCAGCCAAAGGAAATGTTTTTAGTAGCACATCATTGGGGTCACACTTGTAAAAGTTGTTCAAACTGCAGAAGAAACAATTATTTATGGTTAGAGCACCCTTCACTTCCTTAAGTGGTTTTAAGAGATGAGATAAATGTTAGTAACAGAGTTACTAACATTTTCTAAATAAACAACCTAACATCATTAACACATTTAGTGAGCTGAAATGTATAAATGATATAAGCAGAAAACACAGATTACTTAATCAGAAATATATTAGATACATAAGACAAAATAGTCAAAGTATCAACACATTAATTCTCATCAGATCCAAGAGTGGAATAAAAAAAAGTTCTTGTATTCATTCATAGTAAATTACATTCAATGCTATACAATCCTCTTTGCTCCTTTGGAGTCCCCAAAAAAAATATCCTTTACAATTCCCCGAAGGGGGTATTTATCGGACAAAATTGACCCTTGGGTATCCCTGAATTTTTGTCTTCTTGACCGTTGAGATGCTCTGTGACTTGATGGAATCTATGACTTACAACCTTGGCTATAACTGCGACCTCTTTTTTTTGCTGCAATATGTGACTTGGTCATGGGAGTAGTTGGGTGATTGCGAGGTCAGGGACATCTACTTTCTTTTGTTCTTTGAGATAACTCTGCCATGCCTGATAATCTGTAGCTACTAGGGAGACCTAAGGTGTATCTTATCTCAACCTGTGAAGACACTCGAGCGCATTTGGAATCAAATTTTCCTTCTTGATTGTGATCTAATTTTCCAGGGAGGCCAGTTTGGTGTATATCTGGACCGATGTCACGATGAATTGAACCATGTTTTATTGTGATGCCGGTAGGTCTTGAGAGGCGGTTGCTTGCCTTATGCGCTGTAGAAATTCTTGGTTATCTTTGGAGACTTCTTCCCACATTTTCTCTTCACCCAGTGCACCCAGAGACAGGATGTGGTGTACTTTGGCCATTGAGTCGATGCTGCTAATCAAATGTTCATATGCGGACATTACTTTCTCCAAATCCTTGATCAGTTTCTCCTTGGATTATACCTTTATTCGGATTTGAACCTTGTCATTTTGGGTGGCAATCCAATATTTTCTAGGAAAAGTGGCCAGAGCTTGTGGATACCTGTTGGACCACTCTAGTATTCTATCCAAGGCAGTAGAGGCTTCCCTTATCTATGTGCTCCTCCTCTTGGTTTCTTCCTTTTCTTTCAGTAGTGGCGCGACGATTTTTTTTATCGTGAACAGTTCTTCATATACCTATTTCATGGTGGCCTCCAAAGTGATCAACTCTCCCTGAAAAGTAAGCGATATTTCATTAGTAGGGGTATTTCTAACCTGAAGTTGTCGGACCTCTTCCTGTAGTGCCTTCTTTTCATGTTCTAATTTAGCTGTCTTGAGTTCGGAGACCTGTAGTCTATTTTGCAGGGACATAATTTATCTGCTCATTCTGCTTACATTCTCCTCGGTAGCTGCTGTGAAAGAAATACTGGCTGATGCAGTCATAACCGGATTGGTCCTGGTGTCCAAGACTATATCCTTCTCTGTAGTGACTGTAAGGGGTGTAGCAGGGTCCCGTGCCAAACATCTTCTCTTTTCCTGCTTGATCTTGTGTGTGAATTGATCGTAGGTAAGTCTTGTGAGATAAAGCACTCCCTCATCTAGATCCTTGGAGGTACCCAATTCCGAGAGGGTAAAGCGCACATTGGTTGCAGGAGTTGTTTGGGGTACCTTGATGTGTGGCAACTCTGTTTGCTTCTCTGTCTCTAGAAGCAGTGTCTTACTTCCTTCGGTTCCTTTAGAGGAATCTTCCTTTGACTTCCTACTTTCTTCCTTTCTCCTCTTTTTATCTGTTTATGCTCTATATTGTTCTTCTTTCAGCTAGTGCTCCACTTCTGCTTTGTCCTATTCCTCATTTAGTTGGTGCTCAGCTTCTACTCTAGCTTGATCTTCTTTTAGCTGGCGCTCAGCTTCCGCCTTATCCTGTTTTATTTTTAGCTGCTGCTCAGCTTCTACCTTTTCTTCCTCTTCTTTCTTCCATTGTTCCTCTTCTTTTTTCTTGCGGTTTTCCTCTAACAAATTATTCCTTTGTTCTTCTTTCAATTTCTTATCAAGTTCTCTACAGGTATATTCTGTAATCAATCAGACATTCTGCAGCCAGTCAGACATTCTGCAACCAGAGATCCTGAAAGCATTGTCCAGTAATCACCTGATCTGCAATAAAATGATCTTGCATATCCATGACAACAAGAAAAATCAAGAAGGTTATGAAGACTCAAAAATTAATGATTTTCAGGAGAGAACAAAGCATATGAAGAACACAAAAAAAAATCAGAGGAAAGGCAAAGGTAAAAGTTCTGACTATAATGGCATATCATGAAAAATTTTAGTATAGTTAAGTTATGAGTAATTCAAAAAGTTGTTTTAATTAATTTTATTGATCATGCCTAACAAACCTTCCGCAAAAAATTTGGATAAAAATCCTTCTATTCCACCATTTCAAATCCCATATCCGATCATCATTTAAAAATCTAAACGGTTAAAGTGCTGAAGTGATTGGATTAGTCACGTCACTAGGCCAAAGCATTTAATGATGATTTTGAATTCGTTACAAAATATCTCCGCGGTATTTTCTTCTGTGATATCTTTCAACTCATATAAATCATCCTCACCTCATTTTATTTATTCCACAATCACTCCATATCATTCTTTCCCGTAGCCAACTCTCAACCATTTCAGTTTGTAAAACAGAGGAAACTTCTGTGGGGCAAAAACATCCCTGTAACAGCCATTGTCACCGTGAACAGAGGAGAAAAAATTTGAAGGTTGGAAAGAGAAGCGATGGGTCTCATAGTGAGGACAGAACCAGTGGGAACTAAGTACTTGGAGGGTTATCCCCAAATCAGAGAAATGTTGCAGCAAGCAGGGTGGTTGCAATTCTTTGAAAAATTCAGTGGGTTTCACAAAGAGGTGACCAAAACGTTTGCAAGATCCTTCAATGGGGCTGAGGTCGAGATAGGAGATATCAAATTCACCATTACAGAAGCTTCCATTGCAGAAGCAACCGAATTTCCTAGACAAGGAGAAAGGTGGTTCAAGAATAGAGAATTTCATAACGAAGCATGGAAGCAGATACTCAAGTCACCAGGTATGGATGTTACCATTTTTAAAAAGGGTATCCCTAGCTCTGCACTAAAGAAAAAATGGAGGAACATGTTGCTTATCTTGAAAAAATTCATCACTTGTGAAGGAAGATATGGTACTTTCTATGTCTATCATATTCGGTTGATAATGCATTTCCTAGAAGAAGAACTCAATTTACCCTTTTTCTTGCTTCATAGTTTAAAGAAAATGTCTTCAAGTGTTCAAAAGAGAATTCAATTTCTGGAAACAACCTTATACCACCATGGTTTAGTAAAAATTTTGATTGAACATCATTTGAGCAAAATGGGAGATAATTGGGAAGATTTCTTAGTAAGAAATCACTTTGAAGAACTCAAGGAACCTCCACCTGAAGACAAACCTACAAAAAGAAGCAGAAAATGGAAAACCTCCAAAACTGAAACTGGTAAAACAATACAAGAAAACAGTGAAGAAATGATTTCTAAGAAATTGACTCAGATTAAGAAGCAGCTTAAGAAAGAGAGGATAATAAGAAAATTTTCCAGAGAGAAAGGAGAAGGGCCATCTCAACCGAGAAGGAGCCACAGACTTAGAGGGATACTAAAGAAAAAACAAGGTTAAACAAACTGGAGTCATAAACATAGAAGATGAAGAAACACCTACTGAGAAGGATTTTGATGAGGGAGCTCCTGAAATAGACCCAGCACAACAAGAAATTTACAACTATGTTGAGACATTAGAGAAAAGAGCTTCAGAAGGAAGAGACAGAACTCCTAGTCCACCAAAATCTGTAGTTGATATCCGAAGGAGGGATAAATATGAGTTAGAAATACTCAACAGACATATCAAGAATGAGAATGAAATTCTGAGAGAGCAAGTTAAATTGAAAACTGATATGAATTCAACTCTGTCTCTACAGATGCAAAAGTTACACAAGGCCAGTGAAAAATTGAAGAAGAGAAATAAAAAGTTAACCAGGGCACTCACAAATTTGAGATTCAAGTTAGTCATAAGGAAGCCCAGAAGGCCTTTGACTGCCAGGAAAAGTAGAATAAGAGGGTTGGATGTTCTTGCAGAGGTCTCAGAGTTCATGGAATAGTTGCATGAGAACATGCAAGAATCTAGCAGTGGGGGTATGTTGAGCTCCAAAGATGTTCTTTCTTCCACCACATTCCACTCCATTTCCTTTGTCCATTATTAATCACAGGCTCAAATGATCGGTAGAATTAGTTAAAATTGATTTAAGAATATATATCATGACTAACTTGCTATGTTTTTATGATTTTGTCATTGTAGTACTTTTTGAACTAGATCTAGCTACAGAATGCAGACATTTTGTAGCTAGTGGCCGATTCTGCAGCTGTCTTCATGTCTACGCAGGTTCCAGGTTTCATCTCAGAGGAAAACACATATGGTCATATTCCACATCATTCCCTCATCATTTTTTGCTCTCCACTAATTTTGAAGGGAATTATGTAGGTGGTTAAGTACGTGGGAACTCAAACTAGGAGAGAGACTCCTAACAGGACAAGGACAGTCTAGATGTCCTTAATTATATTACATAACCACCATCAGAGTCCTAGTTTGGTTTTTATTTGGAAAGACAATTATCCCTAGGTTATCTCAAGACAGTTATGTAATTTTGTTACAAATATGGCTCGGGAAACCGAGGGACAAGGTTAGATTTTGTGGTTGATTGCTAGATTTCAGAAGTCCGAAAACACTCTGTTTTTGAAGTAATTTCTCTTTAATGAAAGAAGCATCACTTCCTTGAAAGAGTTGAGTCAATATTGAAGTAGATTTCGTGCTACTCTGGTGGTAGAGGGCCCCTGCTACTTGAGCATCCTTGTTTATACGGTTTAGATAAGTATTTTAGTCTCGTTTTCATTTCTAGTTTAGGCAAGTTTCTGAAGTTTATGTTCATGTTGGTTTACATTAATTATCATAGCTAGACTTACTCTTATAAACTCTTCCAAAATATCATCACGATGAATAAGGCATAGCTGTGGTATTGTATTTTTTAGTTGCATTTCCTTTCGAATTTTATGATTTATGCTTGTTTACACTAAGTGTCACAGCCAATCTTACTCTTACAAACTCTTCCAAAACATCATTAACAATGAATAAGAAACAGTTGTTGTGTCTTAGATTCTAGTTGTCTTTACTTTCAATCTTATGTTTATGTTCAATTGAATTGAATAATACAGCCATACTTGTTTTACAAACTCTTCCAAAATATCATTCCTATTGAATGAGATGGGCTGTAGAATTCCATAGACTAGTTGCATGTTAATTTAGTTATAGCACTCTGGAGGTTGATTGCATTTAGTTCAGCTCTGTCACTACATTCCCAGTTTGATAATGGCATTTTAGTTTAACTTTTTTCATTTTACTTTAAGTAGATTAGAAGCACTCTAGTTCAGTCTCAGTTCATTTTGTTTCAAGAAAAGATTAATGACATTCTAGTTTAAGTTGTAGTCACTGTCTTTTAAGATTGATAGACCGCTTTATAGCCTAGGCTATCCATTATATTTCAAGTAGTATTAGTTGTCAAAATTAGTCTTTTGGCCTTCATTATTTACAAACTTACTTTTGTTCTGAATTTATATTGATACATCATCACATGAACAGGGGTTAGTAATATCAGTTTAAGGCTTTGATCACTCTGCAAATATTTTACAAACTCACCTATAGCCTTTTTCCCAAGCATTATTTTAGAAAATCTCAAACTTATGAATAAGGCCTAGAAGTGATAAGTCAAGTTGCAGAATAGGGTAACTTTAGCATCATAGGTTAATCTAGAATAGAAACCTTACTGTGTTACAAATAATCATTTTGTAATATTGTGAGTTGATTGTTTATTTAGGAGAACTTCATTTACACTTAACTTGTCCATTTCTCAAGCTCTTCCAACACACCTTTAATGAATGAAGTGGATAAGTTCAAGCTCATGTTGTGATTTATTTTCTTGCAATTAAGTCATTATCAAGCTTTGCATTTGTTGTTTGTCATCCATAGTTTAGGCTTTGTTCTGTTTTAAATAACCAATAGCTTCTTTTCACCAGCACTTAGTTCTTTCCCTTTTCAAACATAAAACCATAAAACCAAAAACATCATAAAACATTAAACACAACGTAGTGAGAAACAAATACCTAGGCACATATAGTGCACCACTCTTCATCAGTTTACCAACCCTGGTTGACAATTAATGAACTCAATTTAGGAACACTAGGTTGAGAACAAACACTTCCCACCATCCCTTTAAGGTCTCAGAAATGGGGACTACATGAGTGGTGTCCCACTCATTTTTGAAGGTCTGTTCTCGAGCGAGAAGCGCATAATAGGATTCTGCATCTTTCCCCTTCAGGTTTGCGAATGTCTTCCCAGCATTGTCCCGAATGACCCATATCTTGGGGTCGACCCTCTGCAGGATCCACTCAATCATCTATGCACATGGGAATATAGGCGGATGGGCACCTGCGTAATAGAGCTTAAATATTTTAACCTGCACATACACCTGCCAGTCTGGGAGGTCTTCTGGGAATTCAGGCTTTGTAAATTCTTGGTATACCTGATACCAGGTCATACTATCTCTTTTGCTGAAAGTGCAAGCTGTGTCTCCATAGATAGGAGGAAGCGAAACAGGTATTTCCTCCTCCAAGATTTCTATCTCAGGGCTCTTATTCCTTTTGTGAACTACCGTAGGCCCCATATCACTTGAGGTCAATGAGATGGATATGCACTCTAGCTCAGTTTTGAGGTTCCCTGGCATGTTCATAAAACAATCCCACGATAAGACAAATGTCATATTTATAAATATTTGGGCTGCCCCTACCTCTGCTCAATTATTTTCAAGGAAATGGGTGAACCTGCAACCTGGAAACCTTGTGAGGGGGTCGCTGGGTCACTAGGTCGCGTTAGTTTAAAATTTCACAAAAAGGCGACATAGCAACTTGGTGACTTGCAACTAGGTCACGAGGTCGCTGAGTTACGCTGGTTTAGATCTTCATGGAAGTGTGACCTGGAGACTTAGCGACTCGCTACTGGTTCACAAGGTCGCTAAGTCGTGAAGTCGCGTCACTCTGAAATTTTTCATAATATGCGACCTAGAAACCCTGCGACTTAGTGACTGAGGTCACGAGGTCGGGAGGTCACGGAGTTGCGGGGTCGTGGGGTTGCTATAGGGCTTGGTGGATGCATGGTCGAAAAAGTTTTAAAAAAACACACAGTGATCATAAGAGCATGGAACGGGTCATAGAAGTATTCTTTGGTGAGTGAGGCGAGGTCCCTGAGCCAGGTAGGGGGCATATAAGCTTGCAGAAAGAAATAAAAAGACCTAAATGGGTAAAAATATTGAGGGAGGTAGGCAAGCTTACGGAATGATTGCCGGGGAGCTTGATCAAAGACATAACAGGGCTAAAATAGGCTAGGGGCAAGGGGAAGAAATAGCAATAATTAATCAAGGAAGGAAACAATAGGAGGATTAGGAAACTTACCCGGGAAAAACGCACTCTAGCTAGCTTGTCAGAGGTGTTTTATTTCTCTGTTGCGTAGGTTGAATGCGACCTATGCAACCCTTCTATATATAAAGGGGTAGCACATGTGGGCAATAAATGAGAGTCGCAAGGTCACAAATGAGTTGGGTTGATGTGATGTGCGACCTAGCAACTCTGCGACCTTGCGACTTGGGGGGTCGCGGGGTCGTAAGGTCGCAATTATTTGGTTTTGGGATGATGCGCGATGTCGCGACTTTGCGACCTGAGGGGTCCCAATCCAATTTTGTGACTTAGCGACTTGAGATTTTGAAAGGGTGAATTTAGGCTTGACTCCATTTTTCAAAAGGGTTAGGGGCTCAAAAATTTTAAGAGGGGAAAAGTTTTGGAGGGTGTTGTAGCAGCTAAAAACGATTCTCATGGGGTTTCAATTTTTTTTTCTGATATATATCTTATTGTGCACCACTTGCAGTAGATTTCATCTATATTACTTAGAATTCATATATTTATGCTCTGACTTCCTTTATGGATGAAATGGCTATGTTGACCTATGTTCTATGTGTGATTTTCCTTTGTTAAAGACCCCTATCTGCCTCAGTTTCCATGTCAAGAAACCTTGCCACTGAATCTACTGATTTGTTGACTCCATAAGCCCAATGGTAGCAAGCCTACATTATTTTCAACCTACATACACAAAAAATCAAGTTACTTTTCAAATAGAGTTATCCATCTAATACTATCATTATCTAATATCATAAAACCATTTTGAGAGAGCCCTCTCAGACTTAAGAGGCTAAGCGTCAGTCAAAAGCTGGTTTGAAACAGTTACATAGAGTTGTCTGATCAACAGCCAATAAAGTACAATTTTGTGATAACATTGTTGAACAGTATCGATTTCTTCTTCTTGAATTGGTACTGGTACTTGAGAAGCTATTGCAACTATAACTTGTTCTGCCTTCGACTCTAGTTTGTGAAACAAATAATCTGGAAAATGAGCATTTATCTGTTCCCAATACACTTTGAATCTTAGCAAATCTTCTGGACTGAGAATTTCATCTGCTTTATGACGAACTGTTGAAAATTCATGAATTTATTCAAACATATCATCAAATCTGTCAGGCTCGCTTGGAAACACTCACACCTTGACTAAATTCATTATTTCTCTAGCAATACCGTAGGGATCATAACTTCTATTAGGTAACAGTGGAAATTTGAAAGGTTTTAATCAATCAATTTCAAGACATGCATGCTTGAAATTGTCTAGGGAATATGAACCACAAGAAAAAATAACAGTTGGCCAAATGGTTTTTTTGGCATCTTTCAGGATTTTAGTCAAACCATGACCAACTGTTTGATAATCAATTTCTTTGGCTAACAATTTTTCTGGTATATAAAAGGGTAGGACATGAGGATTGGCATAACTTCCAAAATTACAGATTTATGTAAAATTCTCTTCACCAAACCACCTACCTACAGACTTGAGACTCTTATTGGCATCGGGGGTGACTCTAGGGATTTTTCTTTCAAAAATGACTTGGAATATCGAGAGCATTATGTCATTGCATATTTTGAACATGTAAGAATGATATTTTGACTCCCATAAGAAATTTAATTGTATGTAAATGGGGGTTTCGACTTCTCTGGTCCATTTCCATCCTAATGATGAAAATTCAAAGGAAAACCAGATTGCGTCTAAGATATAGGAGCTCATATAAAAAGGAGAGACTGCATTGGGTGGGGCATTTCTATTTTCTCTATAGGATGTGATAAATCTGATCAAATTATCAGAAATAATAGTAGCCCAATCTAGAATATATCCATTAACGACTGCTTCTATCAAGGGTGTCCGATTTTCTTTAAATTTGGTCGCATTTACAATTCCAAAGAGACGACACATCATTGAAGCTATTTGAGAGAATGGGATTTTGAGAGAGACAACTGAATACATACCCTTATCATCACACTTATGGTGGTTAGGATCATTTTTCCATTCTTTAATTACAGTCGCAGGATGGTCATTCTTGTGCATGAACTCTTGAGTCATATCTCTTATGGGGTTCTAGTAGTTAATACATATTCTTCAAATCTTACGACCTGAGAGAGCCAATGACAGTTCTGCTTCGAGTAAAAAAATTTCTATCTCTGATATCTACATTGTCCAACACCCATTTCACTAAGTCATTTTATGGAAGAATTTTAGGACGAGCAACAATTATGTGAAGAAAAGAATTAGTAGTGTCTGTCCATAATGCTGAATCATTTGACAAAGTATCGTCTGCCACAACTTTTCTGTCCAGAATTACTTGCGGTTTCTCATTCTCGAACATTTGATAGATCCCTTCCCAGCTTGAAGAACCAATTTCTAGGTTGCATGTAGTATTCGAGACTAGGGGAGCCATTTTGTTGTTTTCCTCTTTCTGTATGACTAAAAGTGATGGGGTGGTGGATTTCCTTCTTGCATTACTCATCCTTGACATCCTTTTATGCCTAAGTGTTTGGATTTACCTCGTTGAAAAGAAAACCAGAGAGGATAAGATGAAATCACTTCAAACGATATTAACTGTCCTGTCAACTTAACTCATGCATAATGGGAAATCCTTGGTATTAATATTTGAAATAATTACAAATCAATTAAAAACCTCGAGATCATAAAACACCTGAATTAACATTAAATTGACAAGCATAGGTTAATGTGATTTTAACAGATGTCATTATATCAGGATTCATTGATCCATGATTTTGATTGTTGGCGATTCATAACGCTCGAAGCCATCTTCGAAACGTGAAGTGTGACATTGTGATGTTTTGAGGCAGAATGCGATATCGAAATTTGTCAGATGACATTTTATGATGTCAGCATTTGTTAAATGACAGATTCACTACTTCTCATTTCGTTGTTTTTCTATTGTACATTCACTACTTGGATATCGGCAATGCGCTATTTCGTAGATTCAATGTTCACGATTTCGCTGATGGCCCCCCCCCGCTTATGTGCCTTTTCGGTTTGAGGGTTCCTTTTTTAGGTGTTTTTATTTATTTTATAAAGCTTAATCTAATAGAAAACCTATCTTTAAGTTTTATTTCTAAAACAAACATTAACCTAAAAAATTTAAAGGGTCCCCATTATCCTTTCTAATCTATTTTACTTAGATAATGGGGAGTTGTTGTAGTACTACAACAATTGGCGATACACTGGATGAATCAAGAATCTCTAATAAATATTAATACTTAAAGAAAATATTATAGAAAATTTATTAATAATTGAAATATGAATTTGATATAGGTAAATTATAATCTAAATACCCTGGTTTTACTTGAAAAATTTCCTCTTTATTTTGTGAATGAAATTTATTTTTAAATGAATCGAATCTTAATAAGTTGAAAAGATAAGTAGGAATTTAATCAAAGATTAACTTATTTGATAAACTTATTAGTCACTAGTAGAGCTGCTCTTGTCAGCACGCGTTCATAGCCTCGATAGGGTTACTATTTAACCAAAAATGAACCAGTATCCCATTCATAATATAATATATATCTCCAATGGTAATATAATTACTCATTTTCTTTGTAGATTTTTTTTTCTTTTGCCACTTTAAAATCATTATCCTGGCTTGGAGGCCAAAAGTGATAATGTCATTCAATGGTTATAATAAATTTGAAAAATTTGACTCGTGATGAGATCCCTTGTCTCAAGGTTTTTTATGCCATGAGCCATTATCTTGGTTTGGTAGCCAATTGATAATGTCAAGTTTATTAGTTTCCTATGAACATGATGAGTCAACTCGTGATGAGATCTCTCAACTTTAAAGTTTTTTTTATATATTTTTGAATTACACTTTGAAAAATATATCTAATATATAAATGAATGGGGAGGTTGTCATTTTTCTCTTTATGAGCTTTTGGATGACCATTTCAGTAAAATATGCTAATACTTCAATAAAATTTCCCACTTTGTAAAAGTAACTTTTCAAACATGATCCATGTCAAAATAAATTTTCAAATCACATGAGTAAGAAGTATTGTTCTTTCTAATCGGCTATTTAAATCAACATATTCCAAAGAAGTAGATAATTAAATTTATGATTTATTTCCTTATTTTATATCTTTAAGGATTAACACCTCCATTTTCAAGAAGAATAACAAAGTGTTTCACCTTTTGCATGATATTGCAATAACTTAATTTATTTTAAACTAAACCTTTCTACATATTTATACAAAAGAAAAATAGTTCTTTTAGGAAAAATATTTATTAAGGACAAGTCCATTAACATGAAGATTTTCCTTCTTCCCTTGTAAATGTTGCAACATAAAAGTTGATGGACCTATTTTTTCAATTATTTGAAAAGGGCCAAGCCAGATTTTTTGAAATTTTGTATGTTTTCCTTTATCCTCATGCACTTTAACCCATTTCAACACCAAATCTCAAATCTCAAACTATTTAGTTTTGACTGTATTTGAATCAAACGAAGTTTTGATCAACTGTTGATGATGACTGTGTACCATTTTTTCTTTATCTCTTTCTTCTTCCATTTTAATTACTTCATATATTCTTAATTGTAATGAAGAGAAAGGTTGTTCATTAATGAATTGAACTAGGTCTGTTAATGGGATAGTTATATTCAAAGGTAAAATTTCCTCTTCCCCATATACCAATAGAAAAGGAGAAGTTCCTATTGAAGCTTTTATAGTCATCCTATCTGCCCATAATGCAAAGGTTAAGGATTTATGCCAGTTTTTCTGGTTTTGATTAATAGTTCATTAAATTATCCTTATGAGTTTTTTTTTTGTTGATTCTGCTAGACCATTTCCTTGAGGATAATAATTTGCAAAATATTTCAATTTAAAACCTCTTTTCAAAGAAAATTCAGTCATGCCATTACCTGAAAAATAAGAAGCATTGTCAAATACCAGAGCATTAGGAACACGAAACCTTGTAATGATGAATTGATCAATAAACTCAATAATGTTTTATGAATTAGCCGTCTTAAGAGGTATTTCTTCTATCCACTTTGTAAAATAGTCTATAGAAGTCGATATATATTTGTGTTGTTTAGAAGAATGAGGAACGATCTCACCTGTTATTTCAAGTCCCCATTGTTTGAAAGGTTGTTCCACATTGACTGGTTGAAGTGGAATTAGAGCTTTTTTTTGTCTTCCTACTACAGTTTGACAAATCTTACAATTTATGACATAACTGTGTGCATATTTGAATAATGTTGGTCAATAATATCCTGCATGTAAAATTTTATGTGCAGTGGTGTCTCCACCAAAGTGTCCACCTGTTGGTCCATCATGAAGTTCCTGGAGCACATTAGGTATTTCAGTTTTCTCTAAGCATCTGAGTAAGTCATAGTCATAGTTTGTTTTTGAATAACACATCATTGAATAATTGATACCAATTAGAATTCAATATTAATGCTCGTTTTCTTTTGAAATCCAAATTTTGTGGAGGATGATCATTCTTTAAATAAAATATTAAATCAACATATTGAGATTGAGGGTTAACATTGAGTACCTCTGTAAAATTTTCAAAACTAGATTTTACCTCATCCGGTGATGCGTCATTCATTCCTCTAATAAACCTGCAAAATCCTTAACCTCTTACAATTTTAGCGGGTTTTATCTCTAAATCGTATTCTTGCATTGTTTTTACCTAGTTGGCCCTTTTTTCTCCTAGTTCCTTCTATATAAGCATTTGTTTGACTGATGAGAAAGGAAATATTACCTTGACATGAGTTTTCAAAATAAATGGTCAAAAATATTTGACCGCTTTATAAACTACAAATGCATGTTTTCGGCTCATGAATAGTTCAATTCAGCTCCTTGAAAATTAGAACTGAAAAAATCAATTGGGGTTTTGAGTTTTTTATGATCTGGTTGATTTAAGATTACTGCATATGATAGTTATGAGGCAAAGGTTAATAAAATGAAATGATTGGAAAAATTAGGAGTTGAAACAGAAGGAGCATCAACAATTACTTATTTGATAATTTTAAAAGCTTATTTTTCTTCTTCTCCCCATTTAAAAAATGTATCTTTATTGATCAATTTTTGTAGTGGAAAACTATATGTGAAAAATCTGGAATGAATCGTTAAATAAAATTTATCTATCCTAAAAATAATTGTATTGATTACTTGTTATGTGGTAGTGTAATTTTTGAAATTGTTTTAATCTTTTCTGGATCAATACAGATTCCATTCTTTGATACAAAAAAACCTAGAATTTTACCTTCACTTAAAGCAAAAATTGAATTCTTTGGATTAAGAGAGATCCCAAATCTCCTGCATCTTTCAAATATCTGCTTTAAATTATGCAAGTGATTGTTTCTATATTTTGAATATATGGTTATATCATCAAGGTATGCTACCACTGTTTTATTTATCAATCCTTTGAATGAAATATCCATGGCTCTCTGGATTGTGGCTTCTGCATTCATTAGTCCGAAGGGAATCTTCTTATATGCATAAGTTCCCCATTTGGTTCGAAATGTTGTTTTCAAACGATCTTCTAGATGAGCCAAAATCTGGTTATACCCTAAAAATCCATCTAAAAAAGACATTAATTCAGATTATACTATTGATTGTAAAAATTTTTCCATTGATGGTAAAGTAAAATTATCCTTTTAACATGGTTTGTTCAGATTTCAGAAATCAATACAAATCCGAATATCTCCACTCCTTTTCCTAGCAGTTACTAAATTAGAAACCCATTTTGAATGTCTAACAGGAAAAATGATCTTGGCTTTCAATAATTTGTTTAA
This sequence comes from Pinus albicaulis, assembly GCA_034641835.2. Lineage (NCBI taxonomy): Eukaryota > Viridiplantae > Streptophyta > Pinopsida > Pinales > Pinaceae > Pinus > Pinus albicaulis. Next base: position 1,060,249,870 of record CM076584.1, on the reverse strand, counting down.
TTTATTTTTTATTTGGGTTTCAAATTTCAGATGAAATTTCCTGAGCTTTTGTTGAATAGGTTTAACATCAGGTACCATAGGAACAATATGTTGGATGATTGATGAGTCATATATTTTAAGCTATTGGTAATTCCATGCAAAAATATCTTTCTATCTTTTCAATAATGAAATGAATGCTTTTCTTTCTTCCAATGAAATTCTAAGCCCTAGATTTATATCTTGATTTAAATCCGTAGATCCTAAGTTAACTAATTCATACCTTAGAGTAGAACTCTGTAGTTTAGAATTGTTGAATTTCTTAAATCTATATTTTAAATCATACAAATATTCAAGCTTGACCACAGATTTTGGAAAAAAATTTATATCAATTTGTTGCTTGATTTGATTATCATGTTCATCCTTGTCCATAATTTGATCATCATATTTTTTTCTTAGAAGTAAAAAAACTTAAAATATCACTATCGTCATTAAAAACCTGCCAACTAGTAACATTATCTGGTATAGATGGTCAAAAAATTAATCCAATAGAGAATCTTCCATGACTAAAATATTCAGGCAGAATAAGCTTGGAGGCAAGATTAGCTAAAAGGTCGGCATTAGCGTTCTGTGATCTAGGAATAGGAGAGATATTGAATGCAATAAAATGTGATGTGAGGTACTGAACCAAATATTGGTAATATCTTAAATAAATTGAGAGACAGTGAATAGTATTTCACACTTGTCTTACCATAATCTCTGAATCTCCAAACACCTTAATATATTGTATATCAAGGCTAATTTCTTTTCGAAGACCTTGAACCAACGCCTCATATTCAACAATATTGTTAGTGCATTCAAATTATAGCCTACAAGATAGCATGGTTTTCTCACCTTTTGGGCTAATAAGTACGCATCCTGCTCCTTATCCATCATTGGATCTTGATCCGTCAAAATAAAGTTCCCAAAAAAGAGATTGGACTATATTTTTCTCTTCGAAATCGAAGCATCTAATGGAATCAATTTGAGAAAAAATTTCAACTTGAGATTTAATAGAATTGACTGAAAAAGGTGAAATTTGCACACTAAAACTTCCTAAGAATGAATGTACAGAATAATTGCCCAAAATTTTATTGTTAAATTCTATGGGCTCATTTTATTGTAACTGAGTACTCATATGTTTTACATGATCGACTCTGATTTGGTTTTGGTTTCCATTATATGGGAGCCACATGTTATAGGTAATTTGGGCATCATCCCCCATGACATGGTCAAACTGGACATCATCCCCAGGACCAATGAAATAGGGTCTATCATCCCCTTACATTTCAATTGCTATATTCCCTAAGAGAAGAAAAATTAACATGGCTACTATTGTGAGATTTCCAAGGTTTGAAGTATATGTTATATCACTTATTGACTCACCAACGTAGCCTCTAAAGGGACTAACTATGTTGCAGTGCAATATTTTCCATTCAAGGGTGCATTTCAATGCACTTCCCGACATTCAAGAGTCTGTTGGACACCTGGGAGGGAAATTCTCATTGTTCCAGGAATCTCCACATGGGCAGTGCCTTCTAGAAGAGTCCATATGTGTCAAAATTTGAATCCAAATGTCCATCTAAAACCTCTGAACTTGGAAACATGTCTTTCCTATTATTCCAACATCATTCATTAGGAAACTAGCATCACTTTCTCTATAAATTGAGCACAGATCCTAGTGCTAGGGAGGGAAGAAATTTGGTAAAGTTATGTTGTTGGATTCTTATTTGAGAGAGTGAAAGTACTGATATGTTGCTGGTATGATGTTGGATGTGATGAGGCTGGAAGAAGTTGGAGCTAGTTAGCAACAAACCGGTCATTGGTTGTAACCTCTCCCTTCTACTCTTTAATAAAGATTGATGTTCATTTTCCCATATTTATGTCTCTATTTATTGTGCAATGAATTCTTGAATGATATATATATTTCATATCTAATCGATTTGATTGAGTAAGATAAGTAGATATATGTATATGGCATGTTTTTTTTTCCTCTGTTTGTGTTTACAGGAATTGATCTGGAGATTTGAGTTGGATTGAGAGCGACATCAACAACAACATAAGGAGAAGGAGAAGCACTTGAATCACAAGTAGGCTCTTTCACCCTTCTGAATATCTGCTTATTTTAGAGAAAGTGGTATTAATTATTTCCTTTATTGTTCTAAGTGACTAGCACCATAATTAGGGAATTTGGTTTATCCATAGATCACAATTCTGCATAACAAATTGGTGACCATATTGGGGAGTATCCTAACATTCCTGGTGTTTTTTCCTCTGCTTATCCTCATCAGTAGAATCTACTTTTAGTTATTAGACATTTGAATGAAATAATTCCATTAGAAGTGTGTTCTGCTACTTGGTTTTTCAATCCATGATGCACCCAACGCATTGTAGGTCAAGACACAGTGCACTGCAATGCACTGCCTCCCACTTAGGGGTGCACTGCAATGCACTGTCTCCCCTTAGAGACTGCATTTCCCCCTTAGACAACCAAATTCCATTCAAATTTTCCATTTATATAATTCCCAACCATTTTTTTTTTGTATTCTCAATTGTCTGATACCTCTTAGAGACTAGTAAACTTTCCAGATTCTTCCTCCTTTGAAAAGTAAAAATTTTCAATGTCTCTTTAGTGTTTTTCTTTATCATTGGAAAATCAAATTCAAAGTATTTCATTTCTACATTAGATAAATTTGTTTTCATAAAGGAAATTGTTTTTTAATTCTTCATTTCCTATAGGAAAAATTGTAGTTCCATTCTTCATTTTTCCTAAAAGAGAAAATTTTGTTAAATTCCTCGTATCTAAAAGAAGAAAACACTTGTTTCATTGAATTGATGAATATAGTTTCCTTTCTTGCATTCACATTAAGGGAGATGAAAATAAAAACATGCATGTGCATATAGTGAATTGTGTGTGTTGCATAGGAACAAGTTAGGAAAGCTGCATTTTAGTTTGTTCTCTTTGTTGTTTTCTCTAAAATTGATTTCTCTTTCCCTTAGTAGCTAGGATTTTCATTGCAAAAGCTAAATTGAAAAGTTTTCTTACCATTTAGTTTTCATTTTTAGGAATTCCATCACATCACACGGTGAACCTCAAAGAAAAACTTTTAAATGAGATCAACATAAAATTTACATCAATTTACCTAAGAAAGGATTGGAACAATAACGATAACGTTTAGAAGGTCTAAGCTAGAGACGTGTTCCAACGTCATTAAACATATCAATTATCGTTAACTTGTCTACGATACATTCCGAGTGTGATAACTCACTCCATGTACATAAGTATGTCAGAGCTTGTCCACGTGCCTTCAGGTATATAGGGTGTTGTTCTAGTACGAAAAGTATAAGGGGGTGATCTCACTATGCGGTTTCACATTAGACAATGCTAATACAGAATTGGGCCTCCACGTACTTTCGAGTATATTTGGTAGGAAAAATTTAGGTTTCTATCCCTCCATAGCCAACCGAGTCAGCTGCCTTGTAAATTTTTATACACCGAACACAACATTCAGGGATATTTCCTGCCCGTACTTCTTGGTTCGCCAGGAGGTATTCTGCAGTTCACAATTACTTAGTAAAATTTTTTCCTAGAATTAATATTTTATTTTATTTTTATTTTTTTTGGTCAGAAAATAAACCAGTCATCGTGGAAGAAGAACATCCCTTTCCCCTTTGTTCTCGTATAATAGCACTGAAACCACCTTTACCATCGAAATCCACTTCTGGTCAGCGAAGGCGACATCGTTCTACCGAAACTAGTACTATCAATACCTCTGGTGCGACATCATCCTCACATATACCAGAGTCATCCCAAGTTGTTTCTACAAATCATATTTCATCTAATATTGTCGATACAAAGTCCTGTCAGCTATTTGTGGTCACGATCCATCCAATCAGTGAGACCATGTAATATCCCAAAGTAGGGAAAATCGGAAATATTGGGAATATCTTATAATATCCCAATATTGGAGATCCAACAATACATGAACACAATAATGAAAGAGTAGTGATATAACAACTCATATAATGTAAGAAGATTCAAATAGCCATCATATTATATCAAAGCAGAAAATGTATACATTATCTTGAGGAAACACTCACTCAAGCTAGGCAATACAAGCCTCAAGAAACATGTACATGGAAAAATGAAGGTCACTGCTACACAGAAAATTCCTAAGGCTATGAAACCGTAGTTTTATTAGAGGAACTACTGTTGGGAAGTGTCAATACACAAATAGAAAAATATAGGGCCCAAACAATGTTGGGAGTGAAGATCTAGACTCCCAAACTAAATTTCAAGATAATTCGGAAAGGATTTCCTGAAATATACAAAATGGAAAAAATGTCGGAGTTGCAGTCTCAAGACTGAGTAGTAGCTGCAACTAAAGAGCTGGATGGAGATGGTTGTAGATGATGCAAAAGCTAAACAAACCTCCTCCAATGGATCTTCCAAGTGAAAGGATGATCCTAACACTCAAGATCTCACCCTCCAAACAATCACTGCAACCCTCACTACAGATGCTCACTGAAAATAACACAGTCAAGGAGAGGGATTGCATTGTAGATGATGGAAAATGGTTGGCCTGATGTCAAATATGGTGAAATCAGCCCAAATTATTCCTCACTGATCCTCCAAAGGAAATAAGGCTTTCTCCTCTAAAATATAAGCTCCGAAAGTGCTGTTGAGTAACCTCTACTGCAACACCTTGCAACACAACCCAGCTCTAAACAGAAACTATGTTGTAGCTGAAGGAGGATGCTTGGCCTAAAGCCTGAATGTGGAGAAATGAGGAGCAAGCTCCCTCAAGAGGCCTCTATTGAAAGGAGAAGGAATTCCTAAATAGGAATTCCTTGTGCTAAGCAGCACAGCAACTCTGCTAAACAGCAAGAGAATGGACAAAGTCTAACCAGACCTTGAAATCAATAATCCATAACATGAATAAAATTGGTTGCCTTTCCCTTCTTTTAAACAAGTGAAAGCCCTCTCACCATGGGTCCCACTCATTAGGTTTTCCTTCAGCAAAGGATCCTCCTCCCATTCATAATGCATTGTCTCTCAAATTGTTCTTCACTTCCTATCCCAGCGCTATTGACTTGGTCAAACTTGACCTTGTCCACATGAAAATGACCCTGTTCACACATGAGGGTGTGAAATCCATCTCCTATGATGATCCCTTTTCACACTATGAGGTATTTTATTCTTATTTCTGAAATGTATGGGCCTCCTTACCCATTTATTCAGATCCTAATTGAAATCAACAAAAATCAATATTCCAATTAGCTGCATGCTAATTTTGGAATATTACAGACCATACCTCCCGAACCCGACGTTGTTCAATTGGAAGTTGATTCGGATCCTGTTGTTATTTTACCAGAACATCTAAATCCCGAAGTCGAACAACTGGAAGTTATTCTTGTATCGGTCGCCCCACAATCTATTGTAGCCACTGAGTCTCCCATATCGCGCAATCAACCTCCTGAAATAGACTTCGGACTTGATAAAGAAATACTTCCACCTGGTTTGATTTCGATTGAGGAAATTCCACAAGACGAAACGCCTTCGACTCCAACTCATTTTGGATCAGAACTTTATATTTACAATACTTTTCCTCAATCACCTCACTCTGCTTTCTTTGATTCTGTGTTTATTCGAGTTCCTGTAGATCCAATAGGGTATACATTTGGTATAATAACCATGCCTGAGCCAACATCTTCGGCTGGACCATTTATTCCAGTTGTGAAAGCACCTATGCTTGCTACCCCATCGATGTTCACGACATCACCAGAGTCACATTTATATGATGGCCCTTCCGTCCCACCTTTTTACAAATATTTATCTGGAACCTTCTCTGGTGCATCCTCAAACCCATGGACTTCACCAAAGTCATCATCTGGTATTCTATCTGGTATATCTCTAATGGGTACTAAATGGCTTGATCCTTTCTATACATCATCAGGGCAATATCAAGTTGGTCCATCTAGGTATATTCCATCCAGTACAATTTCAACTGGACTCCCGACATTTGGAGAACAATATTTTCCATCTTATTATACTCCTCATGATGGGGGGCAACCTATGGTCACCCATTTTGACAGTACTTTTGAGATTCAACAAGATGATGATCCTAGTGAAAATTAAGCACCTACACTAGGTGGGGCCCGCAGGCTATTTTTAGGTGTATGCCTATTTTTAGAATGTTGAGAAAATTCTATTTATAGCGGGAGTATATTTTTAGAATGGTGAGAAAATTCTATTTATAGATGCATGGGAAAAGTCTATATATAGATCGCATATCTAAAAATAGAATGCATGTCAGTTATTATTATCTCTTAATAATAATTGGACAATAAATATTAAGATATTCTCTTGAAGCACTTGATTTCAGTAAACTGATGTGTAAAACTAGTTAGATGAAGGAAATACAAGTTCTAAGGTTGGTTGGTGGGACATGCAAGTGGACTTATTTGTAACTGAGTGATTCGGAGTTGTTACATAGTTGGATGTGTAGTTATATGAGTGTAAAGTAGTTTATCTCAGTTAAGTGAGTTAAACTCAGTTGTGCTAGTTGTAACTGAAGATACACTAGTGAGATATGAGTGAATTAAATATTAAATTAATTCACATTGAGTGATATCACATGCAACTGAATATTTACTACTGTTAACTACATGCATGTCAGATCTAGTGGAGACCCAATTGAGAGATAGGTGAAAGGGACAGTTTGACTATATGTTGTGACATTAGTGGGTGCACTCATGCAACCACACACACATTGGAGATGATAATGAGGATTGTGCAGTCAAGGAAAGGAAGTATCTCATTCATTCAGGGATTGTGATCAGTAGGGATTGCGTAGTGGAGGCAGGCTTTGAAGAGGTAATAAATTGGTGCATGTATATGCCAATTTTTGTATGACAGTTTGAGATGATTGTATATTGTACTGAGAGCTCTTGGATTAGAGTTTTGTATGAGGTTGTTTCACGATCGATGATATATAAATAATATATGATAGTGGGTTTTTTAGCTTTATTCTTTCCTGGTAAAAAACATCTATGTTATGTGTGATTGATCTTTCTTCATGTGTTTGCAATTGTCGATTAAATTTCCACAAAGATTTTAGTAGAAGGATTCTGTATTTAACAGTGGAATATAATTGCTAGATTAGGAGAATATAGGAAATATATAATTTTATTAAAATGTCTACAAGTACTCCATCGTTATTTGGTCATCCTAATGTCAGAATGAATGTTTGTTAGTGGCAGCCCACTCTACCCATCCAACCACAAACGCTTGTGCAATCATATCAACTGGTTCAACCTATTGCACCCACATATACTCCACTTGTTAATACATCTTTACCCCTATTACAGGCTCAAACTATTTTACCTCAACCGTCTCAGGTGGTTCCTTCAACCCAATACCCTCAAGTATTTGGCCCTCAGACTCCAACTCCTTCAGATGGTTTACAACAACCACCTGTATCCGGAAGTATTTATTCACAAGTTGATTTACCATATTATGGGATGTTGCAGCCATAACCACATTATACCTATTCACAACCGAATCTAGGCTATTCAAGTTTGGGTTATAATCTTGGTGGACAGACCCCTTGGCAGCCACAAGCACAAATGCAACAACCTTCATTTCAACAAGTAGCGTACCCAGGTTTTGGTCAACAGAATCCTCAAGCGTTTGCTTATCAAAACAACCCCTATCTGGGTTACCAAAAATAGATTCCTTACGCTGGTGCTCAAAGGTTTATTGCTTAAGCAATTCCATCATACACTGGCTATGCTCAACCCGACATAAATCAACAATTGGCCTTTGTTGCAACTTTAGAGTTACCGAATTTAAACCGGCTTACCGATGATCCAATAAACTATGCTCCTTGGTGATCGGTGATACCTCATAAGTTACCCTTGGACATTCCTAAGTTCAATGGAAACCCTGGGGAAGACCCGTCGATGCATGATGGTTAGTCTCACGCATGAACTCTTGAAAAAATTGGGCGTCATATATCTTTTGGGGTTCTGGTAGTTTATACATATTCTTCAAATCTGATGGCCTGAGAGAGCCAATAACAGTTTTTCTTCGAGTAAAAATTTTTCTATCTCTGATATATACATTTTCCGACACCCATTTCACTAAGTCATTGTATGGCAGCATTTTAGGATGAGCAACAATTTTGTGAAGAAAAGAATTAGCAGTGTCTGTCCATGATTCTGAATCATTGGACAAAGTATCGTCGGCCACAACTTTTCTGTGCATAATTACTTGTAGTTTCTCTTCTCGAAGAACTGATAGATCCCTTCCCATATTGAAGAACCAATTTTTGGGTTGCATGTAGTATCTGAGATTAGGGGATTCATTTCGTTTTTTTCCTCTTGCTGTATGATTGGCGATGATGGGATGGCGAATTTCCTTCGTGCTTTAATCACCCTTGACATACTTTTATGCCTAAGTGTTTGGATTTACCCTATTGAAAAGAAAAATAGTGAGGATAAGCTAAAATCACTTCGAACGATATTAACTGTCCTGTCAACTTAACTCATGCATAATGGGAAATCCTTTGTATTAATATCTGAAATATTACAATTCAATTACAAACCTCGAGATCACAAAACACTTGAATTAACATTAAATTGAGAAGCATATGTTCATGTGATTTTAACAAATTTCATTATATCGGGATTCATTGATCAACAATTTTGATTGTTGGTGATTCATAATGCTCAAAGCCATCTCTGAAACGCGAACTGTGACATTGTGATGTTTTGAGGCGGGATGCGATATCTGCATCTTTCAAATGACAGTTTTCCAATTTCGTCATATGTTAAATGACATCTTCGCTACTTTTCATTTCAACGTTTTTTTATTGTACATTCGCTACTTGGATTTCGGCAATGCGCTATTTCGAAGATTCGTTGTTCGCAATTTCGTTGATGTTTTGCCCTGGATCCCCCAGCCAGCGTTTAATTACGGGCGGCGTTTCTGCCCCATTAAGGTACAAGGGTCCAAAGCTATGATACAAAATACAAAATATAATCAATCTCCACACCCAACAAATATCTCTCCATGGGTGGTTTTGTAACATAAGAGGAAGTCACTTCTCGTGCTCAATATCTAGATTTGGTTTAGCCCCAATCTAGAATTTTGTATGAGATCCTACCTAATGCAGCAAGACCTTTAACCGATACGACATCATCTCAACCTCCTGCTATGCCTCTCGTTGATGGCATTATTGGGTCAGTAGCCCATGCTGATAATGGTGCACCCAAGGCTTCTTTAAAGTTTAAGTCCACCAGTGCCACTGCACCCTCCAAACATTTGAATAAATAGAAGAATCTTGGTAAAACCTCTTAGGTAAATGATGTTCAATCTACCGCAACAGAAAAATCCTTAGATAGTAAGAAAAGTCGAAAAGGAAAATTCAAATCTGATAACCCTAAACAAGATTTGAATAAGTCATCTTCTCATGACTCTTCCAAACGCAAGAATAAATATCCTTGTTTGATATGTGATGACGACCTTTACACCAAGGATTATCCTCGGTGTGTCGAATTTTACCATCTCTTGAAGGGTTCACCCGAGATTCTGACTATATTTAATGGACCGTTTCCATCTCAACATATGAAAATGGGAGATCAACCCCAATCATTTGGAAGCTCCCATGTTTTTATGCCTATCATAGAACCTATTTCTATTGCGATGCGATCGAAATATTACACGGATCCATAGAAATATCTTATGGACCAGGATGCCACAGATAATCCTTCCTCTTTCATACCTCCTAGTTCTAGTCATCTCTAGATTGAGATACCTAGTAGTGATTCCATAATTCGACCACCTCCAACAGGTGTTCTTCGGAAATCGTCTTACAATCAGAACGCGTGAGCTACTTAACACTATAATAGTGTAGAGGGTTTAGCTTAGGCACCTTTGGCAATGTTGACATTGGAAGTCCTTAAGTCATGTCCATCATAATGGAAGGAACTATTAACTGCCATTGGAGGTATTGATCCAGTGGATTCCAACCTCATTACTTTCGATATTGAGAAATTTCTTCCTCGTCTCCCATATGAGGTGGCGTTTTTTATTCAAGTCTCCCTGATGAGGAAAACCATTCATAGGAATGTCATTGATGAAGGCTCTTCAACCTACATCATGTATATCACTTGTTGGAAATCCATTGGTTCTCCTCCATTGAGTCAGTCCCCGAAAACTTTGGAAGATTTCGACAACATAGGTTATCAGTCGTATGGTATTCTCAAATATTTTCCCATCCTCTTGGAGGGAAAGACAGTGAAGCTGGAAATGCAGATGGTATATGCAAACCTGAATTACAACCTCCTTTTTGGAAACATTTGGACCCATGCAATGATTTGCATGGTCTCCACCCTCTTTCGTGTTCTCTTCTTTCCTCATCAAGGGAAGACTATGGCTGTCGATCAACTCGATTTCTTCTCCTCTGATTATTCAACAGGAAACATTCCATATGTTGGGAATACCTCTACCTCCTATGAGAATGTTGGGCTAGGCCTTTTCAAGGGCTTGTCCCTTATGGGAATTTTTCCACTTGCACCTCACAATGTCGCCATTATCAACATGATATCATCTAGTCACGATCCATGGATTACTCCTAATCCCGACCATATTGCAAGATTTGGTAACGTTATGCCTCTCAATCCTACAAAAAAAATGTATCAGAGCATTATTCTAGATTCTAAGGTTGTTTCCAAAACCAACGATAAATTGGTTTCATCCTTTGACACTTATGTGCAGTCTCCCTGGTTTAGTTATTGGGACTTAGATGATCTCTTGAAAGAGACGTTCCCCACTGACGAGAGTATTGTGGAGGTCATGTCTCTTAAAGAAAATTTGTGGGATGATGGTCATCATCATTCCTCATTTCTCCCAAGCCTTCATGAGATCTCTACCTATCTTAAATCTTGTGTTTTACTGTAATCGACCAACCCACTTCAGAATCCCATCTTGTTTCACGAAGTGTTGTCTGAAGGAAACATGGGGAATATTTCCACCACCATTCCCATAAACATATTTGTCAAAATAAATATTTTCAAGAATGTTCATATCGATGCCTATTATTCTCCTGATGAGGTCAAGATATACACAGATATTTTTAAGGAATTTTTTGATGTCTTCGCATGGTATTACAAATAAATTCCTGGCATAGATGCTAGTATTATAGTGCATGAAATACCTACATATCTAGACTCGAAGCCCATTCGTAAAAAGCTTCGACCCATGCACCCAAGAAAGGTCGCTACCATAAAGGGAGAAGTCAAAAAACTTGTTAAGTCTGGTTTTATCTATCCCATACCATTGATGGATTTGGTCTCCAATATTCTTCCTGTTACTAAGAAACAAGGGATCATCCAGGTTTGTGTTGATTACCATGATATCAATTGAGCATGTCCTAAAGATAATTACCACACTCCCTTTATTGATCAAATCATTGAAGAATGTGCTAGGAGTGAGATATTTTCTTTTATGGACAGTTTTTATGGTTATAACCAGATCAATATCACTCCAGCTGATCAACATAAAACCGCTTTTATATGTCCATGGGGAACCTTTGCCTACAAGAAACTCCCTTTTGGTTTGAAAAATGTCTGGGTCACTTTCCAAAGAGCTATGTCATATGCCTTTCATGATATTAAACACATAGTTCAACCATATATTGATGACCTTCCAGCCCATTCTGCGAAACATCGAGATCACCCTGAACATCTCAGAGTAATATTTCTTTGCTTTTGACACTATAATATTCTATTAAATCCTTATAAACGTGTCTTTTGTGTAGAATCGGGTCACCTCTTAGGTGTTGTGGTGCCAAAAGAAGGCATTCAGCTATATCCTCTTAAAGTTTAGGCAATCATAAATTTTCCTCCTCCCTCTTCTATGCATCAACTGCAAAGCTTGTAGGGGAAGGCCAATTTTCTCCGTCAGTTCATCCCGAACTATGCCAAGCTTGCCAAAGGATTCAATCACTTATTGAAAAAGGGAATCCCATTCATTTGGGATGAAATTTCCCAAAACTCTTTCGATGCTATAAAGAAATCCCTTATCAGTGCTTCTTTATTGCATCATCCCAAGTATCATCGTGATTATTTTATGTATTTGGCCACCGTAGAGAGCACTATTGGTATGGTGTTGGTTGAGTATGATGATTACAGACAAGAAAATGTAGTTTACTACCTGAGCCATAATCTCTTCGATGTTGAGACCCGTTATTCTCATGTTGAGAAACACGAATTGGTTGTTGTTTATGTTGTTCAATGTTTTCGTCATTACATTCTCCTGTGTTAAACTATGTGATTTCCAAATGCAACCCCATGAATTACATTCTTACATGTCAGTTGCTTGGGGGAAAATACTCAAAATGGATTGTTATTCTCCAAGAGTTTGACTTAGAGTTTGCTGCCTCGAAATCAAAGAAATCACTTATCTTTGCTAATTTGATCTCTGATCTTCTCACTAAGGTTGATCCATCTCCCTTCAAAGAATCGATTCCAAATGAATCTCCCTTTCTCATCAGTAACCTTGACCCTTTGTATGGATATCTCATCGTTTATCTCCAAAACCAAACCTTTCGACCAGAGCTATATCACTCTGAGAAACGCCGGGTTCGTAACCAGTCCAAGCCCTATCACATTATTGGAGATACTTTGTATTGCACTGGTGTTGATTTTTCCCCCTGTTGATTTCTAATGCTAGAGGAAGTTGAGAAAGTAGTTAATGACTGCCAATCTCGAGCCTATGGTGGTCACATGTATGGTTATGTTACCGCTTATAAAATCCTTCGAGCAAGATACTTTTGGCCGTCTATTTTTAAATATTGCATTCTTTCCATTTGAAAATGTCATGATTTCCAAATCTGTGTTGTGACCACCAAGCCATTTTCAAAATGGGGCATCGATTTCATGATTTGTAACCCTTTCTCGACCAGGGGGCATGGATATAGTATCGTCGTTGTCAATTATTTTACAAAGTGGGCTGAGGCAATGCCTGCATATGATAATGAAGGTCAAACTGCAACACAATTCTTGTTTAATCACGTCATAGATCGATTCAATGTCCTGGCACCCATTTTCACTGACCATGGCTCTCATTTTTGAAATCATATAATGACAAAGCTTACTACTCAACTAGGGCTATGTCGTGATAGCTCCACTCCTTACTATATACAAGCCAATGGCCAAGTCGAAGTTTTTAACAAGTTTTTGGTAATAATGCTTCAACGAACCATTGGGAGACACAAATGAGATTAACATCTCATGCTTTTATCAGCTCTGTGGTCTTACCGAACTTCCGCTAATACCACTACCAGATTTACACCATTTCAACTAGTGTATGGTTTGGAAGCAACACTCCCGATAGAATGAAAAATCTCTTCTCTGAAGCTAGCCATTGAGCTACTTCTTGGTATTTCACTAGAAGAGGATCGTTTTCTTTACCTCAAATGTCTCGATGAGACTCAAAGACTTGTTGATTTAGATATTGAAGCACAAAAGAAATGAGTTAAGGCTCAGTATGATAAATATATCAACCCTTGCGTTTTCTCTAAAGGTGACTTGGTCTTACTCTATGATCAATCCCATGATAAATTGGGAGTCAGGAAGCTCGAGCAAATGTGGCATGGGCCTTATATTGTTCAAGACATATTGGAAAGAGGTGCTTATGATCTAGTAGATTACGAAGGAAATCAGTTGGTTGAGCCCCGAAATGGGCTCTATCTGAAAAAGTATTATGGTTGATCACAAGTATGGTACCTTGTACATTAGTGTGCTTTTTATATTTTTTCGTGTGATTGTTTTCTTCGCATACATGTTTCCTCTAGTTACCTAGTGTTCCACTTGGTTTGCAGATGTTGTTGAACCATTATACTAATTTCCCTGATGGTGCTTGTCATAGCACACAAAGCTTATCTTCTGTAGAATGGGCACTTTTTTCCCCTAAAGGCGAGTTGACTAACCTACAAGGTATTTTCTTGGGTTGAACAAATAATAATATCGCAGATATAGTTTGGTCATTGAATTATTATCAGATGAAATTGATCTTAGTATTAGATATTTCGTTGTCAATTTAGATTCACAATTCATTGTGTTGTAATTAAATGGTCATCTTTCAGTAATAAACCCTAATATTTTGGGCATGTATTTACGTGTTCGATTATTGGAAAGACATTTTGATTACATTACATATCAACACATTCCAAGGATTTGAATACATTGACAGATACATTAGAAAACTATGTATTAGATAAACATCTGTGTGACATGTAAAAAACCAATAAATCATCATGACTGCTCGAATAACTCTGAAGATTAAATTAAGTAGTTGACCTTGGACTCCCACAGCATGCCTCTGATAATGATGGGGATATTGTCAAAATTCGCGTACTATGGTATGCCTCCGGTTAGGCCTGCTAGGTTATGCTCCACCTATGATAGTGGGTCTAGCCCCACCTCATAGGGAGCATCCTCGATTTGGCAAGCTACTCTCCTCATAATTTGGGACATACTAGGTGGTATCTCAGGCCCAAGATCTGTAAAAATATCATAATTTTAGGTCTCGAAATACATAACAAAAATATCAAAAAGTAAAAAATTCCAAAAAATAAATTTTCCTGCATCAGACCATTGTTCGCATGGCGAAAGAGGTGGATCTAGGTCTCATCTAAAATCACTTCCTGCATATGAATAGTATTCAACCAAAATCAATTGATAACCCAACCATCTGAAAATTTTTGTGGGAAAATGAATCTGTTGGCCCCCTCCCTGACAAGGCATGATTTCGCACCACTTCAGCAGCCTCGAGTACCTCGTGGCTGGATCATAAACCTCTAACCGCTAATACTAAAATAGAGGCATCCTCTCCAGAAATAAGGTCAATAATATGGAACCATAGCCGAACTGTTTCGACTGATTTTTCTTGCACTTGGTTAGTTGGATCTTCATATTGGCCAACAGCCCCTCACACCAGTTAAACATAGTGGGAGCCAAACAATCCACTGCATACTGGAATTCAGAATTTGTTACCTCATGCAACGCCTAGGCTCCAGATACTTGGGTCATGCAATGTAATATTATACCTAAGGGTAGATATGTGATTGATGATATTTCCACCTTGCCACTCTGAGTCTTTTTAGCCCTAGGACAATGTCTTTGGATGAGCGTTCTAGTGCTCTTCCCTCGAGTGCGAGCCCTAGAGAGTTGGATCCTCTCCCCTCTCCTAGACAACCCTATAATGAAGTATATTTCCATGACATCTATCTCAAGTTCTTGGTCCCCAATTATGAAAATTTTGCGATCCATGTTCCATAGTTCGATCAGATACTCAAGTAGCTGCAACTGAGCTCCCAACCCTGCAGTTTGGAATAATTTTATCAATTCGCAATTCCTTAATGAATTTACACAATTTGGATCTTGGAGAGCTTGTTTGTCTTCCACCTCATGGTCTCTTTCCTTCCATTCAAAGACCATATTCACTCAAAACACCTACAAAGCATATTTAATTGAACTTTTAGGAGCTTTCATTGGAGTAGTTTTTGAAATGAACCATTGAAAATGAGATAATTCCTTCTTTTAAATACATCCCTGCGGTCAGCGCGACTATAAAATTTGGAAGGGAACTAATGGCATGGTTTCCTTTTGGGCTAAGCATGACCAGCTCAGATCCACGCTAGTCACCACTGAAAATGAAATTTGAAATTCCCCCCCCAATCAAAAAAATTCTAAATTAAACTACTTAAGAATGGAATTAAAATGAAAAGGAAATTTTGCGCTCTTACTTGAAGCAGACAGATTACTGAACAATGTCCTCAATTGGCTGCACCAATGATTTGAAGTTCGAAGGAGAAAGGGGTAAAATTAACTGTCACAATTTAATACAAATAGAATGGTTAAAATGATTTACTTTTTGTCTATTTATAGGTTTTTGAAGATATTTTGGCCACTATTTTATTATTTTTCCTCGATATCAATGATTTTTTCCATTTTTTGTGCAACAAAAATATTCCATATACTGACAATGATTATTTATAATGCAACGAGTTTTATTTTATCTCTTGTTCGGACTCAGTAAAAATAAACAAAAAAGGAACCCCCCTAGAGTCATCTTTTAGCTCTTTTCTTACTCTCAAAAATGAAAATATTTCTGAGTACTTGTATTTTCAAATTCCTTAAAGTAAATGATTTAACATGGTCTTAGTATACATTTACCCCTTTTTCAGGCTCATATTAACTATTTACGAAAAAGGAATACCTTGATCGAACATGGTCAAGAGGTTCTCTTGAATATTGTTTTCTACCTTTTCAGATTCAAGAGATGATTTACGAAAAAGGAACATGATGGAGTTTTCTTTTGTGTTTATTTTTCAAACTCCATAAACATTAAAAATAAATTGGTTTCCCCTTCTGTCAAACTTGTTAAAATGAAACAACGAAAGACTTGTCACCATGACACGATTGAGTTCCTCCTTCCTGGGGCTCGTTAAAATTACTAGGATGGATTCATTCAAAGAATGAAATTACACGCTCATCATATGCTATCCCCTTCACATTGGCTATAAAAAATAAAGAGGTACTCGTTAGCAATAATGAGGGAAAATTGAAAGTGGAACATCTTGTGTGTTTTGGGCAGCTTGTTGCTCTTGAAAATCACACTCATCTATAGTTCATGTCAGGTTGGGGATATCCTTCATTTGTCATTTTTCCTTCGTGGGTTTGGGAAATCCATTTGCCTCCTATCCGATCACCATTTGAGTCACATGTTTCCAGACTTCGGATTCGTGTCAATGATATGTTCAAGAGAATTCATTTTTTTCAAATTCAAACATCCTATGCTTATTTGACCCTCTTTGTAACAGTCCTGAATCACTCCACTTACCTTAAGATGTCCTTTGTTTTGTTTCAATGATGCGGGAACCATCATGGCCCTCCTTCGACAAATCACTTTATGTCGAATTCAGCTCATTATCTGGGAAGATGGTTTAGAAACTCCTTTTCAGTACCTTGGAGCTTGCATGCCTCAATGGCAAGTTCTTTGCATTCAACAACAATTTAACCTCATTTTCCTCTGATCGGATGATTCTAAAAGTATTCGAACTCACCATATTTATTCATACTTGTAGTTTTTTCTATTGTACCTTGAGGACCATTGTCATTATTTTCAGTTTCTCTCTTGCTTGTTAACAATTTTCATCATTGACTGGTAATCAGGTGGTTTCTACCATGTTAGATATCAGATCATCTATTCACATGGCTAGATTCATACGTTGGGTAGATTGTGATTGCTACGAAGACCTTGGATCACATTTGTCATTATCCAGGTTGCGTGGAGTTATTGAGTATTGATGGTTGTAAATATGATGTTGTCTATACAGATGGTTGTGACCATATCGTGGATCTGTTTCCATGATCTCTTTCAGACATATGGATATGAGCATGTCATGGTTTCATATGTTATTTTATTCCTAGTCCACAGATATGTTATTATGCATATTCATATCAAAGATGTCATATATTGTATTGTGTTTTATTTGGAAGGTTTCCTCATGGTATTACGAGTTCTTTTGCCTTGGTTCATAAATTATTTCACCCATCACTCCCCATTCAACCTTCATGCTTTAGGGGCCATTTGTTACACATCAATTTCTCACCCTGCTCACTTCCTATCCCTGATCCTGAAGTGCCCTGTGATAGATCCTATGCAGTATTCACACCTAGAAAAAATGCATAAAAAAATCCTCTAAAGACTCAAAGAAAGGTGCCTTGAAAGATCATTGGAGAAAATTAGTCAAACCCTAATTTTTTGGGTCAATGCTCTTCTCTAGTGGATTTCTTGTTCTGATGGAAGGTTGACAGTTCTGGCCTAGTGCTCTCAATGCCCTTTTTTCTGGGAAAACCACACTGAACCCTTTCTGGCAGTATTTCCTCAAATGGAGGAGAAGCTTCAACCTCTAGAATTTCCATAGCGGTAATTTGGTTGTTATTTGGTGGTGATATGGTCAAGATCTATGATTTTAGAGATTTAATCTTATCAATGGGGGTCTATCCCTTGGAAATTTGACCTTCACCTTCTTTCATGGGCTCCCAACCTCTTCTTCCTTCCTATAAAGTGATCTCCATCTTCCACTATTGGTTGGTCATTGCTGGATGGTCTGATCATTCATTTTCCTTTCATCCCTGTATTGTGATAATGCCTAAGCTATCTAGGAGAAGGAGTGCTTTAAGAGCTTTAGTGAAGGACTCAGAAATCACCAAAGGGAGGCCTCCAACATCAAGGCCACAGTTGTAAGCTCTCTCTTTCATATTTATTAATATAAAATTTGGTGTTTTATTTCCATATTTGTCTAATAATTTGCGCAAATATTCTAATGTTCCTTTATCTGTTAGATAGTCGATATTTAATGTATGTTTCATATTGGATTATGTTTGTTGTTGTCTCTTGATCTCCTATAGGTAATCATACACCACTAGTAGCGAGGAGCGAGCTCGAGGGACTGTGGATCAAGGCCATCATCAAAGGATTCAACCATAGCACTGGGAAGAGGTAGGCCTATTCCCTTTCTCATCTTGTTTTGGATATTAGCTAAGAAATTTTGCATTAGATAGTCTCTTAAGTTTATAGACCCACTCTAGGGCTAGAGAGATCATTTCTGTCCATAGAGGGGATTTATCTTCACAATTAGGTGGGACCTTACATATGGTATTATAGAGAGCTACAACACTAGGGACTAATGGGCCAACCTACTTACTTGTAGGTTGATGATGTATGAATATTGATTTTGCATTCATGTTTAGTTGTTGTATACGTTGACTTGGAATAATATTGGTTGCATAGGGGTTATTATTATTATTATGTCATTTAGAAACTCATGAAAGAAAAATAATTCTTTATTATATTCCTCAATATTTTTGTTAAGACAAGTTATTAGAAATATGTTAAAAGACTTAAAGACATGTTGGGAAAGGATGTGTTTGAGAAATTTGGGGTTAAACCCAAGCATGTGAATGGCTTCATTTTCAATCGATGAGTGAGATAGGTGGAGTGCATGCATGGTTGAATATATGTTTAATGCATCATTATCAATCTTACATGGGCTTAGTAGCCATATTTACTAGCTGAAAACGTATCTACCAAGAAAAATATTCGCTTAATCTAGAATATAGTGTGATGACCTTGGTGTGTATGCTTTGGGAATGTGTGACAAGTGTAAGGATGAGATTCAATTAACATGATGATTGAGTTAATCATGTTAATTTTGAATCTTTTCTTATCTACACTAATGGAATCTTAACATAAGCTACCTTGAAGGATGTCACTTTTAACTGTGAATGTAGATTCATGAGTCATGTATGTACATTAATTTGACGTGTTAAAATATGATTTGGGAATACATTCTTAATGAGTAAGAATGGAATTCCTATGATTTCTTTGACACGATTTTGTGTATTTTGGGTTGACAGTATGCATTAAATAACTTGAAATTACTCAAATAGTAGGTTTTGGTATGACCTTCCTAATAAAAAAGAGGCCTAAATGACTTGTGGATGAATAGTTGTGGAAGCCATTTTAAGGAACACATGAAGGTTATGTTTTCCTCAAGTTATGTATCGGTGTGGAATCCATACTAGCATATATCTATAAGATGATGTATGGGTGTGGAATCCATACTAACATATATCTATGAGATGTGTAATGAGGTAAGGTATGGGTGTGGAATCCATACTAACATATGTCTATGAGATAAGTAATTCTTCTGGTTAGAATGAACAAAATATTTTGATGAAATCTCATAGACATGATTGAGGATTGATTATGTGTAATTAAAGTTAAATGGAAAGAGATTTGTAACATAAATTTGCTACAAATGAAGATACTAAGATTGATATATTGAACACCATTAGGTAGTTTACAATGTTTCGAATAACCAATTTTGATATATGGAGTCAAGTGTGAACTAGGTATCTATCTTATAGTATTGTAATTCTTTTGTATGTGTTGGATTTAGTAGAATTAAATTTATTTTCAAATTCTTGAAATGTGGAAGAATGTTATTGTGATAAGTTGATGAAATATCTTTTCTAATGGCTTAAGAAAAATTAGGTCTAGGAAATACCATAATAGTATCATTAATGATTTTATCAATTGCATATTGGTTGAATTATATTTAAATAAATTAATTAGAGAAATTATGAGGATTGAACTCATGAACTACTCTAAACTATTGTTAGTTAGGTGATCGAGTCAAAATTCATATTGTTTATCAACTTGATGAACTACTTTGCTGGAATTTGATTGACTTGTAAATTGTTAAGAGAATAACATATTTAGAAGACAAAAAATTTATGTGGTGAGAACTTTATTTTATGTGAAAAGGTATGTGATTAATGAAAAACTTATTTGAGTTCTTGTTTTACAAGAATATGTGCTTGTGATATTTTTTAAGGGAGAAATTGAAGGAGAGTGAGATCACATTTTGATGAATTGGAATTCTTGCATGATTTAGAAACCTAAGATGATTGTATTGTATGTGGAATGGAAGATAATTTTGGATTTAGGATTTTTTTTCTTGGATGTATAGTTGTATGAGTAGTTTTTAGTCCTACAAAATGTTGTATCTTTTGAGAGGGTGGTAATTCTCCTTAAAAAAAAAAAAAAAAAAAAAAAAAAAAACCAAAAAAAAAGCTTTAGCTTTAGTCTAGAAAATCCATTTTGATAGTCTAATTCTTATTTAAATTCAACAAGATTCTTCATATTTTGAGAAATGTATGGTTTTCATAGCTTTTTTTTGCATACGCATTAATAGTGAGGAATAAATCCTGAAAACAAATGAATTGATTAATTACTAAATAGAAATCACGAGCGATTTTATACTTGGAAAGCAAGTTGACTTACAATTATCAAGATAAATTCAATTATATAGATATCGTATTTTCATAATTATGAAAGTTTTTCTTGATTACAAGACACTTTCAAAAATATATCATTAATTTGTTTTTAGAATGAATATCTTATGACAGAGTCATTCATAATTTATTCTCAAATAAGAGAAGTGAATAATAATGAAGATTTTTCTCAAGGAATGGTCTATATTACAAAAGTGGGTCAATGAGGATTGTATGGAACCTTAGCTTGTTAGTTAAAAAAAAACAATTGGTGCCTTGAACCTCAAATTGTGTTTTTTTTTAAAGAGTAAACATTTAGTAAAAACTATAAGTAGATCCTAAAGATTTTTATTGCAAGGATGTCTTATGGAATGAAAAGGGGAAACTTGGATTGAGAAGACATAAATCAAGTGGGATGTAAGAGTGGGTTTTATATATGACATCATATTTTGTTATGTAGTTTCACTGGAAATTGTATGTGGATTATTTCATGCTTCTTGTATGCAAATTTGATTATGAGATGGGATAAACCATCATTGTTGTTTATACAACCAATGTGTGAGCTATACTATAGAACCAAGAAGATGACACATGTAGGATTCATGTATACTATGAAAAAGAAAAACATGTAGAATATTAAATTATTAAAGATAACTTAAGTATATGTCATATCAATTACATAAAATAGTATTTTGATATGGTACTATAAATTGTATGGTTGGTTTTGATATATAAATATTTGGAATTTTATTTCAAAACATGCCTAATTTGGCATGGATATATTTTCTATTTGATTAAGAATGGTATGTTTCATTTTTCATGAAGTTGCTTCCAATTTACCAAACATTAAAATATGGATTGACATGAAGAAAAAGATATCAAATACATATCCATAAGGTTAACACCTATTGATAGGAGAATAAAAAATAAATAAGTATTGTATGATTGTAGGAAAAACTTCGAGCCAAGTTAAGCCCAAGAGGGGGAGTATGTAATGTCCCTTCTTGGTGAGATAGCTTTGATGACACTTGGATAGGGTGATTTTGATGGAATGATATAAATAGTATGCATGCCAAACATATGTATATGTTTTTATGTTATAGACTTGGTTTAGGTCACACAGTTTCTACGTTCTTATGATAAAGACTAATTTTAGTAAGACTAAATTTTGTTAAGTGCATATTATGATGTTTTCTCTTTTGGTATCCTAGTTTTGACATAGGTGTATGACATGGATGTTGATACAGGATTGAGACACATATATCCATTGATGATCATGGTTATGTGGAACATATGGTTAATTAGTATTTATGGATGATACATGATTTGTATGGTTATATATGCTTAACCTTGTACTAAGAAGGATGTGGTAGGGGACTTGGTCATTGCCGAAGAGGATGCTCGAGTTATAAATGATTGTGGAAGTCATTTCTCCAAAATAAAAAATGACTGTAGAAGTCATGTGCAATACTTCATAAAATATGAATAAGTTAATTATGAAATTCATTTGATTCCTTTGGTCTATGAGTTTGTGATGTGTACAGGTCTTGGAACAAAAAATTACCAATGAACCATCAGATGGGTATAAGCTTAGAGTCAATACCTTAAGGTGAAGTGCATAGTTTCAAAGAAAATTTAATATCCCTGGTTAAAATTCTATGTCAAAATATATAATACCAAGGTCGTGGGACACGTATTCCAAGATGAATGTTGGGAAAAAAATCCTAGTTGATGTCATTTCGGTTATTATGGCTAAAGGAATTTGGAAAAGGAAATAAAGAGGAAAAAAGTATTTTTGCACATTTATTTATGAAAATAATGGAAATTAGGAGAAAAGGGAGGTGAAAGGTTACAGGTTTCATGTGAGGAGGAAAACGAAGGAAAATAATGAAAAATGATGAAAATAGAGGCCTCATTGATAAAAAGGCTTCTGATGATTAGTTGGAAAGATTTTTCTAAGCTTTTGCATAGAATTTTTTTAGTTCATTTTGGAGCTCTCTCATTATTCTCTCTTTGTCTCATACTCTTGGATACTTAGAGTTTTCTTGGATCACTCTTGGAGGGTGTGGCATACTTCATTATTTGGAGCAATAAGGAAAAAGAAGATCAGGAAAGTGCAAGATGACATTGGGATCAACAACTACAACGGGTTTTGATTGCAGATACCAAATTTCATGTATGTTTTACTCACTTTTTTTTGCATGGATGGTGTATGCATGTGGTTTCTTGGTCATGATTTTTCATTGGCATGGGGGATTTCCTAGATTGACAGTAAATTTTCCTAGCCTTTCTATTTCCTAGATAACCATGGTGTTGTGGGTTAATTTTCATTATTTTTTTTTGGTTAGTTATTATTATTCCTTTAGCTTCAGGTTGAGTTATTAGTTCCTAGAGCCTTGGTTAGACAAATGTGCTGAAGCTCAATGGATAATTTTTGGGTTGAGTTACTAGTCCTGGAGCCTTGGCTGGACAAACACTCTCAAGCCCAGAAACAACAGGGGTTGCGTTACTAGTCCTGGAGCCTTGGTTGGAAAAAATGCTTTGGAGCCCTGGAAAAATTTAGGCAGAGACCAATATGTGATTGATGTGATGTCCCAAAGTGAGGTGGAATCACTAGCTGAGGGTTGACATGGTTTTTCCTCTAGAAGCCCTGGTTTGGTATTGATGGATTTGGATTATGAGATCCCAAATTCATGCTTGGAATATGGCACGGGGGTGACTGGTTGAAGTGAGATTTTCCTCAGCCATGCCTATAGTCGGGTGGAATGTGGAAGTCCCAAACCTAGTTGCATTTTACCTATGGAAATAAGAGCTCTTTTCCTCTTATATTGATGGGTGAATATTCTTGTTATTATGTAGATTATATGGCTGATGTATCATTAACATTTTTGTTGTTATTGTGTTGGATATAAGCATGTATTATGGTAGTCATTATGTATGGATCTTCTCATGTTTTGATTTTTAAATGAATAAATGATGTATCTATGACCTAATATATGATATTGCGGCTAATGATATAAGGGAATAATGCTTCTTAGTGATTTGTAGATAAGTATGAGACCCTTATGCTCATATATGTTGTTTATACTTGTAGCTTTCATGTTTTAGAAATGCCTGACAAAATGCATGTCATGGCTAGTAGGGATACATTTTAGTCCTCATGGATGTTTTTGTAAATATACCATTTTTTTGTCATTATAATTCATCTCTAAAATTGTCATGAAGTTCTGGGCAATGCACTAGGTTTTGGATCTGAAAACGTGGCTCAAATCATGGGGATGCTGGCAAAAAACTAGGTAATTTAGTCCCTGGAAGCTGGCATGTGGGCTTACGCATGCATCTAGAGCCTCATAGACACTAGATTACAAGCCTGTGCATGCGTCCATAGGTCCAGGAGCTCAAAAGATCAATGCGACCTAGGGGCGGGATGCCTAAATGGTTGGGTTGGCTCCTGGGGGTGTTATTGTTGATGTAAAATGTTTGTATGGTATGTTTCTTCTTGTTCCACTTCCTTAAGGTCATCTAGGAGGTTGAATATGATCTTAATAGCCTCTCTTCACGTGTTAACCCCAGTTTGTCAGTTACTTGGGTAGATGTGGGATGAGGATGTTACAGAGTGGTATCAGAGCATGGTTCAATCCTCAGACTCGATGGGTTGTGTGTTGGTCACGCATTCAAGTTAGTTGCATATGTGTTCCTTATGCAATTGTAGTCCATATTCATGTTTCATTTGCATCGTTTTTATCATGGTTTTAGTGATGTCTCCATGTGAAGTTTGATGGTGTTATTATGGGATGTGTCGTCATGAGTATATGGTCTTATATGAATTTGTTAAGCATATCGGTGTTTATATATGTTATGCATGCATTTTCATGGTTATGGTCGTTTTCCATGAGGTAATGGTATGAAATTAGGCCATCATGATGATATTGGCATGTCATTATGCTAATGTGTTGGATGAGATAGAGTAGAAGATGAAAATCATTGAAGTGAAGTTGCAATAGTGGACTTTGGGTTAAGAGCAGGCTATCATACAAGTTTGTATGCTTGACATGCAGGTATGTGATTCATGGTTGTTGTAAGAAATAGGGTTACTTATATGTTTTCCATTCTATTATTATTATGGTTATATATGTGATAAATTCTAGTTGATTAGCATTGGCATATGAATTATGGTTATTTGTATTCCTTTCATTCTATTGATTTTATGGTTACATACATGATAGATGTTAGTCAATTAGTGTGATCATATGTTGGTTAGTCAGGCATGGTATTAACTTAATGATTATGTTATATGTTGTTGATGAGAATGTTATATGTTAACATATTGTTGTTATATGTTAGTTAACTTGATGAGGTAGGGGAATTTTAAGGTCTAAAATGAGCCTCCTAAGGAAATTATAAAATAAAAGTAGAAATAATAAGATTATATTACATCATCAAATTTTATAGGGAAAAAAAGAAAAACTATTTTTTCAACTCATATTTTCAACTTATATATCTATGGGCTTACTCAAATTTCGAGGGGGAACACTCATTGGATGTAGAATTTGATTCCACATCCAAGGAGTACCCATGTTGCATACTTTCGATGGACCCTACTACATGAAAAATGAGAAATACATGAAAAACATGATTGCAATCATTTTTTTCATATATTTCTCATTTTTTATGTAGCAGGGTCCATTGAAAGTATGAAACATGGGTAATCCTTCGATGAGAAATTAAATTTTGCATTGAACGAGTACTCTAACTCGAAATTTGAGAAAAATATTATGGAGATAAGTTGAAAATATAAGCTGAAAAAGAAATTTTTTTATTTTTTTATTTTTTTATCTTTTTACTTTTTTACCCCAAAAATAGTGAATCATCCCCCATGGTTGACATCATCATCTTGAATCCTATTGGTTCTTATAAAGTTTATTTTGGTTGTACATTTTTCTTAGGAGGCCCATTTCAGACCTCAAAATTTCTATAATGATCTTGATGTTATATGTATCATGCTAAATTAGACTGGCCTAGGAAGCTGGCCAGGGTTATGACATTCAGGTATTAGTAGAATTATTTGTGATATTATGTCATACTAATCTAGGTTGACTGTACATTTGTGACTTTTATCCATGAATGGAAATTTTTTATGAGCTTATGATGTGAACATGTTAGTTAGTTACTGTTTGGGTATCATGATATTATTTTTTTTTGAGATGATGTGTTGTTATATCATGCTAACTAGATTAATTTTGTAGAAAAGGTTGTTGGATTTATTTGGGATAACCCAGGTTCGTACTATACTACACACCAAAAAAATCCCTGTTCACTGACCCTTTCAACAATTACCTGCAAGTAGATCGTAGTCTCACCCAAACTGACTACGGGTGGATGCAGAACCAAGTTTCTTCATCCTTGAGGGAC
The DNA here is from genome assembly GCA_034641835.2 of Pinus albicaulis. Taxonomy (NCBI): domain Eukaryota; kingdom Viridiplantae; phylum Streptophyta; class Pinopsida; order Pinales; family Pinaceae; genus Pinus; species Pinus albicaulis. The sequence continues at coordinate 1,060,223,527 of CM076584.1, read as the reverse complement.
TGGAAGATGTGGTATTATTGTATTATCTTGTATTTATAGCTTATAAATAACTTTTCCACATTAAATTAATCACATAAACATGTCATATAAACCCATGAACCATTACTTATTTGAAGTAAAAATCAACCACAGATAATAAGAAAATATACACATTAATCACACACAAACACGCAATTATCATCCACAACTATTTCTTTATTATGATGAATATTTGAGTACAACCAGTCTGAACCTGCACACTAAGCTGCGAGTTTTATGTGCACTAAGCTACAAAATCTTCCCAAGTCTCTCCTCACTCAGCTGTAGAGCCTTCCCTTTGCAACAAAATACAGATTACAAATACTTTCCCATACTACATGCATGCATATCTCTAAACATAACTTTTCAACCCTTTATATACTATTACATCGTAGGGATACATCATTACAATACCATGGTCCAAATACCATGGGCTCCCCAAAACAAGAAACTATGACCCAAAATCCTTTACAAAATTGTGCGCTTTATAAAAAGGAGGGGTTTCAACCTGCCCCAAAGCACCTATGACACCACATGGTATATTTAAAATGCTCCACTTTATGACACACTTCGTGATCCACTCCCAAAAATGAGGAGTCTTAGCTAAAATCTAGGCCAAGTTGGGTTGTGCCCAACATGCCCCCAACCATCACATGTGACTCATCATGAGTCACTCAGCTACTTTGCCTCTGATTGTTTCTGCTATTTTGTCGTAGGCCTTTTTGAACTGCTTCATAATCCTTGTGATATGATTTTCTTCAGTGTACACTTCTTCCAATGGTGCTTCTATCGATGGTACTATAGTCCTCTGCAACATTACCTCTTCTCTTTGTATAAGCTCTTGAATTTTACCATCCACTTCTTGAGACAGTTAGAGAGCCTGATATTGCCATGGTTGAGCTCTCTCTGTCAAAACCCGCTCTTCTTTTCTCAGCTCCTCTATTTTCTTTTGTAGTGCATTTCCTTCATTGATATTGGTGAAATTTTTTGAGATTGGTAAGGTCTTCGCAATTTCCTAAATCTCCTCCAGTTTCTTATGCTTCTGTTGAATGTCTTCTTGTAGCTTCTGCACATTTGGATCTTCGTGCTGTGAAATCCAAATCTGTAAATTTTCATCTAACAGCTTCCCACAATTTTCCACTGTCACGAACATGTTGGACACTACAGCCTTCAGTTCATTCTTCCTCTGATCTCACACTTGTTAGGAATCTGTAATTTATTAGCAAGATTGGCAGAGTCCAATTACAGAAACAACATCGCTTCAACCAACTTTGGGATTCTAGGATCTAGCCCTCCTGAATCCGGAGAGGGATCTCTCCAATAGGTGCAAAGATGGATTTGTCTTTGAAGTTTGGAATAATGATATTAGGCTAGTTATGAAGTCCAAGGGTTTTGTTTGTTTTTTGGATGGTTGAACGTGATTGTTGTTAGAGGTGAAAAGTCCCAAAAGTAAAAAGGTTCAAAAGTGAGAAGTTGCAAGCAAAAGAGTAAGTTTGGGTCAAGAGAAAAGATGAAGGCAGGTTTTCAGTCCATTGGGCTATGGAGTCATAAGAGGATTTAATTGAAACAATCAGGTTCAAGAGTGGTCTATGGGGCAAGTCATCTATGCCTAAGGATCTCTTTAAGGTTTGATTTATGGAATGGAATGGTACATCAAGAAGGGGAAATAAACAGATGCAGAACAAAGAGCAGCCCAGGATCTGGTAAGTAATTTGAAACTAGCCAACCTTTGACCAAGCACTTAAGAAAAACATGAAAGCAAACTAGGATCTGGTAAGTACTTTGAAACTACCCAGCCTTTGATATACTTCCAAATAGAAAAAAATACAAAAACTAAGGGAAAATTGAAGGCAAACTTTGGAGCAGAGACTAGCGGGCCGGGCTCACCACAAATCCTCTCCTAGCTCTTCTTTACTTGGCTACTTCCAAGACAATCATAGAGATAACACAGAATGGCCTAAGATCTGGTAAGTACTTTGAAACTATCCAGCTTTTAACACATTCTAAGGGAAACAATCAAACAGTTATGCAGACAAGACTGGGACCAGGGCTCACCATATCTTCCTCAGTTCATCTTCACACAACATATACTGAAAGTAACATTCAAAAATAATATTAATCTAAGACAATAAGACGAGGGAACGCCAGCATTTCTATGCTTAGACTGAATTAAATCATTTCCAAATAACACAGTTGAAAGAAAACATTTAAATAAATATTTTTCAGCCAGCGAAGGTTACTGGTATACAGTAGGTCCTATCCATGTTTAAACTGTTCTTTACAGAAGAAATGGAACACAATGAAAATAGGAATAAAATAACAAGTTACAATAAGAATAACATCACCGTCAACATAGACCAGGATCCCATAAATCAGCTTGTATTGATGCTCCAAACCGGTTACAATCTTCAAGTCCAGTGTTTTAATTCAACTTTCTTTCATAACCTAACTTATCTGTTACAAGAAGAGCTCTAAGAGCCAGTGAATCACTATTTACAATTAAGGATCTTCAGCTCAATTACATTACAGTGCTTCAGCAATTACATCAACAACCAACCCCTCACTTATCTTCTACTGAAGTATTTATAGAAATACGAGGAGGTGAGATCTGATAAAAGATCTCAAATACAATTAATACAAAGTTAATGTCCTTTTGGCCCTTGGGAGGCTCAAAGAAGAAACTGTACAGGTGTTTCACTGTATTAATTGGTTTACACTTATGAATTAAGCTCGGTGGGAGCTTTTGTTGACCTTTGAGGCTCTGTGTGATGTTAGGGCTACTCTGCAGACATTCTTTCATTAAATCCCTGGTAGAAGTAACTCTTCGGCTGCGTCGAGGAAAAATATCTAACCCTATTCAATAAATTATGTTCCTGATTGAATACTTTGAGGCACAGGTGGCACTTTGGTTGCTGGGAGGAATCAATTCGCCTCCATTTGTGGCGGTGGAGGGTTTTCTTGATAAAACACTTTAGGTTTTTCTTTAAACTATGTTTTATATTGGGGATTAGGCTTTTGATAACTGTCTTAGCCATAATCTCCACTGATCTGTCCATTAATTCTCTGTTCTGGTTCATCCTGGTCTTCGACACTGATATTCTTCAACTGTGTCTGTTTCATAGTTTTTCTTGCTGTCGTGTCGGGTTGCGCAGGGTTTATAAGGCATCAATGCCTGAGAAAACATTGAAGAAACATGTAATTTAACCTGCGGATGATTTCCCTGATGTATTCGAAGGCCAGAGGATCATCATCCTCGGCTTACGGAATTTCTTCATTCAAGCGGAAAAACATTAAACCCTGCAAAAACAAACAAATGTTACGAAATCCTGCGTTTATAGGTCAATCTACCTCGGAGGATGTGCGGAGGAAGCAGGGCCATTGGATGGCATCATCCAATGGTCAGGATTTAATCTCAGAATGGTCGAAAAAGCATGGGGGAAGGAGGATTAGATCAGAGCTGTTGATCGCGCATGATCGACGGTTGGGAGCGGGCAATGGAAAGTCAGCGGCGAGGAATCGTTGACTGGGAAACGGAATCGAGCGACGCAATGTGGGCCGTCGATCTGCAGATCAGATCGATGGCGGAGACATGATTGTCACGGTACGATGGCCTGGTTATCACGGGCGCAGCTTGGGTGAGCGACGGTCGTTGGATGGACGGGTTCAGATCTGACGGCGGTGGTTAATATCGCTGGGCGCCTTGGTACGAGTTTTAATGCGCGATGGAGGGTGGTTTTGCAAACAGTACAGAGGACGCGTGTCAAACAGAGTATGGAATCGCTGGCGATCGGGGGAAAACCGCCTTCCGCTAAGGAGCGGTGCGATGGAAACCACGTGGGTTCGGGCAAACAACGCACGGAGGGGGGGTCCACAGGAATGGCGCGCTCTGCACCGTCCGATCTACGGAGCAGATCGACGTCGGAGATTTCTCCATAATTTCACGGGCAGAAATCTTTTGGAAATGAATTAAAACCCAAAAAAATCAAATAACAAAGGTTTTTTAATGTTTTTGGGCGAAGAAATAATATTGGAAAGGATAAGCGCCCGACAGGTTGAGCAGTTGGTTCTGGCGCTCGGGCGCATGGACGAAAAAGGATTAGATACTTAGATCAAGGGGGCTAAAGTCTAGAACGTAGAAAATATGCGTTTTCTATGGTTTTTGAATGATTTTTTAAGGGAATTAAAGGTTTCGGTAAGGTTAAAAAGTGGGTTTTTAACCTTATAAAATGGATTTTGATGAGGGGAAAAAACAGAAATGTGGAAATGAGGGATTTTCATGGGGAATGGAGGGATAGAAAAAGAGGTTAGTTTGGAAGAAAAATAAGGGAACAAGGGGCTTGCAGCAGTCTTTGACTTTGGATTTTTGTAGGATTTCAGAGGCTTTTAGGATGTAAAACAGCAGTGTGGGATCTGGACAGAGGCAGGAGGCCTTCAAGAGTCTTCAAGAGCCAACAGTTTTTGATAGGGAAAAATTGTTCCTTGAAGGCTCAAAACAAACTTAGCCACCTTTGGTATAATCAAATTTTATAGGTGGCTAACAGTGGCTCCACTTGGGGATGGTGCCTTCTTGAAGGCATCAAGAATTCAGACTTGATTTCTCTGGGAGGCTGACTTGTGCCTGATCCATTGGATTACTCTTCTTTTGCTGAATGATCTCACTTTGCTCTAAAAAATAGTATCAGTTATGAAAAAATAATGGACTTCATCAATACAACCTTCTACCTACCCAATCCTACTGATCTAACATTTTTTCTTCATCAGAGTGCACTTGGATTGGCAAACTCTTTTCACAACATTTTATTCTTTTGAAAGCATAAAAACTAATCTAATTCTACTCCTTATTTCTCCCTGAACTCAGATTAAACAGTTGAGCTCAGATTTTTTCTCTACCTAATCTACTATCTGTTGGGATTAAAATGTCCAACAGACTTTCATTCTCTAAATTCTACAACAGAAATTTAAAAACAGTCAAGTCAAGATTAAGCGGTTTGACTTGCTGTGATCTATGAAATAAAAAAAAGCTGCACATAGATTATTATTTGCAGAAAAATAAAAACAAAATGGAAGGCTTAAGATCTGAAAGTTTCTTATCATAGCCTTCTCTTTTCTTCCCAGCTCGGTTTTTTCTTCGCTTTTGAGCTGTCTTTGTCTTTCTTCTGGTCCAGATTTTAGACATGCTTGAACCTTTTATTTCTATCCTAAACTATCTACTGATAAGCCAAGATTAGACAGTTTGGCATATCAAATTCACTATCCTATCAGCAGAAAATTTAAAGCTAATTAGTCAAGTTTAAACAATTTGACTAACTAGAAGTGTGTGTTTCAGGAGTGGCATTTGAGCTTGCACACTTTCAGATTTATCTCTTCTTCTTTTTTTTGGCATGGGGCTTTGCCTTTCTTGTTTTCATTTCTGCCCTCTTTTATTTCTTTTCTTTGTTTTTGTATTTTTTTTTATTTTTCATAACTTTGAATGCAATGGTGAATGGAATATTCATAATGGAAAAAGATAAAAGGCTTGAAAACAAAAAATGGATCAAGAGAAGTAATGCTTAAGCATCCTGCCATTGACAGGGCCAAACAATTCTGCTCCATTCAACTCCTGCAAGAAAAATGCATTGTTACCAACAGCTGAATGAATAGAGTAAGGGCCAAGCCATAGGTTGTCAAATTTTCCATGCTTTCCCTTTTCTTCCCTCCTTGAGTCCCACTTTAAAACTTTGTCCCCAATCTTGAAATTGTTGGCCTTTGTTCTTCTGTCAAAAATCCCTTTGATGCTTTCCTTCTTCTGCAATGCTTTGTTATAAACTTCCTCTCTGGTCTGCTGAAGATGAATGTTCTGATTTATCCTTCTGGTCATGTCATTTTCTTCAGTCTGCAACTCTTGAATCAACTTCATAATTGGTACACCAAGGCTATTTGGAAAAAATGCATCAGTACCATACACAAGCTGGAAAGGTGACATACCAATAGATTTCTTCAAAGTTAATCTGTCGGCCCAAAGTGCATGGACCAACTTTGTGTGCCAAGACTTTTTATTGTCCTCCAACAGTTTCTTGATTATGTTCACTAAGCTTTTGTTGGAAGATTCTGCAAGTCCATTACCTTGAGGGTAGTAGGCTATGGAATGCCCCAATGTTATTTGATATTTATGACAGAACTCAACCATCCTCTTTGATCCAAATGCTGCTGCATTATCCGTGATAATTTTGGGAGGACAGCCAAATCTGGAGAGAATGTTAGTCTCTATGAACTTTATGATAACTGAATCATTGGCCTGCCTACAAGGAATGGCTTCTATCCTCTTAGTGAAATAGTCTGTGGCAGTAAGAATCCACCTATGCTGGGCAGAAGAAGGTGGATGGATTTCTCCTATGAAGTCAAGTCCCCAATGTTGAAAAGGAGCTTCAACAGTGACTGGATGCAGAGGCAGGGGTAACAATTTTCTTTTTCCTTCAAACAGTTGGCACTTATGACAGGCAATGATAATCTTGTGTATATCAGGAAAAAGAGTAGGCCAATAGAAACCAACCCTCAAAATTTTTTTGGCTGTTGAATTCCAGTACAAATGACCCCCACATTCTCCTTCATGGAATTCCTGCTTAACCATCTCTGCATCAAACTCAGGCAAACATTTAAGCAATATACCACTTGCATTTTTCCAATAAAGACATCTATCTATAATGCAATAGCTTACTGCTTTCAGCTTCAAGAACCTTTCCTTTGTTTTTGATAAACCAGGAGGTGTATTTAAATTAAGAAAAACATAAACAATATCAGCATACCAAGAGGAACTCATGAAATGGTTTTCAACAATGGGTGTCGAGATTTCCTCTTGATCATCTAAATCATTAATCATATGAATATCAAGAACTTCACAAGTTGACTCAGCCATTAATCTGGCTAGACCTTGGCCTTTGATGAGCTTAGTGGGTTTTATCTCTAAATCATATTCAAGAATAACAGCAATCCACTTACCTCTCTTACCATCTGGGTCCTGTGTTAGAATGTCTTTAATCATTGAATTTGGGACAAAGGCAATGATGTGTGAGTGAAGGATGTACACCCTGAAATATTTTAAAGCTTTAACCAAAGCAAAAGCTTGCTTTTCCATAATGTTGTACTTCAATGGGGCATCCCTCAATGCCTTACTAAAGAATGCAATAGGCTGCTCTTGTCCTTGTGGATTTTTCTGTAAAAGGATAGCAGCTATGGTATGTTCTGATGCAAATGAAAAGATATAAAAATCTTTTGAAAAATCAGGACTTATCAGAACCAGTGTTTTGGTTAAAGCTTGTTTCACCAGTTCAAAGGATGTCTTTGCTTCCAAGGTCCATTTTACCCCTTTCTCCTTCTTCAACATGTTTGTGATATTCCTAAGGAGCTCAGCTAAGTTAGGGACAAACCTTCTTAAAAATTTAATCTTTCCAATGAAATATTGCAACTCCTTGATATTTTGAGGATGAGAGATTTGCAATATGGCCTCAATCCTCTTTGGATATATCTTTATACCCTCCTCAGAAATAATGTGCCCAAGAATTTTACCTTCTTGGAGATCGAATAGTGTCTTCTTAGGGTTTAAGGATATTCCAAACTTTCTGCATTTCTCGAGAACTATTCTCAAATGTTCTAAGTGTTCTTCATCTGTTTTTGAAAACACAGTTACATCATCAAGATAGATAATGATGAAGAAGCCGAGTTCTTCCGAGAATGCTATGTCCGTGGCCCTCTGAAAGGTTGCTCCAGCATTCATTAGACCAAAAGGCATTTTCACGTACATGAAAGTACCCCATGGTGTAGTAAAAGTTGTCTTTAATTGATCAGCAGGGTGGACTAAGACTTGATTATACCCTGAATAGCCATCAAGCAAAGAAATTCTTTTGGACCCTACCACCCTTTGTAAAATATGATCCATTTTTGGTAAAGGGTAGTTGTCTTTCAATGAAGCTTTGTTTAAATCTCTAAAATCTGTACAAAGCCTGATTTCTCCAGTCTTCTTCCTAACAGACACCAGATTAGATACCCACTCAGAATACCTAATAGGGACAATAATACTAGCATCATACATTTTCATGATTTCCTTCTTAACCAAAGGTAACTGTACAGGGTTTATTCTACGCAGTTTCTATTTGAAAGGTTTTTGGTTTTCTTTAAGAGGGATTTTGTGTTGTATTATTTCAGTGTCATAGGATTTAAGATCTTCGTAACTCCATGCAAAAATATCAGAAAATTCTTTGAACAGCTCTATGTATTTGAGTTTAATGTGAGCTGGTAAGGTTTTAGACAGTTTAATCATCTTCGGTTTCTCTTCACTTCCAATATTGCACTCTTCCACTTCAGTCTCTACAGGTTCCAGTTTAGGTTTTTTGGCCACGTCGTTAAAATCGAACAATTCTTCTAAAGGTGTCAGACCACTTGGAAAACTTTCATTTTTAGAATGAAGAGTTTCTAATTCCTCTGTTTCTGATTCTTTACTCAATTCTGTTTCGTTTCTAATTTTGCAAGTCTGAAGGTTAATAGTGACAAGCTCAGGAGAAGGTTCTTCTTCACCAAGAAAATTTTCTTCACTGCAGTCTGTATCATAATCTGAATTTGAACTATGCAGTTCAAATTCATTTCTGAATTGTATGAAGTCTTCTATTTGTTTATCTCCGTCAAACACCTGCCAATATTTTATATTATCAGGCACAGCTGGTCTAAATTTTATCTGATGTGAACAATCTTCAGTCTCTTATGGCGTTATACATGTCATAGCTGCAAAGGCTAAATTGTGGGCTATAAGATTTCTTTTTCTTGGGACAAAACTCAAGGTGGATTCCTCAAATGTTTTCAAAAGATCCATGACATCATTCCGATAGGCCCTATGTCTGGGATGATTTGCATTATACTCCCCATTGACTTTCCTAATTATTAACTCAGAATCCCTATACACAGTTATTTTCTTGGCTCCTAACTTTTTCAGAAAATGTAAGCCTAAGAGCAGGGATTCGTACTCCGCTATGTTGTTGGAACACTGAAAGTTTAATTTGCAAGAAATACATTCTGTGTGCTTGCTTTCAGTGTTAGTAATCTAGACACCTGCACCAACATTTGTTCTAGTGCATGACCCATCAAAATACATACTCCAGAGAGGATCATTTTCAGTTTTATCAGTTTGGTGAATGTCCTCTGTATGATTTGATTCCTCAAGTTTTTCAATATATTGAGGAATATTCTCTTGACTGTCCAGATTTAAGTTTAATGGATTGATGACTTGTAGTTCAAAACCTGTGTTTGATTTACTAATGTTTTCAAATACAACAAACTGCTTAGACACTTCAGCATTATGTTCCTCTTCCTCCCTATCGGCCATTAATCCTGTTAACGTGATTTGTTCACTAAGGATTTCATCATTGAACATGATAAAAAAATCAAGGCATGTACTCGCGGAGTATAGAGGAGAGTTTTGTGGTCTGTCTTGACTTGTGACTATTTATTGCATATGGGACTCCCTGTAAAGTCTTCGATTTTGGTTGAAAACAGGGATAGTCGCATAGGTCATGTCCATCTGCATAGTACCTTGTACCTTAGCCCCCCAAGATCTTGATAATAACATTCCATACTTTGGGGGTACATCAGCCACAACAATATCCATAACTAAAGACTTGGCTAGAATCTGGGCTAAGTTAACACAGAGGTCTTTGATCAATCCTAAACACTTGACTCTGCTCGAATCAAAGGAGTAAAGATCTTTATAAGGTCTGGTGATTTCAAGACCCAGGCTCTCCATTACAGCTTTTGGAATTAAATTATGAGAAGCACCTGAGTCATGCATAGCATTGTGTAGAATTTTGTCATGAACATTCAAACTTACATAAAATGGAGGGACAGGTCCCTCTTGAAACTTACCCTCAATCTTTGGACCAAAAATAAGCTCTGGCTAGTCGTCATTAAGATTGAGTGTATCCTCATTTTCTTCAATGTTCAAAGCCTTCAAAATTTTGGACCTATATACATGTTGGGCAGCTAACTCAGTTAAAGGGACATAAATTTTGATCTTTGAGATTTCCTGTTCCAGGATGAAAGGAATTTGATTCTTTAAGGTGCTGGTTTCAGCCTTGTTTACTGCCACTCTATCAACAACAACAACTTGCTGATTTGTTTTATCTACAGTTGACACAATGGTTGAAAAAGGAGTACTAGCTGAAGTGTTAGTTCTATTGATGTTTGCACTCTTTTTTTCAAAATTCAGAGTGTCTTTCTCTTTACCTTTACCAGAATTAACAGCCACTGTTTTGTCCTTTTGTTTGACTGTTTTAGGCTTGGTTTTAGTGGTGTTCAAAGAAGCTTTTTCAGAGGTTTTGGTGCTGGGGGTTTGTTGACTAGATTTACTTCTGAGTTCATATTCTTTTGAAGGTTCTGTGATGGCATTTTCCATGTCTTGACAACAATTTTCATTATCATCTCTTTTGTCATCATAAGGTGTGTAAAGAACCCTTTTCCTATCATAATGAACCTCGAAGTCATCATCATCTACCCCAAATAGGTTCATATCATTATCCTCTGTTATTTCATCCGTTTCCTCAACCTCACTCACATAGTTTTGATGAAAGGGAGGAGTGATCTGTTGATCATCTTCCCTAGGTCTGTTAGGAGGTTGGTTTCTTCTTACATTCTGATTCTGGTTTTGGCTTCTATTTTGAGGAGCAGTTTGGTTTTGACTTGCTTGTGCTCTCTCAAGAATGCTCATTTTCTTCATCATTTCTTCCATCATTCTTTCCATCTTTGAGCTTGAGGTAGTAGGTGTGGATTCCTCTCTAAAAGATACTCTCTTTTCAGCTTTCATCCTTGCCCTCTTCTCCATTAGGTTGACTTCCACAGAAAGAGCACCTCTTTGCATGTCTTCAAGGGTTGCAAAATCTCTCTCTCTGAGTGAATAGGTCATGTCAACATCAAACCCTTCAGGAAACTTGTTTAAGGCTGAGCCTTGTGGAGGTTTTAATTCTGGGGAGAGTGCATTATACACACTATTAAATCTAGTACAATAGGCTTGTACACTTTCCCCAGGGTTTCTATGGAGATTGTTGTAGTCAGCAAGGACTTGGAGAGGATTCTTCCTCACTTCCCACTTGTTTAAGAATGTTTGATGGAAGCCTTGGAGATTGTCGATACTGTGGGGGGCTAGGGCTTTAAACTATTTTCTTACTTCTCCCCCTAAACTGTGAGCAAACAATCTGAGTTTGACAGAATCATCATCAATTTCATTTCTGTCAAATTATTCATTCATATTTTCCACATGTTGTGATGCAGTTGTAGCATTGCTAGCATCATATAATGGAATTTTGGACTGGTAGTCCTGTGGAAGATTGACTAATGGTACAAGAAGGACTAAGGGAGCATACCATGCTTCCATGATATGTGGTGGAGGTGGATTGACACGAGGGGGTGTGGGCTGAAGTGAAGTGGTTTGAGCGACGGATGAAGGATAAAAATAAGTGGATGTGATTGCAGTAGATTGCTGAGCTGACCTTGGATGAGAGAAACCTAGATTATAAAGAAAATGTAAATCAGGAGGTGTTGTTTCTCTATTCCCAGGATGTTCACTTGTTTCAGGAGATGAATGTGAAGAATCAGAATCTAACCGATCTAAATCATCAAGGGACCTAGTTCTAAATGGATTTAATAGGTCAGCTTGTGATTGTTGCAGAGCTGAAAGATTTTCAGGGACTGAATTATCTCTTAGGGGTAATCTAAAAATAGTTGAAAATTCTATCTTAGGAGACTTCCTAAGGATTATTTCTGGGTTATCAACTATCTCAGGTGGATTAGGGTCAGGATGGGCTCTAGTGTGAATCTTTCTAGGAGCCACTATGCTGTGTTTTAGACCCAAAAAATAAGGAAAGTTCAACCAAATATGACAATCTTTAAGAGGTCAACTAATCTGCTTTCACAATTTTAATCCTACATCCCTCTAACTGAGTTTGAAAGATATTATAATGATAAGGGTTCTTCCCAGTGGAGTCTTAAGGTCTGTTCAGGATTGTGGAGCCTCCAGGTGTAAATTTTAGAGTGTTTTCAAAGAGATACACTGTCCACCACAGTGCTTGTGAAACATCCTTTTCAAGGATATCCCGAAACACAACAAACTCTAACCAGAGATTGACTGGGAGAGAATTCACCAGATATGTCACCTCTTAAAAGAGGATGAGATCCGGAGGCTACCTGGCCCTTTCCAGACTCTGTCTAAGAGTATGAGGTAAAACACAACCAAAAGGTAAATGAAATGTAAAAGTAAGTGTTTTACTGCCAATATGAAATGTTTTTGGTATTTTCTGAATTATTTTTATTTGTGTGGTTTCTAAGAATTCCCTAAATTTGTTTCAAAACTTAGCTACGGTTGTGAGACAAAGACAGTCTACTCTTATGGCTAAGCTAGCTGATTTTTCAAGGTTAGATGAATTCTTATCAGAATCCTAGGGTTGACCTATATTTTCACTGAATCAAACAAGTTTCATCATAATTACCATTTCTTGGTAGTGCTTGAAAATGCTTCTTTTTACTCTCAAAGTTTTGTGTGAAAATCAAAAGAAAATGAGATGAAAACTCAACTCAATCCCCAGTGGAGTCGCCAGAAATGTTAGGAATCTGTAATTTATTAGCAAGATTGGCAGATTCCAATTACAGAAACAACATCGTTTCAACCAACTTTGGGATTCTAGGATCTAGCCCTCCTGAATCCGGAGAGGGATCTCTCCAATAGGTGCAAAGATGGATTTGACTTTGAAGTTTGGAATATTGATATTAGGCTAGTTATGAAGTCCAAGGGTTTTGTTTGTTTTTTGGATTGTTGAACGTGATTGCTGTTAGAAGTGAAAAGTCCCGAAGGTAAAAAGGTTCAAAAGTGAGAAGTTGCAAGAAAAAGAGTAAGTTTGGGTCAAGAGAAAATATGAAGGCAGGTTTTCGGTCCATTGGGCTATGGAGTCATAAGAGGATTTAATTGAAACAATCAGGTTCAAGAGTGGTCTATGGGGCAATTCATCTATGCCTAAGGATCTCTTTAAGGTTTGATTTATGGAATGGAATGATACATCAATAAGGGGAAATAAACAGATGCAGAACAAAGAGCAGCCCAGGATCTGGTAAGTACATTGAAACTAGCCAGCCTTTTACCAGGCACTTAAGAAAGACATGAAAGCAAACTAGGATCTGGTAAGTACTTTGAAACTATCCAGCCTTTGATGCACTTCCAATAGAAAACATACAAAAACTAAGGGAAACTTGAAGGCAACCTTTGGAGTAGAGAATAGCGGGCCGGGCTCACCACAAATACTCTCCTAGCTTTTCTTTACTTGGCTACTTCCAAGACAATCACAGAGATAACACAGAATGGCCTAAGATCTGGTAAGTGCTTTGAAACTATCCAACTTTTAACACATTCTAAGGGAAACAATCAAACAGTTATGCAAACAAGACTGGGACCAGGGCTCACCATATCTTCCTCAGTTCATCTTCACACAACATATATTGAAAGTAAAATTCAAAAATAATATTCAGCTAAGACAATAAGACGAGGGAACGCCAGCATTCCTATGCTTAGACTGAATTAAATCATTTCCAAATAACACAGTTGAAAGAAAACATTTAAATAAATATTTTTCAGCCAGCGAAGGTTACTGGTATACAGTAGGTCCTAACCCTGTTTAAACTGTTCTTTACAGAAGAAATGGAACACAATGAAAACAGGAATAAAATAACAAGTTACAATAAGAATAACATCACTGTCAACATAGACCAGGATCCCATAAATCAACTTGTATTGATGCTTCAAACCGGTTACAATCTTCAAGTCCAGTGTTTTAATTCATCTTTCTTTCATAACCTAACTTATCTGTTACAAGCAGAGCTCCAAGAGCCAGTGAATCACTATTTATAATCAGGGATCTTCAGCTCAATTATATTACAATGTTTTAGCAATTACATCAACAACCAACCCCTCACTTATCTTCTACTGAAGTATTTATAGAAAGACGAGGAGGTGAGATCTGATAAAAGATCTCAAATACAATTAATACAGAATTAATGTCATTTTGGCCCTTGGGAGGCTCAAAGAAGAAACTGTACAGGTGTTTCACTGTATTAATTGGTCTACACTTATGAATTAAGCTCGGTGGGAGCTTTTGTTGACCTTTGAGGCTTTGTGTGATGTTAGGGCTACTCTGCAGACATTCTTTCATTAAATCCCTGGCAAAAGTAACTCTTCGGCTGCGTCGAGGAAAAATATCTGACCCTGTTCAATAAATTCTGTTCCTGATTGAATACTTTGAGGCACAGGTGGCACTTTGGTTGTTCGGAGGAATTAATTCGCCTCCATTTGTGGCGATGGAGGGTTTTCTTGATAAAACACTTTAGGTTTTTCTTTAAACTGTGTTTTAGATTGGGGATTAGGATTTTGATAACTGTCTTAGCCATAATCCCCGCTGATCTGTCCATTAATTCTCTGTTCTCCTTCATCCTGGTCTTCGACACTGATAATATTCAGCTGTGTCTGTTTCATAGTTTTTCTTGCTGTCGTGCCGGGCTGCGCAGGGTTTATAAGGCATCAATGCCTAAGAAAACATTGACAAAACATGTAATTTAACCTGCGGATGATTTCCCTGATGTATTCGAAGGCCGGAGGATCGTCATCCTCGGCTTACGGAATTTCTTCATTCAAGTGGAAAAACATTAAACCCTGCAAAAACAAATAAATGCTACGAAATCCTACGTTTATAGGTCAATCTGCCTCGGAGGATGTGCAGAGGAAGCAGGGTCGTTGGATGGCATCATCCAATGGTCGGGATTTAATCTCAGAATGGTCGAAAAAGCATGGGGGAAGGAGGATTAGATCAGAGTTGTTGATCGTGCATGATCGACGGTCGGGAGCGGGCAATGGAAAGACAGCGGCGGGGAATCATTGACTGGGCAATGGAATCAGGCGACGCAATGTGGGCCGTCGATCTGCAGATCAGATCGACGGTGGAGACGCGATTTCTGCGGTATGATGGCCTAGTTATCACGGGCGCAGCTTGGGTGAGCGACGACCGTTGGATGGACGGGTTCAGATCTGACGGCGGTGGTTAATATCGTTGGGCACCTTGGTCCAGGTTTTAATGCACGATGGAGGGTGGTTTTGAAAACAATACAGAGGACGTGTGTCAAATAAAGTATGGAATCGCTGGCGATCAGGGGAAAAATGCCTTCTTCTAAGGAGCGGTGTGATGGAAACCACGTGGGTTCGGGAAAACAACACACAGACGGGGGGTCCACAAGAATGGCACGCTCCACACCATCCGATCTGCGGAGCAGATCGACGGCGGATATTTCTCCGTAATTGCATGGGTGGAAATATTTTGGAAATGAATTAAAACCCGAAGAAATAAAATAACAAAGGTTTTTTAATGTTTTTGGGTGAAGAAATAATATTGGAAAGGATAAGCGCCCGACAGGTTGAGCAGTTGGTTCTGGCACTCGGGTGCATGGACGAAAAAGCATTAGAGACTTAGACCGAGGGGGCTAAAGTCTAGAACATAGAAAATATGCGTTTTCTATGGTTTTTGAATGATTTTTTAAGGGAATTAAAGGTTTCGGTAAGGTTAAAAAGTGGGTTTTTAACTTTATAAAATGGATTTTGATGAGGGGAAAAAAAAGAAATGTGGAAATGAGGGATTTTCATGGGGAATGGAGGGATAGAAAAAGAGGTTAGTTTGGAAGAAAAAGAAGGGAACAAGGGGCCTGCAGTAGTCTTTGACTTTGGATTTTTGTAGGATTTCAAAGGCTTTTAGGATGTAAAACAGTAGTGTGGGATCTGGACAGAGGCATGAGGCCTTCAATAGTCTTCAAGAGCCAACAGTTTTTGATAGGGAAAAATTGTTCCTTGAAGGCTCAAAACAAACTTAGCCACCTTTGGTATAATCAAATTTTACAGGTGGCTAACAGCACTTACGGGGGCTTGGTTGGATATAGCTTCATTTGTAGGTCATTGATCTTTATCTCATACTGAAATTGTACATCCCCGACCTTATTCTTGTATTCCTTTACCGCAAGGCCGAGCTTCGTAACCTTTTTTTCCATTGATTCCTCCTCGTGAACATTGATTTCTGGGACCTCACGGCATGTGGCTTCGACCACCTTTTTCAACTTCTGTTGTTGTTTTACTTCCTGGTCCTTGTCCTAGATGGCCTGGTCTAAATGCTACTTTAGTGAAGCTCACTCTCTTTCTACCTAAATATTCAATTTTGAAGTGAGTTGTTCGCACTCCTTCAGCTCATTTATAATCTCCTGTTTCATCTCATGTAATCTCTGAAGTGCAGCGCTGCAATGTTCATGTTCACATATTTCTATCCTGTTGCCTATTGCTATGCCTCAGCGAAGTCAAACTGTAGGGCTCCGACTGGTATCAATTCTATCCATTTAAAGCGCAAAATAAATCTATTATCATGCCCCAATTCCCTTTAAAATTAAATCCCCGATTAATATATTTCCCTGACCCCCATAATTTCATTTTTACCTACCGCCTAATATATTTCATAAACCCCACATATGTTTTACCCGACCCCAGTTCATATTAATCCTCCACCTATCCACTACCCGACCCCACCTTTTTGAAAACCAGCCAATTCTACCATCTGCCCGATCATCATTCATTAGATCTAACGACCAATACGAATTTTCACACCCCCCAACATCTGATATTTAAAACAAGCGGGGGGAGGGGTGCAAAATGGGTGGTTTTATCCACCCCCTCCCTTGCCACGCAGCGCCACCAGAGTTTATCGTACTGCCTCATCCTAAAACCGCTAAACCATATTTTCTCGTGTGATAAACCACCCAAGCCGTGAAATAAACCACCGATATTTGAAATCCACCCCCGCGTCATTGTGATAAGCCACAAATTTCAAAAGTAATAAAACTCTTCCTGAAACCATTATTATCCTATCTTTGTTTGAATTGCGAAAAAGACCTGAAAACCATTGCCAACTCAGATTGAACCCTGCTACCACCTGGACTCCTTCCACGACCAAATTCATGATACTCCAGGTAATCCTAAGTACCTGAAACCATCTAATTTTCTGTTTAACTCAATAATTAAACGAATTGATGGCCTCCCAAAGCATACAAAACATAAACCCTCTTCAACCACCAGTTTTATATGTCGACCACACCCCTTTGGCCGATAAATACTTCAAGATCAATGACACTGTTAATGATGGCAACCATTTGGACCTCCACTATTCGAGCCATGATAAATTTGTTGAAAGGAAGATTACATTAGCCTGTGTGATTCAAACCTGCCAAAATACATATTCCCACAAACCTATCAGTTCTCTAAACTCATCAGACTGTGCCAAATAAGCTATTTTCCTAATGAAAGAGCTATAGTTACCCCAAACCAAGAAATCCTATTCAAAATCACTGCTCAATCCATCAATCAAATGTTACAGATTCAACCAAAACCTAATGAAGTGCCATTCTCTATTGAAACCCTTACTGAAATCTACTTAAATATGGAATTTCCTAAAATATTCCAAATCTTTCAGAATTTCCTCCCTCCATCAATAGAAACCCCTAAAAACAATCCTCCATACTCTGCTTCCATGTTTTCAGAAAGAACTAGACAAATTGTTACCATATTTTCATGTATCATAGGGTATTTCACTGATGAGCATGTAGATGCATCTATTCTTGGTTTCCTATCCATCTTTTGCGCAGGTCAACCTCCAGCTACAACCTTCAATTTTTCCCAATACCTAGAAAATGCCATCCATGATCAGCTAGTCAAACTGCCAGAAGAAGGAGTATTCAAATACTTCTTAGTTTTGTTTCATATGTTTATATATTTCCAATCATAAAGGTTTATAGTTAACCTAAAAAAACTGGACATAGAGGGTAATCCCCATTCTATTATCTCTTGGACATCCTTGATAAGAAAGGATTCCATTGAATTCAGCTTCAAAGACTTCATTGATTCTTTTTTTTATCCAATTGTTAACATGTTTAGTAGTAACATTCAGCCTAGAATTGGTGAAGAGATCAAGAAGGTTTTGCAGATGTCAGATCAGAGTAGAACAGGAGACTGGTATTTATACCACAATCATACAAAAATTAGAGTGTATGGAAGCTATCTAACTCCATACAAGCTTCCCAAACACCTCCCAACGAGGATATTTTCTTTAGAATACTTCAGACAAATCTTGAATTCAGATGAAATTAATTTCCTTTCAGCTAAAAAGAAGACTCAATTCAAGATAAAAAACCAAATAGGGCCTTTTATATACAATCATAGGAATGTTGGACAGCAAGCAGACAAATGTTTACAAGATTTCAAGTTCAGTAGTAGTTTCAAATGGCAATATGACCCCATGGGTGTCATAAATAAATTAAGAGTCAAGTTAAAATTGATCCCTTTCATTCATGAGTCAAAGTATGAAATTTATAAGTATTCCAACCAGTCGGAATGGTTGGAAAACACTTTACAGGAGGTGGAGAAGCAGGTTGATACTAGTTCCAACTTTCTTACTCCAGCCCCACCGGACAAAAATTCAAAGAGGGCAAGATAGGAAGGCTCTTATTCTACATAAACTACTTCTGATACTAAGTTAAAGCTTATGTATAGAAATAAGACCAAGCTAAATCCAGTGATAGAGCAGGAAGAGACAGTTGAGACATTTGAAACAATTGAAAATAGTGAAACATATATTTTTGTCAGAGATGATGCACCTCTAACATTTTTAGAAGAAACACATATGCCATCAACTTCCAGTGCACAAATCATTAAGAAACATAATAGTGTAGAGGTTTCATCATCTAGAAAACTAGTTGAGAAAGAGAAAGATATCATGAAGAAATACAAAGAGATTAAAATCATAAATGAAGCATTAAAGGCTGTAACATATGCCCAATACTGGAAGAAAACTCCTAGTGACCAGAACAAATTACTTTCAGCTTTTGAATACAAAAAAAGAAAGATACAAATGACATTTCTACAACCAAAAGTGCAGGCCCCAAAAACATCAGAAGATTATAAGAAGACAACCTTTGAAGTTATTTCAAAATTTGTGCCTCCAATAGACCAGATTGAATTCCACAAAAAAGTAGGAGAAATGATCTATTCCACCATGGCACACAAACCTTTAAGTGTCCAAAAGTCACAAAATTCTCTAGAAAATATAAAGACACAGTTAAAGCTAGAGAAAGCTTCATCACAAGCAAAGGATAATAGTATAAAGTCACTTGAAGATTTGGTAATGGAAGTTGGTTATAATCCAAAAGACATTAAAGCAGCAAAATAATTAATAAAAAAGAAGAATGCAGACATAGTTGCACTAAAGAAACAGCTGAAGTTACCAAATACATAGCATCCAAAAACCAAAGAGGTTTTGGAAAATGATAATAAAAAAGATGAAATGATGAATCTCATCATTCAGTTGATGGCTCAACTAAAAGAAATGGAAACTGAAATGCACAAAATTGCGTAGGAAAAGCAAGCCATCATGGAAGAAATTCCCATTACTCCTATTCCTATAGCTTCTACATCAGTTCCATTGTCTAGAGCATCTCTAGTATCAACATCAGTACCAGCAACTGCACCAGCAACAACATCAATAGTACCAACAACCCATCCCACTGATGAGGCCAAAAAATTGATCAAAGAAATGCAAGATATGTCAATTCAAACTACTAAAATCAATAAGCTCAAAGAACAAGTAAAAATTTTAGAATATGAAAAGAAATTGGCTCAAGTAATGCATAAAGTTGAAACACATAAATTCAACAGATTGAATGATAGAATCCAAAAATTAGAAAATGAATTGGCATTAGCAGAGCCTTTAGCCCAAGCAAAACAAAAACTGTGGGCCAATATCATTAACTTAGTTACTTATAATTGGCCTTCTATACAATTTATATTTGAGCAGAATGACTTGGTAAAGGAAGATGGTAATGCAATTCAAAAAGTCAAAGTAGATCTTGGAAAGAAACCAAAGGAAGCCTCTGAAATAATAAAATTCCTAAATTCTAAAAAAAAGCATGAATTAGAAGAACTTGGGATAACTGATAGAACAGAGACTATCTTAGAGGTGAAGAAAGTGATTTCCAGGAGAAATCTGATGATACATATTGAGGACAAATGTCAAACAATGGAAATTGTAGTGAAATTTTTTTTGAATAAGCTTGATGTATTAAGACAGAAGGGTCTGCCTAATCCTCTGGTAATCAATGATAAACTCAAGAGGCATGAAGATTATGATAAGAATATAAGGAAAGTAGCCAAAGAAACTTCCAACAGTTCCTCATTAAAGGGCATTCCTACAGGCAAAGTGCTCTTCCAAATTCTAGAAAATCTATTTTACCTCTAGCATGAGGTAAATCACCTTTTTGTAAATAAGCCTACGTTTTCCAAGTATATTGAGGTAGATGACATTTATTGAAGGATGGTGAAAATCAAACTTCCAGATGAAGAAACATGGGAAAAATGGTGTGATTTATTATGAAAGGTTAAAGAGAAGCCAGCGTAAAATACAGCCAATGTGAAAGACAACCAACGTGAAAGACAACCAGCGTGAAAGAAACAAACAGATGACATCAATCAAATAAAACAGGGACAACTTTCAGTCAGTTAATAGGTGTCTCTATCTTTTGGCATAAAGATATTTGTTTTCCTTAAATAAATCCTAGTCAATTGAAATGATATTTTTGTATTATTTTGTAGAAATACTTCTTCATTCGAAGTATCAAGGGTAGATTAGTGTGGATTTTTGAATATTTCTATAGCTGATTGATCTATTTACCTGAGGGTTATTGTACCATTTCCAGTTGACAGACAGGACAAGTAATAAAGGAATTTCTTTACAGGATTCATGTGTTGAGCTATCTCAGTGAAGTATACATTTCAATTGTTCATGTTCTTTCTTTAATTATTCCATAAACTTGCATGTTTTCTAAATTTGAATGCTATAACAGGAATTTTACTGCATAATTTGTATAAATCTACACTCCACTTTGAACTATTGTACATTTTTATGTTTTCTTCTGATATCTAGTTTAAAGAATTATTAATTTCTCTCTGATCCCAATTCACCTCCTTCACCTTCCTTCATTATCTGTTTTAAGGAATTATTAACTTCTCCTTGATCCCAATTGAAAACCACTTCACCATTCAACCTTGAGATCTGATTTTACTCACCTATCCTACTCTGTAACACTTCATTTATAAATTTTTTCTATTCTATTTTAAAATCATATTGACTCCATATCCCAATGGAAAATACAGAGCATCTACAAACCAAAGAGGTTTTGGAAAATGATAATAAAAAAGATGAAATGATCAATCTCATCATTCATTTGACAACTCAACTGAAAGAAATGGAAACTGAAATGGAAAAAATTGTGCAGGAAAATCAAGGCAGCATAGAAGTAGTTCCCATTACTACTATTCCTATAGCTTCTACATCAGCTCCATTGTCTACAATAGTTGCATTGTCTACAACAACTCCAATATCAATAGCAGTACCAGCAACTACACCAGAAATAACATCAATAGTACCAAAATCCCATCCCACTGACGAGGCCAAAAAATTGATCAAAGCAATGTAAGATATGTCAATTCAAACTACTGAAATCAGTAAGCTCAAAGAACAAGTAAAATTTTTAGAAAATGAAAAGAAATTGGCTCAAGTAATGCATAAATCTTAAACACAGAAATCCAACAGATTGAATGACATAATCCAAAAATTAGAAAAGGAATTGACATTAGCAGAGCCTTTAGCCAAGAAAAACAACAACTATGGGCCAATATCATTAACTTAGGTAAATATATTTGGCCTTCTATACAAGTTATATTTGAGCAAAATGACTTGGTAAAGGAAACTGGTAATGAAATTCAAAAAGTCAAAGAAGATCTTGGAAAGAAGCAAGAGGAAGCCTCTGAAATAATAAAATTCCTAAATTCTAAAGACAAGCATGAATTAGAATAACTTAGGATAAATGACAGAACAAAGACTATCTTAGAGTGAATAAAGTGATTTCCAAGAGAAATCTGATGATACAGCTTGAGGAAAAATGTTAAACAATGGAAATTGCAGTGAATAGGTTAATGAACAAGCTTGATGTATTAAGACATAAGGGTTTGCCTAATCCTCGGGTAATCAATGATAAACTCATGAGGCATTAAGGGTATGATAATAAGACAAGGGAAGTATCCAAATAAACTTCCAACAGTTCCTCATTAAAGGGCATTCCCACAGGCAAAGTGCTCTTTCAAATTCTCTAAAATCTCTTTTACCTCGAACATGAGGTAAATCACCATTTTGTAAATAAGCCTACATTTTCCAAGTATACTAAGGCAGATGAGATTTACCATAGGATGGTGAAAATCAAACTTCCAGATGAAGAAACATGGGAAAAATGGTGTGATTTACTATGACAGGTTAAAGAGAAACCAACGTTAAAGAGAAGCCAACGTAAAAGACAGCCAACGTGAAAGACAACCTGCATGAAAGATAACCAGCATGAAAGCAACACACATATGACATCAATCAGATAAAATAGGGATAGCTTTCAGTCAGTTAATAGGTGTCTCTATATTTTTTCATAAAGATACTTATTTTCCTTAAATAAATCCTAGTCAGTTGACAGGATATTTTTGTAATATTTTGTAGAAATACTTCTTCATTCGAAGTATCAAGGGTCAATTAGTGTGGATTTCTAAAGATTTCTATAGCTGATTGATCTATTTACCTGAGGGTTATTGTATCATTTCCAGTTGACAGATAGAACAAGTAATAAAGGAATTTCTTTACAGGATTCATGTGTTGAGCTATCTCAGTGAAGTATACATTTCAATTGTTCATGTTCTTTCTTTAAGTATTCCATAAACTTGCATGTTTTCTGAATTTGAATGCTATAACAGGAATTTTACTCCAGAATTGGTTTAAATCTACACTACGCTTTGAACTGTTGTACATTTTTATGTTTTCTTCTGATATTCGGTTTAGAGAATTATTAATTTCTCTCTGATCCCGATTGACCTCCTTCACCTTCCTTCATTATCTAGTTTAAGGAATTCTTAACTTCTCCTTGATCCTGATTGAGAACCACTTCACCATTTAGCCTTGAGATTTGATTTTTCTTACCTATCCTACTCTGTAACACTTCCTTTATAATTTGTTTCTATTCTGTTTTAAAATCATATTGACTCCATAGCCCAATGGAAAATGGAAAGGCATCTATCCATCTAAATCACTCATTCCACCAATCAACCAAAACCAATCAATCAATCAAAACAAGCCCAATCAAGCATACATAACTAGCCTAAAATATATTAAATCAACAAAGTTAAATCATTAAGAGAGAGCCCTCTCTGAGAATTAGGAAGGCTAGATCATAATCTCCAAAATTGGTTGATATTTACCTCTGATATTTCTTTTAAACACAAGAAAAACCTTTGGGAATTTCAGAGTGATAACATATTGGCAACCATACTGGGGAAATCAGTCCCTAGTTTAAAAAAATCTTAAAAGAAACAATTCTTCTTATTTTTTTCATTAAGATTTGAAAAGGTTGTTTAAAATTTATCATTAAAAGTTAAAATTCTAGCTTCTAAAAGAACATATTATACCAGGGCTCGTCCTGATCCATAGCCTACTACAATTTTTGATGATCCTGATAGAATTTTAAGAAAACATAAAAAGGTGGAAAGTCTAGGAAGTGGTAATCAATCAATCAAATAAAATTCACTTCCAAAAGAGTTATCAATCATACGGGATGTTCAATTTTATTTATCATTTGAGCATTATTTATTTCGAACTAAATCTAAAAATTCAATCGATGATATTGTAATAGACCCCAATTTTATTCAATAAATTGAATCAAAAAAGGAAACTATACAGCTTGATTTAGATCAATAGGTTCTAGACACTTTTTACAAACTTGATGTTTTGAACTCAAATTTTATTAAAGATATAGCTACCCTAACTACTGCTACTAAGATTGTAGAAATCACATCAACTGCTACTAAAACTATTCCAGACAAGAAATTTGAAAATAAAATAGTTGAAACACAAACTGGATTACCAACTGTTGATAAAAAAGATAAAAACACACAAACCACCATTGGTAAAGATGAAATTATTCAATTAGGAAAAACTCAAATGCCATTCAATATCAAAATTGAGATAGTCGAATTGAAAATACTAGCTCTTTTAACAAAGCTGGTGAAAAATGATTCATACAAGGCCCAAATTACTAAAACACTAAACATAGGTGAAGGTGAAGACGTTGTCAACCTCAATGATGATCAACCAAAGTTATTATTTGGTCCTGAAGTTAATGGAAAACATAAAAAATGGGGTGTCCCTCCATTCTACATTAGCTTGAACATTCATGATAAAATCTTACACAATGCTATGTTGGATTCAGGAGCATCTCATAATTTAATGCCTAAAGAAGCCATGGAGAAATTTAACTTAGAAATCACTAGACCATACATAGACCTGTTCTCCTTTGATTCTAGTCAAGTCAAATGCCTTGGCCTAATAAAATATATGTGTGTAACTCTAGTCTAGTGCCCATCAAAGAGAATTTTTATAGACATAGTAGTTGTTGATATCCCTCCAAAATATGGTATGTTATTATCTCATTCATGGGGAGAAAAATTACAGGGATCACTACAATTAGACATGTCATATGCTACAATTTTTGTATTTGGTCAGAAAAGAAAGCTTTATAGGGAAATCTTGATGAAGTTCATGGTCAGTAGTGCAGAAAAACCATAGAATTATCATATCTATTCCATGCATTCTGATATGGACTCATTTATCCTATGTAATTCAGACAATGGCAAAGATAAAATCACAGTTGTAGAAGAAAAACAAAAAGAAATTGATAGTGACAATATAACTCATGAGTGTATGTGGAATTTGGATTTTGATGGCTCTGTAAACATATTAGGAGCAGGAGATGGAATATGTGTTAGCCTCTTTCATAAATGCAATTATAAATCCAAAAATACATAAATTAAATAATGTAAAGTTAGGATAAATATATTTATTAAATTAGAATATTTAATAAATATTAGAGATACTTAGAATTAGTATTTTGTTAGTAAAAATAGGACTCTAGAATAGAGTCATTTCCTAGGCTCTAAAATAGGAATACAGTTAGTAGGATGGTTAGAAGCTCATTTATTGTAAATGGAAACTTGTTGGTTTTCCAAGTGATCCGTAACTAGATTAAGTTAGAACATAGAGCTTATAAATAGGTTAGTTTCCTAATTTCATTGTAATGTGAGAGTGAGAGTTTACATTTGTAAACTCCTATAATTTGCTATGTAATCTTTTTACTTGATCAATAAAGTTACGTGTTTGAGGAAACTTCTGCATCTACATGCGGTATCAGAGCTTAGGTAGTGAGGCCTCAGAGTTCAGTGTTGCGTTTTGAATGTGAAGGTAGAAGAGTTGAGTGCACGGTGGGATTGAGAAATTCAGGGTCGATTAAATTTTGTATTATTTACATCCACCAAGATTCAGCGTTCCAACGGTCGAATTCATCTGCAACGATTATTGGAGTCATCTGCGCACTGATTTTTCTCATCAATTTGTAGATCCATGCAATTTGTTTAACTATCCAAGTCAGCTTTGATTACAAAGACTTAGCAGCCAATGAACCCCACTGCTCAGGATTGCGCCCTTCTGCGATCTTCAGGAAACGAAGAGGAGGGTTTGATATTCAAACTTACAGTGTCTACACCAGGACTGTTGGTCACTTCTTTATAGGTATTTCTCCAGCTTATATCCACGCTCTATGGAATTCTAGTGAAGACTGGTTGTCGCTGTTTATGATGATGTTTAATCTTTTCATGTTTAGTGCTATGAACGCGCTTCGGGTGTGGTTTTTATTCCTTGTAGATGTTTATTTAGTTAGAAGGTTGGCTCTGAGATCCCCAAGAGATTAATCAATTGTAAACTTATGAATATTTCTTTGGACATGTTCTTTTAAACTCTCGATGGTAGAGTTCTACTTTTGTTATTCCATATTTTCGTTGAACAATTCAATCCGCTTGCTTGTTTAATGTGGTTCTTTGAAATAAATCTATCTGAGAAATTTTCTAAAAATATAAACACATGAGCTCTGTTTGAAGAGCTCCCACTCCAATCTGCCTCGCTAGCAATCACACCATCAGCTCGAAGTTGAGCGGGTTGCAAGTCAAGCGTGGAAGCCAAACAATTTTATATCATATGCCACTACCAGGTATCAGTAATAAATTGTTAATTGAATCCGACTTTAGCCCATATCTCTGTTCTGTTTAAACTTTGGATCAGACCATAGATTAGTGGCTTCTCCAACGCTGTGAATTCACTTGGGGATTAATAGAAGAGACAAGTCAAATGCTAAATCCACTACTCTTAGTTTACTTTAATTTACAATAAAATTTTGTGCAACTTGTCCAAAATGCCACAATTCATGATGATCATACAGTTTAATCTTGATTCATTCATGCCTTTAAATTTCGTGTTAGGATAGTTAGTGAATAAATATCTGACCAAACCATTTAATATTGGTAGATCAATAGTCAGGTACAAAATCAAAATTAGCTCATAAGTTTAATCTGAGCCATTGGAAGATATAAGGTTAGAAATAAGTTTTTTTTCTTATCAAAAGAAAATAAAAGGGTTAGCAAGCTCAAATGCACCCAATAAAGGAAATAAAAAATGTTAGGATAAACAAAGGGTAGGTAGGATACGTTCAAAAGTTATGGAAAATATCATTTGGTTTATCTGTTATCACTAATGTTGTTCTAAACACCTTCCCCTTATGCTAAATTCCTCTTTCCTCTCTTGAAAACCATTTCCCCTTGAAAAATCCCTTTCCCTTTGATAAAATCCCTTTCCCCTTATATTAACCCATTTTCCCTTTTCCTAACCTTTTTCCCCTCCTAAAAACCCATTTCCATTGATAAATACCCCTTCCCCTTTAGTAACTCTTCCTTTTCATTAAAAAATGCAAAACCCACTTTTGCATAGTTTAAAGCACAAAATAAATATATTATCGGGCCCCACTTCCCTTTAAAATTAAACCCTTGCTTAATATATTTCCCTGGTCGCCATTATTTCATTTTTACCTACTGCCTAATATATTTCATAAACCCCACATATGTATTCCCCGACCCCATTTCATATTAATCCTCCACCTATCCACTACCCAACCCCACCTTTTTGAAAACCCGCCACTTCTACCATCCACCCGATCATCATTCATTAGATATAATGACCAATACGCATTTTCACACCCCCCCCCCCCCCCCAACGTCCAATCTTTAAAACCAATTTGGGGGGGGGGGGGGGGTGCGAAATGGGTGGTTTTACCCACCCCCTCCATTGCCATGCAGCGCCACCAGATTTTATCGCAACCCCTCATCCTAAAATCACCAAACCATATTTTATCGTGTGATAAACCACCCAAGCCATGAAATAAACCACCGATATTTGAAATCCACCCCCACGCCATTTCGATAAGCACCAAAGTTAAAAAGTAAAAAAACTCTGCCCGAAACTGTTATTCTCATATCTTTGTTTGAACTACGTAAAAGACATAAAAACCATTACCAACCCAGATTAAACCCTGCAGCCACCTGGACTCCTTCCATGACCAATTTCACGATACCACAGGTAATCCTAAGTACTTGAAACCATCTAATTTGCTGATTAACTCAATAATTAAATGAATTAATGGCCTCCCAAAGCATACAAACCATGAACCCTCTTCGGCCACTAGTTTTAGATGTCGACCACACCCCTTTGGCTGATAAAGACTTCAATATAAATGACAGTATTACTGATTGCAACCTTTTGGAGCTCCACTACTGGAGCCATGATAAATTTGTTGGTAAGGCAGATGACATTCATCTGTGGGATTCAAACCTACCCAAATACATATTCCCACAAACCTATCAGTTCTTTGAACTCATCAGACTGTGCCAAATAAGCTATTTGCCTAATGAAAGAGCTATAGTAACCCCAAACCAAGAAATCCTATTCACAACTACTTCTCAATCCATCAATCAAATGTTACAGATTCAAACACAACTTGATGAAGTTCCATTCTCTATTAAAACCCTTACTGAACTCTACTTAAATTTGGACTTTCCTAAAAGATTCCAAATATTTCAAACTTTCCTCTCTCCATTAGTAGAAACCATTAAAAACAATCTTCCATACTCAACTTTCATGTTGTCATGTATTTTAGGGTATTTCACCAATGAGCTTGTAGATGCATCTATTCTTAGTTTCCTATACATCTTTTGTCCAATTTAGCCTCCATCTACAACCTTCAATTTTGCACAATACCTGGTAGATGCCATCCATGATCATCTAGTCAAACTACCCGAATAAGGAGTATTCAAATAATCCTTAGTTTTGTTTTATATGCTTATATATTTCCAATCAGAAATATTTAGAGTTAACCTACAAAAACTGGACACAGAGGGTAATCCCCAATCTGTTGTCTTTTGGAAATCCTTGATCAGAAAGGATTCCATTGAATTCATCTTCAAAGACTTCATTGATTATTTTTTTTATCCAATTGTTAACATGCTTAACAGTAACATTCAGCCTAGAATCAGCGAAGAGATAAAGAAGGTTTTGTTGTTTCCAGATTAGAGTAAAACAGGATACTGGTATTTATACCACAATCATACAGAAATAAGAGTGTATGGAAGCCAACTAACTTCATAGAATATTCCAAAATACCTCCCAATGAGGATATTTGCATTAGAATACATCAGAAAAATATTAAATTCAGGTGAAATTAATTTCCTTTCAGCTAAACAGAAGAATCAATTCAAGATTAAAAACCAACTAGGGCCTTTTATATGCAATAGTAGGAATGTTGGATTGCAAGCAGACAAATGATTACAAGATTTCAAGTTCAGTAGCAGTTTTAAATGACAATATGACCCCATGGGTGTCATAAGTAAATTAAGAGTCAAGTTCAAATTGACCCCTTTCATTCATGAGTCAAAGTCTGAAATTGAAAAGTATTCCAACCAGTTAGAGTTGTTAGAAAACACTTCACAGGAGGTGGAGAAGTAGGTTGATACTAGTTCCATCTTTCTTACTCCAGCCCCCAGGACAAAAATTGAAATAGAGCAAGAGAGGAAGGCTCTTATTATGCAGAAACTACTTCTGATTTTAAGTTCAAGCTTATGGATAGAAAGAAGACCAAGCTAAATCCAATGATAGAGCAGGAAGATACAGTTGAGACAGTTGAAACAATTGAAAACATTGAAATAGATATTGTTGTCATAGATGATGCACCTCCAACAATTTTAGAAGAAACACATATGCCATCAACTTCCAGTGAACCAATAATTCAGAAACATAATAGTGCAGAGGTTTCATCATCTAGAAAACTAGTTGAGAAAGAGAAATATATCATGGAGAAATAAAAAGACATTAAAATCATAAATGAAGCATTAAAGGCAGAAACATATGCCCAATACTGGAAGCAAAATTCCAGTGACCAGAAAAAATTTCTTTTAGCTTTTGACTACAAAACAAGAAATATGCAAATGACATTTCTAGAGCCAAAAGTGTAGGCCCAAAAAACATCGGAAGATTATAAGAAGACAACGTTTGAAGTTCTTGCCAAAGATGTGCATCCAATAGACCAGATTGAGTTCCACAAACATGCAGGAGAAATGATCTATTCCACTATGACACACAAAGGTTTAAGTGTAAAAAAGTTACAGAATTCTCTAGAAAATATAAAGACACACTTAAATCTAGAGAAAGCTTCATCACAAGCAAAGGATAATAGGATAAAGTCACTTGAAGATTTGGTAATGGAAGTTGGTTATAATCCAAAAGACATTAAAGAAGTAGAAGAATTAATAAAAAATAAGAATGCAGACATAGTTGCACTAAAGAAACAACTGAAGTTACCAAATACAAAGAATCTACAAACCAAAGAGGTTTTGGAAAATGATAATTAAAAGGATGAAATGATGAATCTCATCATTCATTTGACAGCTCAACTGAAAGAAATGGAAACTGAAATGGAAAAAATTGTGCAGGAAAAGTAAGGCAGCATGGAAGCAGTTCCTATTACTATTGTTCCTATAGCTTCTACATAATCTCCATTATCTACAAAAACACCATTGCCTATAGCAGCTCCAGTATCAATAGCAGTGCCAGCAACTACACTAGCAACAACATCAATAGTACCAACAACCCATCCCACTGATGAGGCCAGAAAATTGATCAAAGCAATGCAAGATATGTCAATTCAAACTACTGAAATCAATAAGCTAAAAGAACAAGTAAAAGTTTAGAAGATGAAAAGAAATTGGCTCATGTAACACATAAATCTAAAACACAAAAATCCAATAGATTGAATGACATAATCCAAAAATTAGAAAAGGAATTGGCATTAATAGAGCCTTTAACCCAAGAAAAGAAAAAACTATGGGCCAATGTCATTAACTCAGTTAATGATATTTGGCCTTCTATACAAGTTATATTTGAGTAGAATGACTTGGTAAGGGAAGCTGGTAATGCAATTCAAAAAGTCAAAGAAGTTCTTGGAAAGAAACTAGAGGAAGGTTGTGAAAATATAAAATTCCTAAATTCTAAAAACAATCATGAATTAGAAGAACTTGGGACAACTGATAGAATAGAGAATATCTTAGAGGTGAAGAAAATGATTTCCAAGAGAAATTTGATGATAAAGCTTGAGGACAAATTTCAAACAATGAAATTTTTAGTGAATAGGTTAATGAAAAAGCTTGATGTATTAAGACAGAAGGGTCTACCTAATCCTCTGTTAATCAATGATAAACTCATGAGGCATTAATATTATGATAAGAATATAAGGGAAGTATCCAAATAAACTTCCAACAGTTCCTCATTAAAGGGCATTCCCACAGGCAAAGTGCTCTTTCAAATTCTAGAAAATCCTACATTTTCCAAGTATACTGAGGTAGATGATATTTACCATAGGATGGTGAAAATCAAACTTCCAGATGAAGAAACATTGGAAAAATGGTGTGATTTACTATGACAGGTTAAAGAGAAGCCACCTTAAAATACAGCCAGTGTGAAAGACATCCAGCGTGAAAGACAGTCAGCGTGAAAGAAACAAACAGATGACATCTATCAAATAAAATAGGGACAACTTTCAGTCAATTAATAGGTGTCTCTATCTTTTTTCATAAAGATATTTATTTTCCTTAAATAAATCTTGGTCAGTTGACAGGATATTTTTGTAATATTTTGTAGAAATACTTCTTCATTCGAAGTATCAAGGGTCGATTAGTGTGGATTTCTGAATATTTCTATAGCTAATTGATATATTTACCTGAGGGTTATTGTACCATTTCTAGTTGACAGACATGACAAGTAATAAAGGAATTTCTTTACAGGATTCATGTGTTGAGTTATATCAGTAAAGTATACATTTCAATTGTTCATGTTCTTTCTTTAAGTATTCCATAAACTTTCATGTTTTCTAAATTTTGAATGATATAACAGGAGTTTTACTACATAATTTTTTTAAATCTACACTCTGCTTTGAACTGTTGTACATTTTAATTTTTTCTTCTGATATCTAGTTTAGAGAATTCTTAATTTCTCTATGATCATGATTGACATCCTTCACCTTCCTTCATTATCTGGTTTAAGTAATTCTTAACTGCTCCTTGATCCCAATTGAAAACCACTTCACCATTCAGCCTTGAGATCTGATTTTGCTCACCTATCCTGCCCTATAACACTTCCTTTATAATTTTTTTATATTATGATTTAAAAGAATATTGAATCCATAGCCCAATGGAAAATTGAAAGGAATCTATACATCTAAATCACTAATTCCACCAATCAACCAAAACCAATCAATCAATCAAAAAAAACCCAACCAAGCATACATAACTATCCTAAAATAAAATAAATAAAAAAATTTAAATCATTAAGAGAGAGCCCTCTCTAAGCATTAGGAAGGCTATATGCTAATCTCCAAAAGTGGTTGATAGTTACCTCTGATATTTCTTTTAAACACAAGAACAACCTTTGGGAATTTCAGAGTGATAACTTTCTCAACATGTTAAATAATCCCGACTGTGCTAATAAAACCTCCCACTATTGTGGCTCTAACCTCGTCACAGCACTGTAAGGGTAGTGTACTTGCTTTAGATACCTTCCTGGTTTGAAATGTGGGTATCTCTTCCTGTCATTGAAATCAGAGTCTGCAAACTTTAGCTGTGGAATTTTCCCAACGATTTCTCCAAAAAATGGTACTGACTCTGGCAATAGGGGTGTAAATGTGCCATACTTCGCATCCTTCGAATCTTTTACCAATTTTGTGTTGGATTTCCTAGGTGGCATATATGATGGAAGAGGTGATCGAAATTTTGCGCCATCCATTTCCATTTGCACCTGCTCCAATTCTTCCTCGATGTCTCTTAACTGTTTGGGTTCTTCAATAGGTCTCTTGTCATATTTCTTCTTCCTTATATGTTCTTTTGTCTGTTTCATTCATGGAGATATCTAGTTTTAGTTTGTGGTGTTTTTATTGCAGGCATATCGATTAGTGTTATGGGTGTATTAGATGTCACTTCTTCCATGATTCATGCTAAACCGTTCTCTTTGAATATGTGAATAAAATCTTTAGTATTGATACAACAACGCAACTTCTACAATTTCTCCACACTTAGCAATTTTTGAGCTCTCAAGACAACAAAGTTCCCAATCTTGGAGGGACACATATTTTTATAACAATTTTAAACTTATAACCTCATCATTAGCTCAAATCATGTTCAGATTGTGTTCATTAACTGCATATTTTTCGCTAGATCGAGTCCATATTTCGTCATAAATGCATGTTCCATGCCTTTTAACGACAACTTTCCCTTTTAACAGTCATATGTTTCTAGCGAATCTTCGATATAGTCCAAACTATAGTGCAACAACTCTTCTTGTGAACTTTTACATACTCCGGACTATAGAGAACACCCCTTCTTATTTCGAGGCTTCCCACGTCGAAGCTCTTTATACACCATATTTTATAGTCTAGTGCCCACTTTCAACTGCATGTGGCACTAAGAATTTTATCCTTTCTTCTTTAGAGAAAATTTGTAGGGCCAGCGTTGTCCCTGTACAACTTCAACCTGCTTCCATTTACTCTTCCTTGAACCAATTCTCCCTTTAACTTCGCTAATTGAACAACACCTCCATTAGTAACATGCTTGACAATGTATGGGCCCAACAAATGAATCTTGAATTTTCCTGGAAACTTCACAAACTTACTTTCATAAAGTTGAACAAGGTATCCTTCTTGGAACTTCTTATTCTTAATATGTCTATCATGCTAGGATTTTTATCTTTCTTTCTGCACCTGCTGATGAAATCCTGTTATAACTCTATATTTCTTCAAAGTAAGAAACCGTGACATTCTATCCTCCATTATCTCAGGGTCTGCCATATCTATAAAAGTTTCAATCCTCAAGCTAGGCATGACGTATTCCATGGGCATCACAACTTCTTTCCCATAAACTGACTTGAAGGGTCTATGGCCTATCAAATTCTTACATGTGGTCATCTAAGACCATAAAATTGTTGGAATTTTAAGGTCCCAATCATCTCTATTCACATTTCATACCTTAGTAAGTGCATTCTCGAAAATATTATTAAATGATTCTACTATTCCATTGGCCTGTGGTTGATAAGGGGTAGTCTTCTGATGATATACTTGGAACTCCTAATTCATTGCTTCAACAGTAGTATTGAGGAAGTGTGAACCTTGGTTACTCATCAAAATTTTTGACATCCAAACCTAGACAATATGTACTAAAAAATGAACTCCATTGCAGTTTTCACGCTGTAGTGCCTTATTGGTTGTGCTTCATCCCTTCTTGTCAAGTAATCAATCGTTGTAATTATTTACCTCACACAAGTCCTCTTTCTAGGTGGGTTCACTGGTCCAACAAAACCAATGGCCCACTTGTTAAAGTCCTGCAATGTAACTTGTGGTACTAATCGCATCTCATCTCTTCTAGAAGGCTTCCTTATTCTTTGACACACATCACATGCTCTACAGTACTCCTTTGCATCTTTATGTAGTGTAGGCCACCACAAGCTTGCTCTCAAAATCTTCTGCACAGTAGATTTTCCTGCATAGTGTCCACTAGATGTGCCCCCATGATATTTTTCTAGAGTCATCTATCTTTCATGTTCAGGAACATATCTGCACAATATCTCATCTAATCCCATATTATATAAGTGTCCTTATATTATTCAAAATTCAGCTACTTTAATCACCAATTATTTATTTTGATGCATAGTATATTTTGAAGGAGCCATTCATGTGGTTAAAAACTAAATTATATCTGCAAAATCATCATATTCCACTCTGATTGAAAATAACTATGCATCAGGGAGATTATCTTCTATGCTAGTTGGATATTCCCCTATTTCCAATCTTGACAAATGGTCAGGTCTTGCATTCAAACTCCCTGTTTTAATAATGATCTCAAAATCATATTCTTGGAATAACAACAACCATCTGCAAATATTTCCTCCCAAGATAGGCTTATTAACCAAATGCTGTAGTGTAAAATGATCTATAAACATTTTAAAGTGTGACCCCAAATAATAGTGTCTAAAATTATGCAAAGCATACACCATGGTCAGTCCTTCCCTTTATGTATTGGTGTAATTATTTTTGGCTTTAGATAACTTCCTCCTTGAAAAAGCTATAGGATGATCAATCTCTCCTTCACTAGGTTGTGCCAGTACCACTTTGAAAGCTATCAAAGAGGCATCTACATGGACATGGAATTCCTTATTCCAATCGGGGAATAATAGTATAGGTGTAACTACCATATTTTCCTTCAATATGGCGAGGCTCTTCTGAAATTATTCATTCCATTGAAAAGTTGCATTCTTCTTCAACAATTTCTTCATAGGCGTAGTGATCTGCGCATACCCTTTGATGAAATTCCTATTATACCTAGTATGTTCCAATGTAGTGCGAATTTGTCTTATTGTCTTAGGTGGAGGAAAGTTAAAAATGATATCAATCTTAGCAGGGTACGCCATTAGTCCCTGGCTACAGACAATATGTTCCAACAATATACCAAAGGGCACACAAAATATTCACTTATTTAGGTTCAAAGATCTCTTATGTTGTATACATGTGTCAAGCATAATACTTAAACTTCCAACATGTTTTCTTAGCAATCTAAATACCGTCCTATCATCAAAGTATGCCTCCAAAAAATTGTGGATGTACTCCTTAAAATTTGCGATCACCACCCTAGAAAATATAATAGGGGAAGTTTTCAATCCAAAAGGAATTATTGTGTATTGATATGAGCCCCATTCTATAGAAAATGTGGTCTTATGCTGATCTTCAGGTGCAATCCTAATCACATGATAACCTGAGAATCCATCTGTAAATGAGTAAGCTTCCTGTCCTCCTAGTCATGTAAACATGCATCATTAAACTTTCTCAGATCAACATAGATCTGTATTTCTCCTTGAGTCTTCTTCTCTTACACCACCATAGGACTCACCCATTCTGATTCTTCTACAAGTTCAATCATTCTTGTTTCTATCATCTTATCAAGCTCTACTTTCACTTTCTCCTTATATTTTGGATTCAGTCTGTAAGGTTTTTGTTTGAATGGCTTCATATGAGGCTTCAAGGGAATTTTCATAACTCCTAGATCTCCTATTATGCCCTTCATTTATGAAAACTTGGTAGGAAACACTTCTTGATATTCATGAAGTAACTATGTAACATTACTAACTATTTATTCATCCCAGTAATCTCCTATTGTTGCAAAATTGGGTTCCTTCTTTGATCCTATGCTTACCTTATTAGTCTTCAGTGGCTTCATTATGTCTGGTATCTCTATCTCAGGTCCAGTCACTTCATGGTATCCTTCTAACTCTGCTATATCGATGTTGTGAGGATCTTCTTCTTCTCCATCTGCAATAATTTTATAGCATCCCAATTAATTTTCTATCTGTGCAACCCAATCAGGTTGTTTCCATGTAAATTAGGTGTCATTATAAAATATCTTCTTCTTAACTGTATGAAGAGCCAAATCCATGTATGGGAATTTATCATCTTCAAAAATGAATGTTAATATGAAGCCATCAACCATGTCTTCCCAATTCTCGATACCATGTCGAATCTTTGTTTCTAGGTACCTATTCTTAGGGATTTTCTTTAATGTATGAATGAATCCATGTACCCATTCTTGCGGTGGAATCTCCTTCCATGCTAAAGTGCATAGTTGGGTATGCTTCCTAGGACTAGTTTTACCCTCATGTTTTATCTCCATTTTTGTTTCCATCTATCCAAACTTTATCCACATCAGCCTTCAACATTCCTGCCAACCTCCTATATTCTTCTTGTGTGCATTCCACCATCTAGCATGGATAGCTTTCAGGGCTATATCCAAGGCTAACAACCTTTGATTTCTGGAACTTTTTCTTCATAATCACTAAGAAAAGTATTTACATCACCTAATCCATGATAAGAAGCTAGGCCACATACCTCATACCTCATACAAGGAATTGATTTGGTAATTCTTAAATAATGCCTTGTGGATACTTCATGCATCCGATTCTACTAGCTTTCCAATTCTTGTTCTAAATATTAGGTGAAAGAATTATCATGCTCCCAACTCAACTTGCCTTCTGTGGTAGACCGTAGGGTTATCCCAATATTTTTCCTTCATTGTCACTTGATATATATTGTCTATGTTATCTATTATCACTCTAGTAAATTATTAAGTTGTGGGATTTTGAGTTAAAGACAAATAACTCTAGAGGTAACCACAAACCTACTTTAAACTCTAGGATCTAGCCTTCCTAGGGTTTAGAGAGGGCTCTCTCTTTAAGATTTATCTTTATTTGATTTATAAATTTTAGGCTAGTTATGAAAGTACAGTTTGGTTTTGTTTTAAAGGGTTTGGTGGGGAAAATCACTTGGAGGTAAAATAGAGAGAAATATACTTGTCCATTGGGCTATGGAGTCTAAATCAAGCTAGCAGCACTAGAAATCAAGACTAGAAGGTAAAAATATATTCAGGGCAAGATAGATAACCATCAGAGATTTGGGAAAGTGGTTTCTTGTGAGGTGGTATGATTGGGATAAAGGGCACTTAAGGATCCTTTGATCCGGAAAATGGAAGTAGAAGGCAGAGGTCAAACGGGAGAAGGAGAAATTAAGGGTTCCTTGCACTAGAAATCAGAAGAAAACATTAAAATGGCAACTATTTAAAGATAGGGAGCACTTGACTAATCCTATAGTAATACTCCTAGTTACACATTCAGACAGAACAAACATAAATGAATGCATGAAAATTAGAAAAGGAAACAGTGACAAGTAGGAAGTACTTCACTAATCAGCTTATCATAGGGATCCTAAATTATGATGCCAACCAGCTTGTCCAGTCTGCTACTTTGAATTCAAACACACAAGAGCCTTCAATGTCCCACAAAATGTCTATAGTAATTCCAAAAAAAAATTTCCACACTGAATACTTCTAATGTAGAAGTATTTATATAAAAATGTTTTACAAATATCATAGAAGAGTTCTAGGAATTATCGTAGGAAAAAGAAAATATCATTACATAATAAAAGGGACAACTAATTAACAAACAACAAGCTATCCTTTTTATCCATAATAAATAGAACTGCTTAGCCAACAAAGAGTTGTTGACTGTCTTGGTGTCCTGCTTGCTGGCCGCTAGGAAATATCTAGCATTTGACTTTCCTTTGCTGATACTCTTTCATCCGATACTCTTTAACCTGATGCTCTTTAATGATGATACTCTTTTACCATTATTTTCACTGATTTATTGCTGTAAAATATCTTTTTGGCAGTAAAAACCAACAAACTGTCCTTTTATTTCAACTGTTTCCTTCGACTGTTTTTAAGGTAATATTATTTCACTGTTTTACCTTTCATATTTACATCAAATCAGTAAAAGTTTGCCACTCTTCTTCCTTGGGAATTTGGACATTCCTCAACTTCCTGAAATTATCATTAGCCTCTGTATATCTGGCAAAGGTAGGCTTGATGACAAAGAGATGCTTAATCTCATGTTGTAAAAAGAATAGATCTTCAAAATACTGAAGGAGAACTTTCCCTATAGGAGTGCCTTGTGAAAGTGGCTTGTTTGCTTTATCTTTAGAAAACTCCCTGATATTTTTATCATAGTCCTTCTGGGGCATAATTTTTTCATTAAAAACATGTATGTTTGGTAAGCCCTTCTGTATTAAATTTGTGCATTTCACTATAAATCTAGTTATGGCCGAGTTCATCGCTTCACATTTTTCTTCAAGATTGTTCATTAAGTTATTTTTAGTGATAACCTTTTTGATATGTAGGATGGTTTCTGTCCTTTCTAAGACTTGCAATTCTTAAAGTTCCTCCCTGTTCTTGCCGTTCAGAAATGTAAGGAGTTTTAAAGCCTAAGCAGGCTTATCAGTCAACTCATCTTTTGTCTTTTGTATCTCTGTTTGGGCTGCCAACAACAATTCTTTCTGTTCATAGATAACCTGAATTGAAGGCCATTGATTATGAATGGCTTCAATTATGTTAGTCCAAAGATGATTTTTTATATAAGAGATCTGCTCTATGAAAGCCAATTCTTTTTGTAAATTCTTGAGCTGCTCTCCCAATCTAATTGTTTTCTGCTCATGAGTTCTGACATTGATCTGAGTTGTCTTATTTTCCCTCTCAATATTTTCAATTATTTTACTTAGTATGTTTATTTCACCTATATTTAAAGTCATTTTTTCCATGGCTTTGATAATTTGGCTGGCTTCATCAATGTGTTGTAAATTTGTAGTAGAAGAGTCTGTAGCTAAAGTAGTGGCTGAAATCACTAGCACTACAGTTGCCAGTGGGCCCTTTGGTGCTAATTTCTCTCTTAAAGTAGAGGGCACTGTTGTAGTAATCACTGGGATGACTGTAGGAATTGTAGGATTTTTTGGCTCTTTTACAGTCTCTTTCTCTTGGACAAGCTAGTCCATCTGAGTTTCCATCTCCTTGATTTGTGCTGTCAATTTTAGTACGAGCTCCATCATTTCCTCTTTTTCACTTTGATCCTGGAGGATTTTCTTTTTTTGTGGATGCTCACTTTGAGGAAGCTTGAGTTGTTTCCTCAAAGCTGATATGTATTCATTCTTCTTCTTGATTAATAATTCTTGATTTTATATTGGGGTCTATATTTTCTAAGTCCTTTGATCTCCTTCTTTTAGGACTTTTTACCCTCTTTTTTTATATTATTTTTCTTTTTCTTTTATTTTTTATTTTTTATTTTTTTTAAATATGGGAAAACAACTTGCAGAAAGCAAGGTATGTACATGTTTTACAAGACTATTAAAAGTCAATTCAAAATTATGAATCCTATATTTATAGGACCCTAACATTATCTGCACAATATTATTCTCTGACTGGTTCTGTGTATCTCGCTCCTTTCAATGGATCCAAGGGAACAATCACTCTCATATTGTTTCCTTCAAACATCATTTGTCTCTTCTTTAGATTAATTATGGCCATATTTTCAAATGACCAGTCAAGTCCAAGCAATGCAGGATAAGGTTTAATATCATCAACAATATCTATTACTTCCAAATCAAGATTAGTGCGAACTCCTTCAATATCCATAGTGACACCTCGTAGTCTTCCCATAAGAAAGATATTTTTGTGGTTTTACATTCTTAGCTGAATATGTGACCATTGTAACTTCAGCTTACCCATCAATTCCCATGTCTGCTTCGTCAAGACATTAGTGTTACAATGAAATTTGTCACCATGACGTTTTAGTGTCTATATGGGTTCATCATTACTCATATATTACTCCCTTAGAAGTATAAAACACCAAAGTTCCTAAAATCAAGCCTTGAAATTGAGAGAAAAGCTCAACAAGTCTTAAAAACACTTGTACCACAGTTTCTCTTAAAATTGCTTGCAGTGTCGCACCTATTTGTTCTAAATCATGTGGAGCTAACACACTTTTTCTTCATTAAAGGTGTGGACTCCTGTAAAAGGTAAAATGAAGGTGGGAAGTAACATTTATAAGCCTAAAAGTTAAATCTGGAAGCTTCCGGAAGAAATTTCTAGTCAAAGGTTTGCTCCTATCATGTACATTCATTCCTCCATTATGGGAGCCTACCCCTTGGTTTATGGAGCCCAATCCCTTCAAAAGAGGATTCTATCCCCTCTTATGTGGAGCTGCAACCTCTTCTCTTTTCCTATAAATTGAAGCCATAGTGCAACCTCAAAGGGAGTTAGACTTTGAGATTTTTTGAGGAGAAATGCTGTAGAAACTCAGACTCTCTTAACTGATTATTATGTGGGAATGATTACACACCCATGTGAATTTTAGCTAAGAGAGTGCAAAGCTTGTCAGAGTAGAGGAAACACCTTTTTCGGACCCCAGAAAGACTTGTACGACATCAAGGCGGACACGGTTGTAAGGCTTTTTCTTCATCAAAGATAATACGAATGGATCCTATTTTCTCAATGATTTCTTTAATTAAGTAGCTTGTTTATCATTTTTTATCAATGAGTTATTTAATTAATTATCTTGTTTCTTGAATTCCTTTATCATCTTGATAGATATATGATTCGTGAATTAGTTTATACTATGCAGGTTTTATTGAT
The DNA here is from genome assembly GCA_034641835.2 of Pinus albicaulis. NCBI lineage: Eukaryota > Viridiplantae > Streptophyta > Pinopsida > Pinales > Pinaceae > Pinus > Pinus albicaulis. The sequence goes on along the minus strand of CM076584.1, from coordinate 1,060,182,816 downwards.
TTTTTCCATGTTTGTGATTGCAGATCTTTGAAGATGACTCTTTCAAGCAACTGGAAAGAAGATCATTACGAACAATGCTGGACTACAGGTAGGTCTTAAAAACCTATGTTGTAGCTAATTCTGAATCAAATATTATCTAGATAAAATAGTTTTTGTTTGGCTTCTTGTTGCTAGCTATCCATAGGACACTAGAGAGATATGTCTTGTCAGAAAGAACGATTTATCCATCCAAAAAAATGGCGACTCTACTGGGGAATGGATCTTGAACTTTGATTTCTTTTATTTTTGACTTGTGAATTTATTTTTTCTAATTTTGATTGGTTTATACTGGCTTGGGTAATTTATCCCTATATAATCCATGTTAAATGTTTTAGAGTTTTTTATTTTTTGTTTATTTTTCTGGTAGTGCGGGCATCTCCACTCTTTTCTTGTATAAACAGTGCAGGACTGCACTTGTTTGCACTGAAACCTGCGGATTGTGTGAAAAGTTTTAGAAAACCTTAAAATTCTCTTTTCTGGATCAATTTGTTAGATTCTCATTGTATACCTAGAATTTTATTTTCTATCAGAAAGCTTTGATTGAGAGTTTATTTCAACATTTTTATGTTTTGAATGATTTTCTGAAAGATCTGCATGTTATAGTGATTTTTGCTTTGTCTTTATCCTACTCAAATATTAGAATCCTTGGTATACCTTTAGATCACTGGTATTTCCTTGCTTTCTTGCTGAGTTTGACTTCATAGCAAAAATTGTTTTATGAGATTTAGATCCCATTTCCTCATTTGCAAATATTTAAAAAAACTTTTGTTGATAAGTTTGGAATTTCACTTAAAAAACCATAATTGGATGTTTTTTTAGTTCTTGCTGATCTAAGAAAATAATTTATTAGTTAGATAACAAGCTAAGCAAAACATCCTCAAAATATTTAAAGTTTTAACTCAGATTTAGTCTTTAGAATTTTTAGATCTCAAAATTAGTGTTTTTTTAAAGTTTTGAGTGTTATTTCTAGAAATTGTAGTGTTCGTTTGGAGAAAATTTTGTTTGTAGTTTCGATTTTGAATGATAAATGGATTTATTTTTGAGCAATTGATCATTTTGAGTTCTCATGAAATTAGATTTCTTTTCATTTATTCTTGTTTGAAGGAAAGATTTTTTTTTTTAAATTTCATTTCTCAACTCTTTCTTTTAGATAGAATTCATTGAAAGGAAAGGAATTGCTTCGCATATTAGATGCATTTTTAGTGTGTTTTGAGTTGGGTCACTACATATCATCAGTTTCACTTTCGCACCTCTTGTCTTAAGAAACAACCTACTAAAATCAACGCTTAAATTAAAATCAATCTAGTAATTTTTATATTTCTAGGGATCTTTTCCACCAACATAGCTTAGGCTAGTGTCTTGGGGTAGGAAGTAACTAACTCTCCAAGACAATTAAAACAAACAAGTAGTCGATCTTGCGGTAGGAAAAATCCAATAGTTGCTTGTATGCTATGGGAAACTCCTCCTAAAGGAGTCAAGCATGAGGTCATATCCGAACCAGTGGGATAATCAATTCTATCTCATTGGGAACGATAGAAGATGTGCACGTATTAACAATGGTAAACCTCGGATAGACCATTGTCGAGGAGCCTGGGGTCACTTGTCGGTATACCTTGGATTATGTCAAGGAGCCTTCAAGGGGATTAAGCTTTGTTACACTGCCCTTGCACGTATGTCAGATCGTAGACTGTTCCCCCAGGTATATTAGTTTATGTTAGTAACCTTAGTGGCCATAAACTTTATGATTTTTTCCTAAGGTGACGGTGGAGGAAAGATCTCACTGTACCTGGAGCAGACATCGACTAGACTCACTTGGACTCTCCGGAGGGTTATCTTCACTCGAGATGGTTTAAGTGGAGAAACTTGCACCGGTTTGTTTCATTAAGCAGGTTTTTGGGGTAACTATTCCAACCGCCATTTCTACATTAAAATACTACGATGTTGGATTTCATCACCAACTAGTGTTTTTAGTGTGGGAATTTATTGTTTGTGTGTGGTTTGATCTCCTAGATTTTTAGGCATGTGATTCATTTGGTTTTTTCCTTAGCGAATTTAGGATTTTTCATTGAAATTTTCTTTGATTGCATGTGATTAAGGATTTTTAATCGTGGCTAAATTACCAAGACAATCGCGTAGACTCCAGGGGAAACCCCCTGAGTATACACCAAGCCAACTTGAAGGGCTGCGAGCTCTAGTACCACATAGTGTCAGCATAATTAGATCAACAGAACCAGGAGAATCATCCATAATTACTCATCCTGATTATCAATCACAAACAACAGAATATATTCAAGAGAAAATTTCTGAAGTCATTGACATTGCTTCTCCAACCAGTGAATTAGCTGAAGAGCCTGAAATGTTTGAGCCCAGAACTGAACCTGCTGTGTTGGAACCATCTTCAGGATTTTTTACTCCGACTTCTATTGATCCTGATTCACCTAGGGTAAGACATCGCATTAATGAAAACCTTCCTTCTGATCTCATATGTATTAAAGAACTTGTTGGTCTAGACAAAGACGTAGTTCTTCCCGAAACCCAAGAAATTTTGAATCTTAGGGAGCGTGAATAAATATTCTACAGTCCTTTTAGAATTGACGCTTGGTATTTATCACTGACAGATTTTTTACAAAATGTAGGTCTTACTTATTCACCACCCCGAATTCCTTTTTACCCTACACCGAGAGGTTATCATCCTTCATTAGCTATGTCGGGTGAGTCATCTATGTTTTCTCAATCTCCAGAAACATTTTTATATGGTGGTTCGTTTGTTCCTCCGGGATACCAGTCGCTCTTTGGTACCTTCTCGAGAGCATCTCATCAGCCAATTGAACAAGTGTTATCATCTGGTACAAATGGAACAAACAGTGAAAAGTTGAACACATAACAGATTTTTATGATGTCTGGAAATATTCCAAATCCTCAACCTCAAGGAAGTCAGTTACCGCTTGGGGGGAAACCTCAAGGAAGTTAGTTACCGCCTGGGGGGCAACCTCAAGTTAGTCAATTACCTTTTGGAGGGCAAGCTCAGGGTAATTTTTTTATCACCAGGAGGTCAAAATGTAGGACAATATTTCCTACCTGGGGAACAACCTCAAGGACAGTACATACCTAAAGGTCAATATCAACCTCAGGGATAGTACATACCCAAAGGTCAATATCAATTCCAGAGTCAGTTTATTCCTCAGGGTCAATATCAACCCCAGATTCAGTACATGCCTCAAGGTTATCAACCTTAAGGTCAGTACCCAACTCTAGGTTTTCAACCTCGTTTCGGATAACCATTATTACAAGGAGCTGGAAATTTTCCAGTTAATTATCAAACTTATGTTCAACCTGGTTATGGTCCTTCATATGCATAACCTTCTATGGGTCAATACCCCGGAATTAATATGGTGTGGGATCCATCTCAAATTCAACAGACTTTGCAACCCAATGTGCATCTACCTAATCAACCTGGACAGCCCATAGGTTCTGGTCCAGCCCAACAACCTGTCTAGCTTACCATTCAAGTATCTACATCTGGTTCTGTTCAGCAGCTTGGGCCTAGTATACCTAGAACTCTGCCTCAAACTTCTACTACTGCTGCAACTTTTGTTCAACCTACCACATCTATTTTTGAAGTATTTTCAACTCCTATTTCTACTATCCCTGTATCAGTGCAAATTCCTCAAGTATCTATGCCACAGTCAAGACCTACAATTCAGACTACGATCCAGATGCCTACAGGACAATCTGGTACGAGTACGGTTCTCACTAGTTAACCACAATTTACTTATCAACTGTACCATGGATAGTATCAATTTGTACAGGATACACAAAATCCAACATATCAGTATCAGTCGTACCCTGGGTATACTTATAAAGTACCTCAAAAACCCCAGTATGGTCCGGTTAATCCTAGTTATCCAGGAGGTTTCATGATTCCCAATGCACATCCAATTCCAGGATATCCTAGATATCCTCCTCCTAGAATTGGTTTGATCACACAAGGTTATCAAGACACTAGCCATCGGTTACCGTTTATAGCAACTTTAGATTTACCTGATATATCATGCCTTAAGAATGATCCCATTTTTTATGTTTCGTATTGGATGTCGATGCCTAATAAGTTGCCCAGTGATATTCCAAAGTTTGAAGGTAGGTCAGGAGAAGATCCATCTAATCACGTTATGACTTATCACCGCTGGTGTGCATCCAATTCACTAATCGATGATTCGATTCGATTGTGTATTTTTTAGAGAAATCTCATTGGTCTAGCTGCCAAATGGTACATTGAGTTACCACGAGGCTTATTTAATAATTTTAATGCACTAGCTACTACTTTCTTAACCCATTTTCAGTTTCCTGTCAGATACGACAATGGCAAGGAATTGTTGACTTCATTAAAACAATCTACGTATACGTACATTCCCGATCACATTCATGAATGGAGACATAGGACGCGTTTAGTGAAGGTCTTTATTATGGATCAAATTTTGGCTGAATGGTTTATTAAATCGTTATTGCCCAAAATTACTGAATATGTGGCCAAAGGAGGTGTCGTTACAGAAGAGCAAGTCATTGCTCAAGCTCAGTACCTTAGCCTTGTATATACATAGTCAAGTACTCTGTATGAAAAAATCCCCAATTTACCAAGACCTGGTCAATTAACTACAACTCCTTCTGGCTCTCATGTCGTTGATGGTGTGATTGGTTCTGTTAGCATTGGTAAGAGTAAGAAGAAATCTTCCAAGACAAATTTTCCTATTATCACTTTACCCGATTCACCAAAAGGAGATTCTTACGTTGAAACTTCTACCAATATTCATGTTGTAGAATCATCTACAACCAAACCTAAAACTGGTGGTAAGAAGAAACGTAAGAAAAAAAGCAAAAAATATTCAAAAGATAAAAATGATAAAACTGAACCAACTGACGATAAACAAAAACCTCATTATCCTTGTCTGATCTGTGATGAGGATCATTTTACAAAAGAGTGCCCGCATAGAGCCGAGGTATAGAAATTCATTAAGGGTTCGCTCATACCTGCTGTCTTGAAGGATCCCTTTCCTACTCAAGATAGTAACATGGTTGGATCTTCCTCAAATACGCTAGAGAATATCTTAATGGTTGCGACGCGATCGCAAGATTACGGTAGTAAAAATCCTGTTGGTGGAAAAGAAGTAGAAAGTTCTAATTCAGCATCAACTACATCTCCCTCAGTTTCTGATCCACTTCAGATCGAGAAACAAAATATTGACTTAGTAATCAAATTTCCTGCTAGAGGTGTACTTCACAAATCAGCTTTCAATCCACATGCGAGAGATGCTCAAAATTACAATATTGTTGAAGACTTGGAAATTTCCCCTTCAGCAATGTTGGCTTTGGAAGTGCTGCAATCATGTCCAGCCCAAAGAAAATTACTATTGTAAACCATAGGATCCATAGACCTCCAGGATTCAAACCTCATGATCTTCAATTTAGAGAATTTTAGACCTTGCCTACCCCATCAAATGGCTTTTCAAATTCCGATAATAGTAAAAAACAAAATTTTCTTTCGTACTGTTGTTGATGAAGGGGCTTCTATGTGTATTATGTCATTAAAATGTTGGAAATCACTTGGTTCTTCGACAATTTACCAATCGCCAACTATCCTCAAAGCTTTTGATGGAAGAGGTTTCCATCCATATGGTATTTTACAGGATCTACCAATAGAGGTCGAAGGAACAACCATTAATTTGGATGTGGAAGTGGTTGATGCCCCTCTAGATTACAACCTTCTCCTGGGTTGCAGTTGGTCTTACACCATGACTACTATTGTATCGTCGATCTTTCATCTCATCATGTTTCCTCATAAAGGAAAGATTGTTAAAATAGATCAGATCTAATATTATTCATCCGACCCAGCCTCTACTAATAGCATCCAACATATCAGAAAATCGATTATCTCTTATAAGGATGTTGGTTTAGGGTTAATTAAAGATTCTTCTTTACTAGGAAATTTTTCCCTGCCTGCTCCCAATGTACTGCCTCCTATTGCTAACATCAATATGATTACATCAAGTACTATTTCCTTTGATGATCCTTGGATAGTACCTTCAGAATCAGAACTGGATTCTTTCAATGGCGTGATGCCTTTGAGTCCTTTTGCGTTAGCATATTAGGCAGTACAGTCATTTTCTGATACTCCTTCAACTGAATCTAATCTAGTGAATGTGATCAATGAGGAGTCAATTTCAATATCGAGCTCAGCTTAAACATCAATTCCATATCTTGGTCAACAAGTATTCAATACTGATGAACATATTCATGAATTCTTGTCTGTCGATGAATTACCATGGGAATATCTCCATCATAGGTCTTTATTTTTACCTGGTCTCGATAATTTTGAGAATGATTTTTCCTCCATTTTTACTACTGATTACGTCAAAGAACCTCAGAATCCTCTCTCATCTTCCGATTTTGAATTAAATTTAGAAGACATTTCTACAACATTTCCCATTGACATTTCAATAAAACCCGGAATTGTTGAAAACATTCATATAGGTGCTTCTTGTATGACTGATGAAATCCAAGCATATAAAGCCCTATTTCAAGAATTTTGCGACATTTTCACCTGGTCATATGAATAAATTCCAGGAATCGATCCGTCAATTGTTTTTCATTAAATTAAGACATGCCCAGATGCTAAACCCATCAAACAGAGATTACATCAGATACATCCGCGAAAAGTTGTCGCTATTAAAGCAGAAGTTGAAAAATTACTTTGTGCAGGTTTTATTTATCCAATTTCGTTAATGGATTGGGTATCTAATATCGTTCTTGTCAATAAAAAACAAGGAAAAATACAAGTATGTATCGATTATAGGGATATAAATCGAGCTTGTCCAAAAGACAATTATCCAACCCCTTATATCGATCAAATTATTGACGATTGTGCTAGAAGTGAAATGTTTTCGTTCATGGATGGATTTTCCGGCTACAATCAAATCAACATACTCCCTGCAGATCAACCTAAAACAACTTTCATTTGTCCATCGGGGACTTTTGCTTATAAAAAATTACCTTTTGGACTTAAGAATGTTGGTGCCACTTTTCAAAGGGCAATGTCTTATGCATTTCATGACATTAAACACATTGTGCAACCCTACCTCGATGATTTGCTTGCTCATTCCTCATGTAGAGCAGATCATATCACTCATTTACGAGCCATTTTTATATGATGTAGGTATTATAAGATTCGTCTAAATCCTCAAAAATGTGTTTTTTGTGTATAATCTAGACGATTGTTGGGATTTATTGTCTCAAAGGTAGGAATTCATGTCGATCCATCAAAGGTTGAGGCTATCATAAATTTACCTCCTCCTTCTACTCTTCGCCAACTCCAAAGTTTGCAAGGGAAAGCAAACTTTTTACATCGATTCATTCCTAACTACGCCGAGTTAACGAAAGGTTTTACCAGGTTGTTGAAACAGAATATTCCTTTCTTTTGGGATGAGATCGCTGATCGATCTTTTGATGCTCTTAAATACGCGTTGACCCATGCACCGTTACTACATCCTCCCAATTACAACCAGGATTAATTTTTGTACCTCGTCGCTTCCGATTCCACCATAGGAATGGTTCTAGTTTAGGAGGATGAATTCCATGGTGAAAATGTGATTTAATATCTTAGTTTCAATTTGCATCCGATTGAAATCAAATATTCACATGTGGAGAAATTGGCCTTGGTAGTCGTTCAAGCTGTCCAACATTTTTGCCATTACATACTTTTACAAAAAACAACAGTGATTTTTTATTGTAACCCTATGATGTATATTTTGACCAAACAATTGCTAGGGGGAAAATAATCGAAATGGATTGTTATCCTATGGGAGTTTGACTTGGAATTTTAAGAATCCAAATCAAAGAAATCATTGATATTTGCTGAACTTATGTGTGACTTCCCACGTATTGATACAGAAACTGTGGCGGAACAACCAATCGCGGACGAATCCTTGTTTCTTATTATTACCATTGATCCTTGGTATGGAGATATCATCATTTATCTTCAGACCCAATATTTTCGGCATGAAATTTCAGTCACAACAACGTAAAATCCATTTCCAGTCTCAACAATATCATATTGTTGGTGACACACTATACCGTCATGGTGCGGACTCTGTTTTTCGACGTTGTCTCACCCATGAAGAAGCCAAAAAGGTTTTAAATGACTGTCACTCTAGAGCATGTGGCGGTCATATGTCTAGGTATGCCACAGCCCAAAATATATTGCAGGCTATTTATTTTTGGCCATCCTTATTTAAAGATTGTATTTATGCGATCCGAAAATGCCATAATTGTCAAATCTTCAATCGAAAGATGCGTGCACCACCTTCTCCTTTTCACCCTATAATTGTTGTCAGTCCTTTTGCAAAATGGGGCATTGACTTCATTACATGTAACCCTCACTCGGTCAGGGGGCATGGGTATATTATTCTCGTAGTAGATTATTTTACCAAGTGGGCCGAGGTGATGCCTACATTTGCGGCAGATGGCAAAACTGCAGCTAATTTCATGTTCAATCATGTGATTTCTCATTTCGGTGTACCCCAAGCGATAATTACTAATCATGGGAGCCATTTTCAAAACATCATGATGACCGAACTGACTAATCAACTTCGCCTGCACCATGACAGTTTTACACCATATTACTCGTAGGCCAATGGTCTAGTTGAAGCTATCAATAAAGTTTTAGTCACCATGATTAAACGAATCATTGGAATTCATAAATTGAATTGGCATACCATGATTTTTTTAGCACTTTGGGCATATCAGACCTCAGCAAAAACATCAACAGGTTTTACCCCTTTTCAACTGGTTTACGGTTTAGAAGCGGTATTACCGATTGAATGCAAGATACTGTCACTCCAACTAGCCATAGAGTTACTACCATCTACCTCTGAGGAGGAAAAGCACTTTTTGTACTTTGCTCTATTAGATGAGAATCGCCGCAGTGCTGCATTAGCTACTGAGGCTCATGTGAAATGAATGAAAGCTCAGTATGTTAGAAGCGTTACACCTCATATTTTTTCAGAAGGAGACCTAGTTTTGATATATGATCAAGCGAACGATAAGCTAGGGGTGGGAAATTCGAACCCATGTGGCATGGTCCTTATATTGTCAAGCGAAAGCTTGCAAAAGGGGCCTATGAATTGATTGATTTTGACAGGGTCTCTTTAGGCAAACCCAGAAATGGGCTCTATCTGAAGAGATATTACGCTTGATTCTTGTGTGGAGATCTTTCCTGTATATTATTTATTTTCTAGACTGGTGTGTTGTATATTAGAAAAGTGTGTCTAGTTTAAGTGTGCTTTTACTACTATTCCTACTTATCTGGATTACTCTTGATATTGCAGATGTTGACATCTTTTCAAACATACATTGTTTTTGCTAATGGTGCTTGGCGTAGTACACGGAACATTTCTTCCGTAGCCTGGGTTATTTATTCACCCACTGATGAATTAGTATCTATGCATGGGGTAAGCCTCAGTCAAACGATGAATAATATTGCAGAATATAGCACAGTTATTGAGTTATTGTTTGAATCCATTTCATTTGGAATTCAGAGTTTGATCGTTAGGTTAGATTCTAAACTCGTTGTATTACAATTAAATCGAGTGTATGCAATTAAAAACCCAGTGTTGTTAAGATTAATTTTGAAATTTCATCTCTTAGAATGAGAATTTGATTATATTGAGTATCAACACATTCCAAGAAATTTAAACACATTAGCAGATGCAATATATTCTAGTGTTATAAACATACATTTGCTATAATAAAAGCAATAAATCAAAATAAAATTCGATAACATGTTGGACAAGTAAGTAGAAATAGTAGTATATCATAGCATAGAGTAGTGTTCTAAAAAATAGTACATCATCCCCGATCATAGGTTCAAAATACCTTATGATTGGGAAAAAAGTGATACAAAAAATGATATGAGCCTATACAGTCGATCATCCACTATCTGTGGTAATGATCATGATAATATACTACAGCTCCTGCCACCCTGCTCAAGAATCTCCTGAATGGTCCAGGAACCCTAATGACATATCTCTGCAAGCGAAGTGGAATGTCGTCTATGGTATTCTCTGGGATGTCCATAGTTAGTCACTCCAGATGGTGTTCCAAATCAGTAAGGATCTCTGCTATCTGATCCTGTGGTGGTGGTGCTGCTGTAGCTACATCCATTTGCCTTATCTCGAAGGGGCGGAGAGTGACTGGTCGACGTGGACCCACATCTGCATTTGAAATTTTTGTTATCAGTTGTGGGTGATTTAAAAAACAAAATAAAAATTAGAATTTAGAACATGTCAAAAAAGGTTCTTACTTGAGTTATCCCACTGAGCTCTTGGAGGAAGTGACATATCCTGATCACCGTGGTAATCCATCTTGGCATAAGGGAAGTCTTCTATCACGAAGAGTTGGTTCTCCAACCAACGGAAGTAGGCCGATGGAAATCGAACAATCTCTGTACCCTCACTGTGACGAGCCATCAATGCAACCCATTGAACCATCCGAGGCTCTCGGACTGTACCATGAACAGCTGGAATATGTTGCGGGGCCAGTAGAGGAATCCTCTCTAGAGAAAAAGTAACCACAATCGATCCATATCCGAAGTTATTCAACTTCCTGTTCTTTTCTCTAGTTAGTTGGCCTTTGATATTGGCCAACACTGCCTCACACCAATTGAAGATGGTGCCTCAGAAACAGTCCACTGCAATCTGAATTTGAGATCCAGTAGCAGCGTGTAAAGTTGCACTTCCACATAACCTGGTTACGGTAAATGAAACTACTTTCAACTCAGGATGGAAGATGGTTTTTATATCAATCCATTTGTCTTTAGGATTGACCTCATCATTGCAGAACTCTCGTTGTAGGCTAGCGATAGACTAGCCACCTGGCCTAGTCCCAAATAGAGAAATTGGTTTTCCTCTTTTAGAAAAACCAGTCAGAAAGTATATGTCCTCCAGCTTGATTTCGAGCTGGTGGCCTCCAATCACAAAGCACTAGTCCTGTACATCCCACTTGTTTACCAACCAAGTGAGTAAGTCTATCTGGGCTCTCATGCCCTGAATGGCCCAGAATTTAAATAACCCACATGCTCTCAAAACTTGTAATGTAGGTGGATGAATCATTGCAGCTTCATCCACCTCCTCATGTTCACGTTCTTGCCAGATAAGAATTTTAAATATCCTACAATGAACAAAATGAAAGATTAGAATCATTTTAAAAAGAAAATTTTGGGTAATTTGGAGAGAAAATGTGTTTTTATATTCTTCACGGCGCCTTCGCACTTTTTGTTCAGAGACAAGGCGTAGCTACGCATGGGCTCTATACTAAAAGTGTGAGACCATGACATTCTTCTTTGTAATAAAATGTCGGGGTCTGCAAGTACCGTGTGTCTTACCTGCAAACCCCCGTGTGTGGAATTTTGAACCTATTTCTTCCCCAAAAATGAATTTTAAACCCCAAATTAAGGAAATGAACAGATGAAAAGCAAGGAAAAGAGAATGTGGATTACCTGGAGCAGATGGTTTTCGATTTGAACGGTCAATTTGTCCGAAATCTTCTTTGGAGTTTTTTTTGCCAAAAGATCTCAAATTTTCACTCTGAACTCAAATGGTAAAAATGATTTTGGAAAACTCCTTTTTATAATTTTTTTCGAATAAATGAAATTTATTTTTTTTTATTTTTCACTTTAAAGAGATGGTTTTCAAAATATTTTTATTTTATTAAAAGAAGGTAAGTTTATTTTTTTGAATTTTTGTGCAGAATACTGGATTTTTCAGGTGAACTGGTCATTTTTGACCAAGAGTATCACTTTTTCGGGCTCTTAAAACTTTTTGAAAAGGCGAAACCATGGAGTCCTCTTTTTAGCCCTTTTAGACTCTCTAAACATGAAAAGATTTCCGAGTACTTGACTATTCGAACTCGTTAAAGGAAATGAACAGTTTTCCCTTCAGTATAAGTTTACCCCTTTTCCAGACTGAAATGGACTATTTACGAAAAAAGTATACGTTGACTAATCATGGTCAACAGTGTTCTCTCCCACATTATTTTATCCTTTTTCAGGCCTGAGAGACTAAAATTATGAAAAAGTACACCGATGAAGTTTTCTTAAGTTTTTTCTTCTGACTCCCTAAAAATGAAAAACACCAAGTTTTTGCTATACTGGACTTGTTAAAATTTAACAGTAAAGGACTTGTCGATTAAAAATAGGAACAGACCACTCCTTAGGGTTCGATTGTAAATTAAGTTGGACTCATCCGAAGGATGAACTTATAAACAAGAAAATGTTATCTTCCTCAAGCTTGTCAAAAATAAATAGGTACTTGCCAGAAATGGTGGGGGGAAAAGAGAGGAAACAAATCAATTTGTTACACTTTTATTTAAAAGCAATATACCACTCTTGAACACGACAATTTTTGTCACACTTCTACCTGGGTTGGGAAAATCCTTTGCCTATCAGTTAATCAAACCACATTGAAGGTCTTCAGCCGGTTTCTGGGTATTAGCTTAGGGAAATTTTTACCAAACCATCTGCAGTGTCGTTATGTGTTCAAGAGGACAATCAAACAAACCATTCATCTGCAAATATTTGTCTCCATTTGCGTTGACCATCCCTGAGTCAGTCCTTGCAAAACATTTCTTCCAAACTTGATCTATGGTTTCATGTCTTGAGCTTTCTTACAATGGATCACTTTCTATCGACGAAAACTCATCATCTAGGAAGTTGATCTAGAATCCGTCAGTACCTTGGAATCTGCATGCCTTAATGGCATGTTTCTCACCTTCGACGACAAGTTGTATCATTGACCTTCAATCAAACGATTCCATGAAATGTTTGACTTTAGATCACTTATTCACATTTCATGGATTGTACTAAGTACTTTGAGAGCCATTTTCATTATTGGTGGTTTCTCTCACACTTGTTAACAATTCACATCATTGACTGGTAGTCAAGTGGGTTCTACCATGTTTGACTTCAACAAATTTAATCTCATGGATAGAATCGTTCTAGTTCGAGAAGTAGAAATGAAGACCTTGGATCTAGTTTCCACCATCCAGGCTGTGAGGAGTTTTATTATTCATTATGCAGTATACTATTCATTATAGATGGCTGCATCCATGTTTTGTATACACTATTGATGTAATACTAAAATAATTTTTGTATCAGAACAAGTTTAGTTAGTTTTTGATCTGAGTATGGGAATACCTACCTCAGTGATGATATATATATATATATATATACATATATATATATGTTTTTCATTGAATGTTTTTACAGGATTCCGACTGGGGTGTCCACAGGCTAATCCTTGAAATGATAAAGCACATCACTCTTCGAATGTTCTCAGACTTCCCACTTTAGGGGGCCATTTGTTACACTGAAATTTGTCACCATGATGTTTTAGTATCTATATGGGCTCATCATTACTCATATATTACTCCCTTAGAAGTCTACAACATCAAAGTTCCTAAAATCAAGCCTTGAAATTGAGAGAAAAGCTCATAAAATTCTTAAAAACACTTGTACCGCACTTTCTCTTAACATTGCCTGTGGTGCTGCGCCTATTTTTTCTAAATCATGCGGAGATAAATTCAGTTTTTCTTCATTAAAGGTGTGGACCTTTGTAAAAGGTAAAATGAAGGCGTAAAGTAACATTTAGAAGCCCAACAGTCAAATCTGGAAGCTTCTGGAAGCAATTATCCAATCAAAGGTTTGCTCCTATCAGGTACATTCATTCCTCCATTATAGGAGCCTACCCCTTGGTTTATGGAGCTCAATCCCTTCAAAAGAGGATTCTATCCCCTCTTATGTGGAGTTGCAACCTCTTCTCTTTTCCTATAAATTGAAGCCATAGTGCAGCCTCAAAGGGAGTTAGACTTTGAGAATTTTTTAGGAGAAATGCCATAGAAACTCAGACTCTCTTAACTGATTATTATGTGGGAATGATTACACACCCATGTTCATTTTAGCCGAGAGAGTGAAAAGCTTGTCAGAGTAGAGGAAACGCCTATTTCGGACCCCAGAAAAACCTGTAAGACATCAAGGCGGATACGGTTGTAAGGCTCTTTCTTCATCAAAGATAATACGAATGGATCCTTTTTTCTCAATGAGTTCTTTAATTAAGTAGTTTTTTTATCATGTTTTATCAATGAGATACTTAATTAATTATCTTTTTTCTTGAATTCCTTGATCATCTTGATAGATATATGATTCATGAATTAGTTTATACTATGTAGGTGCTATTGATTTTTTCCATGTTTGTGATTGTATATCTTTGAAGACAACTCTTTCAAGCAACTGGAAAGAAGATCCTTACGAACAACGCTGGACTACAGGTAGGTCTTCAAAAACTCTAGTGTAGCTAATTCTGAATCAAATATTATCTAGAGAAAATAGTTTTTGTTTGGCTATTTGTTGCTAGATGTCCGTAGGACACTAGGGAGATATGTCTTGTCAGGAGGAATGATTTATTAATCCAACAATTAGCATAAGATCCCAGATCTAGAATAACTTGATCCATCTCATATTCTCCTATCTATGCATTGAGCCTCATTTATCTTCCAGCTCTCTTCTGTCGATGCAAATTATTGACTGTGCGCATATCACTTCGCGAGGTTTATTTTGATGCACATGAGTTTATCAACTCCCAAAACTCTTCTAACACCTTTTGGTCCCTTAAAAATTACAAACAAGTCTGTAGAAATGACTTTAAAATTCTTAGTTCAATTGCTACATCCTGGTATTGCGTCAGAGCTTGATCCTATTGGTGAGCCTTGGTATTGCACCAAGAATGCTGCAACTCCCAGGGGCTGCCCTACTTTACTTTATCAACCTGGGGTTTTTACAAACTTTGAGGTGATAGTGCTATATACACAGTAGATGCATTTTGTTCATGCCATCCTCTTCTGCTTCACGAAAGGGTGCTATCTCTTAAATTATGAGAAAAAATGGAAAGTAAATTGCTATAAGGAAATGACAAAAAGGAAACTAAACTAAATTTTTAGAAAGGAATGCCAAGAATGAAACTAATTAATTTGTAGAAAACATATATTAGAAAGGAAATTAATTCTAAAACACACTTAACTTGGCCAAATGGCTAAATGCACTCTACCTATCCTATGATCTATCTACCATACTCCTATCCATGCAACTAAACTATTCATGCTTTAATTTTAATTAAAAATAATTAATTTGTAGCTTATAGGGAAGAAAAAGGACTAAGAGGGCTAATGGGGGTTTAACACATGAAATGAGGTTTGGAAGCAGAAAGAGGGGGTTAAACCCTTAGAAAATTTTATGATAGCGTGAGAAATGGATTTGGAGCAGACAAAGGGGGATTAAACCCATAGGAAACCTTATTATAATGCAAGAAATGACTTCGAAGTGAGAAGAACTCAGAAATGCGATGGCGAAATGCTATGGAAAACAAAATTTACGATGTTCGATGTCGCAATCACAACTTCGCAAGTTTAAATGAATGGTAGTAAGGACTTAATAGAATGAACTAAATGGTGTGTAGTTCGAAGTGAAAAGAGTGATGTGGTAGGTCGTGAATCACAATATTGCAAGTTTACAAGGATAGTGGTAAGGATTAACGAGAATAAACTAAATGCTGTGCAATGCGAAGTGCGAAGAGTGACGTGGTGGGTCGCGAATCACAATATTGCAAGTTTACAAGGATAGCGGTAAGGATTAACAGGAATAAACTAAAATGTGTGTTGGCTTGAAGGTTCCGGACCTAGGTTTAGAGGTTAAGGTTTTCCAACAAACCCCTAATCTACTGGCCCTTTCAGAAATGACCTGCTTGCACAGGCCAAGGTCTCACCCGAAGCAGTATGGGAGGGTGATGGAACCAGGTTTCTGCACCCTGAGAGAGAGTAGGTAATTCGAGGTAAACCTGCATTATAACTTACTAGGTTTGCATAGAATGAGTCTATTTGTGGCCCTTTTCATAGTGTAATCAGCATATAACCATAACAAAGATATTAGATCTAATCAATACAGTCGCATCCACGTGCGCATTACCAAATACCATCGCAGATTACTACAATCACAACCAACATCAGATCACAAATATACTTATGCTAATTTTAGAACATAGATACATTCACATGTTAAATAGGTGTCACAGATGCGCTTCAACAGTAAATATAACAAATTCAGATAACACACAGATACTTTAATGATACTTCATATCCATTAACATTTAGATCCACTTATAACCAAAACACAGCCCGCGCACACAGCCTAGCGGGGTCCGCACATAGCAGGACTGAGGATCTTCGCACACACAGGCAGCAGAAGTCCTTACCCAAAACAACCCAAAATAGATCTAACAGTTCGCAACGTAGCATCAATCTATCGACTTACTTACTCACTAGACCCAACTAACTATCTATTTATAATATCATAGCCTTCGCTATCCTATGGTCCTAAACTATGGTTTTCGGACCCTAGAGCTACCCTTCAACCCATTACAATACATTAGGGGTTTTGACCCACTTGAAAACCCCTACGCAGAACCGAATTTAGCAAAATTGTACTAAAAATGTAGGTTAGGGAACCCCGTTCCAACAAGCCCCCAACACAATCTTGTGACTCATCCCGAGTCACTGCGGCCGTGTGTTTTCCATCTTCGCATGCAGTTGCTTGATTGCCTCAACAAGCGGGGGAAACACTCCTTCACTCTGTGCAGCATCATTCCGAGCAATCTCCACCAACTTCTACGACATTAGACCTTCTGTAGCAGCGGTGACGCTCTCCAAAGTTTGGTTCAGCTGCTTTACTGCGATATCGACGTCTAGATAGAGCTTGAGGGCTTCATCGGCCCATGGCTTAAGGTGGTCGCTGAGGACCTTATTTTTCTGGTGGAGCTCTTCAATGTCGTTCTCAGCATGTGGTTGGTACGCAGTCATGCCAAGCGTTGAGCGGGGATCAGAGTAGGCATAGTGATTTCTAGCTGCTGAAACTCTTCTTCCTTCTAGCGCAGCGTTTGAGTAAGTTCGCGCAGGAGAGGATCTTGTTGCACCTTAGTCCACAATTGCATAGCTATCTCCAATAGTTTGGTGCCCTAAGAAATCTAATCTTTGATGAAATTAGTGGCCTCTATGACCAGAGCGGCTCATTGGGCCCTTATCTCAAGTGGTGTTTCCGGATGTAATTTGGCCTACAAGGCTACTATCTGATGTTCCATCTCTGATTTGACTGCCTGGATCTCAGTCCTCGAAGCCCTGAGTGCTGCAACAAGCCCCTCAATATTGGCCTGGGGGTGGCAGAAGTTGGGATGTCTTTAGTGACATCTGCATAGAGCCTACTGATTAGGCATTCCAACTTTGTATGCTACACAGTGGCGAGGGTACATGCAACCTATGTCTAGGATACTTTAGCAGTTTTTTCTTCCATCGTCTACTTAGCTGTATTGAGTTTTTTTTGTACATGGTAGTCCCTTTGTTGTATCTCTTTGAAAAAGGATGCATGGAGGACCTGTAATGGTTCATGTGGTAGGCAGGCGAGGTCCAGGTGTACCTCTGTGCAGGCCTGGACTTGCACTCCTAAGTCGGGTGGAATTAGCATGAGGGTTGCACTTGGCAGAGGGCAGAGGTGGATTTCTATTGTACTGGTTAATGTTTTGCTTGTCACTGGATCTGGTCTTGCATAAATCATACTTGTTTTTAATGTGTCATCCTTGAGCTGTAGAGCTCGGAGCTCAGCCTGGAGTGTATCGACTGTGGCTTTCTGCTGCTCTTCCAGAGCCAGGCATTTCTCCTCTGCAGTGAGGATGACTATGTTTGCAATCTACTCGAGGTCCTCCTCTATCAAATTGACTCATGTGTCTCTTTCTGGATGCTGAGCTTGTTTCTTCTTCCATGGTACTTTAACAGGGTCACCAGTCTACTTCCTACCTCGAGGGGAGTCAGCACCCCCCGCATCTAGTCCCTTTACGCCCAGATCCTTCTGCGAATCCTTTTATGAACCCTTCTATGCTTCCAAGTCCACTCCCTTTCGAGTACTCTTACTCTGTCCTTCCTTCTGTGGTTTTGGGTCCACCCCCTTCCCAGTACTTTTTCCCTATCCTCCGGTCTCTTTAGTGGTGGTGGGTGGGGTGACCTTTATGGTACTTGTTCCTGCAATGTCCTTTGCGCCAGACTTGAAGCCAAGCTTCCAATGTGGAGGCAACTAGAAATAAAGAAGTCAATCTCCTCATCTGTGACCATGTATGGGAGTGATACCCAAGATAGACATTGTGAATTATTACCTTAAATGTTGCGATGCCCTTATACTTATCATAAATGGCTGGCGACTAGTGTGGTTGGGAATTGATAGCAGCTGCGATCCCACTCTGAAATAGGACCCATAAGACTTGATTATCCTCAATATGATGTGCGTCCTTTGAATCTCACAAGTTCACGTATCGTTCTCCCTTGCACATACCTAGCTCGAGCTCAGGGAGAACTGAGTCTTCAGGGGCTTCCTTGGCTGCCAACGCGATGAGGAGAAGTAGCCATGAGTAGCAGAATGCTTTTCCCTGATCTTGGGCCTCACGCACATTCTCCAGAAATTTGTTGCACAAGAACTGGGACTAGTTGTAGAAGACCCCCGATTCGCAGTGCCCATCCAACTGAATTGCATACGCAAGTACAGTTGCAACTTGGGATTTGTGCATCATTTTGTAGGCTAACAACAAGGTGCCCATGCGCACACCGGGGTCGCTAATGGTGTTGATCATGAACCTCCCAGTGTTTATTTCCACATGATAATCCTCACGCACCTTGATAGTGATCTATTGTTGATATTTCTTCCTAACACATTCCATGGGATTCAACCCCTTCATTGGTAGACCAGTGATTCAGTGAATGAGTGTTGCATCGATAGGAATGTGATCCTGGATCCATAAGCTACTATCACGGACCAGGGAAAGCAGATGGTGCATAAGTCAGTCTATGATGTTGTAGTGGCAAAAATGAGGCATCTGTAGTAGGTTTAATAGCCTGGAACCAACCAATCCACTTGCCCATGTGTAATGTTCCCAATTTTGCAATAAGCAAATTGGAACATTAGATTTTGCTACTTTCACTTAGGGAAGGAATAAATGGGTAAGGAGGCCCATGAACAATAAAAATATGAATAATTTCCACCTTAGTAAGGAAGGGGACCACTTCAGGAGCTGAAATTTACACTTACAAGTGTGAACATGGGCCAAATAGATGAGGACATAGTCAAGTTTGACTAAGTCAACATGCATTCTTGAGGAGGAAGAAATCACCTAAGAAAACTGGTTCAATGTGAACAAGGATTAGCCTAAGACACATAAGTAAAATATATTGAAGATCTATAGTGTGAAAAGAGGCATTGGAGGTGGATTGGTTGACCAAGTCAACAGCACAACCACAAGAGGAGGGAAGCAAGCTAGGGCAACACAGTTTTGAAAGAGGAAGCTTCATGAACAAGTCACCTCAACATTGTGTGGGGTCCGGGGTGAGGAGGCTTACCCAAGATAAAAGGAAAGCATAGAATCAAAGGAGATTCATTCATGTATTCATATATTTTTTTCTAGAGACCATTTGCATACTTGAGCTGTTTAGCCGGAGTTGCTACACTGCTTAGTGTAAAGAATTCCCGTGCGGGAATTCCATCCTCTCTTTAGATAAGATTTATTAAGGGATCAAGAGGGAAGGATTAGAGCTTAATTTCTGTATTTGGATTGAGGCCATTCATCTACATTCAGCTACAACACATTCATCTTCAGAAAACTACACCCTTGTAGTTTTGCAGCAACAGCAAAACTACACCCTTTGATTTTGTGCTCATCTTGTAAGAGGAGGTGCTTATTTCCCTCCGGAAGTTTTTTAGAGAGGCCTTTGGCTATATTTTTGTATTATTCATCTCTGATATGTTATATTTAGTCATGTTTTATGCATATTTTCTATAGACTTCGTTATTTTCTGCAATCCTACCTTGTACATGCATTTTGCCGGAAATCTTGCCGGGAGCCTTGTTTTTACTATATAAGTGATTAAACCTCCATTTATTTGCTGTGTGATTAATATAAGTTTCATATCAGGCCTCCTTATTAATTTTCTTCAGAATCCCTCATGGGAATTACACTCTCACTGTATTTAGAAATTTCATTTTAGTAAAGTCATAGGAAATAAGTGTTTTCTAGCCTAGTCGGGAAAGGAGGAGTTGTTTAACATAGCTAGAAACATTATTTTGAGCTGAAATTTGGAGCATAGGTCCCTCTTGACCTAAGATATCATATCCAACCGTTTCCTTTTCTTATTTTTACGCTCATTTCTGAAAATAACCTTTTTAGGGCATAAAATACCCTTTTTCCCCACTTTATGGATCATGAAATGAAATACAAGTTGCTGCTGTAACTAAAAATGATATATATGTGTTTATTCTATATATTTTAAGCTTATTCATCATAACAGGACCATTATACAGCTTATTCATTGCAGAGTTCCAGATTTGGAACATTATAGTGGTATCAAAGCACGATCTTTGGCTCAGCCTGTGGCTTCAAGCCAAAGTGATGAATCCCTGAAGGGGAATATTTCAAGATCTATAGATAGAGTCTACATATGGCCAGGTAGCCTCTGGATCTCATCCTTTTTTCAAAGGTGACATATCCAGTAAATGCCCCTGCAGTCAATCTCTGGAATAGAATTTTGATATTCCTGAGAAAAGAACTTTCCAGTGCTCATCTTGTGAGTTCGATTTCAGAAGGAGAAGATAAAGAGGATGATATTACTCTCATCCATTTTCAGATCCAAGAAGAAAGAAGAAGATAAAGGGTTTCAAGGAGGAGAGATTTGCAGAGAAACCCCTAGAGGATTTCAAGAAGCAAAAACAGATGCATGCACTTCCTGTTCTTGTAGAGGAAGTGAAGAGTAAGGAGATCATTTAGAGCATGAAATACTGAGTGGATATTTGGCAGAATACAAGTGCCAACCTAGGGATTTCAAAGAGACCCTATATTTTCCTCAGTTTATTCAACTGAGAGAAGAGAAAAGATTTTGCACCAAAGGAGGGATTGAAGTCAATAGATTTCTATTGTCTAAATTTGATGGGTCTACTACAGCAAGAGATTGGGCAATAAATATTGAGGCATTCTTCATACTTCATCCGGTGGAAGAGAGGGAGGCAACAACAGTTGCAGCGCTGCACTTGGAGGGTGAAGCCAATGCTTGGTAGTGCAGTCACTTAAACCACACAACGGTGACTTCTTTTTCTGAGTTCACTCAAAAGTTGATCAAAACCTTTGATGAGGAAATATTAGAAGAGAGAATACCCACACCACCATGGGAGGAGGTAAGTACCAGTGCTGCCATAGCCTTGAGAGAGCAGCCTTCTGCATCAGCAGTTGGATCAGCCATCACATTGAAGAGAGGACCTCTTGCAGCCATAGAATATGTTCCCAAAGACTCACAAAGGTATGCATAAATCTCCATGTCTTAAAATTTAAAAAAAAAATTATGGAAAGGGTTGGAGATTTGTTTTCATATGGCCCAGGATCAAATGGTATTGTTGAGATGGAGCAGCAGGATTGCACTGTGCTATGCAAGCTTGAGAGGTTCAAGGGAGATTTGAACCCTCAACCACCTATATCACTGCTGAGTTTCACTCAACCTTTGAGGTTGAAGTGTGATATTTTGGAGGGAGTCATGAACCTTGAGATGGAGTATGAGGTAGAAACTATGTCATTGGAGGGACTATTAGCGCTGTCAAATAATAGCGGGGAAGAGGCTTTACCTTTTTCACCTTTGGATCTTGATGGATTCAAGATGTCCATAGACATGGGATCTTCTCTAAGAGATATCCAAGGAAATGCATTACTACATTTCATGGCATGCAGAAGAAAGGAACTGATTGTGGAGGATGATAGCCCACATTGGGAGAATGCCAAGGTGAAGAATGACAGAAGGCATCCACATGGTGTTGAGTGGATGTGGGAGAAGAGAAAGAGGCTGGTGAGCCACTTTCAAATTTATGATACAGGGAAACAAGAGGCCAAACTGCATTGTCTACTCTTGAGAGATTTTGGCCATCATAAGACATATCCTTTTTCCAAGGGTATGTGGGAGGAGAAAACTTGGCAGGACACTTGCATCATATGGCAAGGAGTGTAGGAGAATTATGATGATGTGATCTTTTCGCCACATGGCTTGTATGATGGAGGTATGATGAGGCAGCAAAGGAATTTGTCACTTTGGGGGATTGAGAGAGAGTAAGGGCAGAATTGCTCTCACATTTTGCATGATGTTGCAATGGGAGGAGATGGAAACATTATGAGGGGAGTCTTTGACATTGGACATGTCAAAGAATGGATTTATGAGTTGGCAGGAGCCTATTGGCATAGGCCAAAAAAGCTGTCACTATGGAGCAGCAACTTGTTGATGGAGTGCTCCTAGGATCACTTCATGCTTAGAGCACTTGGTGGGCATAGAGGAGTGAGATTGATAGAGTGGTGGATGGACTCATTGGTTGTTGTGGTATGCTCTCCTTGACTTGGATGTCCAAGCATAAGAAGGATTATTCTCATGGGGCATGTGATTCACTCCTATTCAGATTGATATGCCATACCACTATGGAGGATTCATCTATGGATCTTGTCACCATCTTGCTTCCATCACATGGTAAGAACTTTGTTGTTGCACTTATTGATTGTTCATCACTATATTTTTATGCTCTTACCATGTCCTTGCAGTGCATTTCTCTACAAAGGGGCAAGATTTTATTTGGGATCCATGGTCCATCTTTGGCCAGCTATTATGATGGAGACAACCATATAATGTATGATCCGGGGCAAGTATATGGTTGCTTCTTATGTACACAATTGACATATTCAACCATCTACTATCTACTATTGGGTGTGATGGCATATACAACAAGCCATATGTCAAGAGACAACTTTCCATACCATTTTTTGAAGCTGCAGTGGGGAAGACTGCACTGTGACCACTTGGGATATTTTTGGTACACTCCAGCACTACATAGAGCCTTCAACCTTCCTATTATTATGATGTTGATCATGATCCTATGTGCTGATGTTATTCTTGCCTATATGAGGAGCATGATTGGAGGAGGAACACATGGAGTGGGTGTGTTCTTGGGGGAGGAGCATCCCCACTCTTTCTGCATTACATGCTCTAAGGGGAACATGGGAGGAGACATGGCCTCTACAACAAAATATTTCTCTCTTTATGAGGAGGACCATGAGATGGATGGATTTCCATATGATGATGGTCTCTTATCCATCATGTATGAGATAGTTTGGGCCAGCTTGATGCACTACGCTAGGAGAGGGACCTTTGGAGGTTTGACTTCCTTCTTTCCATTTCAGGGCAACATGATGGCAGCCCAAGATCAGAAAATCCTTTAAACTTGTCTTAAGTGGAGAGGATAGCAGCGTGGGTTAGGCTACTATGCCTACCATGATCAAAATTTCAGCCCACCTACTTTTCCAGAGCTTTAGGTGGAGGATGATTTGCATGAGTTACCATTTTGGAGGGTGGCTCATTTTTCTTGGTTGATAGCTTGGGAAGGAAAGATTCAAATGGGGATGATGAATCCCAATATATTTCAGCCTTAATGCCCTAATAGGACCTTCAAACAACCCATTGTTGCTTCCATGGATGTCCTACTTTCACATAATGTCAGCTATTTAAATAAATTACACACTTGGGAGAGGCAACTTGGAGATATGATGCAGCACCTTGACCTTTGGAGGTTTCCATCTTCTGAGGTTTCTATAGGGGAGGATAGGGTGCTCTTCAGTCCTATCCTTGTAGTTTCTTAAGGAAAAGCAACATTTGGGAGGGGAGGACTGTAATGTTCCCAATTTTGCAACAAGCAAATTGGAACATTAGATTTTGCTACTTTCACTTAGGGAAGGAATAAATGGGTAAGGAGGCCCATGAACAATAAAAATATGAATAATTTCCACCTTATTAAGGAAGGGGACCACTTCAGAAGCTGAAATTTACACTTACAAGTGTGAACATGGGCCAAATAGATGAGGACATAGTCAAGTTTGACTAAGTCAACATGCATTCTTGAGGAGGAAGAAATCACCTAAGAAAACCGGTTCAATGTGAACAAGGATCAGCCTAAGACACATAAGTAAACTAGATTGAAGATATATAGTGTGAAAAGAGGCATTGGAGGTGGATTAGTTGACCAGGTCAACAGTGCAGCTACAAGAGGAGGGAAGCTAGCTAGGGCAGCGCAGTTTTGAAAGAGGAAGCTTCATGAAGAAGTCACCTCAACATTGTGTGGGGTCCGGGGTGAGGAGTCTAACCAAAGATAAAAGGAAGGCATAGCATAAATGGAGATTCATTCATGTATTTAGATATTTTCTTCTAGAGACCATTTTCATACTTCAGTTGTTTAGCCGGAGTTGTTGCACTGCTTAGTGCAAAGAATTCCCGTGCGAGAATTCCATCCTCTCTTTAGATCAGATTGCTTAAGGGATCAAGAGGGAAGGATTAGAGCTTCATTCCTGTATTTGGCTTGAGTTCATTCATCTACATTCAGCTACAACATAGTCATCTTCATAAAACTGCGTCCTTGATGCAGGGGTAGCAGCAACAAAACTGCACCCTTTGATTTTGTGCTCATCTTGTAAGAGGAGGTGCTTAGTTCCCTCCGGAATTTTGTTAGAGAGGAATTTGGCCATATTTTTGTATTATTCATCTCTGATATGTTATATTCAGTCATTTTTTATGCATATTTTTTTTATACTGCGTTATTTTCTGCAGTCCTACCTTGTACATGCATTTTGCCGGAAATCTTGCTGGGAGCCTTGTTTTTAGTATATAAGTTATTAAACCTCCATTTATTTTCTCTGTGATTAATATAAGTTTCATATCAGGCCTCTATCTTAATTTTATTTAGAATCCCTCATGGGAATTACGCTGTCACTGTATTCAGAAATTTCGGTTTAGTAAAGTCACGGGAAATCATTGTTTTCTAGCCTAGTCAGGAAAGGAGGAGTTGTTTAACATAGCTAGAAACATTAGTTTGAGCTGAAATATGGAGAATATGTCCCTCTTGACCTAATATATCATATCCAACCGTTTCCCTTGCTTATTTTTACACTCATTTCTGAAAATAACCTTTTTAGGGCATAAAATCCCCCTTTTCCCCACTTTCTGGATCATGAAATGAAACACAAGTTTCTGATGTAACTAAAAATTATTTCTATGTGTTTATTATATATATTTTAAGCATATTCATCATAAAAAAACCGTTATACATCTTATTCATTGCAGAGATCCAGATTTGGAACATTATAATGGTATCAGAGCATGATCTTTAGCTCAGCCTGTGGCTTCAAGCCAAAGTGTTGAATCCCTGAAGGGGAATATTTAAAGATCTATAGAAAGATTATGAATATGGACAAGTAGCCTCTGGATCTCATCCTTTTCTCAAAGGTGACATATCCAGTAAATGCCCCTGTAGTCAATCTTTGGAATAGAATTTTGATATTCCTGAGAAGGGAACTTTCCAGTGCTCAGCTTGTGAGTTCGATTTCAGAAGGAGAAGATGAAGAGGATGAGATTACTCTCATCCATTTTCAGATCCAAGAATAAATAAGAAGAGAAATGCACTGAAACTTCAAAAGGGTTTCAAGGAGGAGAGATTTGCAGAGAAACCCCTAGAGGATTTCAAGAAGCAGAAACAGATGAATGCACTTCCTGTTCTTGTAGAGAAATTGAAGAGAAAGGATATCATTTAGAGCATGAAATATTGAGTGGATATTTGGTAGAATACAAGTGCCAACCTAGGGCTTTCAAAGAGACACTAGATTTTCCTCAGTTTATTCAACTGAGAGAAGAGAAAAGATTTTGCAGCAAAGGAGGGATCGAAGTCAATAGATTCCTATTGTCTAAATTTGATGGGTATACTATAGCAAGAGCTTGGGCAATAAAGCTTGAGGAATTATTCACACTTCATCCAGTGGAAGAGAGGGAGGCAACAACAGTTGCAGAGCTGCACTTGGAGGGTGAAGCCAATGCTTGGTGGTGCAGTCACTTAAACCACACAAGGGTGACTTCTTTTTCTGAGTTCACTCAAGAGCTGATCAGAACCTTTGATGAGGAAATATTAGAGGAGAGAATACCCACACCACCATGGGAGGAGGCAAGTACCAGCGCTGCCATAGCCTTGAGAGAGCAGCCTTCTGCATCAGCAGTTGGATCAGCCAGCACATTGAATAGAGGACCTCTTGCAGCCATAGAAGATGTCCCAAAGACTCACAGAGGTATGCATAAATATCCATGTCTTAAAATTTCAGAAAATTTTATGGAAAGGATTGGAGATTTGTTTGCATATGGCCCAGAATCAAATGGTATTGCTGAGATGGAGCAACAGGATTGCACTACGCTATGCAAGCTTGAGAGGTTCAAGGGAGATTTGAACCCTCAACCTCCTATATCATTGTTGAGCTGCACTCAACCTTTGAGGTTGAAGTGTGATCTTTTGGAGGGAGTCATGAACCTTGAGATGGAGTACGAGGCAGCAACTATGTCATTAGAGGGACTATCAGTGCTATCAAACAATAGTAGGGAAGAGGCTTTACCTTTTTCACCTTTGGATCTTGATGGATTCAAGATGGCCATAGACATGGGATCTTCTCTAAGAGATCTCCAAGGAAATGCATTACTACATTTCATGGCATGCAGAAGAAAGGAATTGATTGTGGAGGATGATAGCCCACATGGGGAGAATTCCAAGGTGAAGAATGATAGAAGGCATCCACATGGTGTTGAGTGGATGTGGGAGAAGAGAAAGAGGCTCGTGAGCCACTTGAAAATTTATGATAGAGGGCAGCAAGAGGCCAAACTACGTTGGCTACTCTTGAGAGAGTTTGGCCATCATAAGACATATCCTTTTTCCGAGGGTATGTGGGAGGAGAAAAATTGGCAGGCTACTATGCCTACCATGATCAAAATTTCAGCCCACCTACTTTGCCAGAGCTTCAGGTGGAGGATGATTTGCATGAGTTACCATTTTTTAGGGTGGCTCATTTTGCTTGTTTGATAGCTTGGGAAGGAAATATTCAAATGGAGATGATGAATCCCAATATATTTCAGCCTTAATGCCCCAAGAGGACCTTCAAACAACCCATTGTTGCTTCCATGGATGTCCTACTGTCACATAATGTCAGCTATTTAAATAGCTTACACACTTGGGAGAGGAAACTTGGAGATATGATGCAACACCTTGACCTTTGGAGGTTTCCATCTTCTAAGGTTGCTATAGGTGAGGAGAGGGTGCTCTTCAGTCCTATCCTTACAGTTGCTTGAGGACAAGCAACATTTGGGAGGGGAGGACTATAATGTTCCCAATTTTGCAACAAGCAAATTGGAACATTAGATTTTGCTACTTTCACTTAGGGAAGGAATAAATGGGTAAGGAGGCCCATGAAAGATAACAATATGAATAATTTCCACCTTAGTAAGGAAGGGGACCACTTCAGGAGCTGAACTTTACACTTGCAAGTGTGAACATGGGCCAAATAGATGAGGACATAGTCAAGTTTGACTAAGTCAACATGAATTCTTGAGGAGGAAGAAATAACCTAAGAAAACATGTTCAATGTGAACAAGGATCAGCCTAAGACACATAAGTAAACTAGATTGAAGATCTATAGTGTGAAAAGAGGCATTGGAGGTGGATTAGTTGACCAAGTCAACAACACAGCCATAAGAGGAGGCAAGCAAGGTAGCGCAGTGCAGTTTTGAAAGAGGAAGCTTCATGAAGAAGTCACCTCAACATTGTGTGGGGTCCGGGGTGAGGAGGCTCACCAAAGATAAAAGCAAGTCATAGCATCAAAGGATATTCATTCATGTATTCAGATATTTTCGTCTAGAGACCATTTTCATACTTCAGTTGTTTAGCCAGAGTTGTTGCACTGTGGCTTCAAGCCAAAGTGATGAATCCCTTAAGGGGAATATCTCAAGATCTATAGACAGAGTCTACAGATGGCCAAGTAGCCTCTAGATCTCATCATTTTTTCAAAGGTGACATATCCAGTAAATGCCCCTGCAGTCAATATCTGGAATAGAATTTTGATATTCCTTAGAAGGGAACATTCTAGTGTTCAGATTGTCAGTTCGATTTTAGAAGGAGAAGATGAAGAGGATGAGATTACTCTTATCCATTTTCAGATCCAATAAGAAAGAAGAAGATAAATGCACTCAAACTCCAAAAGGGTTTCAAGGAGGAGAGATTTGCAGAGAAACCCCTAGAGGATTTCAAGAAGCAAAAACAGATGCATGCACTTCCTGTTCTTGTAGAGGAAGTGAAGAGCAAGGAGATCATTTAGAGCATGAAATCCTGAGTGGATATTTGGCAGAATACAAGTGCCAACCTAGGGCATTCAAAGAGACCCTATATTTTCCTCATTTTATTCAACTGAGAGAAGAGAAAAGATTTTGCAGCAAAGCAGGGATCAAAGTCAATAGATTCCTATTGTCTAAATTTGATGGGTCTACTATAGCAAGATCTTGGGCAATAAAGCTTGAGGCATTATTCATACTTCATCCAGTGGAAGAGAGGGAGGCAACGACAGTTGCAGCGCTGCACCTGGAGGGTGAAGCCAATGCTTGGTGGTGCAGTCACTTAAATCACACAAAGGTGACTTCTTTTTTTGAGTTCACTCAAGAGCTGATCAGAACCTTTGATGAGGAAAGGTTAGAGGAGAGAAGACCCACACCACCATGGGAGGAGGCAAGTACCAGCACTGCCATAGCCTCAAGAGAGCAGCCTTCTACATCAACATTTGGATCAGCCATCACATTTAAGAGAGGACCTCTTGCAGCCATAGAAGATGTCCCAAATACTCACAGAGGTATGCATAAATCTCCATGTCTTGAAATTTCAGAAAATTTTATGGAAAGGGTTGGAGATTTGTTTTCATATGGCTCAGGATCAAATGGTATTGTTGAGATGGAGTAGTAGGATTGCACTGTGCTATGTAATATTGATAGGTTCAAGGGATATTTCAACCCTCAACCTCCTATATCATTATTGAGTTGCACTCAACCTTTAAGGTTGAAGTGTGATCTTTTGGAGTGAGTCATGAACCTTGAGATGGAGGTAGCAACTATGTCATTGGAGGGACTATCAACGCTGTCAAACAATACCGGGGAAGAGGCTTTACCTTTTCACCTTTGGGTCTTGATGGATTCAAGATGGCCATAGACATGGGATCTTCTCTAAGATATCCCCAAGGAAATGAATTACTACATTTCATGGCATGTAGAAGAAAGGAATTGATTGTGGAGGAATATAGCCCACATGGGGAGAATGCCAAGGTGAAGAACGATAAAAGGCATCCACATGGTGTTGAGTGGATGTGGGAGAAGAGAAAGAGGCTGGTGAGCCACTTGAAAATTTATGATACAGGGCAGCAAGAGGCCAAACTGTGTTGGCTACTCTTGAGAGAGTTTGGCCATCATAAGACATATCCTTTTTCCAAGGGTATGTGGGAGGAGAAAACTTGGCAGGACACTTGCATCATATGGCAAGGAGTGTGGGAGAATTATGATGATGTGATATTTTCACCACATGGCTTGTATGATGGAGGTATGATGAGGCAGCAAAGGCATTTGTTGCTTTGGAGGATTGAGAGAGACCAAGGGCATAATTGCTCTCACATTTTGCATGATGTTGCAATGGGAGGAGATGGAAACATTATGAGGGGATTCTTAGACATTGGACATGTCAAAGAATTGATTTATGAGTTGGCAGGAGCCTATTTTCATAGTCGAACAACGCTATCACTATGGAGCAGCAACTTGTTGATGGAGTGCTCCCAGGATCACTTCATGCTTAACGAACTTGGTGGGCATAGAGGAGGTGAGTTTGATAGAGTGGTGGATGGACTCATTGGTTGCTGTGGTATGCTCTCCTTGACTTGGATGTCCAACCATAAGAGGGAGGATTCTCATGGGGCATGTGATTCACTCCTCTTCAGATCGATATGCCATACCACTATGGAGGATTCATCTATGGATCTTGTCACCATCTTGCTTCCACCACATGGTAAGAAATTTGTTGTTGCACTTATTGATTGTTCATCACTATATTTGTATACTCTTACCATGTCCTTGCAGTGCATTCCTCTACAAAGGGGAAAGATTTTCTTTGGGCTCGATGGTCCATCTTTAGCCAGCTATTATGATGGAGACAACCATCTAATGTATGATCCAGGGCAAGTATATGGTTGCCTCTTATGTGCTCAATTGACATATTCAACCATCTACTATCTACTAGTGGGTGTGATGGCTTATACAACAAGCCATATGTCAAGAGACAACTTGCCATACCATTTTTTGAAGCTCCAGTGGGGAAGACTATGCTATGACCACTTGGGAGACTATTGGTACACTCTAGAACTACATAGAGCCTTTAGCCTTCCTATTATTATGATGTTGATCACGATCCTATGGGATGATGTTATTCCTGCCTATATGAAGAGCATGATTGGAGGAGGAACACATGGAGTGGATGTGTTCTTGGGGGAGGAGCATCCCCACTCTTTCTACATTACATGCTCTAAGGGGAGCATGGGAGGAGACATGGCCTCTACAGCAAAATATTTCTCTCTTAATGAGGAGGACCATGAGATGGATGAGTTCCATATGATGATGGTCTAATATCCATCATGTATGAGATAGTTTGGGCCAGCTTGATGCACTACGCTAGGAGAGGGACCTTTGGAGGTTTGACTTCCTTCTTGCCATTTCAGGGCAACATGATGGCAGCCCAAGATCACCAAATCCTTTACACTTGTCTTAAGTAGAGAGGATAGCAGCGTGGGGTAGGCTACTATGCCTACCATGATCAACATTTCAGCCCACCTACTTTGCCAGAGCTTCAAGTGGAGGATGATTTGCATGAGTTACCATTTTTGAGGGTGGCTCATTTTGCTTGGTTGATAGCTTGGGAAGGAAAGATTCAAATGGGGATGATGAATCCCAATATATTTCAGCCTTCATGCCCCAAGAGGACCTTCAAAAAACCCATTGTTTCTTCCATGGATGTCCTACTGTCACATAATGTCAGCTATTTAAATAGCTTACACACTTGGGAGAGGCAACTTGGAGATATGATGCAGCACCTTGAGCTTTGGAGGTTTCCATATTATAAGGTTTCTATAGGGGAGGAAAGGGTGCTCTTCAATCCTATCCTTGCAGTTGCTTGAGGAAAAGCAACATTTGGGAGGGGAGGACTGTAATTTTCCCAATTTTGCAACAAGCAAATTGGAACATTCGATTTTTCTACTTTCACTTAGGGAAGGAATAAATGGGTAAGGAGGCCCATGAACAATAAAAATATGAATAATTTCCACCTTAATAAGGAAGGGGACCACTTCAAGAGCTGAAATTTACACTTACAAGTGTGAACATGGGCCAAATAGATGAGGACATAGTCAAGTTTGACTAAGTCAACATGCATTCTTGAGGAGGAAGAAATCACCTAAGAAAACCGGTTCAATGTGAACAAGGATCAGCCTAAGACACATAAGTAAAATAGATTGAAGATATATAGTGTGAAAAGAGGCATTTGAGGTGGATTAGTTGAAAAATTCAACAACGCAGCCACAAGAGGAGGGAAGCAAGCTAGGGCAGCACAGTTTTAAAAGAGGAAGCTTCATGAAGAAGTCACCTCAACATTGTGTGGGGTCCGGGGTGAGGAGGCTCACCAAAGATAAAAGGAAGGCATAGAATCAAAGGATATTCATTTATGTATTCAGATATTTTTGTCTAGAGACCATTTTCATACTTCAACTATTTAGCCGGAGTTGCTGCATTGCTTAGTGCAAAGAATTCCTATGCGGGAATTCCATCCTCTCTTTAGATAAGATTTCTTAAGGGATCAAGAGGGAAGGATTAGAGCTTAATTTCTATATTTGGCTTGAGGAAATTCATATACATTCAGCTACATCACAGTCATCTTCAGAAAACTGCGTCCTTGATGCAGGGGCAGCAATAGCAAAACTGCACCCTTTGATTTTGTGCTCATCTTGTAAGAGGAGGTGCTTATTTCCCTCCAAAAGTTTGTTAGAGAGGCCTCTGGCCATATTTTTGTATTATTCATATTTTATATGTTATATTAAGTCATTTTTTATGTATATTTTCTTTATACTGCGTTATTTTCTGTAGTCCTACCTTGTACATGCATTTTGCCGAAAATCTTGCCGGGAGCCTTGTTTTTACTGTAAAGTGATTAAACCTCCATTTATTTGCTGTGTGATTAATATAAGTTGCATATCAGGCCTATTTATTAATTTTATTTAGAATACCTCATGGGAATTACGCTCTCACTGTATTCGGAAATTTTGGTTTAGTAAAGTCATGGGAAATCAGTGTTTTCTAGCCTAATCGGGAAAGGAGGAGTTGTTTAACATATCTAGAAACATTAGTTTGAGCTGAAATTTGGAGCATAGCTCCCTCTTGACCTAAGCTATCATATCCAGCTATTTCCCTCATTTATTTTTACGCTCATTTATGAAAATAACCTTTTTAGGGCATAAAATCCCCTTTTTCCCCACTTTCTGGATCATGAAATGAAATACAAGTTTTTTCTCTAAATAAAAATTATTTCTATGTGTTTATTTTATATATTTTAATCCTATTAATCATAACGGGACCATTATACAGCTTATTCATTGCAGAGTTCCAGATTTGGAACATTACAGTGGTATGAGAGCATGATTTTTGGCTCAGCTTGTGGCTTCAAGCCAAAGTGCTGAATCCCTGAAGGGGAATATTACAATATCTATAGATAGAGTTTGCAGATGGATAGGTAGCCTCTAGATCTCATCATTTTTTCAAAGGTGATGTTATCACTCAGGTTTTCCTAGAAGTTGTGTAAGAGGAAAGTATACCCGAGGTAACCACAAACCAACCTTTTAGATGCAGAATTTAGCCAATCTGCATCCAGAGAGGGCTCTCTCTTTATGATTTATCTTTGTTTTTGAATGATTTTAGGCTAGTTATAGATTCAAAGTTTGTTTTGGGAAAATGGTGGAATCCACAAACTAAGGGCAAGGTTGAGGGCTTTCAGTCCATTGGGCTATGGAGTCTAAGGATGGCTTTACTGGATTTCTATTCTATGCACAAGATGGTATTACAGGGCAAGATAGCTAGACAGAGAACAATCCTTAAAATTTAAAGTGGGTGGGATGATCTTGAAGGGATGAAAGGCA
Source organism: Pinus albicaulis (assembly GCA_034641835.2). Taxonomy (NCBI): domain Eukaryota; kingdom Viridiplantae; phylum Streptophyta; class Pinopsida; order Pinales; family Pinaceae; genus Pinus; species Pinus albicaulis. The sequence goes on along the minus strand of CM076584.1, from coordinate 1,060,149,517 downwards.
ACTAAGAATCTTTCACCATGTTCAAAGGAAGGAAGTGAATTGACTACAAACAAAGAACAATAAAGGATTCTTTATTATAGCAATCAACAGTGCTTAAATTAGCGAAGCAGGAGCATTTAAGAATTCATGCTTATAGCTAATTTAGAAGAAAACATTTAGGAACAATCACATTTGAAAACAGAGTACAATTAAGCAAATTCTATTTCAATCCTTTATGTAAATTATTCAGAAATGGATATGATGGTATTATAAACTAATATAAAATTTCAAACAAAGGGTAGAAACACTTATTGAACTGTAGTCCAACACATGAATCCTGCAACAAGTCCAGTGCTTCAAATCGTCATCCAGTAAGCCACAAGTAAATCTCTCCAAAAGTTTTTATTCCGAAAATCTTAGTGTTACAGCAGAGTAATAGAATCCACCTTCAACTCTCTCTTTGAGGGTTTATTTATACAAAAAATAATCCTAACAATCTTACTCTATCCTAGCCAATAATCCAGGCTGACTTAAAGCATATTTACAAACAAACAAGAGACACATGGTCTCGTAAAATAGAATAATGAGTAACGGCTGATGTACTGTTCCTTTCTTCGTGGACGTGCTAAGGATAAGTGCTTAAAATAGGGCTCTGTGCTGTCCTTTGCGTATTCCTTTGACTTGTTGAATACTCTTTCTTCTTACGGATACTCTTTTACCTTTCATCTGATACTCTTTCATCTGCTTTTCTGTTTTTTACCATTTACTCAATAGTAAAGATAAACTTTCATCCTGAAAACATTTTTTACAAAACTTCCAGCATTTCCTTCCACCACTGATCATCTGGTATCATTGTTCTTCTGAGTTTCCTTAAAGTTTCATCTGCTTCAGTAAGTTTATAAAAAGTGGGCTCGTTCGGAAATAGATACTTTAGTTCATGCTCCAGATGAAATAGATTCCTCACTTTTCATAAATACTTTTCCCGGTTGGTAATACAGGTTCTGATGAGCTAGTAGAACCTATAGCTGTATTTTTAGCATGAGCTTTTATTCTTTTCTCATATGTTTCCAAGTCTACTATTTGATCCTCCGTGAGCATGGGACTTGGCAATTCACTGTCCAACAAAGCTTGAAACTTCTCTCTGAAAACGTTGATATCGACCAAAATGTCAGTACACTTTCTTTCTAGATTTTGCATGAAAGTCCTCTTGGTGAAAACTCTCTTTGCTTCCAAAACTACACCTGTTCTGTCATCAATTCCTAACAATGCAAGCTGTTGTTTTGTTCTAGAGTTCAAAAATTGAATGATCTACTGGGCCTGCTCCGGCTTGCCCCTTAATTCATGTCTAGTTTTATTTATTTCTTCTTGTGCTATCTTGACTAATTCATTTTGCTCAAAAATAGCTTGAATGGAAGGCCAAATATCTCTTATTAATTCAATGATGTTGCTCCAAAGAATATCATTTATTTCGTTCAGAGGCTTTTCCAGTGAAAGATATTTTTGCAAAGCCTCAACCAATTTCTCCAATCTTTTTATTTCCCTGAGGTTGTCAGCAACTGTCTTTTTGGATGTGTCATATTTTCCCTCCAATTTTGTTAATTGTAATTTTGTTTCTTGGAGTTCTGTGACCTTTAGCTGCAAACTCTCCATATGTTTAATTAAATCCTCAGAATTCAAATTAGAAATGTTCACCTGAGATGGTTGTTCCTGCTGTCCTGTAGTTGTAGTACCTGTTGTTGAAGTCTGCTTGATAATTTTCTGTTCCTGCAATGCTTTTTCCAACTCCTTCTCTGTTTCATTTAGTCGCTCTGTCAAATTCAAGAGCAAATCCATCATTTCTTCTTGTGAATTTCCTTTTATAACTTCCTGTGTCTGAGGGTGCCTCGAGGCTGGTAATTTCAGCTGTTTTCTGAGTGCAGCTATATCATCCTCTTTCTTTTTGACCAATGCCTCAATACCTTTAATGTCTTTGGGATTGTGACCCAAACCAATGATGATCTCTTCTAGAGATTTTATTCTATTGTCCTTGGCCTGTGAGGAGGCCCTCTCAATCTTTAATTGTGCAGTAGTATTATTCAAGGAATCTTGCAGCGTTAAAGCTGCCATGGCTTTGTTGGTAAGAGTAGAATAAACCATTTCCCCTGTTTGTCTATGAAGCTCTATCTGATCCAAGGGATGGATATCTTTTGCTAAAACTTCAAAATTTGTTCTGATGTAATCTGTTGCTGAAGTTGGCTTTGGCACCTTTGCTTTGAAGTGGCTCATTTTCATTTTACCTTGTGAAAGATCAAATGCTGACATCAACCTTTGCTGATTGTGAGGAGCCATCTTCATATACTGATCGTATACCTTCATTTTCAATGGTTCATTCTTTGTTTTGATATTAATGAAGGTTTTCTTAATGTCTCCAGTATCTGTCTTTGGCGGTCTGAAAGAAGATACTTCAGTGCTTAAGTGCTTTTGTATCCCTTTCTGGCTGATGTTTGTTTCACTTGCTGTACCTGTTTGCTGACTGTCTTCTCTACCATCATCAAATACTTCATCTATAATTTCTACATCTGGAGGTGGATCAGACTTGTGTTTTTTAGCTTGATAAACTTGTGGGGCTCCTTTTGAAGGTGTGGTATCTGGAGCTAGCCTTTTTTTCCCTATTTCCACATTCAGTGGAGTTTGCATCTCTGGAACTTGGATTTGCTTTGCTGGTGTGTGAGAAGTCTGAGATAGTTCTGGTGCTTTGGAACTTTGTGATTTTTCTGCCATGACCAGGGTTTCAATGACCTGAACTATAGGTTCTTTTCCTTTACCCTTAGGTTCTGCTGCTACTGATGGACTATCTTCCTGTAGAGCTTGTTGTAGAGTGGCTGCTGATGATGTGCCAATGTAGGGTACCTGCATTTGATCATATGTTTCTAGGTCAAATTTCTTCTCAACATCTTTCATAAGTTTATTCAATTTGGCAACTCCACTTCCCTCTTCAACAAGTGTTCCTTTAACCCATTCATCTTGATTTGCATACTGTTCTATGTCAGGAATTCTGTGATGTACATAAGGAGATGACTTATTTTTTAACCTTCTTTCACAAATGAAACCAAAGGGGTCATAAGGGACCCAACGGAAAGATGTCTGGAATTTTCTCTCTAATATAAGTTCTGCATCTCTCTCAGCTTCTCTAGAATTGCAAATGAAAGGACCTAACTGGCTTTTGATCCTTAACTGTGCTTTCTTCTTTACATTGCAGAAATGGATTACATCGGAGTTATTCATCTGTCTAAAGTATTCCAAAGCAAAAATTCTCATTGGTACATATCTGGGTAACTTGAATGGATGTAATTCACATCCATAAATCCTGATGACTGTATGGTTTTGGTATAAGTAGCAATCCCCAACTTTATAACTCTTTGACAATTGCAGGGTCTTTCTAATCTCAGTACTAAGCCTGGGGGGAGAAACTCCTGTTAACAAGGTTGTAGCAGGATGTACAAACTGATCAATGAATTCTGAATAAGAGTAGGGAGAATCAGAGGACAAATTAATGATGGGGGACCAAAAAATAACAGACCTGGGATTACCTTTAGCATCAAGTTTCTGAACAGGGAAAGGGAATCTGTCTGAGTGATAAAAAATTATGAGATGATAGATAACTGAGGAGTACTTGAAAACCTTTTCAGTATCTAGCCTTAAAAATTGATCATGGATTTTGTTGGCAATGAAGGAAGCATAATCATACTTAATCTCAGGAGGCTGCCCAGGGGTAAAGATAGATAGCAGAGCCAGAGTTATCTCATCTACATACTCACTGGTCTTAAATCCTAAGACAAAGGATATTACATTCACAATAAGCCTTCCCAATTTATTGAAAAAGTAAAAACCATAGGGGGGAGTCCCTTTTGGCTGATGCTCAGGTAACATGAAATACTGACACATTGCTTTTAATTTCTCTGGGGTTAACTACCTGGTTTTCTCAATCAACCCTTCCATGGATAAAGGTGCTAATTCTTGTTCTGGCTCAAAGTATAACATAGCATTGATAGCCTGAGGTGTGATAGGGAACAGAACACTTTGATCAGGAGCTAATACAGCTCTTTGTGCGGGATCATAATTTGCATGACAATAATGAATGATTTCAGGGAAAACGTGGACTGTAGGAATAAAATACCTTGGGAGATTGGATTCCCACAACCCTATAAGATCTTGCCCCTTTAAGTGTTCGTCTCTGCAGCGACAGAAACTCAAACGGGGACTTTCATCAAAATGCAGGTCTTTAATTTGGAAATCTTCATCTATTAGAGGTAAATAGTCTAATTCCCAGTGAGGAGCATTCAATGGAGTGATATTTAAAGCTGTCGGGGCCTCCATTTTGGTTCTTGTGGATTCAAAATGGAGGTTTTCGTTTTTCCTTGCAGACCGGGCGGGATATCTGACAAAAGAGGAAATTGGAACAATTCGCAGGTTTGGGAAGCAAATTCACAGGATTTAAATTTTCAATGAGGACTCAGAGAGGATTTTTAACCATTTTTTCAGAGAAAAAACAAAGGAAACTAAGCTTGACTTGCAGTCGGGGCGCGAAATGATAAATACCTGTTTTTAGATGGAAACTGGTTCTTTCACAGGTAATGAACAATGGCGGGGACGTTCTTCAACACGGGCGCAGCTGAATTTCGGAGTAAATTGGTGTATTTGCAGTGGAAATTTGAAAATTGCAGCGGGAGCTCTGTCTCTTTCAGAAACTAAAAATAACCGAAAAAACACGAAAATGGCTTATTTACAATTCAAAAGGGTTTTTGTCTTTTTCGAGGTGATGACGTCATTTGACGTACGGGGTGACGTAGGGAAGTGGGGCCGGCGGTATGCGGTAAGCGGTAAGCGGTGAGCCCGCACCGCTTATGGACGAAGGCGGTAAAGGACGTGGGGGGAGCGATTCCATAGTTTTAACGCCACGTGGAATGCTGACTTTTCAAAAACCGCCCATCCCCCGCTGGTTAACATGCTGGCAAGGGATGGGCAGCGGGATTGATGATCACCGTTGATCAACGAACGGATGATCTAACGGCTGAAAGGGATGGGGACTTGTGCGATTTCAAAGGTGGGCCCGTCAAGGTTTAAAAAGGTTTTAATGCGTAACGTAATCATCCCGGGGAAAAGTTAATAGGCGGCAATGGTTGTTAATTAGTCCAAATGATTAATTAACCCCGTGAAATCATGAAATGGATTGCGGCGGAGCTTGGCCAGGTGGAATGCCACGTGGAATGCTGACGGTGGCATAGACTTTCGCAAAGTTTATTGATATGTTTTTGGTATTAAACATACTTGTCGTATGTCTAAAGTTTTTTGTATATATTTTTATTATATGATGAATGAATTAATATAATTAATTCATCATAGGGGCGAAATTTATATATAAGGCTATAGTTTTAACCAAAGGGCTTATAAAGCGGGGTGTTTATTATAAATATGCGGGAATATATACTTTGGTAAAACATTATAATAAAGGGTTTTGGGGATATTTATTAGAAAAGGGAGTTATATACTTAGGAAAAGGGATTTTACTAGGGATTTAATATAGTAAAATCAAATGTTAATATGAAAAAGGACAAGCAAAATCAAAACATCTTTGTACATCTAAGAAAGTGATAACTTATGAAGTAAATTGCAACATTTTATCTTCAACACTTAAACTTAGAATAACAAGTTGTTTTGAGGAATTTTATGGAATATTGCATCGGTTTCCTAAGTAAAATAGGATTTTACTTAGGAAAAAGTTAAAAATGGAAGATAATCAATGATGGATTATTTCAAGTGCTTAGGTCTTTTTGATCATTAGGCCGAGGGTCCGGTCCCTCCAGAAGTCAAGGAAATGCCTTGAGCCCCTTTGATCTCCAATTACCTTAGTACTTTTGGGGGAAATTAGTAAAACTCTTGAGGGGGAAAAATGATGGGGAGGTTAATGAATTTGACTTTGCTTGCTGTGATTTTCCAGTGTATTTTCTGCTTCAGTACTTTTGATGAAAGTAAATGATTAACTAACATGTAGCAGCACCATTCATCAGATAACATTTTGCAGCACCATCTACCTACCCTATCTACTTAACACTACCATTTTGTCTTCTTTATTAGGGTGCATTTAGACTTGCAAACCCTTTTCAATCTTTTTCTTTTTACATGATGAATCTATCTATTTCTACCCTTATTACATCCAAGGGCTCAGATTAAACTGTTGAGCACCTTTTATTCACTCTACCTAGCTGCTTATCTGCCAAGATTAAACTGTTTGGCTAGATATTTATTCTCTAATCTATAACATGAAATTGAAATATGACTAAGCCAAGTTTAAACAGTTTGACTTATTCATGAATTGTGGCAAAAATTTCACAAGCTGCACACAATTGATTTGTTACAACAGAGTAAAAAGTAGTGGCATTTGGATTTGCACACTTTCCTTGGTCTATTTTTTGCTTGGGGTTCATTTTTTCCTCTTTTTGACCATTTTTATTCTTTTTACCCTTTGATCTTTCTTTTAGGGTATACCCTCTTTACATTTTTTAAATTTTTTGATTTTTTTGGTTTTCAAGAATATGGAACACCTTTGCTCAAGTAAGAAGGTTTGAACATATTCCATACTTCCATCAAGACAATCATGAAAGATGAAACCTATTGATATAGGAGGCTAACAGGTGACATATCCAGTAAATTCCCCTGCAACCAATCTCTGGAATAGAATTTTGATATTCCTGAGAAGGGAACTTTCCAGTGCTCAGCTTGTGAGTTCGATTTCAGAAGGAGAAGATGAAGAGGATGATATTACTCTCATCCATTTTCAGATCCAAGAAGAAATATGAATATAAATGCATTGAAACTCCAAAAGGGTTTTAAGGAGGAGAGATTTGCAGAGAAACCCCTAGAGGATTTCAAGAAGCAGAAACAGATGCATGCACTTCCTGTTCTTGTAGAGGAAGTGAAGAGCAAGGAGATCATTTAGAGCATGAAATCTTGAGTGGATATTTGGAAGAATATAAGTGCCAACCTAGGGATTTCAAAGAGACCCTTGATTTTCCTCAGTTTATTCAACTGAGAGAAGAGAAAATATTTTGCAGCAAAGGAGGGATCGAAGTCAATAGATTCTTTTTTTCTAAATTTTAGGGGTCTACTACAGCAAGAGCTTGGGAAAAAAAACTTGAGGCATTCTTCATACTTCATCCAATGGAAGAGAGGGAGGCAACAACAATTGCAGCGCTGCACTTGGAGGGTGAAGCCAATGCTTGGTGGTGCAGTCACTTAAACCACACAAGGGTGACTTCTTTTTCTGAGTTCACTCAAGAGCTGATCATAACTTTTGATGAGGAAATATTAGAGGAGAGAACACCCACACCACCATGGGAGGAGGCAAGTACCAGCGCTGCCATAGCCTTGAGAGAGCAACCTTCTGCATCAGCAACTGGATCAGCCAGCACATTGAAGAGAGGACTTCTTGCAACCATAGAAGATGTCCCAAAGACTCACAGAGGTATGCATAAATCTCCATGTCTTAAAATTTCATAAAATTTTATGGAAAGGGTTGGATATTTGTTTGGATATGGCCCAGGATCAAATGGTATTGCTGATATGGAGCAACAGGATTGCACTGCACTGTTCAAGCTTGAGAGGTTCAAGGGAGATTTGAACCCTCAACCTCTTATATCACTATTGAGTTGCATTCAACCTTTGAGGTTGAAGTGTGATCTTTTGGAGTGAGTCATGAACCTTGAGATGGAGTATGAGGCAAAAACTATGTCATTGGAGGGACTATCAGCACTGTCAAACAATAGTGGGGAAGAGGCTTTAAATTTTTCACCTTTGGATCTTGATGGATTCAAGATGGCCATAGACATGGGATCTTCTCTAAGAGATATCCAAGGAAATGCATTACTACATTTCATGGAATGCAGAAGAAAGGAACTGATTGTGGAGGATGATAGCCCACATGGGGAGAATGCCAAGGTGAAGAATGACAAAAGGCATCCACATGGTGTTGAGTGGACGTGGGAGAAGAGCAAGAGGCTGGTGAGCCACTTGAAAATTTATGATACAGGGTAGCATGAGGCCAAACTGCATTGGCTACTATTGAGAGAGTTTGGCCATCATAAGACATATCCTTTTTCCAAGGGTATGTGGGAAGAGAAAACTTGGCAGGACACTTGCATCATATGGCAAGGAGTGTGGGAGCATTATGTTGATGTGATATTTTCACCACATGGCTTGTATGATGGAGGTATGATGAGACAGCAAAGGCATTTGTTGCTTTGGAGGATTGAGAGAGAGCAAGGGCAGAATTGCTCTCACATTTTTCATGATGTTGCAATGGGAGGAGATGGCAACATTATATGGGGAGTCTTTGACATTGGACATGTCAAATAATGGATTTATAAGTTGGCAGGAGCCTATTTTGATAGGCCAACAACGTTGTCACTATGGAGCAACAGATTTTTGATGGAGTGCTCCCAGGATCACTTCATGCTTAATGCGCTTGGTGGGCATAGAGGAGGTGATATTGATAGAGTGGTGGATGGTCTCATTAGTTGTTGTGGTATGCTCTCCTTGACTTGGATGTCCAAGCATAAGAAGGAGGATTCTGATGGGGCATGTGATTCACTCCTCTTCAGATTGATATGCCATACCACTATGGAGGATTCATCTATGGATCTTGTCACCATATTGCTTCCATCACATGGTAAGAACTTTGTTGTTTCACTTATTGATTGTTCATCACTATATTTGTATACTCTTAACATGTCCTTGTAGTGTATTTCTCTACAAAGGGGCAAGCTTTTCTTTGGGATCCATGGTCCATCTTTGGCCAACTATTATGATGGAGACATCCATCTAATGTATGATCCGGGGCAAGTATATGGTTGCTTCTTATGTACTCAATTGACATATTCAGCCAACTACTATCTACTAGGGGGTGTGATGGCTTATATAACAAGCCATATGTCAAGAGACAACTTGCCATACCATTTTTTGAAGCTGCAGTGGGGAAGACTACACCGTGACCACTTGGGAGACTGTTGGTACACTCCAGCACTACATAGAGCCTTCAACCTTCCTATTATTATGATGCTGATCATGATCCTATGTGCTGATTTTATTCTTGCCTATATGAGGAGAATGATTGGAGGAGGAACACATGGAGTGGATGTGTTCTTGGGGGAGGAGCATCCCCACTCTTTTTGCATTACATGCTCTAAGGGGAGCATGGGAGGAGAAATGGCCTCTACAACAAAATATTTATCTCTTTATGAGGAGGACCATGAGATGGATGGAGTTCCATATGATGATGGTCTCATATCCATCATGTATGAGATAGTTTGGGCTAGCTTGATGCACTGCGCTAGGAGAGGGACCTTTAGAAGTTTGGCATCCTTATTTCCATTTAAGGGCAACATGATGGCAGCCCAAGATCACCAAATCCTTTACACTTGTCTTAAGTGGAGAGGAGAGCAGCGTGGGGTAGGCTACTATGCCTACCATGATCAAAATTTAAGCCCACCTACTTTTCCAGAGCTTCAGGTGGAGGATGATTTGCATGAGTTACCATTTTTAGGGTGGCTCATTTTTCTTGGTTGATAGCTTCATAAGGAAAGATTCAAATGGGGATGATGAATCCCAATCTATTTCAGCCTTCATTCCTCGAGAGGACCTTAAAACAACCCATTGTTGCTTCCATGGATGTCCTACTGTCACATAATGTCAACTATTTAAATAGCTTACACACTTGGGAGAGGCAAATTGGAGATATGATGTAGCACCTTAACCTTTGGAGGTTTCCATATTTTGAGGTTGCTATAGGGGAGGAGAGGGTTCTCTTCAGTCCTATCCTTGCAGTTGCTTGAGGACACGCAAAATTTGGGAGGGGAGGACTGTAATGTTCTGAATTTTGCAACAAGCAAATTGGAACATTCAATTTTGCTACTTTCACTTAGGGAAGGAATAAATGGGTAAGGAGGCCCATGAACAATAAAAATATGAATAATTTCCACCTTAATAAGGAAGGGGACCACTTCAAGAGCTAAAATTTACACTTACAAGTGTGAACATGGGCCAAATAGATGAGGACATAGTCAAGTTTGACTAAGTCAACATGCATTCTTGAGGAGGAAGAAATCACCTAAGAAAACCGGTTCAATGTTAACAAGGATCAGCCTAGGACACATAATTAAACTAGATTAAATATCTATAGTGTGAAAAGAGGCATTGGAGGTGTATTAGTTGACAAATTCAACAGCGCAGCCACAAGAGGAGGGAAATAAGCTAGGGCAGCGCAGTTTTGAAAGAGGAAGCTTCATGAAGAAGTCACCTCAACATTGTGTGGGCTCCGGGGTGAGGAGGCTCACCAAAGATAAAAGGAAGGAATAGAATCAAAGGAGATTCATTCATGTATTCAGATATTTTGTTCTAGATACCATTTGCATGCTTCATCTGTTTAGCCGGAGTTGCTGCACTGCTTAGTGCAAAGAATTCCCGTGCAGGAATTCCATCCTCTCTTTAGATCAGATTTATTAAGGGATCAAGAGGGAAGGATTAGAGATTCATTTATGTATTTGGGTTGAGACCATTCATCTACATTCAGCTACAAAATAGTCATATTCAGAAAACTACGTCCTTGATGTAGGGGCAGCAGCAGCAAAACTGCACCCTTTGATTTTGTGCTCATCTTGTAAGAGGAGGTGTGTATTTCCCTCCGGAAGTTTGTTAGAGAGGCCTTTAGCCATATTTTTGTATTATTAATCTCTGATATGTTATATTCATTCATATTTGATGCAGAGTTTTTGTATACTGCCTTATTTTCTGCAGTCCTACCTTGTACATGCATTTTGCCGGAAATCTTGCCGGGAGCCTTGTTTTTACTGTAAAGTGATTAAACCTCCATTTATTTGTTGTGTGATTAATATAAGTTGAATATTAGGCCTATTTATTCATTTTATTTAGAATCCATCATGGGAATTACGCTGTCACTGTATTCACAAATTTCGGTTTAGTAAAATCATGGGAAATCAGTGTTTTCTAGCCTAGTCGGGAAAGGAGGCGTTGTTTAACATAGCTAGAAATATTAGTTTGAGATGAAATTTGGATCATATGTCCCTCTTGACCTAATATATCATATCCAACCATTTCCCTTGCTTATTTTTATGCTCATTTCTGAAAACAACCTTTTTAGGGCATAAAATCCCCTTTTTCCCAACTTTTTGGATCATGAAATCAAATACAAGTTGTTGTTGTAACTAAAAAATATTTCTATGTGTTTATTCTATATATTTTAAGCCTATTCATCATAACAGGACCGTTATACAACTTATTCATTGCAGAGTTCTAGATTTGGAACATTATAGTGGTATCAGAGCATGATCTTTGGCTCAGCCCGTGGCTTCAAGCCAAAGTGCTAAATCCCTGAAGGGGAATATTTAAAGATATATAGAAAGAGTCTTCAGATGGATAGGTAGCTTCTATATATCATCCTTTTTTCAAAGGTGACATATCCAGTAAATGCCCCTGCAATCAATCTCTAGAATAGAATTTTGATATTCCCGAGAAGGGAGCTTTCCAGTGCTTAGCTTGTGAGTTCGATTTCAGAAGGATAAGATGAAGAGGATGATAATACTATCATAAATTTTCAGATCCAAGAAGAAAGGAGCAGAGAAATGCACTGAAACTCCAAAAGGGTTTCAAGGAGGAGAGATTTGCAGAGAAACCCCTATAGGATTTCAAGAAGCAGAAACAGATGCGTCCACTTCTTGTTCTTGTAGAGGAAGTGAAGAGCAAGGATATAATTCAGAGCATGAAATCCTGAGTGGATATTTGGTAGAATACAAGTGCCAACCTAGGGCTTTCAAAGAGACCCTATATTTTCCTCAGTTTATTGAAATGAGAGAAGAGAAAATATTTTGCAGCAAAGGATGGATCGAAGTCAATAGATTCCTATTGTCTAAATTTGATGGGTCTACTATAGCAAGAGCTTGGGCAAGAAATCTTGAGGCATTCTTCATACTTCATCCAGTCGAAGAGAGGGAGGCACCAATAGTTGCAGCGCTACACTTGGAGGGTGAAGCCAATGCTTGGTGGTGCAGTCACTTAAACCACACAAGGGTGACTTATTTTTATGAGTTCACTCAAGAGCTGATCAGAACCTTTGATGAGGAAAGATTAGAGGAGAGAAGACCCACACCACCATGGGAGGAGGCAAGTACCAACGCTGCGATAACCTTGAGAGAGCAGCCTTCTGCATCAACAGTTGGATCAGCCAACACATTCAAGAGAGGACCTCTTGCAGCCATAGAAGATGTCCCAAAGACTCACAGAGGTATGCATAAATATCCATGTCTTAAAATTTCAGAAAATTTTATGGAAAGGGTTGGAGATTTGTTTGCATATGGCCCAGGATCAAATGGTATTGCTGAGATGGAGCAGCAGGATTGCACTGCGCTGTGCAATCTTAAGAGGTTCAAGGGATATTTTAACCCTCAACCTCCTATATCATTGTTGAGTTGCACTCAACCTTTGAGGTTGAAGTGTGATCTTTTGGAGGGAGTCATGAACCTTGAGATGGAGTATGAGGCAGTAACTATGTCATTGGAGGGACTATCATCGCTATAAAACAATACCAGGGAAGAGGCTTTACCTATTTCACCTTTGGATCTTGATCGATTCAAGATGCCCATAGACATGGGATCTTCTCTAAGAGATCTCTAAGGAAATGCATTACTACATTTCATGGCATGTAGAAGAAAGGAATTGATTGTGTAGGATGATAGCTCACATGGGGAGAATGCCAAGGTGAAGAATGACAGAAGGCATCCACATGGTGTTGAGTGGATGTGGGAGAAGAGCAAGAGGCTGGTGAGCCACTTGAAAATTTATGATACAGGGCAGCAAGAGGCCACACTGCATTGGCTACTCTTGAGAGAGTTTGGCCGTCATAAGACATATCCTTTTTCCAAGGGTATGTGGGAGGAGAAAACTTTGCAGGACACTTGCATCATATGGCAAGGAGTGTGGGAGCAATATGATGATGTGATATTTTCACCACTTGGCTTGTATGATGGAGGTATGATGAGGCAGCAAAGGAATTTGTTTCTTTGGAGGATTGAGAGAGAGCAAGGGCAGAATTTCTCTCACATTTTGCATGATGTTGCAATGGGAGGAGATGGCAAAATTTTGAGGGGAGTCTTTGACATTGGACATGTCAAAGAATGGATTTATGAGTTGGCAGGAGCCTATTTTCATAGGCCAGTAGCACTGTCACTATGGAGCAGCAACTTGTTGATGGAGTGCTCCCAAGATCACTTCATGCTTAATGCACTTGGTGGGCATAGAGGAGGTGAGATTGATAGAGTGGTCGATAGACTCATTGGTTGTTGTGGTATGCTCTCCTTGACTTGGATGTCCAAGCATAAGAAGGAGGATTCTCATGGGGCATGTGATTCACTCCTCTTCAGATTGATATGCCATACCACTATGGAGGATTCATCTATGGATCTTGTCACCATCTTGCTTCCATCACATGGTAAGAACTTTGTTGTTGCACTTATTGATTTTTCATCACTATATTTGTATACTCTTACCATGTCCTTGCAGTGCATTGCTCTACAAAGGGGCAAGCTTTTCTTTGGGCTCCATAGTCCATCTTTGGCCAGCTATTATGATGGATACATCCATCTAATGTATGATCCGGGGCAAGTATATGGTTTCTTCTTATGTACTCAATTGACATATTCAGCCATCTACTATCTACTAGTGGGTGTGATGGCTTATACAACAAGCCATATGTCAAGAGACAACTTTCCATACCATTTTTTGAAGCTGCAGTGGGGAAGACTACGCTGTGCCCACTTTGGAGACTTTTGGTACACTCCAACACTACATAGAGCCTTCAGCCTTACTATTATTATGATGCTGATCATGATCCTATGTGCAGATGTTATTCTTGCCTATATGAGGAGTGTGATTAGAGGAGGAACACATGGAGTGGGTGTGTTCTTGGGGGAGGAGCATCCCCACTCTTTCTGCATTACATGCTCTAAGGGGAGCATGGGAGGAGACATGGCCTCTACAGAAAAAATATTTCTCTCTTTATGAGGAGGACCATGAGATGGATGGAGTTCCATATGATGATGGTCTCTTATCCATCATGTATGAGATAGTTTGGGCCAGCTTGATGCACTGCGCTAGGAGAGGGACATTTGGAGGTTTGGCTTCCTTCTTGCCATTTGAGGGCAACATGATGGCAGTCCAAGATCAGAAAATCCTTTAAACTTGTCTTAAGTGGAGAGGAGAGCAGTGTGGGGTAGGCTACTATGCCTACCATGATCAAAATTTCAGCCCACCTACTTTTCCAGAGCTTCAGGTGGAGGATGATTTGCATGAGTTACCATTTTGGAGGGTGGCTCATTTTTCTTGGTTGATATATTGGGAAGGAAAGCTTCAAATGGGGATGATGAATCCTAATATATTTCAGCCTTCATGCCCCAAGAGGACCTTCAAAAAACCCATTTTTTCTTCCATGGATGTCCTACTGTCACATAATGTCAGCTATTTAAATAGCTTACACACTTGGGAGAGGCAACTTGGAGATATGATGCAGCACCTTGAAATTTGGAGGTTTCCATATTCTGAGGTTGCTATAGGGGAGGAGAGGGTGTTCTTCAGTGCTATCCTTGCAGTTGCTTGAGGACAAGAAACATTTTTGAGGGGAGGACTGTAATGTTCCCAATTTTGCAACAAGCAAATTGGAACATTAGATTTTGCTACTTTCACTTAGGGAAGGAATAAATGGGTAAGGAGGCCCATGAAAAATAAAAATATGAATAATTTCCACCCTAATAAGGAAGGGGACCACTTCAGGAGCTGAAATTTACACCTACAAGTGTGAACATGGGCCAAATAGATGAGGACATAGTCAAGTTGACTAAGTCAACATGCATTCTTGAGGAGGAAGAAATCACCTAAGAAAATCGGTTCAATGTGAACAAGGATCAGCCTAAGACAAATAAGTAAATTAGATTGAAGATATATAGTGTGAAAAGAGGCATTGGAGGTGGATTATTTGACCAAGTCAACAGCGCAGCCACAAGAGGAGGGAAGCAAGCTAGGGCAACGTAGTTTTGAAAGAGGAAGCTTCATGAAGAAGTCACCTCAACATTGTGTTGGGTCGGGGTGAGGAGGCTCACCAAAGATAAAAGGAAGGCATAGCATCAAAGAATATTCATTCATGTATTCAGATATTTTGGTATAGAGACCATTTTCATACTTCAGCTATTTAGCCAGAGTTGCTGCACTGCTTAGTGCACAGAATTCCCGTGTGGGAATTCCATCCTCTCTTTAGATCAGATTGCTTAAGGGATCAAGAGGGAAGGATTAGAGCTTCATTTATTTATTTTTCTTGAGGCCATTCATATAAATTAATCTAAAACACAGTCATATTCATAAAAATGCGTCCTTGATGCAGGGGCAGCAGCAGCAAAACTGCACCCTTTGATTTTGTGCTCATCTTGTAAGAGGAGGTGCTTATTTCCCTCTAGAAGTTTGTTAGAGAGGCCTTTGGAAATATTTTTGTATTATTCATCTCTGATATGTTATATTCAGTCATTTTTTATGCATATTTTCTTTATACTGTGTTATTTTCTATAGTCCTACCTTGTACATGCATTTGGCCAGAAATCTGGCTGGGAGCCTTGTTTTTACTGTATAAGTGATTAAACCTCCATTTCTTTGCTATGTGATTAATATAAGTTTCATATCAGGCCTATTTCTTCATTTTCTTTAGAATACCTCATGGGAATTTTTTCTCTCACTATATTCAGAAATTTCAGTTTAGTAAAGTCATGTGAAATCAGTGTTTTCTAGCCTAGTCGGGAAAGGAGGAGTTGTTTAACATAGCTAGAAACGTTATTTTGAGCTGAAATTCGGAGCATAGGTCCCTCATGACCTAAGATATCATATAAAACCGTTTTCCTTGATTATTTGTACGCTCATGTCTGAAAATAACCTTTTTAGGGCATAAAATCCCCCTTTTCCCCACTTTCTGGATCATGAAATGAAATACAAGTTGTTGCTATAACTAAAAATTATGTCTATGTTTTTATTATGTATATTTTGAGCTTATTCATCATAACAGGACTGTTATACATCTTATTCATTGCAAATTTCCAGATTTGGAACATTACACCATGGCATGGGGACTACCTTTAGCACGTCATCCTCCAATACCCTTTCAAGATATAACTCAGGTGCCAGTTCTAGGAAGGCATCCAAATTGGCCAGGTCATGGTCGTCGAATTTTTCTGAGTGGATTTTGCTAATGGAGTCACCAATTATGGGGACCTCTCCTGGAATCAGCAGCAATTGCACATAGCTGCACAAGCCATCAATATTATTAGGTGTGCATGTCGAGGGCCTGCGAGGTTGGACATAGGGCGGCAACCAGTTTATCAACTCAGGGATCGAGGCCTCTTCCTGAGCAGAAAGAGGTCACTTCAAAGGGTTAGGCAAACATGCCTGGGGCACCATTCGAGGGGATTTCACATTTCGAGAGGAAGTGCGAGGCTTCCCTCCAGCCCAATTCGAAAGTTTCCCAGACCCTTGGCATTTTCCTTCCCATTCTAGTTTCCCTTGCTCAGTGTGGACAGAACCTCCTCAACTTCAGGGTTAACTTCTAGTACTTCATCAGACTCTTTCTCCATCAAG
This sequence comes from Pinus albicaulis, assembly GCA_034641835.2. Classification (NCBI taxonomy): domain Eukaryota; kingdom Viridiplantae; phylum Streptophyta; class Pinopsida; order Pinales; family Pinaceae; genus Pinus; species Pinus albicaulis. The sequence goes on along the minus strand of CM076584.1, from coordinate 1,060,132,825 downwards.
GCCTTAGTCTGGGACGATTTGGCGGGATTAGTCATAGTCATCCTGGCACTAAAACTAAACTCAGGGTGGCTACTATCAGAGAGGGAAGCACACTCTGACATGAACAAGGCGCAATAGTCGCAAACTCTTTCAAAACACAAACTGCTCAAAATACACATAACCCTCTTCTGAGTTATACTTATGCTTTTATAGCCGTGGAGATCAACCAATGGTTGAGTGGGGCTTATCAGAAACTTACCATCACGTAAACAGTAAAATATCTTTGGAAATTGCTTCATCAAATTTTTCCCGCCTGCTCCTTTCAACGATAAAATTTTCTTTTTACCCCGTTTTACTATTCCAACGGCTAGTTTTCACAGCTACATATTACCCCTACACTTCCAGCACACTTCCTGCGCTCTGAGTGTACCCCTATGCTTCCATTGCATCTCCTGCGCTCTGAGCACACCCCTGCACTCCCAGCGTACCTCTCTGGGCCTCCAGATTTGTGACCAAACCCTACGCATACCATGGTTTTGCCTGTATTTGTTCCTTGTCTTGTGCGTATCCCACCCCATACAGCTACTCTGGCCATATAGTCATTTGATCCGGTATGGCTTGAGTCGGATGCCATTGACATGGCCTGGTACCATATCACAACGCAATGTGGCTAACCAGACCGCTCCTCCATTAGTAATTTCCTTTACTATATAGGGACCTAGCCAGTGCTGACGGAATTTCGCTGTGTGTTTTGCAAACTGGCTATTGTATAGCAGGACTAGTGCTCCTTCCACAAATTTCTTTTGCTAAATGTGTCGATCATGCCATGCCTTATCCCGGGCCTTCTGGACTTGCTGATGGAAGTTAGCAATGAAACGATCTTCCTCCAAGGCTATAAGTTGCGCTAACTGCTCCTCCACAATATCAGGCTCCGCCATTTTGGTAAAGGTTGCAACGCATAGGCTAGGAACAATATACTCCATGGGCATAATAGCCTCCTTTCCATAAACCATCCTAAATGGTGTCTTCCCGGTCAATTTCTTGCAGGTGGTTTGATAGGCCCAAAGAACTGATGGGATGCGCACATCTTAGTCACTGTGATCAGCATTATAGACCTTGGTCAGTGCCTACTCCAAGATCTTATTAAAAGCTTCTACGGCTCCATTTTCTTGTGGATGATACGGGGTGCTTTTCACGTGGTGGATCCAAAATTCTTCAGTCAAGGCCTGTATTGTTTCATTAACAAAGTGCATACCTCTATCACTCATTAAGATCTTCGGACAACCAAACCTGGTCAGAATATGGTAAAAAATGAAGTGCGCAACGGTATCTGCAGTGCAATCCTTCACAGCTTGTGCTTCGGCCCATCTGGTTACATAATTTGTTGCAGTGATGATGTAGCGCGCACCTGTCTTCTTTCTTTGTGGGTTTATGGGCCCAACAAAGTCGATGGCCCATTTTTCAAATGCTTGTAGGGCCATTTGCGATTGTAGGGGCATTTTATCTCTGCACTATGGCCTTCCTATCCTTTGGAACGTATAGTAGGCTTTGCAATAGTCGTGAGAGTCACTATGCAGTGTAGGCCACCATTGCCCAACTCTCAAGATATTTTGTGTCATTGCTTTCCTTGCATAGTGACCTCCTACTATGCCCCCGTGAGCTTCTGCTAAGATGGCATGCCTTTTATGCTCTAACACGTATCTTCAAAGTACCTTGTCAGCTCCTAGCTTATATAGATGGCCTGCGATGATGGTAAAATCCACTGTGTGGGTTACCAACTCTTTCTTTTGTTGTACCGAATACTCTTCAGGAACCATCCCTGTAGTCAAGAACTTAATGATGTCAGCGAAGTGCACATCAGCCACCTTAATTGCGAATAATTGTACATCGGGTAGTCCTTCTTCTAAGTTAGTGGGTTCCTCACTGCTATTGATTTGGGATAAGTGGTCCGGCCTAGAATTAAACTTTCTTGGCTTGACGATGATCTCAAAGTCATATTCTTGGAACAACGACGACCATTAACGAGGTCCCCCCCCCGCAACACAGGCTTATTCACTAGGTACTTCAAAACCGAGTGATCTGTAAACATCTTGAAGTGCCCTCCTAATAGATAATGCTGGTATTTTCGCAGTGCATATACCATGGCCAACCCCTCACGTTTAGTAGTGGATTAGTTGCGCTCTGCACTAGAAAGATTCCTACTAGAAAATGCAATTGGATGGTCAACGTTTCCGTCTCCAGGCTGCGTAATGAAAGCTCCCAGGGCGATCCTTGACGCATCTATGTGAACATGGAAAAATTTCACCCAGTCAAGAAAGATAAGAATAGGCACAAAGACCATCTTCTCCTTGAGTATCTCAAAGCTCTTCTGACACTTCTCGTCCCAAAAAAACGAAATGTCCTTCTTTAGCAATTTTTCCATAGGTGTTGTAATCAGCACATGCCCTTGAACGATCTTCCTGTAGTAGCCTATGTGTATAAGGATAGAGCATAAATATTTCTCAGTTGTAGGTACTGCCAGGTTTATGATAACTGCTACTTTGGCAGGATCAACCATCAATCCTTGTTGACAAACTATGTGACCGAGCAATATTCCAAAGGGTACGCAAAATATGCACTTCTTGATATTCAGGGAAATCTAGTGCTTTCTACAGGCATCCAAAATCATGCACAGGTTTGAGATGTGCTTCTTTACCAACCCGAAGATGGTCCAGTCATCAAAATATACCTCCAATAACTTGTGGATGAATTCCTTGAATACTGCGACCACTATTGCAAAAACATGGCCGGGGCATTCTTGAGCCCAAATAACATGACTGTATACTGAAAATATCCCCATTCAGTGGTGAACATAGTTTTGCTGCGATCTTTAGGTGTGATCCTAATCTGATGGTAGCCTGAGAACTCATCCATGAACGAGTATGCTTCCTGCCCACCCACGCTATCAAGGATTTCATCTGAGAATGGCATAGGAAAGGGATCATGTACGCAGGCATCATTCAATTTGTGCAGGTCAACACATATCCGTATCTCTTCCTTAGTCTTTTTCTCCTAAACCAACATAGGACTTACCCAATCTGACTGTTTGAATGGTTTGATGATACATGCAGCGAGAATTTTGTCAATTTCTTCCTCAACTTTTTGTTTGTTCTTGGGGTTCAACCGATAAGGGCGCTACTTCATATGGTGCGCATCTAGTTTTAAAGTGATGCGCATGACCCCTAGGTCCCCTATAATCCCTTTGAGTTCCAAAATTTTTTTCGAGAATAAGACCTAGTATTCCGTGAGGATTTCTACAACTTTTCCCACAGTATCGTCATCCCAATAGTCCCCAATTTTAGCTAACTTAGGTTGCTCCTCCATTCCAATGTTGAATTCTCACAGCTTCAGAGGCTTAGTGACATCGACGGTCTGCAATGGAGGTCCAAAAACTACGCGTTCTCCCTCCAAATCCTAGATAGAGACATTTCGCTGGTCTTCATCGCACTCCTCCATTGATAAATTGCAGTAGTTGATAATATCCTGCATCTGCGTTTCCCATGTTGGTGCCCCATGTGCTGCGCAAGGGTGTGATTCATCAAATACTAAGGCATCTATATCCTACAGAGCTTCATCGAGTGCCTCCATTCCTCCTATCAGCCCGATTGTCCCTACAAACTCATTCTTCAGGGTCTCCTAGTGGCGGGTGCACTAGTGTAATTTTGCGTCTAAATACCATGCGGTTGGGATTGGTCCCAAGGCATGAATGAACAGATGGACCCATTATTCTGTAGTTCTTTCACCCCATTCTTCCATCCATGAGGACAAGTGGTCGTACAGGTCAACTTGCCCCAAAAAAGTCTTTACGCACAAGGGAATCGAAGACTCAAACCGTAAGACCATCATGTTGCGACACTCTTCCCAATCCTGGACTGTCCCCTTATGCATGTCCCACCACCTCGCAGGGGTTGCATGCATGGCTATATTAAGGGCCCAGAGCCTTCATTCCCTCAGGACTTCAGCTTCAAATGCTCGCAAAAATTCTCTAATACTGCTAGAACCATCAAAGTAGGGTTGTTATCCTAAATCTGAGGAGATACACTGGAAGTCCTTTGTGATTCTGAGACATCGCAGTGTAGATACATCATGTAACTGATTCTGCCAATTTTCAATCTCCCCATTAGAGTCAGAGAAGCATTCTATGTCCTTCTCCCAGCAAAGCACATAATCATCCATAGGATTGATCCAATCCTCGTCCCGAGCAGTTAATTTATAGATGTGATCCACATCCTCTTCTTCGCTCATTGGTTCTGTATACCGCTCCCCTTCCACAAGGTCTAGTGGGACTATCAACCGTACACCCTCATTCTCAAACACCATGCTTATTTTATTTGGGTTGATAATACCTCCCATATCTATAGCCCAATCCAGTCCGAAGAGCACAGGATAGGGGTCCGCATCTTCCACAATCTGAATTACCTCAAAGTCGGCATGGACCTTAACTCCTGTGATATTTACCACAATTTTTGACAACCTCCCCAATGGTTTGATCTTCTGTTGGTTAGCGATGCATAGCTGGATAGTATACCATTGCAACGTAGGCTCTCCCATCCATTGCCAAGTTTTCTTGGGTAGTACGTTCGCATTTGACCCTAGGTCCAAAATAACCTGATCCATTTCATAGTCGCCAATTTGTGTTGTTAGCCACATTTCCTGGCCAGTGCGTTTTTTATTCTTGTAAATTTTGTGCACATCCATGACTTCCAGGCGAGGGTTAGTTCTCTCTACGCAGCTTTATATTAGTGCTTACAGGTTTTCTACTGCCTTCTGGTTGCGTAGCAGCTTCTTACAGGCTTGTATAAATGGTTTAACTTCATTGTCTAGTCTCAATTTTGCTAGAGCTTTTGAAATAGGTGCCTCATCCTTAGTAAAGTCTTTGTGAGATGCGGAAAAGTTTTCCTTTTCCCTCTATAGGTCCAAGTTTTCCTGTTTGATAGCTGCTTTCAAGATAAGAGGTTCAGCTTTAGCTTTCTCCTCAGCTCCTCTAGTAGTTGTGTTGCTGCGCATTATGAAATTAATACTTGGTCCTTCATCATGCAGTTCTTCTTTAAGCCTTTGCACATTCTGCGTAGGTGTCTGATGTTTTTCCTGCATTTTTTGCTATCAGAATTGGACAGTATTCAATCACATGGTCCAGTTTCTAAAATATCGGCAAGATTGTCTCACAGGGTTCGTACATTCCCTTGCAAAGTGCCCTATTTCTCCATAGTTGTAATAGATCAATTGTCCTCTTCCTCGACCTGTGCCTCCACACCTTCCCCCTCCCCTACCCCTCACGGGGGAGCCTCCTATTCTTGAGGGAGACAGTGGTGAAGAAGGGTCAGCTTGTACCTGGTATAGGTTTCCTCAATCTATCATCAAGTCATAGGTCTGGCAGTTGTGCTCGTCATGCCCCACAGAGGAGAATAATCGACATCAATTTGGGAACATAATCACCAAGATGGGGACAGTGGTTAGTATCATGTATCTCAGCAACACAACAATCAGTGCACCATAATGTCGGACCACTCAGTCTCATAGCCTCCTTAGGACACAATGGGCCAGGTCCCCCCAGCCTACATTTAATCTGCCAGCCTAAAGTATTTCAAGTCAACCACTATTTGAGAGTAGGACTTAGGCTTCCGAAATTGTTGTTTTAATGATGTCTTAATATCTTGAATAAATGGATCTCTGTGCTATCCTACGTACCCCATCTACCAATCCAAGGCCCTTCCTTCAAAGGTGAGTGATAGCTACACTCTCTTTACAACATCGGTAGCCACATTCTACGCAATACATACTGATTCTGTGAAAAACCAAAATCGGTCCATATCTTCATCCCATACACCCTTGAAAGAGGGCAGCTTCATGTGGGTGGCCATATCTTCTTCTGGTGGCAGCGGAGGTGTGAGTGAGTTCTTACCCTTATGCTGACTTGAAGGTGGCGTAGCTGGAGGAATATGCACAGCTGATTCTCTTAATGAAATATAGACAGCTCTATCTCCTTCATGATTAGTTTTGTAGTACTTACCACTTCGTGTTGTGCTCTCACTCATATCAGAGGTCATTCACTCGGTGTGACTGCATAGAACACCCTTTTCGCACAATAATATTTTGATTAACAATGGCAGTTTTTTCAAGAAATTACCATGGAAACCTTTGAATAACCTTCGTTCGGCCTCAGAGTAGGATAAAAACTTATCAACTATGAATTATATCACGAATCCTCCCAGCACACTATCTACCAAGTGATCTACAGTACAAATGATCATATTGTCAGTATGTTCCAGCTATTGAATCAATTATGGTGTCCACTACATAACCTGATCTTCCTTCTAGCACGTCTATAATTATACGAGCCTTGCCAACCACTTTTGAAGCTCGTGCGAAAAGGTTACAAAGAAAATTTCATAGAATTCGGTGAAGATGTACCTGTTCTTCCACTTCTCAGCCATCAACTTCGTGCTACGATTTTCTTTTACATCAAACTCCTGAATCTGTTTTTCAAACTAGTCTTCAATTTCCACCCTCTCAGGTCTCCAAGGACCTCGTGGCATCACCCAATATCTCTCTCAAAATTCTCTCGGTCCTGACAACGGAACCATTTGTTGGCTTGAAGGGTCCCTTTAATGTCCCAAAATTTTATGGGACATTAAAAACTCTTGTTTTTGCTTTAGGAGTAGAATAAATGGGTAGGAAAACCCATTGATATTAAAAATATGAATAAGGAACCCTTATAATGTGAAAAAGGGGTCAATAAAGAACTGGATTTCACAACCCATGTGTGAAATGAGACAATTTGCAGGTGGATAATTCTAGAAGAAGCCAAGTGACTGCGCAGATAGAGAAGATAAGATTCCCTTGGTGGGCCAGCGCAGTTTGCATGAGGACGAGATAATTCTAGAGAGGAAACCATAAGGTGTGGGGCCCATGGAAAAGCATATTTCACTTGTTTAAAATAAGAACGAAGCAGCCATTCTCATTCATGCTTTAGATTATCATTTTTCTTGTCTTCTCAGACAAGAGCATTCTCTAGCTGTTTAGCTGAGATGCAGTGCTGCTAGCACTGGGTGTTCCCGAGCGGGAATCCCATCTCTTCCATTGAGTAGCTCCTGTAAGAGCTTGTTATTCATTGTTCCCATATTCTTTCTTGAGGCCAAAGCATTCCATTCAGCTCCAGCGCAGTCTCCATTGGTGATTGAGTTGTGTTGTTGGGTGTTGTAGGGGAGGGTTTCTCAACACCACTTCCGACATTGTATTTCAGAGGAGGGAGTCTCCATTCCTTTGGGAGATCCGTGAGGAAGTTTCTGATCTTCAATCCATCATCTTGGCATCAAGCCAATCATTCTCCATCAGTAGAAGAGCATCCCTCTTACTTGACTGCACAGTTCATAGAGATTATTTGCAGTGAGAGTTGCAGTATTTTAGTGGGTGATAAGATCTTCTATGAAAGGATCAGCCTTTCATCTAGAGGATTGAACAAAGAAGCTATTTCAGAAAAGTCATCACATTCATAAATCTCCTTTCATTTCCAGTTTCTATTGAGTTGCAGCAGCTGCCCAGCAACTCTGGCATTTTGGTAAAAATGCCATTTTGTCTAATTTTCATCCAATCCCCTTAAGGGATTGTTATATTGTATTTTCAGGGGTTGAAGCCTTGCTCCCCCTTATTTATTTGAGCTACATTTTTGTATCATTCATGTTTATGTATTTACTATTGCAGTACCTCCATAAACTACACAGTCTTAGTTGAAAATAAGATTATGCAAGCAGTGTTTCTCCATTTCTATGCACATGTCTCATTGAGGATCTTTACTTGTTTTGAGTAATAGATTTCTCAAGATTTGTCTCCATTTTCTACTGCATATGTGTTTGAAGGATGATTTTATCTTCTTATGACATGGCTCATTAGAAATAACGTAGTCTTTTCATTTGTTGAGAGAAGTGTTGTTGCAGCCCTCTTCATTCGGCCCTTTTCTGAAGATAACAGGTGAAGGAGGCTTGTCTCAAGCTCCTAGAAGGATTTTTTTTTAGTCCACTTCAGGATTTCAGCTCCAGATAGATATATTTGAAGGATCCTAGACTAGGGATCAAATCCTTCTGCCTCCACTTCTGGAAAATGAGTTTTCGAGGCTTGGGATGCTAGTCATTCCTACTAGGAAATTTCACATATCTATAGACAGAGTCTGCAAAGGGCCAAAAAGCCTCCGGATTTCACCCTTCTTTAGAAGGTGACATATCTAGTAAATTCCCCCGCATTCCATCTTTGGCACAGACTTGTGATATTTCTAAAAAAGGGACATCACAGTGGTATCAAAGCATCTTTCTTGGCTCAGCCTGTGGCCTTCAAAGCCCAAGAAAGAGAACATAAGATGAAGAGGATGAGATTGATCTCATCCATTTTTTAAAAGAAGAAGAACCTCCCCAAGGAGGAAGAGCAAACAGAAAAGGAAGATCCCTGCACTTCCTATTCTCATCTAGAAGGAAACAAGGAGTTGAGCAGGAGAGAGACTCCATCTCTTGGAAGAAAGGAGAAGAAAATACTCACAAGTCTTCTTCCCAAATCTATGAAAGGCACACATGAATATTTTAGAAAGGTTAGGAAGGAGATCGATGGAGAATCTCAAAAAGGGTTTGAAACTGAAAGAAGCCCTAGATTTGCACATGGTGAGGGTAAGCATGCAGCCACACACCATGGTGAACAACGCAGTCAAAGGCCCAGCATTTCTGTGAGGGAAATGAAAGAAGGAGGAAAGGTGACTAAGGAGGAAACCCTTAGTGATTTCTTGAAGGAATATGAGTCTCACACTCATGGATTCAGAAATCAACCCACTTTTTCTTAGTTTTGCAAGAGCAAGGTGAAAGGGAAAGAGCAGCAAGATGGGTTTCATCTATCTCATTTTGGAGGTTAACCTTCATATTCAGCTACAGATTGGGTGGAAGAGCCAAACACCTTCCAACAAAAACACCACATTTCAGAAGAAGAAATCATCAAAGTTGCAGCACTGCATTTGAGAGGTAAGGCTCATGCATGGTGGAAACTTGAGTCCATTTCTTTTAAGAATGTTAAAGCCTCATCTTATGTGAATTTCACTAAGTCATTGGTGAAATGATTTGATCAGAACATTCTTGGAACTCATGAGATGGAATTAAACCAAGGGACTCAAAAAAAACCCTTGCATAGAAACGCAGTACCACTTCAAGAAACCATTGGAGGAGTTGAAAACTTGCATCAAGCCTTGTTGGAGGCCAAATTCTCATCCCACGCCTTTGAGCAACAAATCAAGAAGCTCTATTTTTTAAATTTGGATAAGATTATTGGGATGTTGCCTAAATTTATTGTAGAGATAGAAGGCAATAGCGCTGACAAATCTAGAGATCATCTAGTGCCTCATGCAGAGGAGGAAGGAGCTTCTTCTCCAAATAGAGGGATTCTTGTGTTTTTGCAAGAAGGTCCCCAGGATCTCATGCATGGAGATCAAGGCACACTACATGATTCACATGTGCCATGGAAGATGAGGGGTAAAACCATGAAGATTTAGGAAGAAGATAGAGGAGAGACCCAACACCATGTGATGAGGAGGGCCCATCTCTATCCATTTTTGGAGGTCATTACACCTAGGAAGGTGATTGAGCTGCGCAGTGGAAGCATGGACAGGGTTGTTCATCCATGTATACAATCATCTTCAAGTGAGTATGTCTCATTGAGTGAAGACATCACACCAAGGAGGCTACTAGTTCAAAAGAAGAGGATAGATGCTTCAGACAGTGAGGCATCAATCAATGATTTCAGCAATGTAGAGGCCTTGGAACAACTTGTTGCAGCGCTGGGGGTTTTGGGAAAACCAAAAGTAGAGGGTGGAATCCCCTCACTATCACTCTTACCCACTCTCCTTTCATTACTTGCGTTGTGGCAGGAGAAGAAAGGGAGGGACAACAACCTTCCCACTTGTACAGTTGGCATGGGAGCAGTATATGCACACCACTCCTTGGAAGAGTGGGCACAGACACTTATTTTCCTTGGGAGGAAGAGGAGAGGTTCATCTATGAGTTGCTCCCTTTGCATGAGTAGAGGACATGGTAAGGATATTGTTCATTTATATTATTTACATGTTGATTCCTTAACCATGTATATGCAGGATGTTGCTCCAAGGAGGAGCATTCTTTGCCAAAGGCTCTTTGGTCTACTTAGGGCCAAGAGCATAGTTGATGGTCACCCCCTTGATGGACTTGGAGGAGATTTGTATTTTGGAGGACATGCTCACCATGCATCATACATCACTCCTTTTCTCCAAATACTTGTGGATAATGTAGCAGCAAACTGGTGGTTGAGAAACCACATCATTTATCATTCTCTATTGTAGTTTATATTTAAACTGCGCTGGTTGCATGAGAAGGATCAATGTCTCACTCACTTGATATATATGGAAGCCAGCATGACTTTTAACTTGGCTCTCTATGCTGCTATATATCACACTATTGTTGGGAGCATGATTGGAAGAAGGGCATATAGGATGGATGTGTCCTTTAGGGGAGAAGATCCCCATACTTTTTGCAAGGCATGCTCTAAGGGGAGCATGAGAGATGATGTGGCCACCACAGTGTAGCACTTATTTCTTCTTGAGGTGAGCCATGAGAGTGATGGGGAGTCATATGATGGTGTTGATCTCCTTCCCATCACAAAGGAGAGACATTGGGCCAGATTGATTCACAATGGAGGAGGGAAGATCTTTGGAGATCCAAATTTCATCTTGCCATTTGAGGGCAACATTTATGCAGCCCAAGAGCAGCATTCACTCTAAAATTTTCATGAGTGGAGAGGTGAATAGCGTGGGGTAGGCTATGATGCCTACCACTTTCAGATTTTAAGCCCACCTTCTTTGTTGGAGCTCAAGGTGGAAGAAGATGTTCAGTAGTTGCCTTATCTGGAGGTGACTAGATTCTTATGGATGATTGCTTGGGGGATGGAGGTTTCACATGAGGGGAATGTTCTTCCCATTTAATTTTGACACCATGCCTCAAGGAGACCTCTAGACAACACCTTATTTCCTTCTTGTGTACACTCCATGTTCATGATGATGGCCACCCTGACTAGTTTACATTACTTGAGAGGAGAAATATGGAGACTCTTTGTTGATACAACATCTCATTCTTCATGAGGAGTTCATCATAAGTAGATGCTACATTTGGAGGGAGAGGACATCGTTCAGTTCTATCCTTACAAGTTGCTTGAGGGCAAGAAACATTTGGGAGGGGAGGACTGTAATGTCCCAAAATTTTATGGGACATTAAAAACTCTTGTTTTTGCTTTAGGAGGAGAATAAATGGCTAGAAAAACCCATTCATATTAAAAATATGAATAAGGAACCCTTATAATGTGAAAAATGGGTCAATAAAGAACTGGATTTCACACCCCATGTGTGAAAAGAGACAATCTGCAGGTGGGTAATTCTAGAAGAAGCCAAGTGACTGCGCAGATAGAGAAGATAAGATTCCCTTGGTGGGCCAGCGCAATTTGCATGAGGACGAGATCATTCTAGAGAGGAAACCCTAAGGTGTGGGGCCCATGGAAAATCACCTTTCACTTGTTTAAAAGAAGAACGAAGCATCCATTCTCATTCATGCTTTAGATTATCATTTTGCTTGTCTTCTCAGACAAGAGCATTCTCTAGCTGTTTAGTTGAGATGCAGTGCTACTAGCACTAGGTGTTCCCGAGCGGGAATCCCATCTCTTCCATTGAGTAGCTCTTGGAAGAGCTTGTTATTCATTTTTCCCATATTCTGTCTTGAGGCCAAAGCATTCCATTCAGCTCCAACACAGTCTCCATTGGTGTTTGAGTTGTGTTGCTGGGTGTTGCAGGGGAGGATTTCTCAACACCACTTCCGGCTTTGTATTTCAGAGGAGGGAGTCTCCATTCCTTTGGGAGATCAGTGAGGAATTTTATGATCTTCAATCCATCATCTTTGCATCAGGCCAATCATTCTCCATCAGCAGAAGAGCATCCCTCTTACTTGATTGCGCAGTTCATAGAGATCATTTGCAGTGAGGGTTGTAGTATTTCAGTGGGTGATGAGATCTTCTATGAAAGGATCAGCCTTTCATCTAGAGGATTAAAAAAGGAGTTATTTTAGCAAAGGCATCACATTCAGAAAGCTCCTTTCATTTCCAGTTTATATTGAGTTGCAGCAGCTGCCTAGCAACTCCGGCATTTTGGTAAAAATGCCATTTTGTCTAATTTTCATCCAATCCCCTTAAGGGATCGTTATATTGTATTTTCAAGGGTTGAAGCCTTGTATCATTCATGGTTATGTATTTATTGCTACAGTACCTCCATAGACTGCATAGTCTTAGTTGAGAATAAGATTATGCAGGCAGTGTTTCTCCATTTCTATGCACATGTCTCATTAAGGCCCTTTACTTGTTTTGAGTAATAGATTTCTCAAGAGGTTTCTCCATTTTCTAATAAATATGTGTTTGAAGGATGATTTCATCTTCTTATGACATGGCTCATTAGAAATAACGCAGTATTTTCCTTTTTTGAGCAAAGTGTTGTTGCAGCCCTCTTCATTGGGCCCTTTTCTGAAGATAAAAAGTGAAGGAGGATTGTCTCAAGATCCTAGAAGGATTAGTTTTGAGTCCACTTCAGGATTTCAGCTCCAGATAGATATATTTGAAGGATCCCAGACCAGGGATCAAATCCTGCTGCCTCCACTTCTAGAAAATGCATTTTCTAGGCTTGGAATGCTAGTCATTCCTACTAGGAAATTTCACATATTTGTAGACAGAGTTTGCAAAGGGCCAAAAAGCCTCCAGATTTCACCCTTCTTTAGAAGGTGACATATCCGGTAAATGCCCCTACAGTCCATCTCTGGCACAGACTTGTGATATTTTTGAAAAAGAGACATCACAGTCCTAACCTCGTTTCAGAGGTTAAGGTTTGCCAACAAACCCCTGTACTACTGGCCCTTTCAGCAATGACCTTCTTGCATAGGCCAAGGTCTCACCTGAAGCAGTATGGGAGGGTGCTGGAACCAGGTTTCCACACCCTAAGAGATAGTAGGTAATTCGAGGCAGATCTGTGTTATAACTTACTAGGTTTGCACAGAATGAGTCTATTCACATCCCTTTTCACAGTGTAATCAACATATAACCATAAAAAAGATATTAGATCTAATCAGTATAATTGCATCCACGTGCGCACTACCAAATACCATCACAAATTACTATAATCTTAGCCAACATCAGACCATAGATATACTTATGCTAATTTCAGAACACAGATACATTCACAGCTTAAATAGGTGTCACAGATGTGCTTCAACAATAAATATAACCAATTCAGATAACACAGAGATACTTTAACGATACTTCGTATTCATTAACATTCATATCCACTTACAACCAAAACACAGCCCGCGCACACAACCAAGTGGGGTCCACAAATAGTAGGACTGAGGATCTCTGCGCACATAGCCAGCAAGAGTCCTTACCCAAAATAGATCTAACAGTTCGCACATAGCATCAATCTATCAACTTACTTACTTACTGTTTGGTCAATTTAGTGTGTCCTAAATTGCTACATTAATTTATTAATCCGGGATTCGTAAGCTGATGAAGTGTGGCGCACTATATGTGCAAGATAACCTATCTCTTACTTTTTGTCGTTTTTGGATTTTTATGAAATTCTAAAAGACAAGTATGGAGATAAATATTCAAGACAATGATGTCCTTCTAATGATTTTCCAAACTTCAAAAGAATTTTAAAACACACAATGACAAAATTAATTCTTCAAAGAAAATTAAATTTCATCACTATTCTAGTCAAACAAACAGTGAACTACTGATCATGAAACTCATTATCCTTGCTGCTGTCCAAATACAAAAGAAACTATGCTTAAATAAATCCAAGAATTGCAAAAAAGTAAATCTAAATCAAATTACATCAAATTATATTCTGATCCCTCACCATTAGTCCAGCTATGGCTTTCGGAGGTAACCATAAACAACTTGAGCAACCTGATATCTAATTTGCAGAAAAAGAAACTAATATCAAACTACACACTCATACTTCAATCCCTCACCATTAGTCCAGCTATAGCTTTCGAAGGTTTGAAAATGACATGAGCAATTTAATATTTCTAGCACGAGAAAGTAAACTAATATCGACTTCCTACACACTCATACTTCAATCCCTCACCATTAGTCCCGGCTAGCTTTCGGAGAGTAGCGAAAATGACATGAGCAATTTAATATTTCCTTTGCAAGGAAAGTAAACTAATATCAAACTACACACTCATACTTCAATCCCTCACCATTAGTCCGGCTAGCTTTCGGAGGTAATGAAAAAAACATGAGCAATTTAATATATCTAAATCTAACTGCGAAGCAAATGTACAGGAAATTTGAGATAAACAAAGCGATCTTGGAATTAAACAAAAACTAGAAAAGTAAATTGTAGCCAGAACAATATTGATTCCATGTCATCAGTCAAAAGATATGCAAATGCTCGGGCTGCCTATTTGTAATCTGAAACAAGAACACTGATCAGTTAACAACAACATAAAACATGAAAGATTATGGACAGAAGTAAAATGTAAAGCATGAAAGATTATGAACAGAGATGAAGCATAAATACCATGAAAGGTGCAATTTATAAACACGTGAATGACATATGTCACAATGAACTTAAAGAAATAAAACAAGAAACTATATAGTAATGCACAAAACCTCAGCGTGTGCAGGGGCCCTCTGCACCAGCCTCGGGCAACAGCCTTCAAATACGAATTACGCTTGGAAACAAAGTCTTCTTATATATTAAAATGCAGTCATAACAGAGAAATGATATTACAACATAGTGGCAACGCAATTACATTACAGAGCTAAATGGAGGCTAACTATTATGCGTATGAAAACGCGTTATTTATAACAAAGATGATATAACTAATTCCCTAAAGTTTGTGCTGATAGAGACACATGAACCATCACGTCCAGAGATCCAGCATCATGGCCACGGTGAGGAGTAAATCTATGAAGAGTGGATGTTGGATTCGGCTTATGGAGCCGTGTACAGGTGTTGATGTGTCTCCCGTAAATTAGAAACGGTCATACAAATATTCACGTGATGAGAAACAGAGTCCTGTCACCATGGGACTCTACGGTTGACTTCCACTTGGCCACCTTTGACCACAACCTCCTTAGGTGAATTTGCCCGAGCCAATAGGACACGATCCATGTCCACATCATTTCTGACTTGCCCATGTGGCTCGAATTTCCTGAAGACACCTGCAACATAGACTTTCACAAAATGGCTGTGGAAAGTTGCAGCAGCTGCGGAAAGTGGCAAGATTCTGCAGCTAAATGACCAAAAATATAAATCAAACAGCAGACACAAAACATAGTTAAAAACCATTTTAGATGCTCTTTTACAATTAATATGCAATGATATTGACGACTTAGAAGGTTCAGGTGAATGAAAAAGGTCTGGAAAGGTGTATAGGAAAGATGCAGATTTGAGACTCAACATACCCCCACTGTGAAGGTGTTGCATGTCCTCATGCAACCAAAATTTTTATAATCCTTCTTCAATTCATATGCCTTGACACTTCAGCCAGTACATCCATTCCTCCCCTCCTCTTCCTTGGTGCTGCTAACATCCTGGGCTTTTTCATCAAGCATCTGAATTTGATATTAATCAGTGCTCTGCTTAACTTCTGGCATTTCTTCTTCAATTTCCTGTTCTTTTTCTGCCATAGTCCCAGATGTAGCATGGTATTATCATGAATTATTTTGTCCAATTTTCTTTGTTCCTTCAATGTCTCATTTTCATTTTTAATGTGTCTATTTAAAAGCTCTAGCTCAAAGAATTCTTGTTTCAGTGATTGGACTAGATCATCTTGTGCTGTGTGAGGCTGAGTGGACGAAGTACTGGGACCCTTGGATGCTTTTTCTAAAGATTATATATAATCATATACTTCTTGCTGCTTTGGGTCTATATCAGGTGTCATTTTTATTGGGCTGTCCCCAAAATTCCGTGGAGGAGAGTTGTCTTCAAAATCTGGCTGAGAAGGGCTCACATCAACGTCTGGCTGAGAATGGGATGGACTATGTTCAATGTCTGACTGAGAATGAAATGAACTAGGTTCACTGTCTGACTGAGAGTGAGATGGACTATGGCCAGCTGGGGATTGTTCAGATGTTTCTTCTCCCAAATCAATAAAATGGGGTCCTTTCGTTTGCATTTTCCTCAACTTCCCCTTAAGCCTGGAACTTCTTCTTACACGCTGTGGACCACTGTCTTTTTGCTTTTTTTTTCCTTTCCCTCTCTTCTTGGCCATAGATGACTGTTCTTGAAGGTGAACTAGTCTCTCAGATAACACTTGATGATCTTCTTCGGAAGAAGGGGTTTGATGCATAGCCTCAATACTTTTTCTCTCTTTTGATGTTATTGGCTTTTTACCCTTGGTTTCTTTCTTCTTCCTTTTTAACAGTCTCTCTTCCCTACTAGTTCTTTCAATTGTAGTAGTAGGAGTACTTTGAGTTTCATCATTTGTTATTTTTATCCTACTCCTTCTTGATGTGCTACCTTCAGGAATTTCTTAGGGTTCTTCAAAGAAATTTCTAATAAAAAATTGTTCCCATGTGTCCTTGTTCTCTTTTAACTGTTTTTCAATCAAAATTTTCACAAGACCATGGTGATATAGATGTGGTTCTACATCCCCCAAATGCTTCTGAACAGTCACGGAAATTTTCTTCAAACTATTTAATAGAAATTATGGCAGATTGAGGGTCTGGTTATCTAGAAAATTCATCAGCAATCTGGTATGGTACATATACATTGACCCAAAACGGTCCTCACAGGTGATAAATTTTTGAACAACTAGCAGCAAAATAGCCCATTCCTCTTTCAAAGCATGAACATGAATTCCTCTTTTAAAAATAGTTACATCCATACCTGGGTTATGTAGAATCACTCTCTATGCTTCATCACTAATGCTTTTGTTCTTAAACCAACGTTCACCCTCTTGAAGAAGTTCTGTGGCAGATGCTATAGATGCCTCATTCACCATAAACTTAAGGTCTCCAATCTCTACCTCCAGGCCATTGAAAGACCTTGCAAAAGCTTTTGTCACCTCTTTATGGTAGCCTCTAAACTTTTGGATAAACCGCAGCGACTTTTCCTTCTTCAATATATCCCTGACTTGCGGGTATCTTTCCATGAATTTAGGTCCCTCTGGTTCTGCTCTCAACAATTTACCCATCCTTCTTTCTGCTCTTTAAAAACTTGCCTATGTGAGGAGGGTTCAATGGAGGTAAGATGGCTGGATGAACGGAAATGAGCACGATGACTGTAGGTAGATATCAGAGAATGGGTATACAGACTGTAGCGTAACAGAGAACGAAATGGGGTGAAGCGGAACAGAGAAGGGTTACGTGAGCACGGTGGAAATGCGGCTGTGAGATTAATAGAACAATAGGAGGAGTATAACACATCCGGCAGTGTTTAAAATTTGGTGGCTGCAGAATAAATGTAAGCACGTTTATACAACGGCTACGGATTTTATGCGGCTAAAAGAAGCCGTAGTCAAATCAACCACGTTTCATCATCACAGGTGGAGTATCGGAGTTTGAGTGAAGATCAGAGGTTTAATTATGGGACCGTTTGAGAATGAATGCAAGGATTGTGGGAGGATTGTACAGAGATCATGGAGTGGTTACGGAGTTTTTCAATACAATCATTGCACATAATGGAGATTATGGTTTATAACTATATAAAAATGTGCTTAAATGCTATTTGAAATAAATTTTTACTCATACCTTGGAATTCTTGCCATTTTTCCTTGGTCTTCAATTAGTTGTTCCTCATTGATATCTTGAATGCCCCATGTCTTTATAATTGGTCCTCATACCTGCATTTGATTTCATGATTGTGGAAATAACATCTGGTTGTACATTCTTTTGAAAAACAGAGTGGTAGCTGTGGAATCTGCTTCTGGCTGCCGAAACTGGTGTCAACTGCGGAAACAGATGTCAGCTGCGGAAACTGACACAACTATTATTTGGGTGAAATGGAAATGAACGGATGACAATTGACTAAATGGAAATGGTCATGAAAGAGAATTTTATTGGTGAAATGGAATGAAATAGATAAAATGAAGTGAAATGGAATGAAATGGAGTGAAATGAAGTGGAATGAAGTGGAATGGAATGGAGTGGGTGGTCACAAAACTTGTGAAATGAAAGAGATTTTTTTTTTTTTTGGAAAATATAGGGTGTCAGGTGTTCCTGATTTTCACCCTACATTTTCTGTATAAGACTGCCAATCAATGATTGGTTTTCAGGCTTATACAATTTTTTTTTTTTTTTAACTGAAAAGAACAAAAGCTAGGCTGGTGGAGAAGAAGAATTCTTCTGTACCAGCCTGATTGCAGAATTTTCTTGAAACATTTTGACAAATTCCTCTTTTGAGAGTGGCTTATGATAAACTTTCAATCTGTGGCCATTCACAATAATAGGAGTTTGAAACTCATCAATGGTCTTGATTCTTACCGCTCCATTGCTAAAGATCTTGTCAATCTCATATGGCCCAAGCCAATGAGTCTGAAATTTTCCTTGAAAATATTTAAACTTGGAATAAAATAACAATGCCCAATCTCCTTCTTGAAACTTCTTCTCTTTTATGTACTTGTCATGCCATTTAGCTCTTTGATATTGAACTAGATCAGTTCTTAAAATTGCTTCTTGTCTGATCTCATCTAGCTCATTCAACTGCTCCATTCTATGCTTTTGGGCTTCTGATAAGTCCATCCCCAACTGAACTACTATCTTGAAGGTCTTGACTTGGAACTCAATGGGGAGCAGGACTTCCTTCCCATAAACAAGTTCATAGGGAGAATGTCCTGTTGTATTTCTCCATGTAGTTATGTAGGCCCACAAGGCTTCAGGAAGCCTTTCTGCCCAATCTCTTCTATGTAGATGAACAGTTTTGGTGATGATACTTTCGAGAACTTTGTTGGTAGACTCCACTTGACCATTTTCTTGCGGATGGTAAGGAGTAGATCTTCTATGCTTGATTTTGTATTCTTCCATCGGCTTCTCCACCAGGTTGGATGTGAATTGGCTTCCTTGATCTGTCACAATTTCTCTTGGAACACCAAAGCGAGTAAAAATATCCTCATAAAGAAAATGAACAACTGAATTTTCAGTAGCAGATACTAATGCTTTGGCTTCTACCCATTTAGTAACATAATCAGTACAAACCAATATATACTTCTTTTGCTTAGATGGTGGATTAATAGGTCCTATGAAATCTAAAGCCCATTTTTCAAAGGGTTCAATGAGTACCTGTGTTTGCAATGGCATTTCATTTGAAAGGGTAGGTTTCCCTACTCTTTGGCAGCTATCACACCTTTTGGACATATTGTTTTGCATATTTGAAGAGGGAAGGCCAATAATATCCTAAAGAGAGGATTTTATAGGCCGTCCTTTTGTCTGCAAAGTGTCCGCTGCATGGTTCATCATGACATGCCTTAAGAATATCGGGCATTTCATCTTCCCTGACACATCTTCTGATCACAAGATCTGGCCCTGTTTTAAACAATTCGTTAGAAATCCATGAATATTTTGAACTCTCTTGAATAATTTTTCATTTTTCACTTGGAAATAAATGTGAAGGCAGTTTCCCTGTAACCAAATAGTTAGCAATATCTGCATACCAAGGAGTCTTAATAGTTACTGCAAACAAGTATTCATCAGGAAACTTATCCTCTACAGGAGAATCTTCTTTAGTATTCTGAATCCTAGACAAGAAATCAGCTATTGTATTCTGTTTTCCTGGTCTATCCAACACAGTAATATTGAATTCTTGCAAAAGTAAAAGCCATCTTGTCACTCTGCCATTAGTAACGGGTTTGTTCATTAAATATCTAATTGCAGAATGGTCAGTATGAATAAAAGTTTCATAGCCTGTTATGTAATGTCTAAACTTATTAATTGCATGAACAACGGCTAAAAACTCTTTTTCAGTCACAGTATAGTTCAACTCTGTGGGAGTCAAATTTTTACTGGTATAGTAAATGGCATAAGGGACTAAATCCTTTTGACCCAACACAGCTCCTAGAGCTGTATCTGAAGCATCTGTAGAAATATGGAAAAGGAGTTTCCAATTTGGTCCTCTCAAGATAGGTGCTTCAGATATTCTTGTTTTCAAAGTTTCAAAGGCTGATTGACAATCAGGATCCCATTTGAATTCACAATCTTTTGTAAGCAATTTGAAGAGTGGAGAAGCTATTTTAGTGAATTTTTCTATAAATCTTCTATAGTAACCAGTAAATCCTAGAAAACTTCTAACATCTCTTTTACAATTTGGAATAGGTAACTTGGAGATGACTTCAACTTTTGATCTATTAACCTTAATCCCATCTCCTGAAATATGATGTCCTAAAACAATACCTTTAGTAAGCATCATAAAGCATTTTTCATGGCTTAATGAAAGGTTTCTTTCTTTACATCTTATAAGAACTTTTTCCAAATTTTCTAATGCCTCTTCAAATGAATTACCATAAACTGTAAAATCATCCATATAAACCTCTACACAATCATGGATTAGATCAGAAAAAATTCCTAGTACTGCTCTTTGGAATGTTGCAGGTGCATTACATAACCCAAAAGGAAGCACTCTATAGGCAAAAGTTCCCCATGGACAAGTAAATGTGGTCTTATCTTGATCTTCAGGTGCTACCTGAATTTGATTATAGCCACTAAAACCATCCAAAAATGAAAAGTACTTTTTACCTGCTAATGTATCTAATACCTGATCGATAAAAGGCAAAGGAAAGTGATCCTTCAAATTTTCTTTGTTCAATTCCCTGTAATCAATGCATACCCTCCATTTACCATTCTTTTTAGGTACTATAACCAAAGTAGAAACCCATCGGCTATCTAAAATTGGATAAATGAAGTTTACATTGAGTAATTTTTGGAGCTCTTCTTTCACTATCTCCCTAAGATTTGGATTCATCCTTCTTTGAGGTTGTCTGATTGGTCTACTGTTTTCCTCAATATATATGTGATGGATGCAAGTCTTAGGATCAATACCTTTCATGTCAGTATACTCCCATGCAAATGCAGTAGAATGTTTTTGCAAGATTTTGGTTAGTTTTTCCTGTTGTGACTTTTCCAAATTTTTGTTGATATTCAATGTTTTTTCTGGAAAAATCTCAATGGTAGAACTACCAAACTCTTCCATAGAGTAAAGAGACATTTGTCTTGATGATAAATATTCTATGTCAGATTCCAACTGAAATTGTGTGGGGTCATATTCTGAAGATGTCTCAAAATTTTCTATTGTGTTCAGAATTTGACTATCCTCACTAATTTCCGAAATGGTAAAGACAGGTTGTATAATGTCCTCATCATCGACCCATTCATTGTCTCCTACTTCTGTGATTTCTTTTTCTGGAGGATACAAATTGAATTTCTTTGTCAAATTACCATTAGAAATGTACATATCCCCAGATCTACAACTAATAAAAGCATCAGCTGTGGCTAGCCAAGGTCTTCCTAAGATAAGTGGGTGCCCTCCTAGATTACTCTTGGGAGTCAAAATCATAAATCTACTGGATATTCCCAAGAATCTAAGGAGACTGAAATATCTTCTAATACACCATATGGTTTAATAATTGATCGATCTGCAAGTTGCAGTAAAGTAGGTGTAAAAATAAGGTTAGGAAGTTTTAGCTGGTCCATAGTCTGTCTACTCATAATGTTAATAGCAGCCCCTAAGTCAATCAATGTGTTTGGAATTTCTATCCCATTTATATGTGTCTTGACAATTGGACTTCCTGGATCTACATACTTCTGGATGGTAATTTTTCCCATCATGATATCTGCAATTTTTCCTACCAGGTGGATTCTTCTTGTGTCTTTTAGTTTCCTTCCTGGTCTTTTGAAACTCAACTCCTTTATTGTTTTTGCTAGAATAGGAATCTCTCGAATGGCTTGTAGCAAGGGAATATTGATACAAACATTTTTCAATTCATCTAGAAAATCATAGTTAGGCAACAATATTTGTTTTTCCACCCCCTTGTCAATTTGTAGTCTTTCAGGAAAAGGAGGTGTAGATGAAGATGCAGGTTGCTCAACTATAGGAGTTGTGGGTGTTAACTTTTATTTCTCTTTTTGAATGTTTGAGTTTTGAAGAGATACTTCCTCAGAACCCTTATTGGCTTCAAGAGAGTCCTCCTTAGAGGTATCTTTCTCTTGGTCATCTATAGAAGGTTTTTCTAAAACTCTACCAGATCTGAGTTGTACATCATTGAGAGGAACAATCATATAGGTAGGAAATTGTTGTCCTTATATCATGTAAGTATTCTGAGGATTTTTATTGTTAAGATTTGGCAATGGCTGAGCTGGAAGTTGATTTGTCTTTTGTTGGTATGGAAGCATGAGTTGAGGATTTGGATTTTTTTGAGAAGGTTGTTGTTGTGGAAATGGCAATGAAAGTTGTGGATTTGGATTTGGAAGTTGTGGAGCTTGTTGATTTTGAAAAGATGGAGGATATTGATAAAATTGAGCAAATCTCCCATAAGGATTTTGCATCCCTTGTACCCATGTTTGATATGGATTCTGATGTTGAGGCCAAGGTTGTTGCCAAGGATTCCAATTTGGTGGGGTTTGAAAATTCATAGGGTTGTTAAACCCTTGAGTTTGTTGTCCCTGCCAAGGTCTTCTTGCAACAAAACAGAGAGATTCTACTGAATTTGGGTCTTTTTGAAAGACAGCTTTGAGTCCAGGAATTGAAGGACAATCCTTGATCTCATGATTCTCTGAGAAAATTATACATGTTTCTACAACTTTTGCATCCAAGGGACATTCCCTTAAAGCATGTTTCTTCCTACATTTCGGACAAAAGATGGCTAAAGCATCTGTTTCTGCTTTCTTCTTGTTTTGGATTTTAAGGGTGTCTAGTTGTTCACTAAGGCTCCCTAAGATATCAGTTTTGAACTCATCAAGAATATTACCAATCTCTGCCCTACTTACTGATCCAGTTGCAGATTTGTTAGCCCTAATAAGAGAAGGATCCCTAGGCCCTTTTCTGTTTTAGATTTTCCTCTTGAGAGATGGACACATAGTTCTGTTATGTCACGAAGTGGGAGTTGAGAAATATCTCCTTTCCCCATCATGTTTAAAATATATATCCATTCATCTCTAATGGCTTTTAATATGAGGGCTTTCAAGGTTTCATCATCTAAGTTGCTCATCTTTTCTCTTTTTAAGTTGTATTGAAATATTTCAAGTAAATCTTCCAAGTTTTCATCTTCTTTTTGCATCATTTTGAATACCTCATCCTTGTGATTGGTGGGCATACAATAGTCCAAGTATCTATCCAAAAATGTTTGTTTCATATCATTCCAAGTCTTAATAGATTGAGTGGCTAATCCCATGAACCATTTCAAAGCAGCTCCCTTCAATGTTGAAGGAAACAGTTTGAGTTTTTGAGAGTCTTCCATATAGTCATAGGTTCGGCACACGACTTCAAACTCAAACAGAAATGTTTCAAGATCCTCACTTCGCAATCCATAAAAGTTGGGGAGGACAGATGGTGAGATGTTTTTCATCGTTGTATGAGTTTCCTCATCAACTATAGGGAATCCAAACAATTTGTCTCCTTCCCTATTTCTTCCATTATTACCTTCACCTCCACCATTGTTGTCTCCATTGTTTCCTCCTCCTCTACCTCTACCTCTACCTCCAAATCCATCTATTATTTCCTCTGCCATGATAGTTTTTTTAGAGTCCTTAAAGTCCTCTGGTTCTTCTATCAAGGGAGGATGAGAGGGAGTCTCTTCCTTTCCTAAATGAGATTTAGTAGGTGGTATAGGAGAATCCTCTAATTCAGCTGCTCCTTGAATTCCAAAAATCTTAAGGCTAGGGGTAGATGGTGGTGAATCTTGTCTATGCCTTGAAGAAGATGGAGTTGTAAAAATCGAACTCTTGGCTTTGGCTATAAACCTTCCCCTAGAATCTCTTGCTCTATGCATGTCATTTAAAAAAATAAAAAAAATAAAAAAAATTGGGCTAATAATTCTCTTTCTGATCTTCCAGGTCACACTAGGTGCAAGAAGAGAGCATACTTAAGAAATTACTGAACCAATAACTCTCTTTTCTGATCCTCCAGATCACACTAGGTGCAAGAGGAGAGCATACTTCAAGAAGTTATCAAGTTTTCCCTTCTTTTATTATTTTGTTTTTGTTTTTTTTTTTAAGAAATTGGCTACCTAGTTACACTTCCCCGGCAACGGCGCCAAAATGTTTGGTCAATTTAGTGTGTCCTAAATTGCTACATTAATTTATCAATCTGGGATTCGTAAGCTGATGAAGTGTGGCACACTATATGTGCAAGATAACTTATCTCTTACTTTTTGTCGTTTTTGGATTTTTATGAAATTCTAAAAGACAAGTATGGAGACAAATATTCAAGACAATGATGTCCTTCTAATGATTTTCCAAACTTCAAAAGAATTTTAAAACACCCAATGAAAAAATTAATTCTTCAAAGAAAATGAAATTGCATCACTATTCTAGTCAAACAAACAGTGAACTACTGATCATGAAACTCATTATCCTTGCTGCTGTCCAAATACAAAAGAAACTATGCTTAAAGAAATCCAAGAATTGCAACAAAGTAAATCTAAATAAAATTACATCAACTTATATTCTGATCCCTCGCCATTAGTCCAGCTATGGCTTTCGGAGGTAACCATAAACAACTTGAGCAACCTGATATCTAGTTTGCAGAAAAAGAAACTAATATCAAACTACACACTCATACTTTAATCCCTCACCATTAGTCCAGCTATGGCTTTCGGAGGTAACTGAAAATGACATGAGCAATTTAATATTTCTAACTTGCAGAAAGTAAACTAATATCAAACTACACACTCATACTTCAATCCCTCACCATTAGTCCAGCTATGGCTTTCGGAGGTAATTGAAAATGACATGAGCAATTTAATATTTCTAACTTGCAGAAAGTAAACTAATATCAAACTACACACTCATACTTCAATCCCTCACCATTAGTCCAGCTATGGATTTCGGAGGTAACTGAAAATGAAATGAGCAATTTAATATATCTAAATCTAACTACTGAAGCAAATGTGCAAGACTGAAATAAACAAAGCAGTACTGGAATTAAACAAAAACTAAGAAAAGTAAATTAGCAGCAAAACAATATTGATTCCATGTCATTAGTCAAAAGATATGCAAATGCCCGGGCTGCCTATTTGTAATCTGAAACAAGAACACTGATCAGTTAACAACAACATAAAACATGAAAGATTATGGACAGAAGTAAAATGTAAAGCATGAAAGATTATGAGCAGAGATGAAGCATAAATACCATGAAAGATGCAAGGTATAAACACGTGAATGACTTATGGCACAATGAACTTAAAGAAATAAAACAAAAGAAACTATACGGTAATGCACAACCTCGAGGCGTGTGCAGGGGCCCTCTACACCGGCCTTGGGCAACGGCCAGCCAAATCAATTAAGCTTAGAAAGCAGAGTCTTCTTATATATTAAAATGCGCAGTCATAACGAGAGAAATGATATTACGGCCTGGTATGCACAATTACATTCGGAGAGCTATATGGAGGCCTATCTATTATGCGTGTAAGCCGTTATTTATAACAAAGGTTATATAACTAATTCCCTAAAGTTTGTGATGATAGAGACACATGAACCATCACGTCCAGAGATCCAGCATCATGGCCGCGGTGAGGAGTAAATCTATGAAGAGTGGATGTTGGATTCGGCTTATGGAGCCGTGTATAGGTGTTGATGTGTCTCCCGTAAATTAGAAACGGTCATACAAATCTTCACGTGATGAGAAACAGAGTCTTGTCACCGTGGGACTCTACGGTTGACTTCCACTTGGCCACCTTTGACCACAGCCTCCTTAGGTGAATTTGCCCGAGCCAATAGGACACGATCCATGTCCACATCATTTCTGACTTGCCCATGTGGCTCGAATTTCCTGAAGACACCTGCAACATAGACTTTCACAAAATGGCTGCGGAAAGTTGCAGCAGCTGCGGAAAGTGGCAATATTCCGCAGCTAAATGAGCAAAAATCTAAATCAAACAGCAGACACAAAACATAGTTAAAAACCATTTTAGATGCTCTTTTATAATTAATATGAAATGATATTGACGACTTAGAAGGTTCAGGTGAATGAAAAAGGTCTAGAAAGGTGTATAGGAAAGATGCAGATTTGAGACTCAACACTTACTATACCCAACTAACTATCTATTTATAATATCATAGCCTCCGCTATCCTATGGTCCATAAACTGTTGTTCGTGGACCCTAGAGCTACCCTTTAACCCATTACAACACATTTGGGGCTTTGACCCACCCAAAAACCCCTACGCAGGGCCAACTTTAGCAAAATTGTACCAAAAACACAAGTTAGGGAACCCTGTTCCAATAATGTGCGAAATGCGATGTGCGCTACTGTAAAGGTTGCAGGCGGAGATTTGCGATGTGATAAGTTCCGCGGGATGCGATTTGCAAGTTCCGCAAGATGCGATGTGTGGTGGGGATGACGTGGTGGGTGAAAGAGCTAGGAGTTGCGATTTACGATTTCGCAATCGCAAAGAATGAGTGGTGAGTGTTAACGGTTGAAGGTAACCAGTGCGAAGTGCAGTTTGCAATTTCATAATATCGCAATCGCAAGGAATGAGTGATAAGTGTTAAGATAATTGTTAAATTTTGCGATTGTGAAGTGCGATGTACGGTGGTGGGACTCTCGAGGAGCAAAGGTGGAGGTTGGGTTTTTGGTGGTTCTGTATGTTTTTTCACGTGTTTTTCGTAAAATGGGTAAGGCAGTCGTGAACAAAGAAAAATAGAGAAGTAAGGCTTAAGAGCTTAAGGGTGTTTGAAAGAAGGTAAGTGTAGTGCTAAGGGAAGTAAAGGAGAGAAATGGAAGCATAAGAGAAGTGCTCAGAATTGAAGCACACTTTCAGATTCATGTATGGGAAATAGATAGAAATGCGGGATGAAATAGTGAAGGAAAGGCTTGGACTCGGTAAAAAAATTCTTCCTCAAACTCGAACAGAAATTTTTTTTGGCCTGTGGGAAGGTCTGCCCCAACTGCAACTCTATTGACAGAGATGAGAGGGGGGAGACTTGACCATATTTTTGGAGTTTTTCCTCTATTTCACTATGCATAAGCAATTAAAACTACAACAGCACAAAAACTAAATAGCTATGAAACTTATTAGAAGCATATCTAACTTAAATGGCAGAAAAAAAACTAGCTAAATGAAAGAAAGGACAAGATAAATCAATCAAATAAAATCAGTCTACTCATTTCATAAAACAATAAATACATACATCTTTGAAAATTTCAATCCTTGAATAAAACAAAAAGCTTCAATAGTTCACAACAATAATTCTGAATGTAATAGAGACTAGGATAGAATAAGTCTTCCTAGCTCTAGCTCTACTCTATTTATTCTACAAGGCAGCTACCAACAACTCCCTAGAAAATGGTGATTGATTCCATTGGACTCCAAGTAAACCAAGATTGAGTGCTCTCCTGTTTGAGTGACTTGGCTACCTCTAGAATTCGAATTGCTGGAGAGAATCCTTGGGGATCCTTTGGCTGCTTATGGAATTCAAATTTCTCGAGAGAATATTTGGGATCCTTCGACTGCCTTTGAGGGTGGACAATCCTCCTATAATTTATCCTTGATGTCTCCTCCAAGTTTTTGTGATAAAATATTTATAAAAATTCTTAATAAATCATGATTTTCTTCACTCTACCTTATATTAGGCACTCAAAGTAATTTAGCATTGATCACTACCTATAATAGCATCATAAAACCAAATAATAAAAAAAATGCAAGAAAAAGAGATCTAAGAAGGAAAAAAGGTGAATATTAACCCATCCAAATATGATGATGGAGCTCATCATCACCCCCCTACTGAATGGTTTCTCATCCTATGAGAAACTGATCCTCCTCCTCCATTTCCTTCAAAGCTTTGACAACCCCCCTGATTTCTTGAGGAAGAAGTGTGGGAGTTTCCCCAAGGGGGTAAAATCCATCGTTCTTTTCTGCATTCTCCAATTCTCTATATTGTGCATCTGTGTTCTCTTCATCAGTCAGCCCTAGTAGCACAGGTGGGCTAATATTTAGTCCCAATTATCAGATATTTTTGGCCTACATGGTCCTCTTGTATAATGGTGCCCTTTCTAATGCACCCCTCAGTCTTTCTGGAGTACGATACTCCCTATTCTTAAGGCTATGTGGGAGGTTGTTCCATATCCTCTCGTTGGCCATAATGCACTCCCCTTCCATCTGCCTAGAAACATCATCAAAATGGCCTATCACATGGTTTTGAGTCTGAAGGTAGCTTTCAACTAGTGTAAGGTCCTTTTCAATCTCTCGATGGTTAAGGATGACTCCTCTTGGGCTGAACACTTCTTGTTTAAGATATAAGGGTTGTCTATTTCTTCTTCCTATGACCTTCCATATCTCTTTGGATCTATTGTTCTCATCACAATCCAAGTTGCTAGATCCATCAACTGCATATTCCCCATTGTAGGATTGGGTTCCAAATATACAGATTTGTCAACACAAAGTTATGCATATAAAAATCTGCCATCTTTTCCTAATAAGCTATGTTGGCTTGCTTGTAGAACTTCATGAATTGCCTAAAGTCTTGGATAGTGAGTGATCCATGGGAGGCTATAGTTTTGATTTGAAATAGAAACCATTATTCTTTGATGTACACAACATATGAGTCAGAGGGGAATCTGTGTTGATGGGCTTCTATGCTTAAGTCTGCCATGGTGGCTACTTGCTCCTCTTTTTGTTGCAATTGCTCCTTTGGTGCGACATTCTTTGTCTGTGCCTTCTGATGCTGCTCCTTCAGAAATATTTATTTGATTCTTTCCTCCCCCATTGGAAATCATTCACTAATTATTGGGCTTATGGGAGAAGTTTCCATCTTTCTCTGATTCTTGTCAGCTCTGGAATACCTAGAGGTCTGCCTTCTTCTTTTTGCGCTCAGAGGAGCCATGGTGGCAGTTATCTTTTTGTAGTGAGGGGATGTGATACTGGGTTGTGAGTCTGTCTCACCCACTTTATGCTATCTCTGTGACTTCTATGGCCATATCTTATGTTTTTCTTTGGCCCTTTGTCTCTCTCTCTTCTTCTTCTGGTTCTTCTTGTTTCTGTTGGTTCTTCCTCCTCTTCTTCTAGTTCTTCTTGTTTCTTCTGGTTCTTCCTCTGCTTCTTTTTGGTTCTTATTATTCTTATTCAAGCATTGCATGCTTCCTTCGGTCCTCTCCCTCTAAAAATTTTCAGTTCACTGGTTTGCATGAGACAACATCTCCTTTTATTAGATGACATAGCTAAATTTGGAGTGCCAATATAACTCCACTCAGCTCCAGTTCTGTCCTAGACAATTGGTTCCTCCTCCCTATTAGTTAAGGATGGACTGAGTGTTTTCCTCCCATCATTCTCCTCTAATCCATTGATTTAAAAATTTTCTTTTGCATGCCCAAGTGGCATGTACTCCCAGTTTTATTCCAACCATACCTCACGGTGGTGGCTGAGTTAACTGGCCACCTTTCTACCCCTCAAACTCTAAGTATACAAATTAATTATTTCTGGGTATTATGAATGCATAGCAAGGGGTGAGAGCTTATACCTAAGTTTACCTGTTGTTTCCAAGGTGGTTGAAGGAGCTGGAATTTTGAGACAAGAATTTTTAGATGTTGCATTCTTCACCATATTCATGTTCTCTGAGTGAGCAGCTTGTTGAAGGAGCAACTTCTTGAATGATCTACTAATATTTGTCTGTTGTTTCTCTCTATTGTGGATGTCGTGTGGGATGCATGAGATGCCATGGGTGGCATTATCATTCTCTTGTAGTCTATTATTGAACTACCCTTGTTTTTCTTCTTGGCAGTCCATGAACAACTTTGTTTTTGAAGGAACTTCTTGATGTTTGTAGCAGTTTTTTTCTATGATACTTCTCTTGCTACATTGTTCTCAGGAATGGAGGAGTGTGGTATATGGAGGTGATTTAGGAAGTTATGAAGATGAATGGAGTGAATTATGGGATGGAAGGCAAGATAGAAGAAGGGAAAATAATATGAATGCTTCCCTGTGTTTTCTAGAAACCATTAACAATCTACAAAACAACAAACACAGAACAGTGATGCAGATGCATTTTTTTGGTTTTGTTCTTTTTCTCTTTTTTCTTTTTTCTTTTCAAAATAAAGTGGGTTTCCTCCATGGAGGTTTTCAACCCACAAAATTTCCTTGGGTTCCTCAAAGAGATTTTCACCCATGGATATTTATTCTTCTTATTCTTTTTTCTTTTTTTTTAAGCGAGTGAGCTGCCTCCATCGAGGTTTTCAACCCACAAGCTTATTATTTTTTCTTTTATTTTTTTATTTCAAGAGGTGTGGGAAACTATGGATTTTCCCATCACACACACCTCTCTGCTTATTGAATTGATGAATTCTTCCCTTGATAAAGGCTTCTTGTAAATTTTAAGTCTGTGACCATTGACAAGCAAGGGGATCCCTTCCTCATCTATGGTCCTGATTTGAACTGTGCCATTATCAAAACATTTATCCACTGTGTAAGGCCCCAACCATCTTTTAATCAACTTTCCTTTGAAGTATTTAAACCTTGAATCATACAACAGTGCCCAATCTCCTTCTTGAAAGGTCTTTTCTTTGATGTTCTTGTCATGTCATACCTTCCTTTGCAGCTAAACTACCTCTGTGTAAAGAAGTGCTTGCATTATGAACTCATCCAATCCATTTAGTTGCACCAACCTATATTTTTGGGAATTTTTTAGATCTAGATTTAATTCAGTTGCAATTCTTAAAGAATTGAATTCAAACTCAACTAAAAGTAGAGCTTTCTTACCATAGACTACTTCATAAGGAGTGAATCCTGTTGTTGTCTTCCAAGTGGTGTTGTAGGCCCAAGTAGCTTCTACCAATCTATTTTCCCAATATTTTATACTAATGCTCACAACCTTGGTGAGGATGCTCTCTAAATATCTGTTAGTTACTTCTACTTGGCCATTCGCCTGAGGGTGATAGGCAGTATAAGTTCTATGCTTAATCTTGTGCTTCCTTAAAATATTCTCAATTAGGTGAGAGGTGAATTGTGTTCCCTGATGAGTGACTATTTCTCTGGGATATCCAAATTTTTAAAGAACATTCTCCCTAAGACATTTTGTTACTTTTTCTTCAATTTCTACCTTCACTTCTTTTTCTTGAGCCCACTTTGTCAGGTAATCAGCGCAGACTATGATATACTTATTTTTTCCGGATGGTGGATCGACGGGTCCAAAAAATTCCATGCCCCACTTATTGAATGGCTCAAGAGCCATGTGATGGTGAAAAGGAATTTCATCCCTTTGTGTGGGTTTCCCCATCCTTTGGCACTGGTCACACATGCTAGTGTATCTTCTGGAATCTTGGTGAAGGGTAGGCCAATAGTAACCTGCCTGCAAAACCTTGTAAGAAGTTCTATTTGCAGCAAAGTGGCCTCCACATGAGCTATCACGACATTCAGAAAGAATATCAAAAACTTCTTCCTCCCTCAAAAATCTTCTCAGGATTTTATCAGGGCTTGTCTTGAAGAGATTCCCCCCAATCCATGTGAAGGGGGCGCTTTTCAGATGATTCTGCTCCTCTCCCTGAATGAAATATTAGGAGGGAGTCTTCTAGCAAAAAATTAGTTGGCTATATCAGAAAACCTTGTGAGAGCGCTGATATGGAAAAGAGGTTTTCATCTGGCAGCTGGTCATCCACCATTCCTTCTTTACCTGCAAGGAGAACTAACAAGGATAAAAAATCCGCAACAACATTTTCCTTTCCAGGTTTATCAACAATAGTCAAATCAAATTGTTGCAAAAGTAACAACCATCTAATTATTATAGCATTAACATCTGTTTTGGTCATTAAATACTTGATGGCTGCATGGTTAGTGTGAACAAAGGTCTGATATCCAATGACATAATGCCTAAATTTTTTTAATGTATGGACAATGGCCAACATCTCCTTCTCAGTAACAGTATAATTCAGCTTGACTTTGGACAAATTCTTGTTGATGAAATAAATGGCATAAGGGATTTTTTCCTCTAATTGTCCTAATGCTGCCCCTACAACTTTGTCGGATGCATTAGTGTGGATGTGGAAAGGCAGAGTCCAATTTGGACCCCGGATGATGGGGGCAGTAGTCAATTGTTTCTTAATGAGCTTGAAAGCCTCTTTACAAGGTCCATACCAAATAAAATCAGAATCCTTGGCCAATAACCAAAATAATGGCGAAGCGATCTTGCTAAAAACTTTGACGAACCTTCTATAGTAACCATATAAGCCTAAGAAACTCCTCACATCTTTCTACTTTTGAGGAGCAGGTACCCTTTTGATAATAGTAATTTTGTTCAAGTCTACCTGTATTCCTGCTTGGATATGGAGTGTCCTAATACAACCCTTGCTTTCTTCAGGAATTCACACTTTTCTAGGCTCAAGGAGAGATGCATCTCAATGCACCTTCTTAGTACCATACCCAAATTGGAGAGAGCTTCCTAGAAGT
This sequence comes from Pinus albicaulis, assembly GCA_034641835.2. Taxonomy (NCBI): domain Eukaryota; kingdom Viridiplantae; phylum Streptophyta; class Pinopsida; order Pinales; family Pinaceae; genus Pinus; species Pinus albicaulis. Next base: position 1,060,100,187 of record CM076584.1, on the reverse strand, counting down.
CATCCCCATATGGTGTGAAATTATCCATGTATATTTCAACAGAGTTATGGACTAAATCAGAAAATATGTTGAGGATAGCCCTTTGGAAGGTGGCTGGGGCATTGCATAACTGAAAGGGTGGGACTCTATAAGAAAAAGTTCCCAAAGGGCAAGTGAAAGTGGTATTATCCTAGTCTTCAGGGCTGATTTGAATCTGATTGTACCCATTGAACCCATATAAGAAGGAAAAGGAATTCTTCCCTGCAAGGCCATCCAAGACTTGGTCTATAAAGGGCAAAGGGAAATGGTCTTTCTTGGTGGCTTTGTTAAGTTCTCAATAATCAATGCAAATTCACCACTTCCCATTCTTCTTTGGGACTAGGACAAGAGGAGATACCCACTCACTGTCGAATATAGGATATATGAACCATGCATCCAATAGTTTATGTAGCTCTTCTTTGACCATGTCCTTCAGAATCGGGTTCATCGTTATTTTGGGTTGTCTCGCAGGCTTGCATCCTTCTTTGATGTAAATGTGATGCATGCATACTGAAGGATGCACCCCTCTCATGTCCTTGTGATCCCAAGCAAATGCTTCAAGATTTTCTTTCAAAAGCTAGCATAGTTTCTTCTCTTCTTCATTTGAGAGGTTTGGGTTGATTTTCAAAGATCTGGATGGGCCAAACTCAATAGCCTTGGTGGTTTTAGAGGTTGTCTCAACTAATTTCACTTCCATCCAAGGTTGGATTTCAAACTCTTTTACTAGGGTTTCGACAACTAATATAAGCGTCTGCATTGGCTAATCAAGGTCTCCCTAAGATGAGAGGATAACCATTAAACTTGGTTTTTGGCTGTAGGACCAGAAAATCTGTAGGATACTCCCAAGATTCAATGATAACCATAACATCCTCAACAATTCCTTCCAAAGTTACTTTGGACCAATCTGCAAGTTACAAAACTATTGTGGTTTTCCTCAAAGTCCCTTGGAGATTAAGTTTCAACATAGTTTCCTTGGTCATGATATTGATGGAAACCCCTAAATCAATCAGAGTGTTGGGGACTATGACACCATCTATATGTACATCAACAACTGGACTACCAGGGTCGAGGTATTTTGGAAATATCACCTTCCCCAACATCAGGTCAGACAATTGTCATACCACATTAATGGTGGGGGTATCTCTCTTCCTCCTTCCAGGTTTCTTGAAGCAATTTTCTTTAATGAGCTTATTGTAGATAGGGACATCCTTAATGGCCTGGAGAAGTGGTATCTTTACACACAAATTTTTCAATTATCCTAGGAGTTTAGTCTCCTATGAGGTGTGCTGACTAGGGTGGATCAAGCGCTCGAGAAAAGGAGGTTGTTGGATCTGAGTGTTATCTTCTTCCTTTTCCTCCTCAACCTCTACAGGTGGAGATGGGGGATGGTTGTCTGAGAGTACTCTTCCTAACCTAAGATTAACCTCATGTATTTCCACAACATAAGGTGGATGGTATGTTCCTCCACTAGGAGCCTACTCTGCCTCTCTGTTGTTCAGGTTTAGATTGGGTTATGCAGGTATAGGTAGCCTAGGTGGAGCAGCATGAGTAAGCTAAGGTTGAGTTTAGGGTGGAGGCATTAGATCAGGTAGTTGATTTTTTGAGGCATCCAACCTTGGGATGGATTGTTCCACTGAGGTTGTTGTGGAACATACTGCTAAAATGGTTGTTTTACTGGCTGAGGATGATATGAAGGGTTGGAAGGCCATGTAGGAGGTGTATACTAGGATGGAGGAGTGGGGGTGTACCAAGGTTGCATGGGTGCACTCTAATTGTTGTAATAGTAAGAGTGAGGTGCACCTTTTATACCTTGTTGATATGGCCAAGGGCCCTGAGGCCTTCTCTGATTGATGAAGCAGAGTTTCTCTAACATTTTTCCCCACCTTGATATACAAATTTAAGTCCAGGTAAGGAGGGACACTTTTCTATGGCATGATTCTCTTCACAGACTAAGAAAACCTCTATGACATTCAGTGGAAATTCATTTATTGAGTGTTTCCTGGTACATCTAGGACAAAATATGGCTAGGGATCTCTCTACTTCCTCTTGCTTCATTTTGACCTGAATTGTGTCCATTTGCAAAGAAAATGTGTGCAACATGTCACTCTTGAAGACCTCTAGCATGTTTCCAATCTCATGTTTTATGAAGGTGGAAGAGGAAGGGGTATTGGATGTACTTTGGCTAGCTCTGCCCTTCTTCCTAAATTCACTAAAATGGTTCTGGAAGATAGTTTTTATTGTTTCATAGGGTTGTTGGTAGATATCTCCTCCTGGTAACATATTCAAGGTTTCTATAATCTCTTCACTGATCCATAGAAGAAGTACAAGTTTCAGTGAGTCAGGATCAAGGGTACAGTTGGCTCTCTTATAGTTCAATTGAAACCTCTCTTCATAATCCTCTAGGGATTCATCAGACCCTAGAGTCCTCCTAAATATCTCATCCTTAGTTTCCATGGACCTACAGTAGTCATTGTACTTGCTGCTGAAGGTCTCTTCCATCTATGCCCAAGTAGTGATGTTATCCCCAGGTAGACCCATGAACCAACACAAGGCTTCATCCTTAAGGGTGGATGGGAATAGCTTCAACTTTTGATCATCAAAGGTGTAGTCATAAGTCCTACAGACAACGTAAAATTCAAACATGAATGTGTCAAGGTCCTCAGAGGTAAGTCCATGGAAGTGGAAGAGTTGAGAGGCTAATGTTTTTCATCTTAGTGTCCCCATCTTCCTCTCTTATGGGAAAGGATCTTTGCATCCCAACCATGGTTAAGATAGGTGAAGCAGGTCCCTCAGTTGAAACAACGTCTTCTTCTTCTTCCCCAAAAGGATCCTCAAAATATTCAGAAGTCTCTCCTATAGGGGGTTCAATCTCACTGCCACTGAAGAAGAGTGAAGGGTGGCTAGGAGGTGATGTGGGGGTTTTAGGTAATGTTTTTATTTGAGTATTCCTAGTACTACAAGGCATGAAAATCATATATTTTTTTTACTTTTTCAATATTTCTAAAGTGACATGAAAAGAAAGGAAAGAAAAAAAGAATGCTAAAACAAAATCAAAATATCTACTAGACACCTCCCTGGAAATTGCACCAAAACGTTGTGAGCCCTGGTATTGCACCAAGAAAGCTACAACTCCTATGGGTTGTCCTACTTTAATTTATCAACCCAGGGTTCATAAAAACTTTGAGGTGATAGTGTTATATACACAACAGATGCATTCTATTCCTATCATCCTCTTCTGCTTCACAAAAGGGTGCTATTTATTAAATTATGAGAACAACTGAAAAGTAAATTGCTAGAAGGAAATGACAGAAAGGAAACTGAAGTAAATTTCTGGAAAGGAATGCCAAGAATGAAACTAATTTAATTTTCAGAAAATAGATAACAAAAAGGAAATTAATTCTAAACCACACTTAACTTGGCCAAACAGCTAAATGCACTCTACCTATCCTATGATCTATCTACCATACTCCTATCCATGTAACTAAACTATCCATACCTTAATTTTAATTAAAAAGAATTAATTTTCATCTTAGAGGGAAGAAAAAGGGCTAAGAGGGCTAATGGGGGGTTTAACACGTGAAATGAGATTTGGAAGAGAAAATAGGGGGTTGAACCCTTAGAAAAAATTATGATAGCATGAGAAATGGCTTTGGAGCAGACAAAGGGGGTTAAACCCTTATGAAACCTTATTATAACACAATAAATGACTTCAGAGCAAGAAGGACTCAGAAATTTGATGGTGGAATGCGATTGACAAAAAAATTTACGATGTACGATGTCGCAATCACAACTTCACAAGTTTAAATGGATGGCAATAAGGAATTAACAGAATGAACTAAATGGTGCGCAGTGTGAAGTGCGAAGAGTGACATGGTGGGTCGCGAATCGCAATATTCCAAGTTTACAAGGATAATATTAAGGATTAATGGGAATAAAATAAATGGTGTGTAGTGGGAAGTGTGAAGAGTGACGTGGCGAGTCGCGAATCACAATATCGAAAGTTCACAATCATAGTGGTAAGGATTAACAGGAATAAACTAAAATGTGCAAAATATGATTTGCACTGCGGTAAAGGTTGCAAGCGGCGATTTGCGATGTGATAAGTTCCTCGGGATGCGATTTTCGATGTGGTAAGTTCTGCAGGATGTGATGTGTGATGGGGATGACATGGTGGTGGAAAAAGCTAAGAGTTGCGATTTGCGATTTTGCAATCACAAAGAATGAGTGGTGAGTGTTAACAGTAGAAGGTAACTGATGCGAAGTGCAATTTGCGATTTCAGAGTATTGCAATCGCAAGGAATGGGTGATAAGTGTTAAGGTAATCGTTAAATGTTGTGATTGCGAATTGCAACGTATGGTGGCGGGAGTCTCGAGGATCAAAGGTGGAGGTTGGGTTTTTGGTGCTTCTGTTGTAGGTTTTAACCCTGAACAAAAATTATCTACACATGAATCTTATAACAGAAAATAAACAATAGCGAGAGCATAAAACATAAAACAGATAAACACAGATATTTTCCCCTGGATCCCAAATCGGGACGACCAGCTTGATTTTTCATTATATTCCTTTTAGTGTTACAACACATATATATACATGCCGAAGCATACATAAACCTCAATCCATTAATCCTGGATTAGAACATAACCGTAGTTCCCTTGACTGGATCTAAAAAATACCAGGGGTCAAAAACCATCGTACCCAAAAAACCATGTGAAAACTCATGCACAAAACATGGGTGGGTCCGCCTATGAGTGGGACCACACACCAAAAAAATTTTCGCCAGGGCGCTGCCCCGAACCCCGACAAGGGGGGCTACCTCCCCCCCCTACTACGCCCAGCGCAACGTACAACGCGTGGGGCTAGTCGTGGAAAGAATATAACACACACCCAAAATTTTCCCACTTGTTGTTTTCTTTCCACAGGGGGCCACAGGAGAGCTTAGTCATTTGGCCAATTCTTCAACACCCATTGTTTCTCTACACCAAGAGAACTTCTGAGTGCTTACAGACTTCGTCAATGCATCTGCAACATTCTTCAAAGTGTCCACCTTTACCAGCAACACCCTTTTAGCCTCAACCATATCTCTAACAAAGTGATATTGAACATCAATGTGCTTTGTATTTGAATGATAAGTAGGGTTCTTAGCCAATAAAATTGCACTTTGGCTATCACAGTCTATCCTTATAGCTTGTTGTACCAACCCCATACTTGAACACAATCTCTGCAACCAAACTGCTTCCTTGCTTGCATGAGTGGCTACCATGTATTCTGCCTCTGTAGTTGAAAGAGCCACTACAGACTGTCTTTTACTCATCCAACTGACTGCACCTCCAAATAGGCTAAACACATACCCACTTGTAGATCTTCTTTGGTCCAAATCTCTAGCCCAGTCTGCATCAACAAAACCACGAATGTCCAACATTCTTTCCAATCCTGGTCTTCCCTGGTAGCACAAGCCATAATCACTAGTGCCACGTAAATATCTGAAAACCCGCTTCACCACTGTCCAATGCTCCTTCCCTGGGTTTGACATAAACCTGCTCAATACTCCCACTGCATGTGCAATGTCTGGTCTAGTACAGACCATTGCATACATCAGGCTACCCACTGCACTTGCATATGGAACACGGGACATATCCTCTTCTTCTTGTGTCTTGGGACACTGTTCAGCAGACAGCTTTGCACCTACAGGAATAGGAACACTCATCGGTTTACTATCCTGCATTTTGAACCTCTGCAATATAGTCTCGACATACTTCCTCTGGTTTAACCAGAGCTTCCTCTTTGCCCGATCTCTCTTAATTTCCATGCCCAAAATATAGTTTGCAGCACCAAGATCCTTCATGTCGAATTTGGAGAACAGTTGGGTCTTCAAATCTTGAATAATTTCTTTGTCATTTCCAATAAACAACATATCATCCACATACAAGACCAAATAAATAACACCCTCACCAATTAATTTAAAATAAACACAGTGATCCTCCTTTCTTCTAGTGAAGCCAAGTCCCCGTATATAGGTATCAAATTTCTGATACCACATCCTTGGTGATTGTTTTAACCCATACAGAGACTTCTTCAACCTGCACACTAGTTCTTTCTTACCCTTCACCATAAAGCCTTCAGGTTGCTTCATGTAGATCTCCTCTTCTAGATCCCCGTGAAGAAATGTTGTCTTCACATCCATATGTTCTATCTCAAAATCAAATGCAGTAGCAACAGATAAAAGTAATCTAATAGAAGTAACTTTGGCAACAGGAGAAAAAATATCACCAAAATCAATTCCCGGCACCTGGGAATAACCTTTTGCTACCAACCGAGCTTTGTATTTATCCACCTTTCCTTCTACATTCATCTTCTTTTTAAACACCCATTTGCTCCCGATGGGCTTCCTTCCAGCCGGCAACTCCACCAGATCCCATGCCTCATTTTTGTGCAAGGATGCCATTTCATCAACCATGGCCTCCTTCCAGATTTTTCCATCCTCTGAATCTACTGCCTCCTTGACAGTTCTGGGATCATCATCAGTTATAGTTAAGGCAAAACTTGAACAAAAAGCAGATGGACTATACCTTTCTGGTTGCCTTCTTTCCCGAACTGATCTTCTCAAAGCTGGGGTTTGTGGTTCTTCCTCTTCTGAGTCTTCTTCTGTTGTAGAGTCTGATTCATCCTCCTTTAGCTCAAACTCTATCTTCTTAGGTTCCTTTGGTAGGAATTCATGTGTAACAACATATTTCACCTCTCTAAACACCACATCTCAGTTGTACACAACCTTCCTTGTTTCTGGGTTCCAAAGCTTGTAACCCTTTAAACCATCCTTATACCCAATAAAGATGCACCTTTCAGATTTATTATCCAACTTGATCCTTTTCTGCTTTGGAACATGTACATATGCATCACATCCAAATACCCTTAGATGTGAAAGAGAGGGTTTCTTACCAGTCCATACCTCATGTGGAGTCTTATCCTCCAACGCTGATGAAGGTGATCGGTTAACTAAGTAACATGCAGTCTCCACTGCCTCTGCCCAGAATTCTTGTCCTAACCCGGTACCACTGAGCATGCTTCTTGCCTTTTCCATCAGCATTCTGTTCATTCTTTCTGCAACTCCATTTTTTTGAGGTGTGTATGGAGTAGTCTTCTACCGTGCTATACCACACTTCTTACAGAACTCTTCAAATTCCTTCTTGCAGAACTCCCCACCATTATCTGTCCTCAACGCTTTTATCTTCTTCTCTGTCTGGTTTTCCACCAGAGCCTTAAATTCTTTAAATCTGTCAAAGACTTCAGATTTCTTCCTCAAGAAATATATACATGTATTCCTTGAGAATTCATCTATGAATGAAACATAGTACACAGACTTTCCCAGTGATGGAACTGACACAGGTCCAAACACATCACTGTGCACAAGTTCTAATATCTTGTTTGCCCTCTTAGCACCAGAAGGAAAACTCACCCGATTCTTCTTCCCATATACACAATGTTCACAGAAATCGAAATCCAGAGAGAAATTAGACATACCTTCTACCATACCATTTCTATGTAGTATCCGAAGGCCCTTCTCTCCAATATGTCCAAGCCTTTGATGCCATAGCATGGTCTTTTCTCCACAGACAGCTAGGCCTTCCGCTCCACTTTCAGGAACCACAGAACTGTTACACCCATCAATAACAGTGCTACCTTGTATCTTGTATAGAGTTCCAATCCGAACTCCCCGCATTAATACTAGTGCTCCCCAAACCATCTTGTAGGCATCTTTCTCGAACACTGTTTTTACACCTGCATCATCCATCTTGCTTACAGAAATCAGATTTCTGGCCAATGCAGGAATATGCAGAACACCAGGAAGTGTTCTAATCCTTCCACCTTGCAGCTTCAGCTTGACCTTTCCACGTCCAATGATTCCGGCCTTCCTATCATCCCCTAGGAAGACATCACCACCATCATATTTCTCATACTCGCAGAACCACTCCCTATGGGGAGTGAAGTGAAAGGATGCACCTGAGTCAATCAGCCATGAATCATGATCTACATGTGTACTTGAAGAAGAAGCCAAATACACATCCCCACCTTCATCCGAGGTGGTTTTTGCCTCTGCAGAAGGAGCATCATCAGATCCCTTTCCTTTCTCAGGAGCTTTAGATCTGCACTCCTTTTTGTAGTGCCCTTCCTTTCCGCATTTCCAGTATACCTTTACAAACTTTCCAGGAGATTTAGATCTCCCTCTAGATTTAGATCTCCCACTCAAAACCTTATTCTTGTTTTTGTTTCGGGACCTTCCTCGTACAGATAAGACATCTCCATTTTGACCCTCCATATTTCTCCGTCTCATTTCCTCCGACAGCAAGGCTGAGACAATGTCATCAAAATTCAAGGTAGTTGTATTGCTACCTATTGCAATAACCAAACTGTCCCACGAGTCTGGTAGAGAACACAACAAACTGATGCACTTATCCTCATCTGAGATTTTAATATCAACATATGACAGCTGACTTACCACAGTATTGAAGGCATTCAGATGCTCTGTCACCGAGTCTCCATCCTTCATCCTCAGGTTATACAGCTTTTTCCGTAGGAACAACTTATTCACCAAAGACTTAGATTTGTACAAAGTCCTAAGTTTTTCCCACAAATTCTTCGTCGTAGCTTCCCTAGATACATTCAACAATACTGAATCTGAGACACACAACTGTATTGTGCTCTTTGCCTTCCGATCCAGTTTCTTCCAGTCTTCATCTGACATTGCCGTTGGTTTAGTACCTGGATCTACCATGATCCACTGATCTTTATCCACTAACAGATCCTCCATATTGAGCTTCCATAACTCAAAGCTCTGACCATTAAATTTCTCGATCTCTATCTTCCCACCGCTCGCCATCTTCTTTCACCACAAGAATCGATCCAGTAGATCTCCCACTGAACAGGGTCTACCTCAGGCCCGAGAAAAAAACCCTCAACAAAAATGGCATCCCCTTGAAGCCGAAACAACTCTAATACCAAATTTAGGTTTTAACCCTGAACAAAAATTATCTACACACGAATCTTGTAACATAAAATAAACAATAGCGACAGCATAAAACATAAAATAGATAAACACAGATATTTTCCCCTGGATCCAAAATCGGGACGACCAGCTTGATTTTTCATTATATTCCTTTTAGTGTTACAACACATATATATATACATGTCGAAGCATACATAAACCCCAATCCATTAACCCTGGATTAGAACATAACCGTAGTTCCCTTGACCGGATCTACAAAATACCAGGGGTCGAAAACCATCGTACCCAAAAAACCATGTGCAAATTCATGCACAAAAAATGGGTGGGTCCGCCTATGAGTGGGACCTCACACCAAAAAAAAATTTGCCGAGGCGCTTCCCCGGACCCCGATAAGGGGGGCTACCGCCCCCCCTGTGACCCCCCTGCTGCGCCCGATGCAACGTACAACACGTGGGACTAGTCGTGGAAAGAATATAACACACACCCAACATCTGTATGGTTTTTTATGTGTTTTTCGTAAAAATGGTAAGGCGGTCGTGAACGAAGAAAAAAAGAGAAGTAAGGCTGAATAGCTTAAGGGTGTTCAAAAGAAGGTAATTGCAGCGCTAAGGTGAGAAGTAAAGGATGGAAATGGAAGTATAAGAGAAGTTTTCAGAAGTGAATCACACCTGCGGATTAATGTATGGGAAACAGAAAAAAATGCGGGATGAAATAGTGAAGGAAAGGCTTGGATATGGTAATACAAATTCTTCCCTGAAATCAAACAGAAAGCAATTTCAGCCTGTGGGAAGGTCTACCCCTACTCAAAATCTATTGATAGAGATTAGAGGGGGGAGACTTGACCATAGTTTTGGAGTTTTTCCTCTATTTCACTATGCATAAGCAATTAAAACTACACTAGCACAAAAACTAAATAGCTATGAAACTTATAAAAAGCAGATCTAACTTAAATGACAGAGGTAAAAATAGCTAAATGACAGAAAGGAAAAGATAATAACATCAAATAAGTTGAGGCACATGGATTGGGTCCTGTTGTAGTGTGTTTGGTGCATGTATGTACGAAATCACACCAGCTTAAGGGGTGTGGTTTACCCTGTTAAGCTATCGGTAACAGGCAGAAAAAGAAGTGGAGTCAATCAAGTCAGTGGAACAAGCTAGAATCAATAAGCATACTAGATAGAGGAAGAAGCATGCATATGTAAACTAAAACTAAAATAAACCTCAAAAAAAATAAACATAAGCTCTAAAAAGAGTCAAACGACAACAATAATACAAATGGTGGCTCTAGGCCCCTCTTATTGAGCACTGGTAGAAAGAAGAGTGAAACTTTACCCTCTTTCCAAAGGGCCCCTAGACAATGGTTATAGGTCCCAATGCAAGGATGTTTTTATCCCAAGCCTACCTTGGTGCACTCTCTCTCTCTCTCTACTATGTGGACTAAAATTTTTGGGTGGCCAACAATTGAGTTCCCTCTATCTTCAGCTGCAGGTCACACACTGCTGGTATTGCTTGGGAAATTCTAGCCAGCATAACAATGTGATCACTAATTCTTCATCTCATGGTGGTGTTTATATAGGATATTTCAAATCATCCCTTCCCTCTCTCGGTACATGGAGGATGGTGACCCAAAAAAGGGGTATGATTCCTTTATGTGCTCCAAATATTACATTGTGTTCTCACATAGTGTCTAAGGAGGCATTGGTGGCTGTCCTTAGGCAGGTTCATGTAAGGCATCACTTGTCCTTTGCTTTGTGTGGTCCCGGATAGTGACATTTCGCCACTCTTAGGAATGCAGACATATCGGGCAAAAAGATGCGCAGAAGGCACTCTTCATGAAGGATTATGCACGCAAATAGAATTTAGGACTAGTTTGAATTTGATTTTCCTCATACCTTAGATATTTTCAAATACTTTCCAGATTCTGTAATGTCTTCCAGCTCTATAAATCCTTTGGCCTGACATTAATTAATTTCATCTTCTTCTGTACAATTTTCCAGTGCTAACAGTTTCCCCCTAATGTGAGTTCTAGGAAGAATTGTATAGCCGAAATACATTATAGTTTCTTTTCTGTATCGTGCGTAGAGAGAAAGAGAGAGAGAGAGAGAGAGAGAGAGAGAGACCTGCTTGAAGCCTTGGAATTGAAAACACCCTGCACCGTTTCCAAGAATGACCATGGCCTAAGGGATCCCTGTAAGCAAATACAATTTACAATACATATACAAATTTTCAATGAGGCGAGCATGTCCCATGCTCGTGATGTTTTGGCTAGTTAAACAAAATTGACAAATATATGTTCTGTCTATGTCACTATTATGGTAGTGACATTGGAAGTTGTTGACAACGACTGCTGACACCCTCAGGGGCATTTTTTCTTTGAAAATAGGTGGAATGTGGTATCCATATCTGTAAACTTGGTATGGCATATAGTTGCACATGGTATGCATAGGTACTAGCTGGGATGTTCCCGTGTAAGCATTGTTGATAGAGATTCTTATGGAGGCACAGGTCTTCGATGGTTTTGATGAAAGTGCAATGGTTTTAAGGTATGATACCATATTGACATGAAAGCTTTTGTCATAGTCAAATTTCAGGAGGATCGATGGCATTTGTGGCAATGATGTTTCCCACAGTGCCACCCAAGGATGCCCCTTTGTATGGGGAGGGGTGATCCAAGGTACCGCTTCCTTTTTGGAATATAGGTGTTGAAGTCGACAAAAAGGAAGCCTCAACCGAATGAGGGGTCATCGATATGAGGGATCAGGGACCTAGATGTGATGGGTTTAACATAGGCATGTTGGCGAGGGGTGACTGAAAACTGATGATGGGGATTTAGTGGCCCGAGGTCGAAGTATACTTAATCAGCTTGCCAGAAGTCATAGTTATTTCTAAAGGGGAAATCCCTGGAGTCAGTAGGACTTCCAGGGCGGGTGTAAATCGGCTATGAATGTCATGATGGTTTGTGCATGGGGCTGAAATACTCCGACCAAGGGTGCTCAGGGATTGCTGCCATGGGAGAAAATATGAAATGAGAGGGCGGAGGGACGAAGTGCATAGTTTGCAGTATTTGTACACTTACCAAAAGAATAAAATAATGGGGTTTGGTTTGCAAAAAACATAGAGACGGGTACCCCAAAACATAAAAGTGTTCGCTCACTGATGGTGTGAGGAAGGTGTTTTGCTGAGGGTGGGGGTCCCATTGGTTGGTCTCATGTGTGGGGTTGATGAAGTGGATGAGAAAGTATCACATATGGGATTATGTTGGTGGAGGTATGGTGGGATAAATGTGAGGTGCGGTGGTGCACTCTTTATTTGCTTGTATAACTTGGTCGTCCGGGAAGGGGGTTTCAGCTTATATGGTAAACTTTACCTTATGCATTGTAATATTCCCAAATGGGAAATGCAGTAATACAATTCAGAATGATTGGAAAATAACGTAGATCATCATAGACAAAGCAGGAGGCCAATATGGAGACCTTTCATATGTATTTACAACAGTAAAATAGATGTAAAAGATGGCCCATAAGATGCATAACAGGAAATACAAGTCTCTAATGAAAGAAAACCCTCACAATGAGGTGTTGCAACCATATATTAAGACTGGAAAAAGCCTTAAAATGTTATTTTATTGGTCTACAATAGTTTTATATTACACATTATATCTAGAGTAGATAAGTGCATAAAAAATCAGATCTATAATAGATCCATACACTATATAGGCTCCTCTAAATAATCCCCTTGGGGTTTTCAGTAAAACACCATGTACAAGTTATAGATCTGATATCTAAGACTGCAGATCTACTAAAATGTTCAGATATATAAAGTGGATCTGATCTTATATGAAAAATAGGATGGTCTCCTCGAATATACCTCCAAAGTGAAGGGCATATCCCCAACACTTGAAAACCAACTCTCCAAGTGGTGTGCCAAAACACCCTGCAACTGCACCTACATGAATAACGCAGATCTGGAAGTAAAAATATGCTGTAAGGATCAAAATGTGGTTGGCCTCATGCCAAGATCTAAAAATGAAGCTCAAGTCCTCCAATACTCTCCTCCCAATGAAGTGGAAGCCTCCTCCACTGAAAAGGAGCACTGAAATGGCCTAGATCTGAAAGATCTAGTCTCCACTTGCTGCAGCTTGCAAAGACAACCAAACCCTCAACAGGATATGTGTTATAGTTGAAATAATAAGCTTGGCCTTCAGCCAGATAGTGGACAATGAAATACAAACTCTCCCAAGAGCTACTCAATGGGAAGAGGTGGGATTCCCGATCATGAACAACCAATGCTAAACAACATTCAATCTCAGCTAAACATCAAGAGAAAGATATATGTCTAAACAAAAAATATATTTAGAAATCTGATAATCATCAACAACCTTCTAATGCTGCCATCCTCTTCCTTTTATAATTTAATAGCTTGCAAAACCTAAATCACTTCCAATGAGATCACTTCTTTTACACAAGGCATCTACATATAAAACTGCGTTGTGCCTCATTTATGGCCACTCCTCCATGACAACGTTGTAGATTTGGTCAAGGTTGACCCATTCAAAATTCCCAACCCCTTTCACACCTAAGGGTGCTTGATTTAATAGCCAATATTTAGCCATTTTACATTCGACATTGATTTATTCATTATTAAGGAGTATTATGGACCTCCTTTGCTCTTTATTCTTTAAACTAAGTAATAAAACAAAAAATGAATATTCCAATTAGTTCATGACTAATTGGGAATATTACACTCCTCCCCTCCCAAATGTTTCTTGCCCTCAATAAATTGACAAGGTGAGTGCGACAACTCTTCTCCTCCTCCATTGGTGACACCAACATGTGATAATTTTCCTCCATAATCTAAGTGTTCACCAATCCATCCCTCCATGAATTTCTCCTCCAAAGTTCTCATGAGATGTAAATAATCCATCCCATAAGGAGACAATAGCTCAAATGAAGCAAACATGATTTTCCCAATGTCCTCCCTGAAACATGTAGCATAAGATACATGGAGAATATCCATCCCATAGGGCACATACATACCTCCAATCCTCCCTCCATACATTCCCATAAAAAGTACAAGTAGATGATCAATGTATGGGATAAAAACTGTTGGGAAAAATACTGAGAGGGGGGGGGTGAATCAGTATTTAGGGCAAACTAAAACTTTTTACTTTTTCATGCTCTAAAACCCATATGCTACTTTGATGAAGCCAACTAGCGTATACACGCGGATATCCTTCATGAAACTCGCGTATACATAGAGATCTAATTATGCCATTATTTCTTCAGTTATATCATTCCATCATTCATTCATTAGATGTTCTATAAACAGTAAACATGTGCAGTAAGAACAGAACAAACCATCATACATAAGCATCACACATGAACACCAGGATTTCTAGGTGGAAACCCAAGTCAGGAGAAAACCACCGCTGCAGTTGCTCAGCCTTCAATATTTTATTATAGAGAAAACATCTTACAACATATGTGCTGGTGCAGACTCCTACCAGCACACAGGCACCCACCTGCGCTCGTTTACCAGCCTCTCCTGGAAGGGAGCTCCAACCCCCTAACTCGTTTACCAGCCTCTCCTGGAAGGGAGCTCCAACCCCCTGACTCGTTTACCAGCCTCTCCTGGAAGGGAGCTACGACCCCCTGCTCTCGTTTACCAGCCTCACCTGGAAGGGAGCTACAACCCCCTGACTGAAGGCTACAACCCTCAGCAACTCTATGGACCACGTTTCATCAATTTTCACACTGGATCCAAAGCTTCCTTTAGGACACCACTTGCAGGCCACGTTTCATCATATTTTCAGACTGGACCCACTCCATACATTTAAGCACAGTCAACCATGAAACATATACATATAACTCACTGACAGATATCAGTAAACCAGCAGAACAGATCAGACATTTCTTACCACAGACTTCAGCAAACCCTAGTTTGCATACGCGCTTTCCTTTCTCTGATGTCGCGTATATACGCGCTTCCGTTCACATAAACCCGCGTATACTTATGCACATATTACAAAGATCATTTCATTGCGCATACGCGCTTTATATTCAGCGAAGCCGCGTATATACGCGCTTCCTCTGCGGCGAACTAGCGTATAGATATTCAACCATTATAGAGCAGCATACTTTTTCAGATCAGATATTCAGTTCAGATTTACCCTTTTACTTCAGACAGATGTTCGCCTCATCTCAGATCTAAGCCTTCCATGAACAGATCTAGCAGATACAAATACATTCCAAATCCAGATTCCTTTCTTCATCATTTCTTTATTTGGGCATCATAGATTCAGATCTATCTTCAAACCTTTACCCTTTCCATACAGATATACTTCACAGAGAAGTATTCATTCAAGCTCAGACATCTTGCACCCACACTCATGATTTTCACAATGAATTTCTTCTCCTTTTATAGGTTTACCCTTTTTCAATACCATGAGCCAAAACCACATTACATCCGATGGTATTCCTGGACGGGGTCAATTAGACGAATCATTACCCAATACAATGGGTCAATACCATGGTGGTTACCCCTAGTTTTGCACTTTATGAGCACTTTTGCCCATACACGACTTGGAACGTTCTTTCCCGCGTGCATACGCGACTTCCCCTAGGCAAATCTGCGTATGCCTAGAGACATACTCTTTTCATCATAGATCTAGCACATACTTAATTCCTTTCTTCATTGCCTTCTGTACACACTGTAGATACATCATATTTAGTTCATCAAGACATATTCTATCAAGCACAACTTCATCAAGTAAGCTGCCATCATCTTGCCATTCAAGGACATCACTCAGCATCATATTGCTTAACAAACATCACTTCATATCAGATTTACATCATTTACCAAGTTCATTAGGTCAAGAATAACTTCATCAGGTGGATTGCCATCAAGGACAACACATGTCAAAAGTCTCATGTCTTCATCTTCATTCAGTGGGTTGCCATCAAGGACAACACTCTGCATCATATTTCCAACAATCTCCCCCTTTGGACTTGATGGCAACCACAATGGTGTTTGGTTACCACAACAGATAGGTACATTAATACTACATTGACACCATGTCACGCTCCCCATTTTTGACAACATTCTTTCTCTTTATTCAAACACCATGTCACTCTCCCCCTTTGACATCAAGGGCAAAGGGTGGATCAAAACCAACATACTCTCCCCCTTTTCTCCACATGTGGAAGAAGCGTTCTGCAGATCTGATATATACTGAAGTGACCAAGCTCCCCTTGAGTTCATGCTGAATCTTCAAACATATTTTCCAATGAAGTACATGACTCTATGAAATTCCTATCACCAATGAATCATACTTACATCAAAGATCCATCCAAGTGGATTTACATATAAGACTCAAGTACCCAACCAAGTGGGTTTACACATTTCAACTCAGCTACCCAACCAAGTGGGTTTACAAAATTTGACTCAGCTACCCAACCAAGTGGGTTTACAAATTTTGACTCAGCTACCCAACCAAGTGGGTTTACAAATTTTGACAAGTCCTTACATGACTGAAATTTACAATTTTACATCATGGGTCTCAACATGACCTTTTCATCAAAATACAAATATGACTTTAAGACCAACACCAGAAAGTCCTCAAGAAAGAGAACATATTTCAGAGCCATCATAATGCCAACAATGCATTATACTCAGCAAAGCTAATGCTCCCCCTGAATCTATGCATCCAAGCAACCTTTCCATATGACTAAGGCTCCCCCTTAGTTTGTGCATCCTGAACACTTTTATCAACAAATCATCAAGGCATCTTTATCAAAACATTAGAAATAGAATTATGAGAACTGGAACACCACCAGAGATACCAAACAGTATCAGAGATACCAAACAGCACTACAGCTGTGCTGAAGAGAGCTGACTCCAAACAGAAAATTGTCAGCAATCAGACATACGCGGTTTTCTGTGCATGAACTTGCGTATATACGCGACTGTGTTTCAGGAAACCCGCGTATCCAATACCATCTTCTATAATTTAACCAGATCTGATCCTCTTGTGAGAAAAAGACAGTGTTCAACTTCTTTCTGGGATATTTGAATGCTTCCCTGGACTACAGATAGATAAAACAGTTTAGTAGTGTCTTCAAGCGTCATCCAACGGTTGTAGCATAAGCACATTAGTAACCAAGCCTTCAGATTCTTTGCAGCATCAATACAATCTTTCCAAGAGAGATTATCATACCAGAACAACATCTTCAAATATGTGTCAAGAAATCATCCATGTGGTCCAATAACATCAAGATCTTCAAGATTTAACATGAAGGAACATATGTAGGGAAAAGATCTCAACCATAGTAACAAACTCTGCATGATCTATTCTTAATTCTGAATCAAACGACATCCAACTCATCCATGTGTGAGCACAAAAGATACTTATCAGCACCCAGGGCTCAAAATCTCATCATAATAAGCCATGTACCAAGTCATCATCATTTGAGCATGAGTATCACAAAAACCAAATAATAAGCAGTCATATTGCCAACAATGCAATCATTAGTATTCAACCTGCTGCTCCCCCTGAACCAGTGCTCCTTCTTAACTTGTGCAACCTGAATACGTTCATCAGCAAGTCATCAGCAAAAATCTCTGCATGAACTGCCCTTATCTTCGAATTATAAGACTTTCATCTCAACAATGAATACTCTTCATCAAAAAGCAAACAGGACTCATCCACAATCTTCAACATAAGAGACCATGTATCATATCATCATTATTTAGAACTGAGAAACTAAGCTGATATTGAGTCAATAATACAGTTATTAACAATCAGACTGATGCTCCCCCTGAACCTCTGCTCCAGATCTTCAGCTATCATATAAATTCTCTTATCATCAATGCATACGCGACTGTGTCTGCTGGAACTCGCGTGTATATGCGACTTTTGTTAATAGAACCTGCGTATAGAAAGTGAAGCATAGAATTTTTTCACATTCCTTCATCTCCCCCTGAACTTGTACTTCCTGTACCTGTCTTCTTCATATCAGATGCTATGTCAGAAATACATATAACCAGAATAATCAAATCAATCATGAGAGTCATCATAAATTGCTCCCCCTGTGACGATACATTACTAAATCCCACATCATTCCTACAGTCAATCAGAGAAGTAAGCTTCAGAACCGGATGACTGTAGTAGGGTCAATATTCCCTACGTTTCTGATCGGTCCTCCATCTTTTTCCAGATTTGTTTGATCTTTCTATTTGTGTGTTGGAAGTTATCCAATTTCTCATATCTGTTCAACCTGCATTCCTTTTCTACATGTCCATACTTGTTACAAGAATAACATCTCATATGTCCAGAAAAATAAGCATAAGAATCATAATGAGTATTTCTAATCTTCTTCCTTTTATAATCAGCTGCTTTATGTCCATACTTGTTACATGAAAAACAATATCCCTTGAAGCTACCAGAGTACCTTTCTGAGTAGAATCTGTTTGTTTGTGGCTGAATTGTTCTGCTTCTGCAATTTGCTGCAATATGCCCATAATTATGACATTTAAAACATTCAACGTTCTTGAATGAATTCCTTTGAGAATTCATGATTGTTGTTTGATCTTCTATCTCTATCAACACTTCAGATTTAGTATTGACATCCTCTGAATTTTTAGCACTTCCTTGTGAGCTAGATTCTCCTTTAACAGTTTCATGGAAACCAAGATCAAGTTTGATAGCAGGAGACCTTTGATTACTCATAATATTATCCAAAATATTAGTACTATCATGAAACCTCAAAAGTTTAACCTTTTCTTCTAATTTACCTTTGAGAATGTTTACCTCAACCTCCAAGGCTTGACATTGCTTTGTCATGCTTTCTTCTTTTCTTCTTCCATCTTCTACTTGATCCTTCAAATTTAGAATCTCTTCTTTCAACCAATTTTCGTTTTCTTCACATGTTTGTTGCAGCTCTTCATTCTTCTTATTTGATTTTTCCAGATCTTCTTTGAGAGAGATGATTTATGCTTCAAGGCCTTCCTTTTCAAATGGTTGTAGAGGTTCCTCATTATTTTTACTTGATGCTTCAAGATCTTCTTGTAGAGAGATGATTCCAGCTTCAAGACCTTCATTCTTCTTGCTTGATTCTTCGAGATCTGCATTTAGATCGTTGATTTCTGCTTCTAGACTTTTAATTCGATTGGACGCATAAGTATGAAACCTTTGATACTTGTCCACCTGTCCTTTCAGCATTTCTATTTGATCTTTCATTTGAGAGATCGTCTCTTTGTAGATAGATTCTTTCTTATCAATTTCCTTTTGTTGTTCTTCAACTTTGATCTTGATAGCTTCTTCTAGATCTACAACTTTACTTTCACTATCTTCACTATTGTTTGCACAAAGAAGAGTATTACGAGGACCCAAATCACTATCTGATTCATCTTCTTCAATTTCTGCTATACAAGTTTTCTGAGATATCTTCTTGTTTCGAGTAGCCTTCTTCTTTTGCTTCTTTTCCATGAGTACTTTTAGATCATGGTTAGAATCTTCTTCATCTTCATTGGACACTTCATCATCATCTTCATTTGCATAATAACTCTTCCTCTTTTCAAATTGTTTCCCTTTACCATGTTTTTCTCTATAAGGACATTTAGCAGCATAGTGACCAACTTTTCCACACTCAAAGCATTTGAAGGGAAGCTTACCTTTGAATCTTCCAGTACCTAGTTGGAGTTTTCTCACAAAATTCGCTTCTTCTTCTTCGAATATATAGCTGGTTTCTTTGACAACTTCCTTTTCCTTTCCTTTTGCAGACGCCTTAAAAGCAGCTTATCTGATTTGAGAAGGACCTCCTTGTCTCATTTCAAAAGCAGTCAGAATACCATGTAATTGAACAATAGTAAGAGTTTGCAGATCTTGCCTTTCTTCAATAGCTGAAGCTTTAGAGTCAAATGTTGAAGTCAAGGATCTTAAGACTTTTTCCACCAGAGTAGTATCGGTTATGGTTTCACCCAAATTTCTCATTCGATTCACAATATCATCTAGACGAAGAAAGAAGCTGGCAATACTTTCATCACTATGCATCCTTAAATTTTCATACTCAATTCTGAGAGTTTGGAGTTTTGCACTTTTTACCTTTGTGTCTCCTTCATAGCTTAGAATGATTTTGTCCCATATTTCTTTTGCTGAATGTAGCTGCATCACTTTAGCAAATTCTGATTCATACATGCTTCCTAATAAGACATTCACCGCTTTGGCATTGATTTCATACTTCTTCCTTTCTGCTGCATCAGTAGGAATACTTGTCGTGTATTGATAACCTTCTTCCACGATTGCCCATACATCTGCACCAAGACTTTGCAGATATGCTTTTGTTCGTACCTTCCAGAATATTAGATTGCTTCCATTGAATAGAGGTGGCTTTATAGACATTACTCCTTCTTGACTTCCCATTGCGATGGATCTCCTTCAAGCGATCAAGCTTCTGCAGAAGAACCTGCTCTGATACCAATTGTTGGGAAAAATACTGAGAGGGGGGGGTGAATCAGTATTTAGGGCAAACTAAAATTTTTTACTTTTTCATGCTCTAAAACCCATACGCTACTTTGCTGAAGCCAACTAGCATATACACGCGGATTTCCTTCATAAAACTCGCGTATACACAGAGATCTAATTATGCCATTAATTCTTCACTTATATCATTCCATCATTCATTCATTAGATGTTCTATAAACAGTAAACATGTGCAGTAAGAACAGAATAAACCATCATACATAAGCATCACACATGAACACCAGGATTTTAGGTGGAAACCCAAGTCGGGAGAAAACCACCGCTGCAGTTGCTCAGCCTTCAATATTTTATTATAGAGAAAACATCTTACAACATATGTGCCGGTGCAGACTCCTACCAGCACGCAGGCACCCACCTGCGCTCGTTTACCAGCCTCTCCTGGAAGGGAGCTCCAACCCCCTGACTCGTTTACCAGCCTCTCCTGGAAGGGAGCTACGACCCCCCGACTCGTTTACCAGCCTCTCCTGGAAGGGAGCTACGACCCCCCGATCTCGTTTACCAGCCTCACCTGGAAGGGAGCTACGACCCCCTGACTGAAGGCTACAACCCTCAGCACCACCTTGGACCACGTTTCATCAATTTTCACACCGGATCCAACAACTTCAATAGAACACCACTTGCAGGCCACATTTCATCATATTTTCAAACTGGACCCTTTCCATACTTTTAAGCACAGTCAACCATGAAACAAATACATATAACTCACTGACAGATATCAGTAAACCAGCAGAACAGATCAGACATTTCTTACCACAGACTTCAGCAAACCCTAGTTTGCATACGCGCTTTCCTTTCACTGATGTCGCGTATATACGCGCTTCCATTCACATAAACCAGCGTATACCTCTGTACATATTTCATTGCGCATACGCGCTTTCTCTTCAGCGAAGCCGCGTATATACGCGCTTCCTCTACGGCGAACTAGCGTATAGATCTTCAATTATTATAGAGCAGCATACTTCTTCAGATCAGATATTCAGTTCAGATTTACCCTTTTACTTCAGACAGATGTTCGCCTCATCTCAGATCTAAGCCTTTCATAAACAGATCTAGCAGATACAAATACATTCCAGATCTAGATTCCCTTCTTCATCATTTCTTTATTGGGGCATCATAGATTCAGATCTATCATCAAACCTTTACCCTTTCCATACAGATATACTTCACAGAGAAGTATTCATTCAAGCTCAGACATCTTGCACCCACACTCATGATTTTCACAATGAATTTCTTCTCTTTATATAGGTTTACCCTTTTTCAATACCATGAGCCAAAACCACATTACTTCCGATGGTATTCCTGGACGGGGTCACATAGACGAATCATTACTCAATACAATGGGTCAATACCATGGTGGTTACCCCTAGTTTTGTACTTTATGAGCGCTTTTGCCCATACGCGACTTGGCACGTTATTTCCCGCGTGCATACGCGACTTCTCCTAGACAAATCCGCGTATGCCTTGAGACATACTCTTTTCATCATAGATCTAGCACATACTGAATTCCTTTCTTCATTACCTTCTGTACTCACTGTAGATACATCAGATTTACATCATTTAACAAGTTCATCAAGACATATTCTATCAAGCACAACTTCATCAAGTAGGTTGCCATCATCTTCATCAAGTGGGTTGCCATTCAAGGACAACACTCAACATCATATTGCTTAACAAACATCACTTCATATCAGATTTACATCATTTACCAAGTTCATCAGGTCAAGAATAACTTCATCAGGTGGATTGCCATATAGGACAACACATGTCAACAGTCTCATGTCTTCATCTTCATTCAGTGGGTTGCCATCAAGGACAACACTCTGCATCATATTGCCAACAAAAACTACATACATACAAATAGAAATTTGTGCATATGGAGGTGGGTCATAGTCCCACATGTGGAACTAGTGCAATGCATCTCCTGATTGCATCATATCAAGCTATGGTAAGTGGTTTTCCCACCACTCACTTGCTTCCCATGTCATCTCACTATGGCTGAAATTGTGAGATATATTTGGTGCTTTAGGAATGCACCCATCATGAAACAAAATCTCCCTTTGTCCTCCAAGGGAGTGGCCATGTTTAGAAAATTTTGTCGCCCAAAGTTGGCCATGAATTTTATAAGGTACAATACTCCTCCTTGGATTCATGGCCTGCATATACATGGTGAAAGAATGCAAACAAAAATCAAATGAAACATTATCTACATGAGCATATTCTTCACTAAGATTTCTCCCTAAACAAATGGAGTGGTGCATAGATCTATCCCCTTCCTTAACAAGAGAAAGAGATGGCTAAATTAACTCCTTCATAGAGTTATGTTGTTGTCCCATATCCACATGGTACAAGAATATTTGAAAATGCTGATGAAGTTCTCCTTCAAAGCCCTTCCAATTGTAGCTCCTGATGATGATGTTATAGAATCTCATGGAATATGTATGGTTGAAACAGAACTCTTCATAGGCCCTTTGTAGTAACTTCTCCTTGAGCTTGGATTCTCTAGAAAATAAGATCCTACCATGATAATAGATGACTCCTCCTTGGACTAATTAGCCCTCTTCATGTAGCTAGTCATCAAGTATCATGCATGTGTGAAGATACTTGGAGTAATACACCAACAGTTGGGATTTCCAATGTGGATCAATCTCCCATTGTGATAGCGTTGATGATCTATCAATAGAAGTGTCTGTCATATGGCTGCTCTCCTCCTTGACTTCTCCCATGCCAAAGGTATATGTTGGAAGTTCACTCCTTCCATGCTTCTCCTCCCACAGCGCAGAATCTGAAGTGAGAGTGGGTAATGATGATATTGGGAGAAGATCTCCCTCCTCCTTGAGCCTACCTAAGACTTCCAGCGCTGTATCATTGTCTTCCAATGCTCCCATCCCTTTTGGATCTATGCTTGGAGCATCATGTTGTGAGATATTTCCTACAAAATCTGAATCAGGTGACCTCCCAGGTTGTTTGCCACTAGATAATAGTGTCCCATGCAGCAATCTCATGAGCATGATAGATTGGACTGTAAGGTCCTTGCTTCCACTGCGTAAATCCATCTCTGTTTTCTATGTGGAATTTGTATGTGAGGGATATGTATGCATTCCTTTGATCATTTGAGTTTCACCACTATTATTATCCACCCATCCCATTTTCAAAGCCTCCCAATCAGTGGTGACTTTCCCCAATGTAATCAACCATTGAACACCCAAAATCACATTGGTGTTAGGTATGTCAACCACAAAGAAGTGATAAATCAATGTATATGTCCCCATG
Organism: Pinus albicaulis; assembly: GCA_034641835.2. Taxonomy (NCBI): domain Eukaryota; kingdom Viridiplantae; phylum Streptophyta; class Pinopsida; order Pinales; family Pinaceae; genus Pinus; species Pinus albicaulis. The sequence goes on along the minus strand of CM076584.1, from coordinate 1,060,076,361 downwards.
GTGACTGATAAGGATGGTACATAATGCATGCATAGAATTTTTCTATCTCCTAGGACCAAAACAGAGAATCCCTCAAAAGCATCAGTGGGTATTGCCCTCCTTTTCACTAGTTGGGCATCAATGAAATTGTGGGTAGCCCCAATATCAATCAAAACAGAAACCCTATGATTCAAGATGGAACCTTGAACTCTTAAGGTCAAGTAATTAGGTACCCCTCTAAAATATGAAAGAGCCCCTCTAATAGGAGAAAATTCTCCATATCCATCTCCTGGTGATGTTGGATCTCCTCCTACAGTGTCAGCGCTGTGACCTCTTCTTGGTTCATCTTCTTCTTCCTCCTCATCATCTGAGAAGACCTCTATGTAATGCACTTTTCCAACAGCACATCTATGTCTAGGTGCCCATGATTCTTGGCAAGTGAATCAGACCTTCCTTCTTCTTATATCTCTCTAGACATCATCATCAAGAGGTTTTTTGTATGAGCTCTCCTTGGAAGGATCAACCTTTTCTTCCTTTCCCTTTGAAGGAAAAGAGGGATTATGCTGAAAATTTTCCTTTGCTTTTGGCAAGGAACATTGAAGGTCTCTAGCCCTTTCAATAGCATCATATAGGGTAGTGGGCTTGGTAGATTTAACCAACCCATGAAGAGGTTCATCTAAACCATCAATGAACATGTACACCGTTCTTGCTGAAGACAAATCAGGAACCATAACAGAAAGTCTTAAAAATTCAGAGATGTAAGTTTCTGTATTACCTGATTGTTTAAAATTTTCTAGGCTCATGAATGGCGCCTCTGGATCTCTTCTATCAAATATTTCCACCAGCCTTCTAGTGAACTATGAATAAGTAGTCACATTGGCCTGACCCAATGTAGACATGCCATGGAACCACCAGTCATGTGCTTCACCTTCAAGGTGTAGCGTTGAAATCTTAATGGCTTCCATCTCTGGAACCTCATTCAACTGAAAGTAGATGTCAAGTTTTTCTACCCAATATTTGGCAGAACACTTGGATGACCCATCAAAATTGGGTAGAACGATTCTGCCGATAGTGTGGTGTCGATAATAATTATGAATGAATCCACCACTTCTATGATGATGTCTTGGTATTCTATTGTCCTTTATTTGAAAAAACTCCTGAAAACTCAAGTGATATTTGAATCTCTCTTTTTGAGACTCATATTCTTCAAAATAGTCTTCAAGGGATTCATGCTCTTGAAACCCTTCGTTTCCCACAGCCAAAAATGTAGGCATGGTAGAGTGTTGGGAAACTTGTGGCTGATGCACTGGTTGATCATTCCAGTGATGAGACATGCCAAAGACTTCTCCAAGATGAAATAATTTAGGGGATTCCTTGATTTTTTCCATTCTCATCTCTTTGATCTCTCTAGCAAGATATTGCATGGCTCTAAGAAGGATCTTAGGGAAATCTTTCTCTTCATCTTCACCTCCAGATAAATGGGGTTTACCCTTGTATTCATTATCATTTGCATAATCAAATTTTCCATGCCTTCTCTTTTGATACCTCTTTTCTCTGTCAGTAAGAGGTTCTCCTTCTTCAGAAGACATTGGCTTTTAGAATGCAAAGGATGTGCCAAGATGATGCTCTGATACCACTGTAATATTCCCAAATGGGAAATGTAGCAATACAATGCAGAATAATAGGAAAATAACGTAGATCATCATAGAAAAATCAGGAGGCCAATATGGAGACCGTTCATATGCATTTACAGCAGCAAAATAGATGTAAAATTTGGCCCATAAGATGCATAACAGGAAATACAAGTCTCCAATGAAAGAAAACCCTCACAACGAAGGTGCTGCAACCATATATTAAGACTGAAAAAAGCTTTACAGTGTTATTTTATTGGTGTGCAACAGCTCTAGATTACACATTAGATATAGAGCAGATAATTTCATAAAAAAAACACATCTATAATGGATCCATACACTATATAGCCTCCTCTAAAGAATCCCCTTGGGGTTTTCAACAAAACACCATGTACAAGTTGTAGAACTGAGATCTAAGACTGTAGATCTACTGAAATGTTCAGATATGGAAAGTGGATTTGATATAATATGAAAAATAGGATGATCTTCTCTAATAGACCTCCAAAGTGAAGGGCATATCCCCAACACTTGAAAACCAACTCTCCAAATGATGTGCCAAAACACCTTGCAACTTCACCTATAGTAATAACATAGATCTGGAAGTAAAACTGTGATGTAGGGATCAAAATGTGGTTGGCCTTATGCCAAGACTTGAAAATGAATCTCAAGTCCTCCAGTACTCTCCTCCCAATGAAGTAGAAGCCTCCTCCCCTGAAAAGGAGCACTGAAATGGCCTAGATCTGAAAGATCTAGTCTCCACTTGCTGCAGCTTGCAAAGACAACCAAACCCTGAACAAGATCTGCATTGTAGTTAAAATAAGAAGCTTGGCCTTTAGCCAGATAGTGGACAATGCAATACAAACTCTCCCAAGAGCTACTCAATGGGAAGAGGTGGGATTCCCGATCAGGAACACCCAATGCTAAACAAAATTCAACCTCAGCTAAACAGTAAGAGAAAGAGATATGTCTAAACAGACAATATATTCAGAAATATGATAATCATCAACAACCTTCTAATGCTGCCATCCTCTTCCTTTTATAAGTTAAGAGCTTGCAAACCGTAAACCACTTCCAATGAGATCACTTCTTTCACACAAGGCATCTCCATCTAAAATTGTGCTATGCCTAATTGATGGCCACTCCTCCATGACAATGTTGTAGATTTGGTCAAGGTTGACCTAGTCAAAATGCTAACCCCTTTCACACCTAAGGGTGCTTGATTTAGCAGACAAGATTTAGCCTTTTTACATTTGGCATTGATTTATTCATTATTAAGGAGTATTACGGACCTCCTTTTCTCTTTTATTATTTAAACAAAGTAATAAAACAAAAATTGAATATTCCAATTGGTTCATGACTAATTGGGAATATTACATGCATGATGAATGGATGGGCATGAGGTGCTTCCTGGACTGAAGTGGTATGGCCATGGCGTCACTTATGTTGTTATATATGGTCTACTATGGGTGACAAGTGCCATGGAGGGGAGGCTCTACCAACCAACGCAGATGTTTATCATGTTTAGGGTGAGGTGATGATAAACACGGTCGGATATGAGGACCCTATGGCTTATTTTTTTATGGAGAAATGATGTCAAGATATGCAAAGTTTTCTGGGACTCTATCATGCTGGGGGTAGAATGATACCTGCTCTAGAAATTTCAGGAGATAACATTGTGGATGGTTTGCAAGCTTTTCCTGCAAAAAAAACTACCTCAAGTGAAAGCATCTTCTTTATCAAATATTATTGAAAGTCATGGGCCTTTTTTTTTTAAAAGAAGATGAGAGAGGGCATACCTGCTGGTGCTAAAAAATTATTTTTTCGGGAATGTGAATGTGTGGCATCACTTATGTTCATCATGGAGTTATAATTGTGGTGCAACTTACGATTTGGATAATGGAGCTTCTGATCTCTCATTATGGTCCTCCGAAGCTTTTGAAAAGGGCAATATATAGGTGGATATGGCCCTAATTCAATTCATTTGTACTTGCTGAGTTTTTGAGACTCTGCATATCATTTCTTGTCATTGTGGTCAGCCAGAGCACTAGGGACTAGTGATAATATGCCCAAGTAACCTCCATGATGTCATGTACTTTAATTTTTACAGTTTGATGGTGCTAGGGTCCGTACAGACTGGGTTTGTACCGATTCTGGGTGAATTTTTCCCTAGATTACGCGGGAAATCTGGGCAAAGGTGTGTCTTCCATGCACGCATATTCAGGGGACAAGCATGTGGAAGTGCTCTGTTACCCATTTTTGGCTCATGTTAAGTGCATCTGTGCACAATACAAGCACGCACTAAGTGCGCCTATCTGAGGACAGGTCTGCAAAGCTGAGGCTAAAAAATATTTTTGTTTTTTTCCTACTTTTTGGGTTTTTCTCTGTACTGATGGGTACCTGTTTTGATGACAGGTTATTGTGGAGGGAGCGGGATTGGCTCGAGCTCTGTGCTGAGCTAGCTGCTGATGTTGGGGCATCCCATCAGCTAGCACTATGGGGTCTCCCGAATTTCATGGAAAATGAGTTTCTTCAGTTGCAGGACTGACTACTATGGTACATTATCCAGCATTGGTGCAGGAGGTGCAACATGTTCGTAATGCGCAGGACACATCTAGTTATCCATCCTGAGATGGATGTTTACTTTGTGACTTAGTTTTTTCCTCAGGGTGAGGTGCTGAGGTATCCACTCCTTATCGAGAGAGTGGACTTGGAGAGATTTAGGAGATGCTACTGTGGAGGGGCGCTTCTTACAGAGGGATGCATTAGCATTGCATGAGTTACAGATTTGGTAGAGCAGTGTTCTATGGTGATGATTGTACAACTGGTGAGGTTGGTTTCTCTGCATCGGGCATTGGGCCCGCAGGTTGGTGTTCTGCGCCAGCTGGGTCCGGGCATTTTTTTTATTTTTCCCATTTTTGTTTTGACGGGATGGTGTCGCAAATGAACAAGGTCCAACATTGATCTAATTCATTTGCGTACACCAGTATATTGTGTAGCATCATGTATGAGAGGGTAGTGTTGTTGAGGCTAGTAGTGGTGGTGCCTCCTAGGGGACCACAGGAGCCTCGTATGAGGAGATGGGATCCAGTGATGCTGCGAGGCGGTGGTGGCATGGTGGGGCGTTATTGGAACACCACGAAAGAGGACTAGTTTGAGGCCAATCCATAGATATTTTTTCCATACCCGTATGTGGGAATGGACTTCTAGGGCGATCCAGAAATGGGTCTCCCTTATGGTTATGTTTGGGGGCCATCAAGTACACTTTGTATATTTTCTGCATTTACTTGAGTATGTATGTACTTAAGTTTTTTTCTAGTGAAACTGACATCATTTTGGTTACTCATGCAGAATTTGGCGAGGTGGGTCACCCCGTGGCTTGGCTGGTGGGCCACGATCCTCCATGATGACCTAGGGGTGGTCAGGGAGGAGGTGATGCAGGTGCACCAGGCGGTGGTGCTGGCGGACCTGGTGGTGGTGCTGGCCCTTCACGGGAGGGTAGTAGCTCTGCTGCTAGAGAGTTGCGGTCGAGCGAGCTCATGCTGACGAGGCAGTGGCTCACGCAGATACGATAGAGGCTCGTATTGCGGAACTGACAGCTCAAGTGTCAGCTCTTGAGAATTTCCAGGGTTGAGTGGACCACTTGACCCAGGGTATTCCTTCTCGAGGCTTCGTGGATGACTATGAGGAGGTCTAGTTAGAGACTATGATGGCCCGCGAGAGGGACTATCAACCCATTCTTTGTCAGGTGGCGATCGTTATTGCAACGGCAGCTCCAGTGGTAGTACCGGGGGTGGTGGTGTGTCCAGGTACCCCTCTTAAGGGGGCACCACCCTAGAGTATTTTTTGTACATAGGGAAAGCACCCATTATGAGGATGCTTCCCTTATTTTTGATGACTTTTGTATCTTTGAGTTAGCAGTTGGGCCAGCGACACTATTTTTTGTACTCAAACATACACATTGTGATATATATATATATGAGAGATAGTTTTTGCGGCTCTACATGATGTATCCCCTGTTTCAATTTATGTATGATGTTATGCTAATGGATATCTATATTTTTGGTTTTTTATGTATGATGGTTTATTCGAGATGCATTCCAGTTTAGGATATTGTTAGCTATGCGATTGACTGTTTGGTTTTGACTCCTTGGTACATGTGTAAATGTGATATAGTCAAATTTTCTACTCAATCTTTTGGCACACAAATATTTTCTAAACATATGTGTATCTCTTGTTTCCAATGTTCGATTTAACTGCAACACTACTAACTGGGAATCGAGGTAGACATGCATATGGCGTATGCCCTGATGGAGGGTGTCGCACATAAGTCCAATGATGGTGTCATATTCTGCCTGATTGTTTGTTGTTGATCCAATGCACACCCTATTTGAGCAGAGTGGATATCAGTCAAGGTGGCATATGACCCAGGCTGCTGCGGCTAAATTTTGATACCATCTTGATGCTCCATCAACAAATCTGAAATAGAGTTTAGGCTGGTGATCCATGGTAATACTTTGAGTGCTTTTAAATAAGTCTTTGGGTCAAAAAATTTGAGTGTTGGGTTTTTGTGTACAAAAAATCTAGGGAAGGGTTGCCTCGGCCCTTATGGGTAGAATTTCTTGAGGTAAAGGCCGTTGATGGGGTTGCTGAGGTAGGTCCCGTATGGTTTCGTCAAGATGTATGCCCCTTGTCGGAGGTAATGTTTAATGATGTAGGGTCATTTCCACAAGGTTTTGAACTTTCTTGGCCTTAAGGCTTATTTTGCGACATCATAGAGGAGGAATAATTCTCCCTTAGTGAATGAGCGAGGGGTGATGTGGTGGTCGAATGATTCTCTTACCTTTTTCTTGTGGGTCTCATTGTGTTGCAACGACTGTCATCGATTTTCGTTGACAAGCTCTAATTGTACTAGACGTTATTCTAGAGGTTGGGTATTATCAAGGAGTTCGATGGTGGCATGTAAGTTTTGGATCTTGCGGAAATCTATGAAAAAGCGCAAGGTAGCTTGGTCTTTTGCGACATGAATGAGAATGAAATCCTGGGACGAGGGGAAGATAGCAATCCTATCGCCAATATGTGCTGATACAAATCGTATATGGTGGATTATCTCATAGGCACTCGACGGGGGAAGAATCTCTGTAATGGGATTCTATATGAGCGCAAGGTTGGGTTCCCCACTAGGATGGTCGATTTCTAGTAGGTGGAAATTGTGCCTGCCACAGAGGTGCCTGAATGTTTCCATTAACGAGCATAACTCAGGTGTGTGATTTTGGCCAGTGCAGATGGTGCACGGTATCACTGAGCCAACGGAGTAGATAATGTGATGTTATACACTACTATTTTTTCCTAATGTGGATGCCTGGAAAGGGTCTGGCGTAGAAGAGGTTTCCTTCTGCTTCCATTTCCGTATTGTTGGCTTAGGTGTGTCTACCTCTTTGGTGGAGTGTAGAATCAATGCAGCTCTTGCCGCTCTCAGCTTAGGGAGGTGCTCACATTTAATTGTATGGTGAAAGTGTGAAAAAATCTGGAAATAAGTAAGCGTGATATTCTCTTGGTTTGAGAGATGTTTTTGAGTGAGAGAAGATACTATGTGGAGACTATTTGCAAGGGGATTCAGTTCTCTGCATTGGTTGACTCGATGATCATTCAGATATCATAGTCCACATGTTATCCTAGGCTTAGCCGAGGTCATGCTTCGTTGATATGTGGTCTTAATTTGCCTATCGTGCCATTGCAGGGGCAGGGATGTTGATCCAGTGATGTATTTTTTATGCCATTCTTGAAGGTCGTCTTGTCTCTTCTCTATGGTATTAATCATGTCGATGGTGAGATGAAGTTGTGAGGCATAAGTACAGTTCCGCTCATAATGATTGCCCTAACATATAAGGAAAAATATCCTTGATATGAAGGTTCCATCGAGCTCAGTTTGAGGTCTGACGGGGAACCAGTGCCATAATGCAGCTAAATCAGGGAATGGATGACTGCATGATCTGGAGTTTTGCATAACGTGCATGTTGGTCGTCTTTGTGGAAGGAGGTTATGGGTAACTAGGGGTTCCTTGATTGGTCACTCTTCAATAGATAAGAAAATGATGGATCTTCTCGTCACATCTTCTTGGGTTGTGGAGCTATCCGTGGAATCTAAATCCATGTCATCTTCTTGGGAGAGGCAGACTATAGCGGAGCACAAGCTAGCGAGGGCTAGCTGGAATCGGGGGATATAGTGACAATTCTCCAAAAGGTGATTGTCGACTCATAATGTACATGTGAATTGCGCTATTCGCAATCCAAGGTAGTACACCCTTTCTATTGGATACCATCTGTGAATGAGTTCTAGGGCTATGCAATGTTCGAGGAAGTGACCACATTCATCGCATAGCATGCACTGTATAACAGGCATGACTTGGGGTCTTTCTAGAGCCTTTCGTTCTTCCTATAGGTGTAGGATGGTACGAGGTTCAGTTTTGGATGCTTGGGTAGAGGGATCCTCTTGATAGGATCACTCAATGGCGTGAAAGGCATCCCTATATCATGGGATCTCAGGGAAATGGTGGGTATAATGCTTGTAGTTGCTATAGAGAATGCATGCGTGATTGGTACGCAATGCTTTACCTTTACCTTTGGTGGTAGGTTCCTTTTTACTGGAACGCGGCATCATGATGTCTGTCTCAGATCCAAGGAGTGGTTATAATTCCTCTAACTCTGGACAGATATGGGTAGGGTGATCGATTACGTCGCATATGGCACAAACTAGTGATTCTCGTTGAATGGCGTGGGTCACCATCTTCTTTCCTCTCTTCTCGGTTTTCTTAGTCATAATCACCGGTTTTTCAATGGTAATTTCCTTTGTAGGGGTGGTTTCAACCGTTACTTGGATGAGTGGGGCCTTCTCAGGACTGAGGGGCTAAAATCTAGTGGCAGTAATGTGGGTTGCTCCTGTTCCTATAGGGGGAATGAGGTACCAGACTAGGAGCACCAACGATATGTTGGGTAATACTAGTGTTGCCAAAACCTGCTGGGAGACAAAACCTGCTGGTGGGTAGAGGAAAGGGTTTTTGGAGGTGGCGTAGGCTAGAGAGGCTGTTGTGGCCGATGACTCAGTGCCATTACTGCTTATGTCTGTGTCCTGACAAGCTTCAGTGCTTGATGTGGACATCATGCACACTGGAGCCCCTATGACATCTGGTGGTGATTCAGGGATTATGGGGGGATCTCCTAGGAATGACCCTAGAACAGACGATGGTTTGAATTGGCCGTGGCCATATTATTGGTACCATGAGAGAGCATCTGAGACTATATCTACATAGGGTAGAATTACATTAGTGTTTTTTAGGGGTCTCTTCTTGTTGTGCGTCAGTTGGTCTACAGTAATGATGCGGTCCTCGTGGGGGAACATCATGATGCAGAAGACTGAGGAGGCTATGGCAGACATGGCTTATGTGAGCATCCAAGACTTCAAGGTCTATGGGGACCATCTTTCCAGCCAAGCAAACTGAGACGTTTTGGTAGAGGCCGATGGGGGTCGAAGGACGACCGTCGTATGCTCAAATCATGATGATTGAGGGTTTTAGTTCGGGAGAACCTAACTTCTGCCAAACATTTTTAGACATGACACATGTGGATGCACCCACGTCTATGAAACATCGGTGGATAGTGATATTTTGCACCGACACTGGTATTTGGAAGGCGACCATGGAAGGAAGCCGAGGGGTGGCTTTTTCTAAGTCAAAATCCATTAGGCACGTATTGGCAAGGTCGATAGCGCCTAAAGCAAAAAGAAGGGCTTTCCGTTGTTTTAGGCATGACTGCAATACTTCCAAAGCTGACATAGCAGCGGGAGATTGAGCTAAATCATCCATGATTCTATAATTGTGGGCCACTTTGGAGTAGTTTCCTGCTCGCCTTTTAGGTCCCTTTGCCATTTTCAGAAATGTTTCTATAGGCATCTTCGAAATGGTCAAAGGTGCGGTCAGTGCACTAGTATTTTCCCCTGATGTACTAGTGTGTGGTGGGGTGTTGTAATTTCGATTCCATTTTTTGGAAAAACACCTCTTCTCCAGTCATGTATATTTCATGGCTGCTTTTCCTGAAATCGTCTGTATTTTGTTGGTGAGTGCTTATTGTCCCTTGGTTGGGGAAAGGTTCTTACATCATGGCTAGTTGCTGGGAAGATCTTCCTTGTCCTCAGTTACTCTGTAGCTTCTTCAACTTAGGGAGATAAGGACAGTGATGAGTATAGTGACTGTACTCACAACATATCGAACAAGAATGGTTTTTTCAAAGAGGTGGCCTCTTGCTCTGTCGTTGGGTATTGCTCGACTCCTAGTTTTGATTCTGGTTGGAGTTGCCTCTAGCCTAGGATCGCGGTGGGTGTTGTTGACTGCTGCCCCCCTGTCCAGGGTTCCCTTTTGGATTGTTTTTGGATTTTTTCTACACCATGTTAGGAGGGTAGTTCTCCTGATTATATTGGTGTGGTTGGTTTTGGGACAGATGCGCAAAGTTCACATGTGCATTGTTTTTCATAGGTGGGTCATGTGTTAGGGACTGAGCGTAATGCAGTACCTGGTTTGCACCTGACTATTGGAGGGAATTTCTTCCGTCAGTGTTTCTTTCTACTTACTAATTCCCCTAAGCAAGAGGATAGGGTCCTCCCTAGTGATATGCTGGCACCCTATTGGTCAAATTTTTCTTAGGCATATGATGACTTTGAAAATTGGGTTGAGGCACGTTCTGGATAGAACTGTATGAGTAACCAAGGTTTTGACTGTTGCTAGCTAGGTAACCGTGGGTCAATGACCCAATGAGTCCGTCTGCAGAGTTCGACGCAACTGGAAATTCTTGATAAGTTTGCAAGTGCGGGGCATTAGGAAGGATGTTATAAATGTATCCTAACTGTGTATAAATCAACTCAAGCTTCTGGGATTTGTTGATTGCATCCTCTTCGGATGTGGGATTTCGCTGCACCACATCCTTTGAAATCTCTGCCATAATATTTTTCAATAAAAAATCTAATAGAACCCAATCGTTGAGTTTAGCTTTACATAAACTGCGACACCGCCTTCATTCATGGAGATAGTCCAAGATGTGGATGACGGGGGTTTGTCTAAAATGAGTCAGTAATTCCATTCCGGAATCATGGTGAATAGGTAACTGAAAATATATAAGGAACGATGTAGCGAGGGTGCTAAAGGTTCCATGTGAAGCTGAGGGTTGCTCCACGTACCACTTTTCCGCTACTCCTATAAGAGTGCGTTGAAATAATCTCAATCGAATAGTGTCATTAATGATACTATTCGATGAGCACCATGGGTGAAAGGTCATGACATGATTACCTAGGTCTTCCGCTTGCTTGCCTTCGAACTTTGGTATATATGAAGGGAGCTTTGTAGGCATGAGATCCCTTGTAGGATCATGCATGATAGGTTCATTCGTCAGCTTGGTTAAATCAGGCAGATTCACTGAAGCTAAGAAAGGTGACTGAGAGGTTGATGTCATTGCAATGTGTGAAGACACAAAGTTCTGGTTAGAACGAGGGTTAGTTTGCGACGTACCCTGTTGTGTATTCAGTTGGTTTCCCGAATGGGACGCACTCCTTTTCCCTTTAGGGGTCGCGGGAGGAGTGGTATGTGGTGTGGTGTTGGGAGACTGACTAGGGTTCCCAACTACAGCTGCCCCAATAAAGGACGAAGAAATAATGGTGGCAGTGTTCCATATTTGACGCCTAAATGGCGAAAGACCTAGAACCCCTCCCAGTAATGGGGGGAGGTCGAAAAGATGCCTAGATCGACGAGGTTCCGTTGGGACCTATTAGGTGTCACCTAGGTTTGGTTTTGGAAAATTTTGAGAGGATAGAGTCTATGATCAAAGAAAACTTCTTGTCACATTCATAAAACAAAGCAAAAAATAAAATAAATTTCCCTTTAAATTAATCTATGTGATCAAGAAATAAAAAAAGTGGTTTTTGTTCATTTGCGTGTGATACTCAAAATCCTAGAAGACCTATGCATCCTCACACATTCAAAATTAACTGGGCCTTGAGAATTTTTCTTGCAAGTGATGGCACAACGTCCCATAAGAGCTGGCGATGCCCCCAGTCAGCCGAAGAGAATCCACCAAGGTAAGGGTAGAGGGTCTAGAGCTTGCCTGCACCGTCACCTATAGCCAAAAGGTTGCCCTAGTTTTTGGCCACTAAGAACCATCATCCCATGTGAGCGTTTGATTCTTGGGCTTCTAGGTAGTCAGCTAATAGTATCGAGTATCAACCGGGTCAGGTATCCCCAACTGATACTGTACACACTGCGCCTAAGCCTAACGCCCTCAGAAATGGGTTTCTGCCACACTTAGGTTTTCTTTTTTGTGGGCTGATATGTAGATTTGAAGCTCCCTAAATACACAACTTCTATGTTTCAATATGAAGTATCATCAAGGCGACTTATTGGATGTCTACCCCCTTGATCCTAACTTAAGTTATAAATTCTTTTATGGCCCCTATGGGGAGAATTTAGTGATTTTAGTTAAGTTAGTTTTAGGTGGCTTTGCTTCGATTAGTGGGTGAGTGTGTGTGAGAAAAAAGTGGACAAGCACATAGTTTGAACATGTGGATAGCGATGATCCGTTACAAAATCCCCTATTTAAACTATGTTGTATTGTTCCTGGCTCAAATGAAAAAAATGTGTGGATAATGGGCCGCTTTCAATAGGGAGATGGCGAATTGTGAATAGGTAGTGTTCATATGCTTACTTAGGATCACCGGAGGGTGCAAAGGTAGCAAAAATTACTTTCTCTTCTATAAGAAATTCAATCCTAGTCCCGAAATTCCTAGTGCAAAAATTGAACTAAACTAAAAAAATTTACACTAGAAAAAGAAAAACTAGTTATGCATGTGTGATCTTGGGCCACTTACTTGGGCTAGTTATCTAGGTGTGTAAGTACTAAAATTCGCAAAACATAAATTTTTTTGGAATGCAAGTTATTTTCCCCCCCTACTTAAACTATGTGTGAACTTTGCAAAAATAAACTTGAAGTAAAACTAACACTAAGCCTACAAAAAGTAGCTAAAAGTGAGCTTTAACAAGCTATGGGGTACCACAACTATTGCTAGCAGGTGTATTAGGGGCCGCCAAGCACCTTACAAGAAAGAAAAGATAGAAATTAGGGAGAAATTTCTCATTTTGTAATTTGCGCGCAAAAGGCTGAGACAAGCGCGCTCTCTGCACGTGGGTCAGGACTAAACGCACGCCCTATGCCTCTGTGAGGAAAAAATGCGCGCAAATTCTTGCAAGTAAAAATTTTAGGAGCTATTTTGCTACGGTCTGTCACTTGGGATGACCTAGGGACTGGAAGAGAAATTAGGGGAAACTCAGCTCCACTCCACGACACAGACAGAGGTCTCTACAAAAAGAAGGCACAACCACATAAACTTGGTAATAAAACGTTAGTGGAATCACCAATCCTGTTGTAGTGTGTTTAGTGCATGTATGTAAAAAATCACACCAGCTTAATGGGTGTGGTTTACCCCGTTAAGCTATCAGTAACAGGAAAAAAAAGAAGTGGAGTCAAGAAAGTTAGTGGAACAAGCTAGAATCAATAAGCATACTAGATAGAGGAAAAAGCATGCATATGTAAACTAAAACTAAACTAAAACTAAAAAAAAATAAACAGAAGCTTTGAAAAGAGTCAAACAACAACAATAATGCAAACGATGGCTCTAGGCCCCTCTTATTGGGCGTTGGTAGTAAGAAGAGTGAAACTTTACCCTCTTGCCAAAGGGCCCCTAGACAATGGTTCTAGGTCCTGATGCAAGGATTTTTTTATCCCAAGCTTTCCTTGGTGCAGTCTCCCTCTCTCTCTACTGTGTGGACTAAACTTTTTTGGTGGCCAAAAATTGAGTCCCCTTTATCTTCAGCTCTGGGTCACACACTGTCGGTGTTGCTTGGGAAATTTTGGCCAGCATAACAATGTGATCATCAATTCTTCATCTCATGGTGGCCTTTATATAGAGGATTTCAAATCCTCCTTTACCTCTCTTGGTACATGGAGAATGGTGACCCAAAAGAGGGGTATGATTCCTTTGTGTGCTCACATAGTGTCTAAGGAGGTGTTGGTGGCTATCCTTAGGCGGGTTCATGTAAGGCATCACTTGTCCTTTGCTTTGTGTGGTCCCTGATATTGACATTTCGCCACTCTCAAGAATGCGTGCATATCAGGAAAAAAAGTGCTCTTCACAAAGGATTATGTGCACAAATAGCATTTAGGAATAGTTTGAATTTGATTTTCCTCAGACCTTAGAGATTTTTAAAAAATTTTGAGATTCTGTAATGTCTTCCAGCCCTATAAATCCTTTGGCCTGGCATTAATTAATGTCATATTCTTCTGTACGATTTTCCAGTGTTAATAGGCCCCGACCCATGAGCCTAGCCCTCTAAACTTAAATCAATCAAATGAAATCATTCTTCTCATTTCATAAAATAATAATTGCGTACATCTCTAAAAGTTTCGATCCCTGAATAAAACAAAAAGATTCAATAGTTCACAACAATAATTCTGAATGGAATCAAGACTAGGATATACTAACTCTTCCTAGATCTAGCTCTGCTCTATTTATTCTACAGGGAATTTACCAACAACTCCCTAGAAAATGGTGATTGAGTCCACTGGACTCAAAGTAAACCAAGATTGAGTGCTCTCCTCTTTGAGTGACTCGGGTGCCTCTGGAATTCGAATTGCTGGAGATAATCCTTGGGGATCCTTTGGATACTTGTGGAATTCAAATTGCTGGAGAGAATATTTGGGATTCTTCATCTCCCTTTGAGGGTGGAAAATCCTCCTATAATTTATCCTTGTTGTCTCCTCCAATTCTTTGCAATAAAATCTTTATAAAAATTCTTAATAAATCATGATTTTATGCACTCAACCTTATATTAGGAACTTAGAGTATGTTAGCCTTGATCACCACTTGTGCTAGCATCATAAACCCAAATAATAATAAAAATGAAAGAAAAAGAGATCTAAGAAGGAAAAAAGGTGACTATTAACCCCTCCAAATATGTCTAATGATGGAGCTCATCACCTATGTCAGAGCTCGGTTCTGTATTGAAGCCGATGACTCGTCGCAGTTACTTCTCTGGTCGGGCTTTAGATGTGCAGTATAGGTCGAAGCTCCAACATCCATAAAACTTTGCTTTGCTTCCATAAATTCTTATTTTCCTTTATGAATATAAAAAATAGGAGCTTTCTCAACATTCTTTCTAACCCATTCACCTTTAGGTTCCTTCTTTTCCTCCACCTTATCACTTCCAATCACAACTCCACTTCTAGTAACAATACTCGGTCAGGGTTCATCAGTCCACCTTTTAGTAGTCATCACTTGTATATTCGATGTCAGCTATTGATTCTTTTTTTATTGGATATTTCCATAAGTACATGACATTCTTCAATTACATGGTCAAAGGATTTACAGTACTTACATGTCATTGTGGGGTTCTGGCAATCTCTTGCAAAATGACTGGGCTAGCCCCAATTATAGAAAATGATCTATCCACATACTCGACTAGATCCACCACCTCGACTCTTACTTGGTAACATCCTTGACCATTATGTTTTCCATTTCCCTCATGTCCATGCTCTTCTGCTTTCATTCAATAAGTGCCGACACTATGCTCCATCATTAGGTCATAATCCCGACAATTATTCTCATCATGTCCTACTGATTTACATCATTTGCAATATAGATTCCTTGGTGTCTGTACATATTTCTGTAAAAAGTAGTATTATTATGAATTATGTTGGCCTCTAGCCTTAAATATTTTTCACCATAGCATGGATCCTGCATTCAAAGGATTCGATGCTCCACCAGCAATGTAATCCCTGAAAATAGGGCACTCTTCCTTAGAATGGCCCTTGGATCTGCACTTCGTAAACCACACTTTTTCTCTAACTTCCTTGATTTTATTGATGTATTGTATTTGTAGGGTGAGGTTTTCCAAATGATTCTGAATCTATTGCATACTTGGATTACTATCTCCTATAGCTGAAGCTTCCAATTTCATCACAATCTCCAGAGCTTTGGCTTGAGTTCATATCTTTTGTTGCATCAATGGAAATATTATATGCGGTAGCAGCACAACTATAAACCATTCTTGATGTTGTTGCAGAGCTATGTCGAAGCTTACGTGATCCAATAACAACTTAAACCTTTGATCTAACTCCAAAACAGACTCAGTAGGTTTCTGTTTGATTTATTTCAACTCAGTGATACTGTCCCAACAACGCACCACTATTTGATGTCGTATAGCTAAAAAATAATGCACCAACACAGCGTTTATCTTGTCCCATCGTGATTGCTACCGGTTTGAATATGGGTTCAAGGCCGTAGGTTTTGTGATGTGATCTGCGTAATAGTAGCTGGCTGGTTGCAGAAAATTTGTGATGGGACATGGTACAGGAACTTCAACAGTATCTATTAAATCAGTCTGTACATAAATTCAACAGTATCTACTGTATGGGTAGTAAAATATGTTTGGGTTCCCATGGTAGCTAATTCCTTCTTAGGATTCCAAGCCTTGTATGCTTCTTCCAACCATTTCATTAGTTGTTTTACCATTTTTCTCATTTTCCTGCATTTACTGTTCATTTTTTAAAACTTAATCTCAACTGATTTTTCTTTTGGCAGGGTTTTGGCAGGAGAAGGAGTAGCAGTGGCATCGGGTTCAAGAATGGTTGTGCCAGTTCTAAGGTTGTCGGAAATGATGTTTTCTTCAAGCGTCCAAGATTTTATTTCAACATTGATGTCCTAACTAGGTGGAATAATATTTTCTTCAGGTGTCAGGGGAACTGTATCAATACTTGTGTCCCGATCTAATAGAACAGTAACCCCTGACTGGTTTCCAGACTCAGATATTCTCTCTATCTGGTCTTCCCTACTCACCCATTCATTATACGAGGGAGATAAAACCCTCACATCCTGCAATTCATCACAGGGAGGTAGGATTTCAGTATGGCCAGAGCTGCTAACAAAGGTAGACTAGTTCAATGGTCCCTCTGTTCCTTGGATTTTTCAGATGGTTTCCCATTTTCGCAAGATGCTCTCATTTTCTCTAGTAATTGAGCCATTTCTTCCTCGTAGTCTTGTAAAGACATATTTTTAGGGCTCAAAGGTGGTATATGGGATGATCCCGCCTCATCTGGAAATACAATGGTGTTTTTCCGTAGTTGTAACCTTTCATACCGTCTCTGTTTTCCTGGTTCTATGGTCAAAACATGGGTTATCTTCCCTCTTTCTCTCCTGGGTATGGCTATTATAGGGAGTTAAATTTCTGCTCTGTCAGGGTTTTCTTCAGGGGAAAGTATGGAAGGACTAACGAAGTTGTCCCATGTTAACTGATGTTTTTTTAACTCATGAATGATAATAAATTTAATCAAGCCATGGTGACTGAAAATTGCTTGAGGATTTTTAGCTCTTCTAATTCGAACAACAGTATTATGCATTACAGAATTTAGGAAAAAGGGAAAATTAACCGAAATTTTTCACTTGAGAATAGCTAATAGTTTAATTTGATGGGACTTTACCACATCCTGGCGTCTGTCACATGTGATATATCTTTGAATGAAGACTGCCAATTCTTTCCAAGGCTGTTGCAAGGATGTAAGATTAATACCTTTCCCTTTTCGTTCCAGTGGCTCGCCTGGGTCCTGGTACACTCAAATTTCTTCTTGTAGAAGGATGTGTTTATCAGTCCATTTTTCTCCTTCTATTGGAAGTTCGAAGACCTCAGTGATGATTTCTTCGGAGACTAGTATGATTCTTCCTTTGATTATGTTATGCCCTTCCCACAGGTTTTTCAAGAATTCAACTGATGTCTCTGTATTAAACCCTTGTATTCTATGTAGATATGGAATCTAGCCAGCTTGCTGGAGAATGGTGCGATCTGATTCTGAGGCTTGAAAAATTGTGGGTTCATTGTAGAGAGAATTTCCACCCATGGCTACTGTGTTTTTAGAACTGATTTCTACTTCTGCATGTGTTTCTTTCATCTTTGTTAGTTAAAACATCATAAACACTACATGTGGCTTTTATAAAATATATTATTAAAAATATCATGTAAATGCAGTGATTCTTTCGTCCAATCAGCATATCCGAAGGGAGTCGCATGGTTAATTCACATGCTTATTCATTATGAATATTCGTACCCCCTCCAATGAGATAAGGGCGTCCATAGCCTTAAAGCTCAAGAAAAGATAAAATATGGTAACAATCATGAATGAAAATGAAGTAAAGGTTAGACTTTGGTAACCATGACAACTGTACATCAAGTGGAAATGTCCGAAGAAGGGGAGAAAGGTGGAGTAGAAATTATTATGAAAAAGATGTCCTATTTTAACGACATAGTATGATAGAAGCATGATAGGTGAAAAATTATGATTGATGCTGTCATCCCTTAATTCAACATGAAAATATAATTTACTGATAGTTAATTATGTGGGTAGGTAGTGATAACACTTATTAAAGTAGTGCATTTATTTTCAGGAATGGATCAATAGGAAACATGGCATATAAAAGTAATTGGCTATTTTTAGAAAAATAATTTGATACCACAAGCAGAGCCACTTCTTCTAGTAGGCACCCATAGCCTCGATAGGGTTGCTATTTTAACCCAGAAATGAGCTAGAATCCTCTATTTCAAAGTAGACATTTTTCTTGTTTTATGGAGAGACCACTATGCTGGTGTGGTGGTCAGATAGTCATAGTTCCATTCACAAGGATTTTAACAGAGTGATCAGGTCGACTCCTGATGAGACCTCCTGTCCTTCAAGAAGGTAACTACCCTGGGGTGTTGGCCATTGTGGGAATGTCACCTGTTAAACCCTCATGATCATGGTAGGTTGGCTCGTGATGAGACCCCCTATTCTCTCTTCTTAAAAAAAATTCACATAGACATAATATTTTTCTTTTTATTTATAAATGGAGGGAGGCTCATTAAATCCTTAAGAGTTAGGGATGGTGTAAGAAGTAAAAAGAATTCCAATACAATTAACACTCTTATTCCTATGTCCTCGTGTCAAAGAGAATTACTACTTAAGAGTGTAAAACGATATACCAGCATAAGACTACGGAAATGAATTGTGTAATAATATCTTTGAACAGGAGATATCCAGCCCTTCATTATACAGATAAACCATGTCAACTTCCGAAGTAGAGATTTCCATCAAAATTTCAAAATATCATAATATTAGTAATATCATTTCTTTTATCTTCTTCAGGTGCCAATCCTTTTCTTAAAATGGTTTTTATGGCGAGGATGTGTAAAGGAAGAGTGGACATTCGAAAATAAATCATCAAAACACAAAAAAAAATTGAAAAACAGAGAAAGAAAAGAAAAAAAACATGCTAGAAAATAAATCAATCGTTCAATTGGATTGCACAGCAGTTGTTCAATGAAATTGAACAACAACTGTTCAACAAAAGTAAAATCACGCAACAAAAGAATAGTTGTTCATTTGAATTGAACGACAGTTGTTCAATTTGATTGAAGAGCAATTTTTCAATTCGATTGAACAAATGTTGAATGGTTTGAACAACATAAATAAACACAATAAAAAAACACAACTGTTCATTCGAATTGAACAGCAGTTGTTCAATTCGATTGAACAGAATCTGTTCAATTCGATTGAACAACAAATTTTCAATGGATTGAACAAAAAAAATAAAATCACACAACAAAAAAAAAACTTCATTTGAATTGAATGGCAGTTGTTCAATTTTATTGAACAACAACTGTTCAATGGTTTGAACAGAAAAAATAAACACACTAAAAACACAACCATTCATTTGAATTGAATGGAAGTTGTTCAATTAGATTGAAAAAAAACTGTTTAATTGATTGAACAACAAAACACACAAAATAAATAAAAAATAAAAGAAAAAGAATGCAGTTGTGAGCATCAAAATAATGGAAAAAAGAGATGGAATTATTATGTACAACAATGAGAAGAACTATAAATTGCAAGAAACATATATACAATATTTACAAGAGGAAATAACAAATTTTTATGAACTTAAAGTTGTCAGGCCGTCATCCCCTGTAGCTAAAATTTGGATGGTGGGGTCATCACGCACCTACTAGTAGAAAGAATCTTTCGTAAGTGGCTTATGATAGAGGCACACTTAGTGTCCATTGACTTGAAATATGGAGCCAAATCCATCTATGGTGGTCAAGGTAATGGTACCGTTGTTATGTACTTCTTTAATTTCGTATGGCCCAAGCCACCTTGTTTGTAACTTACCCAGGAAGTCTTGGAATATGAAGTCATAGAGGAGTGCCCAATATCCATTCTGGAATGTCTTATTTTTGATGAGGTTGTCATGCCACTTAGCTCATTGTTGTTGAATATTGCAGTGTGCTATAAAGCAATTACCATGCCTCATAAAATTCATTTATTTTTTGGAGTCTTCTAACTTGGGCCTCCATCAAATCCAACCCCACTTCCTGGGTTGTTCTCAGAGTCTTTATTTAAAATTCAATAAGAAAAATTGGTTCCCTTCCAAATAGAAGATGGTACGGAGAATATCTGGTGGTGTTTCACCACGTTGTGCGATAAGCCCACAAGGCCTATGGCAGTCTAGTAGCCCAATCCCGGCGATGTGTTGAGACTGTTTTAGTGAGAATTTCCTCAAGGACTTTATTGGTGCTTTCGACCTGCCCGTTCGCCTACTGGTGGTAGGGAGAGGTGACTCTATGGCTGACATGGTGGTTCTTTAGAGTGGCCGTGAATTTATTTCCCACAAACTGTGCCCCTCCATCAGTTATCACTTCCCTAGGTACTCTGTACCGCACAAATAGCTCAAAAATAAAATTGATCATAGATCCTTTTGTAGCTCTCGACAAAGCCACTATTTATACCCACTTCGTCACATAATCTGTGGCAACCAGTATGTAGGTATTCTGATTCGATGGCAGTTTGAATGGCCCAACAAAGTCTAGAACCCACCATTCGAAATGTTCTACTACCAACTGTGGTTGCAATGGCATCTCGTCAAATTGGCCAGGGAGGCCCATTCTTTGGCAACTATCGCAGGCTTGGACATATTTCTTGGCATACTTAAAAATTGTAGGCCAATAGTAGCCCATTTGTAATAATTTTTTTCCCGTCCTGCGATCTAAAAAATGGTCACCACATGGTTCATCATGACAGACCCTTAAGATGTCGTAAATTTCATCTTATCGGATGCATCTGCGTATATGCATATCAGATCCTGTATGGAAAATATATCCACTGATACAAGAGAATTTAGCATTGTGCTGAACAATCATCTTCCATTCCTTTATTGTCAAGTGCCTTGGCAACTTTCCTATTGCCAGATAATTTGAAACATCTGCATACCATGGCATTTTTACTGCTGCAGCGAACAAATTCTCATCAGGGAACTGATCATCCACCGCTAGTGGTTCATTTGACTTTGGAACTCTAGATAGGAAATCTGCAACTATGTTCTCCTTTCTTGGGCAGTCATTGATAGTTATGTCAAACTCCTGTAAAAGAAACAACCAATGAGACACTCTTCCATTTGTAATAGGTTTATTAGATAAGTATCTAATGGCACAGTGATCGGTATACTGGAATACTTGATATCAAGTTATATAATGTCTAAATTTACTAATAGCATAAATGAAAACAAATAATTCCTTTTAAGTCACTGTATAGTTCAATTCGACAGGAGTCAGACTCTTGTTGATATAGTAAATAACATAGGGCTTCTTATCCTCTTCTTGCACAAGAACTGCCCCTATCGTTGTATTGGATGCATCCGAGGAAATGTGAAAATGAAGCTCCCTATTAGGGCTGCATAAGACTGGTGCAGTTGAGACCAGTTTCTTCAAATCTGAAAAAACAGTGTCACATTTTTCAGACAAATAGAATTCAACATTTCCAGTTAATGCATACAAGGGTGCAGGAATTTGTGAGAAATGATTTATAAACCTATGGTAGTGCCCTGCATATCCAATGAAACTACGTACCTTTGTCTGAGTACAAGTTGTTGCTAATAAAATAATTACCTCTACCTTTGGCGGATCTACTTGTATTCCAGCTGCAGAGATGTAGTGTCCTAGGATCACTCCTTCGGTCATCATCATGTGACACTTTTCATTGCTCAAACACAATATGGTAGAAATCCATCACTCCAATAATTTTTCTAGTGCTTGTAGAGCCTGATCAAAGTCATTTCCATATGGAGTAAAGTCGTCCATGTAAACCTCGAGCCCTTCATTTATTAAATCAGAAACAATGCTGAGTATGGCCATTTGAAATGTTACTGGGGCATTTCATAGTCTGAAAGGAAATACCCTATAGGCGAATGTACCCCAGGGGAAAGTAAAGGTCATTTTATCTTGGTCTTCAAGGGCTATATGGATTTGATTGTAACCAATGAAACCATCAATAAAAGAGAAGATTCGATTTGCTGCCAATGTTTCAAGGACTTGATCAATAAAAGGGAGGGGGGAGTGGTCTTTTTGTGTTGCTTTATTCATTTCTCTGTAATCCACACAGATTCACCACTTACCATTTTTTTTAGGAATGACTACTAGAGGAGAGACCCATTTGCTGTCTAAAATAGGATAAATGAAGTTTACATCTAGAAGATTTTATAATTCATCTTTTACAATGTCTTTTAGATGCGGGTTGAACCTACATTGAGGCTGACGAATAGGTCAAGCATCCTTTTTAGTATAAATGTGATGTGTGAATAGTTGAGGATATATACCCTTCATGTCTGGGTAGTCCCAAGCAAAGGCTCCCTTATATTTTTGTAAAATTTTAACGAGCTTTTGCTGCTGGTTACTATGCAGACTACCATTGATATTTAAAAATTTTCGTGGCTTAATTTCAATTGGCATGTTGTTGCAAACAAAATTTGTGGGTATGTGTTGGTCATCAATTTTTTCTAAGGGGTCCTCATGTGCTTCTTTATCAAGAGCTGATTTTAACATTTGGCACTTTAAATTTTATGAAGTAGATGGTTGGCTCAAGAAGTTATTGATTACATCGTCTTCAGTTTGATCTTTGAATTCAAGTGATTCAACTATTGTATGTGGTGAATGGATGTTTTGTACCCAGTATGTATGTGGTTTTTTATGAATATTTACAGTGGGAAGAATTGGTTTGGCAGGGGGGGGGGTATATGGCAATATTCTTTATGGCATCACCTCTAGCAATGGTCATGCTTCCTGTTCGACAGACTATGTAAGCATCAACCATCACTAACCAAGGTCGTCCCAATATCAGGGGATGTCCATCAAACCTAATTTTTAGGTTAATAACTAAAATGTCTCTCGGGTACTCCCATGAGTCCAAAAAAACTGGTATGTCCTGTAATATACCTTCTGGTTTGATAAAAGATCTGTCAGCAATTTCTAGCAATGTAGATGTGGGTTCCAAGGCTGTTATACCTAGCTTCTCATAGGTTTCTATAGTTAAGATGTTAATGTATGCCCCAAAATCAACTAATGTGTTCGAAAAGGAGTGGCCAAAGATCTGTACTATTAATATTGGGTTTCATGGATCCTCGTATTTTATTGGTGTTTCTTTACCCAAGAGTAAGTCTGAAGTGCTCCCACTACATGAAAAGTTGGTACAGTCTTTGCTTTCCTCGCTTGTTTTTTTTTCGCACAACTCTTTAATTATTTTTGTATATATAGGAATGTCTTGTATAGCCTGTAGGAGAGGAATTTTAATGCAAATATTTTTTAATTCCCCTAGGAGATCAAAATCTGAAGAGACTATTGGTTTAGGTAGTGTTAATCTCTCAGGGAATGGAGGAGAGGAAATAATAAGGTTTTCAGGATCTTTTAGGTCAACTATGTCCCTCCCTTGCTCTATCTCTATTCCCATAGGTGAATTGATCATTCCTAGGGGTCACTTCCATTTTTTAGAAAAAATTGAAATCTTTGAAGTGGAGGCAAGCCATTGGGACTAATATGGATTGTTTTTCCAGTAAGGGGGAGAAAAGTGAAAACTTGACCAAATATTACCTGAAGGGGATTGTGTTGGCCAAGGAGGCATGGGAAATGATTGGGATTTCTAGACATAAAAAGGTGATTGGCCCTGCCATGATGTTCAAGGGTTCTGTTGATTAAATTGTGGAGGAGAAAAGAATTGATATGGGTCTTGTGTCATACCTGTTCGTTCTTGCCACTCCCGACATTGATTCATTATATACATAGGTTTTGTTTCTTCTTCTACTTCTGTAAAAACCGCTTCCAACCCTAGGATTGAAGGGAAATGGTTAGTGGCATGGCTGATAGCAGTTTGCCCTGCTAATACCCACATTCTCTATCTCTATGCATATAAAAATGCATTCAACAAATTTTTCCCCAATCTAAAATCTCTTTCTGGAAAATTCATAAACTTTGCGGAAGCACTTTTCTTCATTTACTATTTCTATGGTGAAAACCATGACCAAAAACACTTCCAAAAACTTTCAAACTCTTATGCGGAAGCCTTTACTTTTTAATCTTCAAAGAAGATTACTTTCACTTTTAATACATGACTATAAATCCCATAAATCAAACTTCATATTTGTAACTCATTCATTTCTATGGTCAAACCTCAATTAGACCTCACAAATGGTTATGGTCACACTTTATCAACTTCATCTCTGATTTATAATCAAACCCATCTCACAATATTTATATGCGATCAAACCCAATGTTCAAATTGTGTTTAAAACCCAACTCAAAAGTTTCATATTTATTAACTCAGACTTTATGTTATAAAATTAACATAATTTTATAAATTACCATCCATCAATCACCAGCTACACATATCTCGAGGCTTCATTATGAACCATATCATATGGTCCACGCCGTCCATCCATAATTGAATCCAACGACTTATATTTTATCATCCTCCAACTCGACGAGCACCACCGTTGATCTACAGCTAATCAACCCATGCACAATTTCGATATGCAGAAACCGTTGGATCTTCATAACCTTCCATCGGATGGTTATCGCATCGAGTTGAACCCGACTCTTTAACATTCAATTGTTATGCAACAAAATTAGTTTTTAAAAACCCACTACTGTTACGTTTCAACCAATTAGTATTATCGCATTCAATTTGGAAATACCACTTACCATTTTTAAGGAATGCGAGACCATCGGTTTGGATTGTCAAAATCGCTTCAAATGTTCTATCGAACTCATGTTTCCGTCCACAACTCTACACCCTCGGTTCCATACTCCATTCCGTTGTTGTGTTAATTTCATAGTTCGAATACAATTGGCCATCTCCGTATATTCCAAACTTGTGCTTATGAACTTACGCTCTTCTGCTCTCATTTTTAACTCTGCTTCAAACCTTCCACTACACATCTCTGCATACTCGAGTCCAAACTTGTGCTTAATAACTTATGCTCCTCCTGCATATTCAAAGTTCATTTGATTTCATTATACTCGAATTCGAACATAATCAGGTTCCATCTTATTCTTCAACGTGATTTGCTTCACACCGAAGCCATTCCAACAAACAGAATCTTACTTTTTGACTCTTTCATCAACCCTTTAACCTAGTTTGTAAGGAACTACGGTTCCATTCTTGTAGATTCCACAATCAATTTACACCTTCTTTGATCCAAGGTTTTACTCCACGGATTCTACATAACAGAATTCGAAAATCCAAAATCAAATTCAACCTCGTGTATCACTTTCTGAATTCTGAATTTAGATTCAGTCCTTCTCTTGCATCAACGATCCTTTTAGTGATCGTTGATTGAAATTAGTCAATTGCACATTTATTCAATATATCAAAATGTATACATATATTTATTCAATCCAATTCAGACCTGTCTACAACAATTATATCGATTTCTCATTTAAAAGCAGAACATCATCTAAAACCCTATCACAGAGTTCAATAAATCAATGCACATATATCTCAGTAAACATATTCTTCATATATACATCTTAACCAAATTACAATTGTTACTGGCCTGATCTTCAATCAATGGCCCTTTCTAAAATTTCCCGTAGGCTTACAAACAGAAACTCTGTTTGTCCACAGTGCTACTCTACTCCTGTCTGCTACTTGATCTCCTTTTTTCCTTTTAGGCGTATTACATTTATACAAATTATGATGAACCAATTTAGGTTCAATTCCTTCAATAACTCAACAAAATCCTCAAAATCCGCAAACTCCTAAAATATAGATTCTATCCCTAAAATATTGAAACTGAATCTAACTTAGGATTTAAAATCAATTCCTAAATATCTCAAATCTAAACTATCTGATTTCCCTCATGTTCTCCAATCATTTGGGAACATTTAAAAAATCCTCACAATAATTAATATCTCTCATTAATTAATTAAAATCACTCAAAAGCCCATTAATATTTACATAAAAATATATATTCTTTCAAAAACATAAGACCCCCTATGTTTAATAAAATACAAAGTATTTTCCGAATCTAATGCCCCTGCATCAGCAGTCCTTGGTACAAATAACACATGTCTAGACCATGTCTAATGGACACTCCCACTAGCTATGCTTCTTCCGACATCGTGGGGAAAAAATAGCCAAGTTCTATTCTGATGAAGCTTGCTTCTTCTTGGCTTGTAGAACATCTAGCTATGTTTTGAGGGTGCCTAAGATATTTATTTTAAAATCTTCTAAAAGATTACTGAATTTTGATTTGGTCACATTTCCACCTGACTGTTTACAATTCCTTGTAACTGAATCTCGTCCGGTTGACCTGCTTTTCATATTACCTCGAGAACACCTAATGCACAATGAAATAATATCATCATATTCTTCTTGATAGATGTCCCATTTTCCCATTATATTAAATGTTTCAACCCATTCTTCATTCATTCCTTTAATCATTATTACTTTTAAAATATCTGTAGACAGTCTAGTATATGGAGATATTTGCAAATTATATTGAAATATTTTAAGGTATTCTTCTAATGTCTCATTGTCTTTTGCAGACATATTGAAGGTTTCGTCTTTTAGTTCTCGAGTCCGGCAGTAGTCTTGATATTTGTTAAGAAAAATGATTTTCATTTGATCCCAACTATTAATGGTTCCTCCACTGAGCCCCATAAACCAACGTAATGTTGTCCCTTTGAAAGTAGAGAGAAATAGTTTCAGTTTCTGAGGGTCAGTGGTGTAGTCATATCCCCTACATAAGACATCAGATTCAAATAAAATGCATCCGGATATTCAAAGGTTAGCCCATGGAAGGTGGGGATGTTTTGTAACAGATCAATAGATTTGATAGGGGAATTTGTGGCCAGATCAACAATGGGATACTCCAATGTTGATTTCTGTCTCTAGTTTTGGTTGTGAGCCATCTGATCAAAGATGTGCCAATAATATTCAGAGATTTCTTGATTTGGGAGGATAATTTGAGTGGAATTAGGGAGTGGATTTGGAGGAGGCCTTGTATCACTTCCTCGATATGGGATACTGCATGTCTTTGTCTCAACTACTATCTGAGCAAGCTCTAGAGTTTTTACTTGTATTGCACTCCTAGTTTCTCCCTCTCCTTCTTACAAATTGCAAGAATTTCCCTCTCTCAAAGGGTCGTGACTTAAGTGTCCTATAGTATGAAGGCTTTGTTCATACCCTTATGTTTCGCTGTGAATCTTGGCATGGGCTGCAGATGATGAGGCTGTTGCCTGAGGGACTATATGGGACTCTATGTAGGAATGGTTCAAGTACCTACGGATGCCTGGGATTCAGCCTTCTTAATGATTTCGTCTATATATGTTGTTCTGCCAAGGACCACCGATCCCTTGGTTTTTGTGGATTTAAGTGGGGGGTTTTGATCTAATTCTATCTTTTGATTCCTAGTCATAAAAAAGAAACACCTATCCTATTAACCTCTACACAATTGTTGAGAAGCGGGCTGGAGAGAAAGCATTTTTCTTGCTAGTATGTAGGTTCTTACCTCTCATTTTCAATACCCAATTATTTCAAAGAAAAAGGAAAAAGAAATAAAATACGTCACTCTTAAACACTCTCCCCGACAACGACGCCAAAATGTTGAATAAAAAAGGTGATTGTTTTAAGGGTAACCTTAATGCTTTACATAAATTATCAACCCAGGGAAAGTCTTGTTATTTCAAGAGTGTAAGAAAAATATATGCAAGTGACATCAGAGGTTAACTACTCTAGATAGTTGTAAGAAATATTATCTATTTCTCAAATTTCAATCAAACCAACCTGAAAGTGAACTATGAAATAATTCAAACCAATCAAAGGAGAAAATTATGTTTTAAGATTACGCAGAAATAAACACTCAAGGCTGAAATAAAGAATAGATTGCAATTGAACAACACGCTTTGATGAATTGAACAACTACCTAAATGAATTGGACACCAATCCTAATGAATTGAACAACAATCAATTATTATATATTTTGCAATGGAACTATCTATTAATCAACTAATAGCATCATTGAGAATTAAGCATCAAACCAAAAATTCACTGTTACGATGGAACGATTCAAGAAATAACTGTATGCAGAATTGAACAACAACCACGCTGAAACGAGTCTAGCAAATATAAAAGTGTCACTTCCTGGTAAAAGAACATTAATGATAAATATAAACTATTGAGAAGGAAGTTATAACATATCACGCCTGTGATTAACCAATTGAATGATAATGCTATGAAACGAAAAGGATAACTGAAAATGCAAGTTCCGTAAATAAACGTATAACACAGAATATTAGGAGAACTCCCACGGCTGGTCCCGAAGCCTCTAGAAGCCTTCTCCTAAGGAATACTCAAAATTTGTTTACACTGAAAATGCCAATTTCATAATTAATAAATAGAGAAATACATTAGCACAAACTTGACAATTCTGTCTTAATACGTTTATTACAGGAAAATTATAATACATGAATATTTTTTCCGTCTCTTTCACCTCCAGCCTTTTATAGCTTAAATGTGAAATAAAACATATTAACGAATCCTCCCCATCAAGAGATCCTGCAGCTTCATGGCTATCAATTGAATACTCCGAGAGTAGGCATGCCTCTACATCTTCTGTTGATTCATAGGAGCCAATATGATTCCGTTTGCTTTCCTTGTTTGTTGTCATTTGGTCATCCTGGTCAGCAGTTTGGATGTTTTTCTTCCCTATCAATAAATACAACGACAAATCAATTTTATGCTATTAAACACACCTTTTATGAATAATTCATTCTACCTTACTTTTCCATTATTTTACTTTACTTTATTGCTAAGATGAAGGAAAAATATATAAAAGTAAATGAAAAATTGTGGTGAATATAGGGGTAAAATGTACCTTCTCCTCGGCCCAACACATATATCTAAACATAACATTTCAAACCTTTATATACTATTACATCGTAGGGCTAGGTTATGAAACCAACTCCAAAAATAGAATAAAAGAGAGATCAACGCCCTAGGAATCAACCACTTTGAGAGGGAAACCTCCTTTGCATTACATAAATGAACAATTCTTGGATGATACAAATGACAAAACCTCCTTACTATATATAGGAGTCCATGGGGTCACAATATAATCCTAGCTAGCAGAACAATAGGGGCACAACAATAAAAATAGTGGCTTTTGTGGGGCACAATAATAACAATATCGGGGCTAGAGGGGTACAACAATAACAATAATACGGCTACACTAACAACAATAAGGGACTACACTAGTAATATCGGGACCTAACATGCCCCTCTCCTTCAAAAAAGTTTTGTCCTCAACACGTGAGTAGCTCTGGATGCTTCTTTATAAAATTCTCATCCTCCCATGTCGAATCTTCAGTGGTTGAGTTCTTCCACTTGATGAGATACTCTGAAATTGATTGATTTTTTAGCTGCCAATTTCTTGTTTCCGTGACTGCTTCAGGTTCCAATATGATTTTTTCTTCCTCATCAAGTTCAGGAAATATTGTTTGAGTTGGAATTTTGTCACCTATAACCTTCTTTAAGCATGAAGCATGGAAAACTGGGTGCACTCGAGAAGAAGCATGGAGCTCCAATTTGTAGGCCATATTACCAATCTTTCGCAACACCTTGTAAGGACCACAGTACTTTGGTGATAATTTATTATCCTTCTTAGCTTTCTTGAGGGAAATTTGTTTCTATGGTTGTAGCCATAAAAATACCTGGTCTCCTACATCAAAATTTCTCTCATTGCAATGTTGATCTGCCTGTTATTTCATATGATTTTGTGCCAAATTTAGGTTATCCTTTAAGAGTTAGAGAACTTTTTTTTGATGCTCGATGTGATCTTCTACTTCTCGAACCTTAGAATTTTCTCTTAAATATGATGTGATGGACAGTGGATGATATCCATAAAGTGCCATATATGGGGTCTTTTTATCTGTAGTATGGAATTAAGTGTTATACCACCATTCAGCGAGAGGTAACCACTTGACCCATTGTGTTTGTTTATCAGATACAAAACAACGAAGATATCCTTCCAAAAATTTGTTCACTACCTTAGTTTTCCCATCGAATTGAGGATGATATGATAATCTATGAGCTAGTTGAGTACCCAAGCAAGAAAATAATTCTGTCCAAAAATTTCCAGTAAAAATGTGATCTTTGTCACTTACAATTATCTTTGGGTTTCCATGTAGCTTTTGAATTGTTTCCATAAATGTAGTAGCAATTGTACTTGCTTTAAATGGATCAGATAATGCACAAAATTGTGCATACTTGGTAAGTCTATCAACTACCACCATGAAGACACTCTTTCCTTTGGACTTAGTTAAACCTGTGATAAAATCCATTGAAAGCTCCTCCTAATGTTGACATGGAATGGATAAAGGCTATAGAAGACCCGAGGTATTAATTGTCTCAACATTATTTTTCTAGAAAACCAAACATTCTGCCACAAACTTTTGAATATCAAATTTAAGGCCATCCCAAAAAAAATATTTCTTCACCTTGTGGTAATTTTTTAAAAATCCTGAGTGTCCTCCTAAGGGAGAGGTGTGCAATTCCAAAATAATCTTTTGTTTTAGTAGGGAATTCTTACAAATATATAAGTGATCTTTGTACCATAAGGAATCAATTTTCCAACTAAATGTATCAAATGTACTAGGATCTTGCTGAAACTTTTGAATGAGTGTCCACACTTATTCGTCATTATTCCATTCATCCCTTGCTTCGGTTACCCAATCTGGTTGGATAATAGAAATGGCACAAAGAAAAGCTTCCACCTCTTCATCCTTTCTTGAGAGTGCATCTGCAACAAAATTTAGCTTCCATTTTTTGTAGATGATTTCAAAGTCATAACCCAACATCTTTGTGATCCATTTTTTCTACTCTTCTGAAGATAGTCTTTGTTCCAAAAAGTATTGAAGACTATCATGATCGGTTTTTACCTTGAAGTGTCTTCCCATTAGGTAAGGTTGCCATTTATTTAGTGCATGTAGTATTGCTGACATTTCCTTCTCATAAATAGCTTTATGTAAATACTTTCCTTTTATTGGATGAATTTCAAAAGAAACGGGTCTTCCTTCCTGCATTAAAACAACACTAATTCCATTTCCCGAGGCATCACATTCCACAATAAAGGTTTTCTGAATTCTGGCGTAGCTAAGACTGGTGCTAGGCACATTGCCTCTTTAAGATATTCAAAGGCCTTAGTTGCTTTGGGAGTCCATGAAAATGCATCTTTCTTCAATAACGTTGTTATAGGTGCTGCTATTCTCCCATAATTCTTAACAAACTTGCAATAATACCCTGTAAACCCAAGAAATATTCGCAAGTACTTTATGGTTGTGGGGACTTTCCATTCCTTAATGGATTTAATTTTGTTAGGGTCTACCTTAACACCCTCATGATATACAATATTACCAAGATATTCCACCTCTTGTACTCCAAAGAAACATTTGGAGGTTTTTGCATATAATTGTTTCTCCTTCAATAGTTTGAGCACCCTGTCAACATGTTGAACATGATCCTTCCAAGACCCGTTGTAGATTAGTATATCATCAAAAAATACTAGCAAAAATTTTCTAAGGAAGGGTTTGAAAATGGAATTCATCAACCCTTTAAATGTAGAATGTGCATTGGTAAGGCCAAAAGGCATGACCAAAAATTGATAATGACCCTCATGAGTTCAAAATGCAGTTTTCGGAATATCTTTGGTCTTCATTCTAATTTGATGATATCCTGAACGAAGAGATCCAACTTAGTAAAATAAATTTCTCCATGTAATTCATCCAATAATTCATCAATAATAGGAATGGGAAATTTATCTTTAATAGTTAGCTTATTGAGCTCCCTATAATCTGGACACATGCACCATGATCCATCCTTCTTGTGCACCAATACTACTGGAGCAGAGAAAGAACTTTGAGTAGGTTGAATTATACCAACCTCTAACATTTCTGCAATCATACGTTCAATTTCACTCTTTTGGACATAAGGATATCTGTAAGGCCTGATGTTTGGAGGAAAAATTCTTGGAATCAAATGAATAGCATGATCATGATCACGAATAGGTGGAAGTCCTTTGGGAGTTTCAAACACCTTGGAATGATTGTCCAAGACTTTTTGGAGATATGGAGAAATAGATGATTTTGATGTTGGAACTTCTAGTGAGCATAAGTGTGCAATTACGCCTCATTGTTATTTATTTAGAATATTTTTTATGACATTAGAGCTTATTATCTATCTTGGCTTCCCTGCGATACCCCGTAATTCAACTTCCTTTCCTTCTGAAAAAAAAATCAAGAAAATTTCTTGAAATTTAAAAGCTACCATCACTTGAATATTGTAACCATTGTACCCCTAGTACAACATCAACACCTCCCATTGGAATGGAAAGCTTTGGACTATTCAATAAATATTCCCCCATGTTTAGCTTGATATTATGGAATTTTCCAGAGAAATTTATAGTTCCCCCATTTGCAACCATCCCTTGACACTCTGGTGTTGGGTATAGGAAGAAATTCAATTCTTTGGCTACCTTACAATGAATAAAATTATGGGTACTACCCAAATCAATCAACAATATTACCTTTTTATTCTTGATATGTCCTTCTATCTTGAGAGTTTGAGGAGTGGTAATTCCTGCCAATGCATTACAGGATATAGTCAGAGCCATTTCTTCTTTCTCTAGGGTTGGTTCCTGGTGTATATCCTCTTCTTTGAAGTTTCTTGTTCATTTTCTTCCTCCTCTTGACAATCTATGTAAAATAATTTCTTCTCAGCGCAATTATGTCCTTTAGTGTATTTGCTATAAAAACTGTAGAAAATCCCCTTTTCTCCTTTTTCTTCCAATTGTTATGGTGTCAACCTTGTAAGTTGTGGAAGTCTAGAGTAGCAACACTTCCATCTTTATAGATGTGAGTGGTAGGATTCTTTTTCGCCATAATTTTACATTCAATTTTTCTTGCCAAACTGAATGCCTTCTCGAATGAATCAGATTCCCAAAGGAAAACATCATGTTGGATGTTATCCTTTAAAGTCCCTATGAAGACATCAATCATATTTTCCTATGGAATATTAGTTACCCTTATATTTAATTTTTGGATGTCCTCAATGTGATCCACCATTGAACCATTTTGTTTGACATTTATCAATTGGCTAAAGAAGGTGTTACTCTTTATATCCTCATAATGTGCTATCATTTCTTCTGTAAAAGTTTACCAAGGGAGAATTTTTTTATGGGAGCAAAGCGATCGATACCACACAAATGTAATTTTTTCTAAATACAAAGTTGCAATGTGTAACTTTTGTGTGTTCTACACATTATTGGGATCAAAATATTGCTCCATTTGTAGTATCCATGTTATAGGATACTTGCCATCAAAATTACTCATATCGATCTTTGGAATATGGTAGGTCTTCAATCCAAAATTAGGGTTTATGAAATCACGATTAACATTTATTTTTTTCTCATCATGAGTTTCCTCTACTATATTTTCTCCACTAGGAATCATTTCTTGTATCAACTTTTCAAACCTTCCATGTTTGCTTTTAAATAATTCTTCATGTATTCCATGTTGTATTTCATTTTTTCTTCCATTTCATCCATCCTAGCTTCCACGTCTTTCTTCAAACCATCCATCTTATTTTTCACGCCTTTATTCAAAACTTCCATTTTATTTTTTGTTGCTCTTTGCGAGAGAAAAATTTGTTGCACTTTCTCTTGTAATTTTGATATATCATGTTACACTTATTCCTCTTCATGAGTCATAGTAGAGCCTTCTCAAGGCTTAATGGGTGTTGAATTATTTTTAGGGGCATTTTAGAACCCAATACTGATATCTATGCTTCAATATTCCATTGGAATCACTTCAAACTAATTTTTCAAACAAGACTTATGAAATTTGAAAAACAATACACAAATTTTTCTTTCTTTTGCGGAGCTTGATATTGAAACTGGTGTATCTCTATAATTTCGGATCCTTGAGATTTTATCTTTGGTAATTTAGTAGCCTTCTGAATCTTATTTCCAATGCCACATGTTTAACCTGATTTTGATTCTTTAAGACAAAGTTATGCCCAATCTCCCACAATAGCCTAATTATGGACTGCTTCAGTAGAGAAAACTTGTATGTCATGCCATGTGTCACTGTTTTCTCTTTTGGGTCTAAACTTGATGCACATGAAACTAAAGTCCGTGTGTTTTTAGCCACTTTTTACAAAACTCCAATCTGATGCTCAGAGAGAGAGTTATGATGATTTTCCCAAGGTCACCTCTTTGAGATGAAATTTGGGAGCCTGCAAAAACCCTAAATTCCACACATCATATATACAAAAATATTGTGAACTTACATGAAGTTTCTCAAGATTTCTTCGCAAATGGTTTTTTGTTTTAGCTTCTGAAACTTCATAGAAAAAGATTTATCGTGAAAATTCTACGATGACCTCTTTGAAGTAGAAAAACCCTAGAATCTAAAGCTTTGATACCAAATGTTATAAAACCAACTCCAAAAAGAGAAGAAAAGAGATATCAACGCCTTAGGAATCAACCACTTTGAGGGGGAAACCTCCTTTACATTACATAAATAAACAATTCTTGGATGATACAAATGCCAAAACCTTCTTTCTATATATAGGAGCCAATGGGGTCACAATATAATCCTATTCGACCTAACAATAATAATTTAAGGGCACAACAATAACAATAGTGGCTTTTATGGGGCATAATATTAACAATATGAGGGCTACAAGGGTACAAAAATAACAATAAGGGGGCTACACTAACAAAAATAAAGGAATACACTAGTAATATAGGGACCTAATAGGCTACCTCATTACAATACCATGGTTCAGATTCCATGGGCTCCCAAAAAAAAGAAACTATGACCCAAAACCCTTTACAAAATTGTGCGCTTTACAAAAAAGAGGGGCTTCGACCCGCCTCGAAGCCCCTATGACACAATGCGATATATTTAAAATTTTCCATTGTGTGGTCCATTTTGTGCTCCGCTCCCCAAAATGTGGATTCCTAGCCAAATTTTAGGCCAAGTTGGGTTATGCCCAACAAATATGGCCTCCCATGAGATGCATTTAGGTATGATTTTTCTTATGTCGTATACTTGGTGCTTGAATGTTTGATTATGTTGTCTATTTGGTATTTGAGTGTTTGGTGTTTATTATGTCATTTATTTGTTGTTTGAATGTTTTATTAGTTGTATGTTATGAGTTTGTATCTATAATATTACATGAAGGAATGATCTTGTTTTGAGATCATTGTACTAACAAGTATGTGTTGAAATAGCTGATGTGTACCCGATTATAAGCAAGTGATAGTTGTAGCATTATGTCTTATGACTGTTATTGGATGATGATATGTTTTTTAGTCTTCATAAAAGTTGATTTTAGCTAATAGATATGATGTCTTGTTATTTGGAACATGTGATTGACATGTGTGAACAGTTGTAGGGAAACATGTTTGGTATTATCATGACAAGGTAACCATTGAATTTTTTATATAAATAATAATTCGGTGATGTGATAACATGTATTAAGACTCAATTGTAGAAAAGTAAATATTAAAAGAAAGGAACTGGGTAATAATTTCTTGGGCTATTCCATGGAAACCATAAGTCTTCTTAACCTTGATTTTGTTTGACATTATGATGATATGTGCTAGATTTGTGAACGTGTATTTGACAAGTATAATATCTAGTTTCTAGTTATATTTAGATCCATCAAGGGAATTGGAGTCCCTTGAAATATAGAATGGATGTGTTCAGTTACAAGGCAATGTGCTTGGCACAACAAGATAAGGTAATTGGTTTATTGTTATGCTCACTTATGCAATGAAAATTATGTGTTTATGGTAGTATGATGCAGGGGATTGCATGGAAAAAGAGATTGCCATGGAATATTAAAGAAGGATCAGGTTGAGATTTCCCTTGGAATCATAGGGAAGCCATGGGGATTGAGTCATGGTGTTTGATGACAGTTTTTTACTTTTGGTATTTTATGATTCATTTGCGCTTGATTTGTAGTTTGTTTATGTATGGTGCATAGTTATTCCACTTTGGTTGCAGTGTCATATTTTTATTGGCTTTCATGGTTTTCTCCTTGTTGTTTCTTGTCCTTGCCCTTGTCTTTTATGCTTTGAGTCTCGAGAATTGGTTGGGAAAGAGAAATTTGATGGAGCTCTAGAATAGCTGAATAAAACCTAGCATGTAATGAAAGACTCGGATGAAGCTCAGTGCATGTATAAGGGCAGCTAAAGGTAATAATATGATAGCCAGTTAGATTGGTTGGGTCCATTGAGGTAAATGGATGGTGGCAGTACAATTGTGAGAAAGGTAATACGAAAGGTAAATTGACTCAATATTAGGTGTTAGATGCTTCTAGGTCCCTATAATACTAGTGTATACCCTTATTGTTATTATTAATGTAGCCCCCTTATTGTTATCGTTGTGCCCATGTAGTCCACATATTGTTATTATTGTGCCCATAGAAGCCCATTATTGTTTTTATTATGTCAACTAGGACTATATTGTGACCCATTGGACCCCTATATATAGAAATGAGGTTTTTTCATTTGTATCATCCAAGAATTGTTCATTTATGTAATGTAAAGGAGGCTTCCCCCTCGAAGAGGCTAACTTCTAAGTCGTTGATCTATCTTTTCTTCTATTTTGTGAGATGGTTTCATAAAATTTGGTATCATATATTTGGATTCTAGGGTTTCACTCCTTCAAATAGGGAATCTTGGCATATTAACTATAACTTTTTTTCCACGACGACTAAGAAGCTGAAATGTTTACCTCATGGAGCCGATATTGCGATGAACCTTGTTATCACACTGAAAATTTTCAACTTTTTTTTTGATAAGGTCACCATAGGTTTTATGTTGTGTCATGTTGGGTCATGCATTTGATGAAGAATTTGTAAAATCATGTTTATCCTATGTAAAAAAAATCATCTCGAGCCTTGTCATATCAGTCAAGTCTACCTCATATCATTTAGTTTTTATTCATATGCTTTTAAATCATAAATATATTCCACTTGTCAGATTTACACAGTTTCATAGAGAATTATATGGCAATTCAATAGATTTCGCTACAAACCTACCTGTCAGTTCCGTAGCGAATCCGTCAACAGTTAAATGGTTTTCACTACAAAACTGGGTGTTTTCTTGCAGAGAGTGTCAGAGAGGTGTGAGGTGTTAAATTTGGATGGATGAAGACAAAGGTGAGGTAGTGCAGGTTAGTTATCATAATTACCAAGCATGCAAGGTCATATCTTTTGTAATCATTGCCTCTTATGGTCACATGTGTCATATTTTTCCCTTGAATTGTCAAATTACCTTTTTAAAAAAATCACCCAAGCTATTCTCTGTCATTAACGCTTCAGCATTTTTATGTAACGCATCTCAGTGTCATCCTTGAAGAGTTTATATTTGTGGCAAGCAGCTTGCTGTCTAATTTTTATTTGTAGGTGTCACATTTTTAAGAGGGCATCTTGGTTATAAAGGGATATGGCGATGCAGAAGAAAGCATACAAAGGACACTTTCTGGTTAGATAGGAGCCCATGGACCTTAAGCTATTCATGGATGACACTATCTTTGCTAAAACATTCACCAATTCAGGTTGCTTGAATTTCTGCCAGAGCTACAAGGGTATTTGTTGTGTTTTTGGACTGTGGGAGCAGTCAATTTCAAGATAATATTATGTCTGAAAAGAGATTAATTCTACAATAATGAGATATTTTATTGTCAAGCATATAAAAAGAAATAATAACCTCTTTCACTTTTCTCAAATGTTCTACCAATTTGGAGATTCTAAGATGTCTTTGGGAGCTATTTTCAAAATTCAGAATTTTCCTATTTTATACATGTTTTTCGAATGCTGATTATGGACATCTGGAGATGGTTTTCAAAAACCCAAGAGAGGTTTTTCTTCATAACATTAGTATTTAAAAAAACACCTCCATATTGTCAAAATATATCAAGTATTCAGAGATATGACCTCATTTCTAAACCCTATTTTTCAGAAAAAACAGAAAAAGTCTACACTTTCAGCCAAGTCAGGCAGTTTCGTAGCGAGTTCTAGGCTTGAGGGCTGGAATTCACTATGAAATTATTGGAAAATGATTTGAAACAACTACTATTGTAAATTTTTCATATTAGTAATAGACAGGCAATGACTATTTCTTGCTTCACCTGATATTCTTGATATGTTTCAATGAGTTTTTTATTTCTTTTATGTCTTGCCTCTAGTAGTTTTGATGTTAAATTACTTAGAATTAATTTCATATATGCTTTGACTTCATTTTATCATTGAGTTACTGATTATTCCCATATGTTAGTGTTGTTCTATCATTGAAACATAAAAAGCCTCAACTTCCATAAGTAGGAATGCTTGTCATTGATTTCCTTTTACTGACTCCATGAGCCCAATGGTAGTTGAATATTTCTCATGTTTCACCTGCAATCAAATACACTAAGACACTCACAGAGTTAGCCATCTATTTTATGACCTAATTGAGTAAATCCTTTGATAAGTTGAGAGAGCCCTCTCAGGCTGAAGAGGCTAATCCTCCGTCAAAAGTTGGTTTGACATAGTTACTCCAAGTTGACCATTGAAGCAGCCCAACAAGACACAATTTGGTGATAACAAACCTCATGTAAACATTTCAGATCTTGGTTCGATAATTTTTTGGAGATATGATCTGGGGAAGTTATGGTTTTTGTAGGATCTATAATTTTATCTCAAACAAGTGACCGAACGAAAATTGTCATAACTTTCGTTCCAGGAATTGGATTAGAATTATATAAAAAGTGTCCAAAAGAGCACGGAATGTAGTTTCTTTTGTATCGATTTCATAGTATCTCATCAAGTGGAAGAACTTACCCACTGAATATTCGACATGGGAGGACGATAATGTTATACAAAATCATTCGAAACTACTCAATCATTGAGGACAACACTTTTTTGAAGGAGAGGAGCATGGTAGGTCCCTATAATAGTAGTGTTTTAGTGTAACCCCCTTATTGTTAT
Organism: Pinus albicaulis; assembly: GCA_034641835.2. Classification (NCBI taxonomy): domain Eukaryota; kingdom Viridiplantae; phylum Streptophyta; class Pinopsida; order Pinales; family Pinaceae; genus Pinus; species Pinus albicaulis. Next base: position 1,060,037,276 of record CM076584.1, on the reverse strand, counting down.
TTTTTTTCCCATGTAGTCCCCATATTTTTATTATTGTGCCCCATAGAAGCCCACTATTGTTATTTTTGTGCCCTTACATTGTTATTGTTATGTTGGCTATGATTATATTGTGACCCCTTGGACTCCTACATATAGAAAGGAGGTTTTTCCAATTGTATCATCCATGAATTTTTCATTTATGTAATGTAAAGGACGTTTCCCTCTCGAAGAGGATGATTTTTGAGACATTGATATATATTTTCCTATATATTTTTAGTTGGTTTCATAACATTTGGTATCAGAGATTTGGATTCTAGGGTTTCGTTGCTACAAACAGGTCATCTTTTCATGTTCACTATAACATTTTTTATACGAAGGTTAAAAAGCTATAAAAAAACCCATTTGAGTCGAAATCCTAAGGAATGTTGTATAGAAATTACATATCTTGGTGTTAGCGCAAGGAGTCACTCCTTGACTGCATAAGGAGTAAGGATTATACATCATAGTTCATTTCAAATTTTAAAAGGGTTGTTTGAGAGGTGGGATGGATTCTCAAATATTTTGAAATTATTTTTATATTCTTTAAGACTTTCATGCATTTCGAAAGTTGTGGAAAGTAGTAGTTGTCTGGTTTAATTGGTAGTAAAAGGAGAAAAGTGTACAATTGAAAGAAGATGGATAGATGGTACCTATTCTAGGAAATATTCATTTCATAAATAAGTCACACATCTATGATTATGACTCTTTACACAAACTCTGTTTATGAAAAGAAACAACATTTAGAAAATAGATTGCATGTATAAAGTATTCCACAAATCCTTTATGAAATCTTCACTGACATGTTCTATAACACACATAAAATTTTAAGAAAACTAAAAGCAGATAATTTACTGTTAAATCCTGTAACATTTTCTCACTCACACCTTATTAGTTGCTGCAATTCATATTTTAGAATAAATTAACAAATAAAAGAGAGACACCACACATTAGATATTCCTTGAGTCACAAAATCCTCCAACATGAAGTAAAAAATGATTTTTATTATATTCAGTCTTCAGGTAGACCACCATCCAACCTATAAATGGTATTTACAAATGATATATATAGCAAGAGAGGCACCAACTCCATCTCTTCTAAAAATAAGGAAACATTAATCCTAAAATTACATAGGTTTCAAAAGAAATTACAACCATATCTCATCAAAATCTAACAGAAAGTGTTATGCGGAATTATGAATTACAAATAAATCATTATTCCCTAGACAGGTGCTAATCTATAACAACAAGTCAAAGATTTTATGACTATCTTTCCTAATTGTAAACAGACACAAAATGAAATAAGAAGCTTACTTGGAGTCCAAGCGCTTCCAAAGTCTCCTTCTGTCGCTTTTTTTGTAGCTTCAAATTCCATCCTGCTGTGCAAAATATTTCCTGCAAGAATGAACACTAAACAAGAAGAGATATCAATAATACAGATGTATATTCAAGTTATTTATCTAAATCAATAAAGCATAAACCATATACATCAAATAAGAAATCATGATATGGAAAATCAAATCTTATACAGATGCATAAAAATAAGCAATAATATTTATTAATGATAGAATGGGAGGTTACAAACTAGTGATTGATTTAGTGTCACCATCTCCAGTAGCATCCCAGCCTCATCAAAATGCAAATATCTCTAGCAATATGTCACTCAAATCAACTCCTCAATTGAAATTCCACCAAAATTTCTCTACACAAATTCTTCCTTATTAAACACTAAGATCTATGCTCAATTTATAGAGGAGCTGAAGGCAGTTGTACAATCAATGACTTTCTAATAATAGGCAAGACATGTTCCCAATCTTGTAGATGTAAAATGGATACATGGATTCAAATTTTGACACATGTGAACTCTTCTAGAAGGCATTGGCCAAGTGGAGATTCTGGAACAATGAGAATTTCAATCCCAATGTGACCAACGCAACTATGAGTGTCGAGAATTGCTTGGCAGAGCAGCCTTGCATGGGGCTACCTACATTTTCAACACACTTAGTCCCTTTAGAGGCAGCGTTGATGAGCTCTCATATGATATATTATAAAATTAAAATCTTGGAAACCTTTGCAGATGAAAGTATTTAATGATTTGTCTTGTTCTTTGTCTTAGGGTATATAACAACTAAAATGATAAGGGATGTTAGACCCTATTCATTGGTCCTGGAGATGATGCCCAGTTAACCAGGTCATTGGGAATAGTGCCCAAATTGACCTATAACAATTTCCCCCTAAAGCATGAAGTCAGAATAATAATAACAATATTTTGATTGAGATGCTCTACATTGTGATGGGTTGGAGATGAAGTGGAGTGGCGACCTGCATCAATCTTACAATACATTACATCATGATATATCCTCTTGATCATAATTGCTGAGGGTAGGCATTCCCATGTTCAGCACGTAAACAATCTAATAACATGTACATAATTCAGAAATTCGTCTACAATGGAATGTTACCCAATACAAAGATGCCTACAGATATAGGCCCATGTTCGGATGACAATATTTATGTAAGGTCACCATACAAATGATGTGCACAACAATCATGAAATCGTAGCCCAAATGGCTGAAACTAGATCCCTGGTCTTCTTATCTCGTTCACTCGATTATTCGGGTTCAAGTCTAGCCATGCGAATATATGATTTATAGTCAAACATGGAAAGACATCGTTTGATTACCAGCCAATGATGTGAGCTGTTAAAAAACGCGAGAGAACCACCATTTATGTTAATGGGCCTCAAGGTATTGCAGTACATTTCGTAAGGCATGAATAGATGATTTGATGTCGAACGCCAAACAAAATATTTCGGTCAAAAGCCCAGAAGCGAGGATCTTGTCGATGTTGTAACAAGCCTCATGGTACTGGAATATAATGTTTCTAAGTGAACTTCCTGGATAATAATTTTTCATTGACAGGAAGCCACCTTATTGTGAAACGGGAGTTACTGATTTCAGAGACAAAGGTATGACTTGATATAGGGATGACGATCATGAGAATGAAGGTTTATGAGTATTGTAGAAGGATGAGTATTCACTAGATGACTTCTCTTGAACATATCGGCGACACTGAGATGAGTTGGCAGCATTGACCCAAAACTACAGTGAAGGTATGATGAACCATATGTATGAATGAATCGTCAAGAAGATTACCCAACCCAAATAGTCACAGACATGGATTGAAGTGTCATGTTCAAGAGCGACTTGCTACCATAAATAATTCTGCTCACTTTTCCCAAATTTTCCCCAGTCATTTGTCGACCAGTATCTCTTTATTTTTTAACAAAATTGAGGAGGATAACATTTGCTTGATCTATAATTCAACCCTTCGGAAAAATAAAGTATCGCTATTTAATAATTTAACGAGTCTAGCGATGAATGAAACTCGATTCTTGCCATGATCGACAAGCCCATTGTTATTTTATGTTTTAACGAGCTTAATGATAGTGACAGCCCAGTCCTTTTTCTTATTTAGAGAGTTTAAAAAAGAGGATGAAAGAAAACTCCATAAGTAATTTTTTGTAAAGTTATTGCTCAGATCCGAAAAACTATAAAATAATATCTAAGAGAACCTCTTTAGTCATGTTCGACTAGGGTATTCCTTTTTCGTAAATAATTTATCTCAGTCCAGAAAAAGGTTAACATTATACTGAGTAGATATCAATTCATTTACTTTTACGAGCTCAAAAAGACAAGTGCTCGGCAATATTTTCACGTTATCGGAGTCTAAAAAGAGCTAAAAGAAGACTCCAGGGGTTCCTTTTTTTCTATTATTGAAGCTCGAAAAAGAGATAAAATTGCGCTTCAAATCATTTTTCGTTTTTAACAAAGCTCGAAAAATAAGGAGAAAAAGTATGCTTTGTGGTCAAATCATTCTTGAAATAAATTTGCATGACTAATCTGTTCATCAGTTGTAAGACATGTTTAGAACAACATCAAATGGATTAAAAATACGTGTTTCATGATAAAAAAAACATAATAAAACCATATTCATAGCAATAAATTTGATTTGCAAATAATTAAATGACTATTAAAAGTAGTTTTACTATTCATTTTTACCATTCCATAGTTACCATTTGCATTTTGGAGCTCTGAACCTGATTTCCCCCCTGAACTTCAGCTGCTGATTGTGATCATTTCTGTGGACAGATTTCATTGTCGTTTGATCCAAGTTAGTGCTATGAACCTCCTCTTTCTTTCAGTAATCACTTCATTTCCAATTTCTGCAAATTTTTAGGGTTTTGGGGTCCCTAGGATAAATTATTCCCAAAAAGAGGGAAACGCACCCTTGGATGTCGAAACCTGCATTGCATAGCAAGTAAATTGAAGGCTACTTGCATACAAAATGCACTATCTCTTGTTAGGGAGTGCGTTGGGCGCAATCTAGATTTTTGGTTTTTTCATTATGCCCAATTTTTTGCAATGTCTGGAATTTAATGGTTCTTATGACTGTATTTCAGGTTTCCATCGGATTACAATGAAGATTACATGGAGGGAAAGAGAACATGAAGAATAGGATATGATTGCCTTAAATGATCCAGGTACAGTAAGAGCCCTAAGAGATTGCAAAATTCTTAAGTACTTTAGGTTGTCATGAATGAGGAAAAAAATAAAACTTTTGGAGTTCTTAGTTCGAGCATGGGATCCATCTATCGAGGAATTTCATATTAAAAACCAAGTGGTTCCCATAACAGTCGAGGATGTATACTTTCTTACAAGTTTGTCGAGGAGAGGCTTGCCTATTTCGCTCTGAGGGTCTATTTTTGGAGGAGAGATGGTGAGAGATTGTGTTTTGCAACATTGTTATCCAGGGGCAAAGCCAAGCAAAGATGGAAAGATAAACATCCAGGATGTTAGATATTTTCCTTTGAGAACTATCCTTTTTACGATCGCAAAACTTGCCGGCACCATTACACTACATGTAGAAAATAGATCGTATATGTAGTACGTGCTAGAGTGCTTGGAGCCAACAGTCTTCAACTGGTCTGAAACTGTTCTTTTTCAGATAAAGGAACAACTAAACAAAGAAAAGGGAGGAAGGAAGAAGAATTTCAATTATGGTTTGATCCTTATATCCTTCACTTTAAAATGGATTCCACTGACGCAACCACAACATGTGACACTGGATATGTATAATCCTAGAGATACACGAATGCATAGATGGGTAGAACTCATGGGTAGGCATGCCATCCAATCTACCATTGTGTTCATGACTGCATTTTTTTCTTGGTTCTAGTGACAAATTGTTGCCATCGATGAGTATGCATATGTAGGCATTGATTTCCGAGGAGATCCAAATTTAGCATTACCAGAAGGTGCTCAGTGGGGTGCAACGAGTAAGAATGTTTTTATCATGTTTTTTATTTTCCTAAGATTTATAAAATGCTTTTGTATTTTTGATATTTTCCCAAGACTAAACTAAATGTTTTATGTAATTCAGATGTTGTTCATGTTCAACCAGTAGAGGAATTGGAACGTGAAGCAGATGTGCCAACAGAGAGGGTTGTCGGGAGAGCAGTCCTTCAGGATCTTGATATGGCTGAGACTCTGGTTGAGCTTCGGCAACACATAGAGGGTTTAATCTTCAGGATTCTAGATTTCCGAATCGAAGATTTACCCATGCAAATTCAGCGACACACTATTGGGGTTCCTAACCACTGGATGTGGTTACTACGTAGGATAGTTAGATCTATAGCATGTTACCACGAGCACCACTAGTTTACTTTTGACATTTTTCATATATTTTGAGGTCAGATGACCAATGTGTCTTGGGCATAATTTTTTTTTTAAACCTATAACTATCTATCTATATGATTTCAGCATTTTCCTATGTTTATTGTGTGATCCTATTCAATGATTTGAATGTTTTTCTTTACATATGTTGCAAATGTCTATCTAAAACTTGATTAGATAAAGAATCAGTCAATGTGCTAAAATTTCTAGAAATGTGTTGATATTGAATAAAATAAAAGTGTCTTTCCAAAAGTCGAACTCTTAGGAACAATATATGCAATGTTGGATTTATAACAGTCTAAACACTAGTAAGTTGTAATACCACAAGTTGTGAGTCTAACCTTATGATGATACGGTTAATACCAAATGAAATGGAATCAGAGAGAAGTTTGACCAACACGCTATACTCAGTGATATTGTTCGTCGATCTACCAATAAAAATCCTTTTTTAACTCACTAACTCACCGTTCAGAGCGAAAATGGCCCACGCTGCAAAGGATAGATTCTGCGTACTACGACTAGCACCATCAACATATCCAACAAAGGGTTCCAAATATTCAGACATCTGCGATGAAATGTAAAGCAGATTACTAACGTCAAGAAAAATCTAAAAAAGATTAAGATAGTGAATTCAAATCAACAACATATATATACAATATAATACAAAAAATTACTACAATCATGATTAAGCATAATAATGTTTCAAATACAACCCATTTCTAGGTTGCGCCAATGGAATTCCATCGTAATCAACCAACTCATAGGCACCCTTAGCAAGAAATATTTTGACAATATAGGGGCCATGCCATAATGGCTCAAACTTTCCTGTACCTATTACATCAGCTTCTTGATCATAAATAAGGACCAAGTTGCCCTCTGAGAAAATGTGAGGCTAGACATTTTTGTCATATTGTGCCTTTATATGTCTCTTATGCGCTTCGTTGGCCAATTGGGCTTCATAATGCATTTCATCAAGATGGATGAGGCTAAGGAGACGTGCTTCTTCTTCTGAGGTGTCAAGTAACAAGTCGATCATGAGTTTTAATGATGGTATTTCACATTGGATTGGTAAGATAACTTCCAGATCATACACCAATTGAAAAGGAGTAAATCCAGTTGTGTTTCTCACCAAGGTTCAATACACCCATAAGGTGGAGTATAGGATCAAATGCCAATTTATTTTACGAACTCCTATCATTCGTTGAAGCATACGTTTAATAGTATTGTTGATAGCTTCAACTTATCCATTTGATTGTGGATAATAAGGGGTAGAATTATCATGTGAAAATCCTAACTTGGCAGTCAATTCAATCATCATATGATTGTGAAAATTCTTCCCATGATTTGTAACTATAGCTCGTGGGACTCCAAACCGTGCAATAACATGATTAAATAAAAAAAATGCAGTTGTCTATCTTGTGTTGTTGAATGTAGGCATCACTTCGACCCATTTGGTAAAGTAGTCGACTGTGACAATAATATAACCATTCCCCCCTGACGAACAAGGGTTACAGGTCATGAAGTCAATACCCCAATTTGAAAATGGTCCCAAAGAGACAACAAGATGCATTGGCACTAGCAGTTTGCGGATTTTATGATAAAAAATCTAGCATGCATGACAACTTCTGACTGCGAGGATGCAATCTCGAAAAATTGTACGCCAAAATTAACTAGCGCAAAGTATCTTTTGTGCAGTATCATATCCAGATAAATTTCCACAACAAGCCCCAGCATGACAATCATTTAAAAAAATTTCGGCCTCCTCATGAGTGAGGTACCTCCTTAAAATGGTATCGACACCACGATGATAAAGTGTATCATCGACGATCAGATAATCTTTGGCTTGGTATCGAATACGTTGTTGTTCAGAGGGAGAGGTATCAGGTCAGAAATTTTGAGTTTGGAGATAAATGAAGAAATCCCCATACCAAGGATCTGATGATCCGATCAGAAACATAGACTTGTTGGGAATTGATGGTTCCGACGTAGTTGCAGTACTATCAGAGGGAAGGTCACAGAGAAGCTCAGCCAAAACTAAAGACTTCTTTTACTTGGATTTGATGAATTCCAAATCAAATTCCTGCAAAATGACAATCCATTTTGAATATTTTCCCCATAGCAGTTGACATGATAAGATATAAGTCATGGGGTTGCAATCCGAAACGACAATGGTTTTTTGGAGCAGGATATAATGGTGAAATATTTGGACAACTTGAACAGCTGCCAAGGCAATATTTTCTATGTATGAATACTTAACTTCTGTATCATTGATATTACGACTCAAATAATATATCGGATTTTCAATTCCATCTTCTACTTGGACCAATACCATAGCAATGGTCGTTTCAGCCGCAACGATATATAGGAAATAATCATTTTGATAATTAGGGGGGTAAATTAATGACGCTTGGATAAGGGTATCCTTGACAACATCAAAATAAGCTTGCGCAATTTTGTCCCAATGGAAGAGAACCCCATTTTTCAAGGGTCAAGTAAATCCTTTATCCATTTCGGCGTAGTTTGGAATGAACCTTCTTAGGAAATTAGCCTTTCCTTGAAGTTTTTGTATCTGAAGTAAATTTGATGGCACAGGCAAATCAATAATGGCCTAAACCTTCAATCAGTCGATTCGAATTCCTTATTTTGAGACTACGAATCCAAGAAAATGACCAGAACCAACACAAAACACACATTTATGTAGATTGAGGTGTATTTTGTAGTGTCACCAGCGTAAGAAAATGGCTCTTAAATGCATCGGGTGATCAGTCCGATTTCTTGAATGCACTGGTAAATCATCTAGATAAGGTTGAACAATGTGCTTAATGTCATTTAAAGCATAGTCCATTGCTCTCTGAAATGTTGCCCCAACATTCTTTAAACCACATGGTAGTTTCCTATAAGCGAATGTGCCCCAGGAATAGGTGAATGTTGTCTTATGTTGATCCTCTCGGTGGATATTGATTTGATTGTAGCTGGAAAATCCATCCATGAATGAAAATATTTTTCATCCAGCACAATCGTCAATAATCTGGTCGATAAATGGAGTAGGATAGTTGTCTTTTGGACAAGCAAGATTGACATCCCGATAATCAAAGCACACTCTAATGGTTCCTTGATTTTTCATGACAGGAACGATATTGGAAACCCACTCAGTTAGCAGAATAGGGTATATGAAACTAGCATGCAAAAGTTTTTCAACTTCTTCTTTGATGGTAGCGGCTTTCTTCAGAAGAACAGGACGAAGCCGTTGACGCATCAGTTTGACATCAGGATACATATTAATGGTGTGTTCAACAATACTAGTATCTATGCCTAGCATTTCCTCTCAAGAACAAGAAAATACATCACAGAATTCATGAAATAGAGAGCGATATGATTCAAGTTCTAGTGGATAACAAGATACACCAACATGAATATTTTCTACAATGCTAGGTTTGGTCAAAATATCGATAGAAATGGTTTCTTCAATATTTGATAGATTTTCCTCAGAATTGATTGCATCAATAGGTAAAGAATTCGAAAAGAAATTTTTGATTGATGGGTGATATAGTTCACTAATATAGTTTTCTTCATAATCAAGAAGATTGGAACGATGATGATAATCTTCCCATGGTTCTCCTTCTAACATCATGGCTTCCAAAATATTCTCATCTGTCAAGAACATTGAGGAAAAAGGATCAAAGGGAGTACCAAAATCTAAGGAATGATCAACCCAAACACTCGGCGACGTTGATTTCGGATTCACCACCCAAGCCATATATATTAATTTCTATGCCAGCTCAATAGGGATGGGTGGCAGAAACTCATCCAATGTAGTAATTTCAGAATCGCCCGTACTCTCCCTTAAGCCAGATAGAGTGGAAGAGATCATGTAGCAGGTCTCTATACTTTCAATTTATGCTAACATCGTGGGCGGCGGTAATGAAAAGACTTTAAGAGTCCTACACCAATGTTCTGAAGTTCTAATTGGGGTATGTGAATAAACAGAACACTTCCATTCACCTGCGAAGCAGAGGCAAAGAAGGATAGTTGATTAATGACTGTGATAGTACCTTTATGTGGAAAGGAAATCATTCTAAAATATGTAGAAACAATTGCAGTCATTGAATATACCAATGGCATTCCAAATATAATATTATATTCAAGGGGTCCATCAACAACCTCAACATCAAAATTCACTATTTTTCCCCCTAGTTCAACATGCGGGTTATTAATAATACAATAAGGTTTATATGTACGCCCATAAAAATCATTCAACGTCATTGATGATTGTGATAAGCGTGGCAAGCCAAGTGACTTCGAGTAATTTAGAGACATAGAGCATGTAGATGCTCCGTCATCAATAATAGTGCAATGAACAAGGTGATTGAGAACATTTACTTGTATGGAGAATGCGAATTCTGTTGGTAGTTGTGGCACATAGCCTGTATGATTAAAGACGACAAGATTAGAATCAGTTGGATCAATTCCACCAATAGCCGACAATAAAGCCTTTTTTGGGAGGGAAAATTTTGTAATACCTCAAGAGCAGACATAGCTCAAGGGGATTGAGCCAAATCTTCAACTCTATTATAATTTTGAGCAGCTCTTTCTCAAGGATTATATGTCGATTTATGAATTACTCCCTTTGGTGGCTTGATTGTAAATTCAAGAATAGGAGTAGGTGGTACTGATTCCGTAGATAGATTCATTGTCGAGGTAGTAGGTTGATCAATGGCCTAAATACCATAATATTTGTTATGCGTTGACACAAAAATACCTGTTAAATGTTTTGTGACAGATAACGTTAACACTTGGGAACTAGGAGCTGGATCCGTAACAACCATGTTTGTGTCCGGATTTGGAAATGGGTTTGTCAACACAGCTAATGCATGGGAAGTCTTGATGATTTTTGAGACTTCAATGTGGTGAGAAAAATCCCTAAAAAAGTGTTCCTCATTACAGATTATGCATGGATAACAAGGTTTCCTAGGTCCAGGTGATTGATCAGATGGTCTTTCCTGCGGGTTAGAAGTTTTCTTTTCTTAGATTTCCCCTTTTTCTTCATTTCGGGTTGCTTGTCACTTTTTATTTTGTCATGTTGATCACTTTAGCCCCCATTGAACCTTTGACAAGCAATCCCTTTTGGTGGGCCTGAAAAATCCATTATCCGCCTATCGTTGCCTTCTCCCAGCCTCAGAATTGCATAAAAGGGCCGAGAAACCCACCTTTGAAAATATATCAGGTCTCATCCCCTTTCGGCCTAGCCCCTCTACTCCTTTTCCTCCACGTGACCTAAAAACAAAACCGGGCACTGGCCCTATATGCGCTTACCACAGATACATGTTTGGCGCGTTTGTAACCGTCGATTTGTACCAATCGGACGGCATTCGCAATGATTCATCGCACCCGGACCCCACTCGGTTCACAGCTCTAATAATATATCCACTGTCCGATTAGCTTGCAGATCAACGATTAAAAGCTCACCCGCTTCAGTGGCTTCGTAGCGCGCTACTCCAAAACCGGGTGGTATGTATCGCACCGCCTTTCGGCGGTGGGCGGTAATTCCCGTTTGGCCAGTGATTCCATACAGTGTTTGCCACGCGTCCTAGCGTACGGCTCCAAAACTACCATTCATCGCGCATTATTGTTCGATCAAAGTCACGGTGTGATATTCATGATAGCCGTCCAATCTGAAGGTCTTCATCTAACAGTTGACATACCCCGAAGCTGCACGAGGGTTAGTCCATGTCAACAGTGCCCCTGGCCCACTGTCTCATTGCCCTCCGATGCGATTTCAACCATCGATCTCGTCTTGAGATCGAATGGTCCAGATCATCTGCATATCCTGCCATTGACTCGGTCTTCCTCCACGTCATCATCCCACGTGTTTATCGCATTTTCTCTCTTCCATTGATATATTCTATTCATATGTTATATTTTAATGTTTTGCATTTTAGCTCTGGCCAGCCCGTCCGCCATTGTTCCACTACATTTTTCACCATCACCTCTCGTCCTTCCACCATCTCGTCACGCCGCGCTATCTCGCCATTATCCCCACTGTGTTCACCTTCCCGTGCATGGTTTTCTTTAACGAGTTTTTGGATTTTGCAGGTTTACAGCGGCAGAGAACTATTACGATTCATAGTCTCAATTACTGTGATAGAGAGCACGTCAAAGGACTATTCTCTAGAAGCTGCAATTATGAAGAAAAGTCTAGGAAGCCGTTATGACAAGACCTCCATTGAAGAAGTAGGGTTAAATCTTATCAAACCCTCTAGAGTCATTCGAATACAAAGATTGTGCAGATCCAAACATAAATATCGCAGGCAAAGAGTATCAGTGGGAGGTAGGGAATTAAAGGCATGTAATTGAAGACTTTGGAGCCTAAGCCTACCCTTTTGAAAGCAGAGTACCAGGTCGAAGATCCTGTAGATCACTCAAAAGATTCATGCACAGAAGAAAATACTCTCAAAGTTTTATTTTAGCAGAATTTTCTCTTCAGGAAAGGACGGAATGTCCATGTGACTTTAATTCTATACCGTGTTCCTGAAGAGACTTTTATCCAGTGCAATTACTTCAGAAAGCCGGCAGAAGAGTACCTACAACTCTACAGAGCCGTCAAGCAGTATGGGTGGGCACTTTTTCACCGTCTTGTTTTAATGAGACCATTAAATTTTCATCACCCACTTTCTTTATTAGTCTCCTTTGTTTCCTATAAAAACCAAAACGAACAATTTAGGAGGGTTCCAGATTTTTTCAGAAAATTATGCAGTGAATTAAGGCTTTTTGTATACATTTTGTAAAACACTCGTATGAAGGTTCAGAGCCCATAGGGTATTAGTGAGGAGGATTTCCATCTATTAAAGAGGATTCTGGTCTTTGGTATTTCACAGTGTGTAACCTTTTCTCTTATGTGTTATATTAATAGATCATTTCATTTCATCCATCTTTCTTGTATCATGTTTTGGAATGCGAGTGGCTCACTGATTTTTGGTATGGATTCATCCTAGTTGATTCCCATGCTCGGATCAATCAAGCACTTTAAATATGGCTCATGCATGATATTTTGTTCCATTACTCATCTAAACCGTATTTTTTCTATATTAGTTGCTTTGGGAGGGTGTTTTAAAAATGCTATTATCATGTATGGATTCTTAGACTGGTAAGCCCATGCATGGTGGTATTGTGTATCTGGATATTAGCTCAAGGTTAACTAATATCTTCTCAACATTTCTTTCATTACATAAACCTTCTGATAATTGATATCTGTGACATATTACTTGAATTTTCCCGCTTTGCAGTAAACTGTCTCTGAATTGTCTGTTGGTTTCATATTAGATTTATGCACTTTACCCCTGCAGTATCCCTTTCTCTGTGTTAGTTTCTGAGGGTCTTGGTCCCATTCTAGTTTATTTCCCTATTTACAGGAGATAGCATGTGAGCTGAAGTTGACAACTTCATTCATTATACTATACGCTCCTTGCTATGCTAAGATGTCCTAGGCACTGGTCTATCACAACTCTAGGCTGTCTCTAGGAGTGACAACATCTTTCTGGCGCCATTGCCGGGGATCAAAGTTAAGAAAATCAGAATCCCTGGGCCTCGAAAAATCATATTCACTCTCTAAGTAGGTGAGCACAGAGAGTTGAGAGTTGTAGATCCCTCACCTTGGCGACTCCACATCTGTTTATTTGATAAATCTATTTGCAGTCCTGCCTCCTCGTAAGCCACATCTAAGGTCAGATATGTCTAAGCCAAAGACACCTTCAGTGTCTGACCTTGAAAAGATCATACATAGAAGAAATTGGAGGGAAAGAAAATCAGTCCATTCTGAGATTCGAGAATTCTCTCAAGAAGACTATCCATCCTCTTCCTCTCAAGAAGTCCAAGTAGAAAATCCCTACTACATTGAGGAAAATCCTGAATATTACTCAGATAGTCCACCCCGGGAGGGTATCAGAAATAAAATCAGTATTCATCCTACTCCTGAGGTTGAAGAGGTCAAGGAAGTTACCAAAGTATCTGTTGTTAACAGACCTTTGTTCCCCTCAACCCCTCAAGCTGCAGTTGAGTATATTCCTATTATTATTCATACTCCACTTCCACCTCCTCCTCCTCCTCTTACTCATCAAAATATTGCACTACCTCCACCTCCTCCAATGGCCAATGTTCCGACCTTCTTTATGAATAAATATGCTGCCCTGGCATTACCCCAAGTGTTGAATGATATGCCCTAGGATTATCTGAAGATCTTGCCCAGATTCAATGGGGAAAACGAGATTGATGCTCAAAAACATCTTGAGACTTTCTGCTCCTTTGCAAAGAACTTTAATGTTGAACATTTAGATGTGGTCTTAAGACTGTTTTTGCAATCTCTTGATGGTGAAGCTCGAAAGTGGTTTAAGACATTGGCTGGCCGTTCTATTACCACTTGGGATAACATGGAAGACACTTTTCTCAGGAAATGGGGAGAGAAGAAAGATCATGGAAATTGTCTCATTCAGTTCAATACACTAAAGAAAAGACACAATGAAGGGGTTTTAGAATTTATCAAGAGATTTAATAAATTGTATCTGAGTCTCCCTGCTGATATGAAACCTCATCAAACTGCTGCTAAAGTTGTTTTTGTAGCATCCTTTGATTCAGAATTTGGTTTCTCTCTCAGATAAATAAAGCCTGCTACTCTAGATGATGCTCAGTCAGATGCACTAGAAATTGAGGCAAATTTTGCCTCCACTGGTAAATCAAAGGGAAAAGCTGAACATGATACTAGAAGAAGGGGCAAAGAAGAGGTATCTACCTCTAACCAATACAGAGACTCAGCCAATGAAAAAATGGAAGAAATGAGCAAATTGATTAAGAATATGGTCAAGCTTGAATTGGAAGCCAAGAACTCAGCCTTCAAGAATTTCCGGAATGCTCCAAACAGAGGTTACAATCCTCAGTACAGAAGACCACCCATGCAAATATTGCCAAGGGAATAAAAAGAACAACAAGATCAAGTACCACACCCATTTTACTTGGAAGGTCCAGTAGACGACTCCACTGAAGATGCTGCCTATGGACTGGAGGATGCAAATCTTGCTTTCTCGGATAGAGAAGAAGATGAATGCTCATTGCAAGAAGAAGAAAAGACTAGAGATATAGAATAATCAGAGATTGATCACTGTTGTAAAAAATTTACTCACTTCATGCAAGCACATCTCAATAGAATATATGATCTAAGATATTCTAGGAAGAGGACTCGTACTCAAGATCAAGAAGAGGAGCCTCCCCAAAAGGAAGCACCTGCTCAGAAGGAATCAACAATGCAGAAAGTCACAGACAAAGGTAAGGGCTCTATAAACGAACCTTTGCAGTCTAATGATCAAATTCCTTCCTCTTCAAAAGCATTCAGTCCCTCTAATACTAAGTCTGTGTCAAAATAAATCAAACTCCCAACTGAAAATAAAGAGTCAAAAGAAGTTGTAATAGAAAAGTCTTCTCTTGTTTTTAGTCTACAAAAGGAACTTGAAAAAGTCAAAATCCTAGTGCCCTTGACCGAGTTTTTGAAACAACGTGCATATCAATCCCAAGTCACCTCATTCATGCTCCCTCCAGAATCAACACTCACTCCAGATTGTCTCAACCTTCAAGAAGAAAGACCCATGGTTGTATTTGGCCCACATGTCGAGGAGATAGATCCCTCTACTCCTCCCTTCTATGTGTCTCTAGTAATTCATGACCTGTTACTACATAACTGTATGCTAGATTCTGGGGCTTCCCATAATCTTATGCCTCTGTCAGTCATGGAACAACTAGGATTACAAATCACCTGTCCATGCAAAGAACTCTATTCATTTGACTCCAAAAGAGTTAAATGCTTGGGGATGATCAAGGATTTGGTGGTCAATTTGGCCCAAATCCCAGCAAAAAGTGTGGTAATGGACATCTTGGTGGCTGACATCCCAGCTTGTTTTGGTATGTTGCTGTCAAGATCCTGGGGAACAAAAATCGGTGGATCACTCAAGATGGATTTAACATATGCCACAATCCCGATTTTTGGTGGCCAAGAGAGGAGGTTGTACAGGGAGACTAGATTTGTCAAGATGGTGACTAAGGCTGAAAACTCTGTAAATTCACCAGTCTACAGTAAAGAAGGATATTTTTCATGCTTGATGCTGGAAGAAGATCAAGATTATGCTCATGAACCATCCTTCTGTTAGATCAATAATGAGCAGCCTTCAAAGAGTCATGAAGCAGGGAACTGGACACTCCATTTTGATGGGGCAAATTCAAAGGAAGGTAATGGGGCTGGAATATTATTGATTTCTCCTACAGGAAGGTGGGTTCCATTGTCCTTCAAGCTAGAATATGAAGCTACTAATAATGTGGCTAAATATGAAGCACTTCTGTTAGGATTGCAGACAGCCAAGAATATGAACATACAAAGTTTAAAAGTTCTGGGAGATTCAGAGCTGGTGATTAGGCAAGTCATGAATCAGTGTCACACCAAACATCCTAGGCTAAGGGCTTATAGGAATGAATTTTGGGACATGATAGAGAATTTCTTCTTGGAATTTAATATCGAGTTCATGCCCCGAGAACAGAATAGGATGGCTGATTCCCTTGCTGTGGCTGCTAGTACATTTCGACCACCTCAGAACCCTCTTTTAAGATATGAAGTTGAGGTGCGTTATTGGCCTTCAATCCCAGAAAACATCAAACACTGGCAGGTTTTTGAAGATGAAGAACAAATGAAAATATTCCTGGAAACAGTGGGAGAATTCTCCAATATGGAGATTGATGCTGATGAAGAAGAGGTTGAGTCTGAAAATACTTCAGAAAGAAATTGGGAGGAGAAAGTGGCAGGTAATAAAGTGTTACAATTGAAGGGAAACATGATACCTAGAGGGCTGGTGCCTCTAGAAAGATTATTTGACAAGAATGATGTCTCATTGCAGCCGAGAAAAGTGGTAGAAGAAAATCAGGTAGAAGACCTGAATCTGGGAACTGATGCTGCCCCCAAAATTGTAAAATTGTCTAAGAAAATCCCTGGAGAATATAAAAAGCTATATCATAAATTATTTCAGTCTTACAAGGATGTGTTTGCATGGTCCTATCAGGACTTGAAAACTTTTGATATCAGTATTATGCAGCACAAAATCCCACTGAAGACAGATGCAAAACCCCATAAGCAGAAGCTCAGACAAATCAATCCCCTGCTGATGCATTCTATTGAGAAGGAAATCAAGAAGCTGCTAAAATCCAAAATAATTGTACCACTGAGGTACTCTGAATGGGTGAAAACCTTGTCCCTGTACGAAAAAAGAATGGAGAAGTAAGGCTGTGTGTGGATTTTAGAAATTTAAACAGAGCATCCTTAAAGGATAAATATCCATTACCTAAGATGGATCACATCCTGCAGAAAGTGGTTGGAGCTTCTAGGATTTCAATGATGGATGGATTCTCTGGTTATAACCAGGTGGTTGTACTTCCAGAGGATCAAAAGAAGACTGCTTTCACCACACCATGGGGTACATTTATGTATGCCAGGATGCCTTTTGGACTGATTAATGCAGGGGCCACTTTTCAAAGGGCCATGGACATTGCTTTTGTTGGGGAACAAGATAAATTTCTGGTAGTCTACCTCGATGATATCACTGTATTTTCAAAAAATGATACTGAGCACATTGAGCATCTGCGGAGAACCTTTAAGAAATGCAGGAGGTATGGTCTCTCTCTGAATCCTCAAAAGTCTTTATTTGCATTAGAAGAGGGAAAGATTTTGGGCCATATCATGACTAAAGATGGGGTGAAGATAGATCCTAAGAGGGTAGAGGTTATAAATGGTATTTCTTTTCCCAGAAATAAGAAAGAGGTACAAGTATTCCTAGGGCGCATTAATTTATTGAGAAGGTTTATCCCTAAATATGCTGAGATAGTTAGGCATATAAAAAACATGCTCAAGAAGAATAATGAAGTTAAATGGTCCCAGGAATCACGAGAGGCATTTACCAGAATAAAAAATGCTTTTGTAGAAGCTCTTGTGCTAGCTGGGCTAGATTATGACAAACCTTTTATGATCTTTTCTTTTGCATCACCTCGTACAATAGCAGGAGTTTTATTGCAGAAAAATGAGGAAGGGTATGAGAAGCCTATTGCCTTTTTTAGTTAGGTGCTCCATGATGCAGAATTAAAGTACAAAATATTGGAAAAGAAAGCATACGCCCTGGTGAAATCCCTCAAAGCATTCCGTGTATATATCTTACAGTCCCATATCACTGCATTTGTGCCTACAACTGCTATAAAAGATATTCTTATTCAGGGGGATAGTGAAGGAAAAAGGGGGAAGTGGATTGCCAAAATACAGGAGTATGACTTAGACATTCACCCTACTAAGCTGATCAAAGGACAGGGGCTTTCCAAAATGTTATTTGAATCAAACTATCAAGCTCTGGGCATAAATTTGTCCATTATAGCAGGTGAGGAATCTAAAGAGCAAGAAGAGCCAGATGATATGATCAGGAGAATAAACCAGTTGGTGGAATTGGAAGAAACATGCAATCAGGTAAATCAAAGGATGACAGAATATCAGGAAAAGATGAAATACCTTTTCGTTCAGCATGCTAAAGATAGGAATATGCAAATTGGTGATCTAGTGCTTAGATGGGACATCCAGAGAGCTGAGAAGGGAAAACATGGTAAATTCGACCCCCTCTGGTTTGACCCCTTCAAAATTGTGGAACTGGGGGGCAATAATACTTTTAGGTTAGAGAATTTACAGGCGACTTTCTGGATTCCCCTGTAAATGGTCAATTCCTTAAACCCTATTTCCAATTCTGACTCAGGCCGAGAAAGCCTGGTGTATTATATTGTATATTAGTTTGCTGATTCATTTTTGTTTGAATGATGTGGCTGTCGTGATGAATCATGAAGTAAATAGTAGAGGTGTCGAAGGGCAGAGTTCACATAGAGGAGTATCTGATGGTCTGCGAATTTTTGGACACATTCAGGGATGAACGTGCCATCCCCAGATGGAGCCAATGTTCATCATTTCAGCCCCCATTGAACCTTTGACAAGCAATCCCTTTTGGTGGGCCTGAAAAATCCATTATCCACCTATCTTTTCCTTCTCCCAGCCTCAAAATTGCATAAAAGGGCCGAGAAACCCACCTTTGAAAATATATCAGGCCTCAGCCCCTTTCGGCCTAGCCCCTCTGCTCCTTTTCCTCCACGTGACCTAAAGCCAGAACCGAGTGCTGGCCCTATAAGCGCTTACCAAGGATACATGTTTGGCGCGTTTGTAATCGTCGATTTGTACCGATCGGATGGCATTCGCAATGCTTCATCTCACCCGGATCCCACTCAATTCACAACTCTGATAATCTGTCCACCATCCGATTAGCTTTCAGATCAACGGTCAAAAGCTCACCCTCTTCAGTGGCTTCGCAGCGCACTACTCCAAAACCGGGTGGTATGTATCGCACCGCCTTTCGGCGGTGGGCGGTAATTCCCGTTTGGCCAGCGATTCCATACAATGTTTGCCATGCGTCCCAGCGTACGGCTCCAAAACCGCCGTTCATCGTGCATTATTGTTCGATCAAAGTCACGGCACGATATTCATGATAGTCGTCCGATCTGAAGGTCTTCATCCAACGGTTGTCATACTCCGAAGCTACATGATGGTTATTCCATGTCAACAGTGCCCCTGGCCCACTGTCTCATTGCCCTCCGATGCATTTTCAACCGTCGATCTTGTCTTGAGATCGAATGGTCCATATCATCTGCATATCCTGCCATTGAATCGGTCCTCCTCCACGTCATCATCCCACGTGTTTATCGCATTTTTCTCTCTTCCATTGATATATTCTATTCATATGTTATATTTTAATGTTTTGCATTTTAGCTCTGGCCAGCCCTTCCGCCATTGTTCCACTGCATTTTTCACCGTCACCTCTCGTCCTTCCACCATCTCATCACGCCGCGTTGTCTTTCCATTATCCCCACTGTGTTCACCTTCCCGTGCATGGTTTTCTTTAACGAGTTTGTAGATTTTGCAAGTTTACAGCGGCGGAGAACTATTACGATTCACATTCTCAATTAATATTATAGAGAGCACGTCAAAGGAATATTCTCCAGAAGCTGCAATTATGAAGAAAATTCCAAGAAGCCGTTATGACAAGACCTCCATTGAAGAAGTAGGGTTAAATCCTATCAAACCCTCTAGAGTCATTCGAATACAAAGATTGCGCAGATCCAAACATAAATATCGCAGGAAAAGAGTATCAGTGGGAGGTAGGGAATTAAAGGCATGTAATTGAAGACTTTGGAGCCTAAGCCTACCCTTTTGAAAGCAGAGTACTAGGTCGAAGATCCTGTAGATCACTCAAAATATTCATGCACAGAAGACAATACTCTCAAATTTTTATTTTAGCAGAATTTTCTCTTCAGGAAAGTACGGAATGTCCATGTGACTTTAATTCTATACCGTGTTCCTGAAGAGACTTTTATCTAGTGCAATTACTTCAGAAAGCTGGCAGCAGAGTACCTACAGCTCTATAGAGCCGTCAAGCAGTATGGACGGGCACTTTTTCACCATCTTGTTTTAATGAGACCATTAAATGTTCATCACCCACTTTCTTTATTAGTCTCCTTTGTTTCATATAAAAACCAAAACGAACAGTTTAGGAGGGGTTCCAGATTTTATCAGAAAATTATGCAGTGAAAGGATTTTTGTATACATTTTGTAAAACTCTCGTATGAAGGCTCAGAGCCCATAGGGTCTCAGTGAGGAGGATTTCCATCTGTTAAAGATGATTCTGGTCTTTGGTATTTCACAGTGTGTAACCTTTTCTCTTATGTGTTATATTAATAGATCATTTAATTTCATCCATCTTTCTTGTATCATGTTTTGGAATGCGAGTGGCTCACTGATTTTTGGTATGGATTCATCCTAGTTGATGCCCATGCTCGGATCATTCAAGCGCTTTAAATATGGCTCATGCATGATATTTTGTTCCATTACTCATCTAAACCGTATTTCTGCTATATTAGTTGCTTTGGGAGGGTGTTTTTAAAACGCTATTATCATGTATGGATTCTTAGATTGGTAAGCCCATGCATGGTGGTATTGTGTATCTAGATATCAGCTCAAGGTTAACTAATATCTTCTCAACATTTCTTTCATTACATACACCTTCTGATAATTGATATCTGTGAAATATTACTGGAATTGGCCCGCTTTGCAGTAAACTGTCTCTAAATTGTCTATTGCTTTCATATTATATTTATGCACTTTGCCCCTGCAGTATCCCTTTCTCTGTGTCAGTTTCTGAGGGTCTTGGTCCCATTCTAGTTTATTTCCCTGTTTACAGGAGATAGCATGCGAGCTGAAGTTGACAACTTCATACATTATATTATACGCTCCTTGCTATGCTAAGATGTCCTAGGCACTGGTCTATCACAACTCTAGGCTGTCTCTAGGAGTGACAACATGTCAAACAACATGACATTAATTTCAGAAGAAGGTGCAGGATCAGATGCAGCAATGTGATGTGTGCTTGCAGTGCCAATCAAGTCATATGTGGCATGAGAGTCTTTTAATTAAGGAGGAACAGTAAAATTAGATCTCGGCGCATTAGGAATTTTTTCATAGAGCATGCTAGACTGAGTGTAGATCAAGTCTAAATATTGGGCACGAACGATAAATTGCTCTTCTGTGATGACGCCACATTTAGCTACATCCTAAGTTATATATGGTAACATGGACTTAATGAACCATTCAGCAAGGAGCTGATCCAGGAAAAATGTCTTAACCCTTCTACGACGACGACGCCACTAATGAATATGATCAGAAATGTGAGTAGCATTAGTCTGTTTAAAATTGTTCAAGAGTTTCATTCCAGTTTCATATTTGATGGGTAACTAGAAATGAGTCAAAAATATAGTAGCTAGGGCAGTGAAATTATCAAAAGAAGCTCTAGGTAACTCAATATATCATTTTGCAGTCGGACCTGTGGGCGTACGTTGGAAAAGACGTAGTCAAACAGAATCATCATTCAAGGAGTTTGATGAACACCATAAATGATAAGTCATGACATGAGTCGACGGATCTTCTCTAGTGTTTCCATTGAACTTAGGAATATCCGAGGGTAATTTGTGAGGTATCACCATCCACCAAGGAGAATATTTAATTGGATCATTAGTTAGCTGATTTAAATCTAGTAACTCTAAAGTTACAACAAAGGGAAGCATTCTATTAAGGTCAGGTTAAGCATAGCCATGGTAAGATGGAATTGCTTGAGCAAGAGGCATTTGAGCACCAACATAAGGAATCTGCTGCTAGTAACCCAGATAGGGGTTGTTTTGAAAAGAAAATGCTTGAGGGTTATGTTGACCAAAACCTGGATATGATACTTGTTGAGATGAAGTTTGAGGCATTTGTGCCTAAGGCTGCCAAGGGGTCTGCCCACCAATGTTATAACCCAAATTAGGATAACTTGGATTCGGTTGATAAGTATAACTAGGTTACAGTTGTGACATCCCATAAAATGGTAAAGCAACTTGTGAATAAATGATTCTGAATACAGGCTATTGTAAATTAACCGAAGTATTTGGAGTCTGTGGACCCAAAATTTGAGGATATTGAGTTTAAGGACCCAATTAATAAGGTTTTTGTACAAAATTTTGATTCTGTAACAGGGTAAAGATGTATTAACAACTCGAAATGATGTGGGTGTAACAAGTTGAACTGGTTTATACGAGTGCACAATCGTTTGTGGTTGGATAGGCAGAGTGGGTTGTCATTGAAAAAATTTCATTTCGACATTAGGTTGACCAAAAATTGACGGAGTACTTTCATTTTTGGTGACCAAAGGTTGCTCCTCAGCATGAGGAGGATAATAAGATGGAAAATATTGATCTCCAAATGCTGGGAGTCCAGTTGATATGGTACTTGAAGGAATAGACCCATAAGGACCTACTTGATATTGTTCTGATGATGTATATAAAGAATCAAACCATTCAGTACTTACGATAGGATTACTAGTTAGAATACCAGATGATGACATTGGTAAAGTCCATGGGTTTGAAGTTGCACCAGAGAAAATTCCAGATAATGATTTTTAACCTGATGGAACCATAGGGCCACCATGAAAATATGACTTTGGTGAAGTTGTGAACATCGATGGGGTAGCAAGGGCAGGTACTGACGTAATTGGAACAGATGGCCCAACCGAAGATGTTGGTTCAGGCATGGTTACTTGACCAAATGTATACCCTTTTAGATCGACAAGAGTTTGAATGGGAACAAGATCAACAAAATCAGATGGTGTGGATTGAGGAAAAGAATCGATCAGGTAAAGGTCCTCCCCAAAATGGGTTGGAGTTAAAGGTGTCTCCTCTTGTGGGATTTCTTCAATCGCAATTAAACCAGGTGGAAGTATTTCACCGTTAGGCCCAAAGTATATTTCAGGTGGTTGACTGTGTGATATGGGAGACTCAATGGCTATAGATATTTGTGGGATGAACAAGGCAAGAATAACTTCTGGTTGAACAACTTCAGGATTCAGCCATTATAGCAAACAAGAGACGGGATCTGGATCAATTTTTTCTTGAACAACGTCGGGTCCAGGAGGTATGGTCTCACTAATTGGATGGATCGTGACCATGAGTAGCTTTGAAGACTCTGTTTCGACAACAGTAGATGAACTGGGATGTGTAGAAACAACTTGAGCTAACACTGGTTTATGGGAAGATGATGTTTCGCCAGAGGTACAAATTGTATTTGATTCGGCAAAGTGTGATCACCTTCGCCTACCAGAAGTAACTTCTGGTGGTAAAGGTGGTTTTAATGCTAGTCTACACGAACGACGGGGTAAATTATTTTGTTCTTCCATGATTACTGATTTATTTTAACCAAAAAAAGTAAAAGGGTAATGGTAGGAAAAAGGTTTTACTAAGAAACAGTGAACTGCAGAATACCTCCTGGTAAACCAAGAAGTACAGGCATGCAATCTCCTCGAATGTTGTGTTCAGTGTATCACAATTTGCAAGGCGGCCAAATCAGTTCACTATGGATGGATAGCACCTAAAATTTTTTCTCCCAAATATACCAGAAGGTACGTGGAGGCCCAAGTACATATTAGCGCTCTCTGATGCGAAACCGCACAGTGAGAGCACCCCTTTATACTTTTCGTATTGTAACACCACCCAATATACCTGAAAGTATGTGGACGAGCTACGATATACTTAAGTATGTGGAGTGAGGTATCACACTTAGAATGTATCACAGACAAGTTAACGACAGCTGCTATGTTTTACAACGCGAGAACACGTCTCTAGCCTAGACCTTCTAATTGTTATTGTTATGGTTCTAATGCTTTGTTAGGTAAATTGAGATAAATTTTATGTTGATCTTGTTTAAAAATTTTCTTTCAAAGGTTCACCGCGATGATGTATTGGAAATTCCTAAAATGCAAACTAAGAATGATAAGCAATCTTTCACTTCTATTTTTTCAATGAAAATCCTAGCTACTAGAGGGAAAGAGAAATCAATTTGAGAGCAAAAAAATCAATGAGAACAAACTAAATGCAGATTTCCGAATTGTTCCTTTTGCAAAACACACAAACCACTACATGCAAATGCAGGTTTTTTTTTCATTTCCTTTAATGTTATGAATGCAGAAAATAAACTAAGTGCACTAAATCAACAAAAACAAATGACTTTTACTTTTGAGAAACGAGGAATAGAAACAACAATTTCTCTTTTGAAGGAAAAATGAGGAATTAAACAAAAAATTCTCCTATTAGGAAATGAAGAATTTACGAAAATTTCCTTTTTCATAAGAAAATGAATCTAATGTGACAATGAAAATACTTTGAAATCAATTCGTCAATGATAAAAAAAAGCACTTTAAACAAACATTGAACAAATTTTTATTTCAAAGGAGGAAGAGGTAGATAAGTTCACTGGTCATTATGAGGCTCAGGCTTTTCGAAGCACAGTAGAAAAAAAACTGAAACAAATTGCAATGACAAATTCAAAGGAATTTGGATAGTTTCAGGAGGCAACACAGTCTCTAAAGACAGATAGTGCTTTGCAATGTAGGCCTGAAAGGGAGACAGTGCTATGCAAAGCATTGTCCTGTCCAAGAGTGCATTGGGCACATTGTACAATGAAAAACATAGCCATCTAACACACTTATAATGAAAATTTGGCTTTCAAAAAGCCTAATATTTGTGAGTAACAACTACTGGGTGAATAAACAAAGAAAATCAGAGGCTAAAACACCTAGGACAAAAGGGTAATCTCCCCAATGGAGTCGCCAATTTGTTATGCGGAATTATGAATTATGGATAAATCATTCTTCTCTAGATAGGTGCTAATCTAGAACAATAGGTCAAAGAATTTACGACTATCATTCCTAACTGTAAATAGACACACAGAATGAAATAAGAATCTTACTTGGAGTCCAAGCACTTCCAAAGTCTCCTTCTGTCACTTTTGTTGTAGCTTCAAATTCCAGCCGGCTGTGCAAAATATTTCCTGCAATAATGAACACCAAAAAGCAAGAGATAGCAATAATATAGATGTCTATTCAAGTTATTTAGCTAAATCAATAAAGCATAAACCATATACATCAAATAATAAATCATGATATGGAAAATCAAAGCTTATATAGATGCATATAGGGAAAAATAAGCAGTAATCTTTATTAATGATAAAAGGGGAGGTTACAACCCAGTGATTGATTTAGTGTCACCATCTCCAGCAACATCCCAACCTCATAAAAATGCAGATATCTCTAGAAATATGTCACTCAAATCAACTCCTCAATTGAAATTCCACCAAAATTTCTCTACACAAATTCTTCCTTATCAAACACTAAGATCTGTGCTCAATTTATAGAGGAGCTTAAGGTAGTTTTACAATTAATGACTTTCCAATAATAGGCAAGACATGTTCCAAATCTTGTAAATGTAAAATGGACACATGGATTCGAATTTTGACACATGTGAACTCTTCTCGAAGGCACTGGCCAAGTGGAGATTCTGGAACAATGAGAATTTCACTCCCAATGTGACCAACGCACCTATGAGTGTCGGGAAGTGCTTTGCAGAGTAGCCTTGCATGGGTCTACCTGCATATGCAACGAAATTAGTCCCTTTAGAGGCAGTGTTGATGAGCTCTCATATGATATACTATAAACTTCAAATATTGGAAACCTTTGCATATGAAAGTCTTGAATGATTTGTCTTGTTCTTTGTCTTAGGGCATATAACAACTAAAATGATAGGGGATGATAGAAATTATTCATTGGTTCTGGAGATGGTTCCAAGTTAACCAGGTCATTTGGAATGGTGCCCAAATTGAACTATAACAGAAAGGACAAATGGAGAATAAAGAAGAGAAGAAATCTGGGTTTAAATGTTGAGTGTGCTGTCATGTTTCCCCTTTTTCTGTTGATTCATCTCCTTGTGTCTTGGGTCTTTAAATAATCATGTAGCTCCATTTAATAATACCTCCAACAACCTCATAGCCACCTTTCACCATCACCTACTATATCTATTTGGTTATGGGTTCTTATCCATCCTTAACTAGCTTGGAAAAATTTGCTGACAAGTGTCAAAATTCAGTCAAAACAGGCGCTACCGGAAATTACGGTAAAAACTTGTAACTGTGCAAAAAATGGAATACTACCGAAATTTCTGGTAGCATTTTTTTTTTTTTTTCAAAAATACATAGAAAATGCTGAAAATCCTGTGCATACTTATATTCCTTGACATCTAATCTGCTATTCAAAATTGTAACTGATAAAAAAAAAGTTACTTGTATCAAAAACCTTTTACCCTTTCTTCTATGTGCGTTGCAGCTTCAACAAGCTTAACCAAGTCTATTTTGTTGTCAACAGCTGATCTGGATTTGGTTTCTCTTATGGTTGCTTCCTTGACAGTGGATTTCTCATCCTTAGAACCCTTTTGTGTTTTTCTTCTCTTTGAGGGCTCTGAGTGCTGCTCTGAAGGGGTTTTGTTTTTGTTTTTCTTCATGAATTTCTTTGTCTTTGACCCTTCATGTTTACCTTCAATATCAATGACCTCTATCATTATGCTTGGATTATGTAGAGCCTTGAAATTAAGCCTAAACTTGTTGTTGTCTCTGGTATGTCTATTCCTGGTACCAACAACAGGTTTGGCTTCTTCTTTCTTCTTCTTACTGTTGATGTCATATCTAGCATCCTTAAGGAGTTCTTCATCTAATTGTGTAGGCTGATACTATTTCTGCATCTTCTGTTGAACATGTGCTTCCGGAATTTCTGGTAGCACATGCGCTTTTGACTTATCTGCAGTTGCATACATTCCTCTTCGGTGTCTGGTGTAGAAATTAGGAAAGGAGGAACAAGGGGCACCATTTTCATAGATATGGGTTTACTTGCTGAGGACCTCTCTCCTTTTTCCAACTTTATCTCAACCTTAACTGCATAAACCTTTTCTTTCCTTCCCTTGGACTTCTTATAGATATTTTCTTTTTTGGCCTTTCTCTTTTTTCTTCTTTTTGCAGGTTGAGGGTGTGGGTGTGAAACTGGAGGTGTAGGTGCAAGTTGGGCTACCCTGTAAAACAAAAATTGATCCCAAGTTTGATTTCTCTTTCCTAATTCTTCTTCAACTAGAGCTTTCATTAAAGCTTGATGATACAAGCTATACTTTGAAACAAAAGTGTGAGTTTGAACCCTGGCTGACATCTTTGTTAGGCTTTTCAACAAGAAATATGGCAGATATAATGTCTTTATACCTGCAACATGAAAAATAATCCTCATGTGATAGAGGAACACAAATGAATATCTCCTTTCAAAAGTGAGGTATATCTTGATAAGCTTAACAGCTTCTGCCCAGTCATTCTAAATATAGTTGCTTGGAATTCCCTTTTCCCAATTTGTATCTCTCTGTGCATCCTTGAGGAAACTATTGAGGTCTTCTCCTATGATAACCTGCCCTTTAAACCATCTTTCTCCTTCATGTGGAAGGTTAAATGCTTCAACAATGGAGTCTTCAGAAACCTGCAAGGTAAGGCCATAAATTGTGGTTTCTTGTCCATTAAAATATTTAGCAAACTCTTGACCTACTCCTAAGTGAGATATCCCTAACCTTGTGCATAGAGAATACCACCCTGACTAGATAAACAAGTTTATTACCCTCGAATTTACATCCACTAGGTTTGCACCCTATGGCTCAATTCGATTTATTTTTTAACCTGTTTTAGTCATCTTCAGAAAATAAAGGACTCTGTCTCTTGTAACTGATAGGTGGCAGAGTGTTATGAAACTAGCTCCAAAAATAGAAGAGAAGAGAGATCAACGCCTTAGAAATAATCCACTTCGAGGGGGCAACCTCCAATACATTACATAAATGAAAAATTCTTGGATGATTCAAATGACCAAAACCTCCTTTCTATATATAGGAGTCCATGGGGCCACAATGTAATCATAGCCGACCTAACAATAATATTGTAAGGGCACAATAATAACAATATGGGGGTTACAGGGGTAAAACAAATAACAATAAGGGTGTACACTAGAAACAATAAGGGACTATACTAGTAATATAGGGACCTAACATGCTCCTCTCCTTCAAAAAAGTGTTGTCCTCAACGCTTGAGTAGCTCTGGATGCTTCTGTATAAAATTCTCATCCTCCCATGTAGAATCTTTAGTGGGTAAGTTCTTCTATTTGATGAGATACTCTGAAATTGATCAATTTCGTAGCTGTCAAGTTCTTGTTTCCGTGACTACTTCAGGTTCCAATATGTTTTTTCCTTCCTCATCAAGTTCTGGAAATATTGTTTTAACTGGAAGTTTGTCCCCTATAACCTTCTTTAAGGGGACCTTTTGCTCTTTTTTCTTCCAATTTTTGTGGTGTCAACCTTGTAGGTTGTGGAAGTCTAGTAATAGCAACACTTCCATCTTTATAGATGTTAGTGGTAGGCTTCCTTGTCAGCATAATTTTAGATTCAATTTTTCTTTCCAACCTGAATGCCTTCTCCAATGAATCAGGTTCCCAAATGTGAACTTCATGTTGGATGTTATCATTTAAAGTCCCTGTGAAGACATCAATCCTGTGTTCCTCTAGAATATCAGTTACACTTATATTTAATTTTTGGAAGTCCTCAATGTGCTCCCCCACTGAACCCTTTTGTTTGAGATATATCAATTGATTAAAGAAGGTGTTTCTCTTTGTATCCTCATAATGTGCTATCATTTCCTCCATAAAAATTGACCAAGTGACAATTTTTTTACGAGAGAAAAACCATCGATACCATAAAAATGTATTTTGTTCTAAATGTAAAGTTGCAATACGTACCTTTTGTGTGTTTTACACATTACTGAGATCAAAATATTACTCCATTTGTAGTATCCATGTTACGGGATCCTTGCCATCAAACTTCCTCATATCCATCTTTGGAATTTGGTGGTTCTTCCATCCAACATTAGAGTTTATGAAATCATGATAAACATTTATTTTTTTCTCATCATGAGTTTCCTCTACTATCTTTTCACCATCAGGAAAAATTTCTTGTATCAACTTTGTCAAACCTTCCATGTCTACTTTTAGATTATTTTTCATGTTTTCCATGTTGTCTTTCATTTTTTCTTCCATGTCATCCATCTAGCTTCCATTCCAGCTTCCATGCCATCCATATTAGCTTCCAGGACTTTCTTCAAATCATCCATATTATTCTTCAAACCATCCATCTTCACTTCCACGCCTTTCTTCAAAACTTCCATTTCATTTTTTGTTTCTCTTTGCGAGAGCAAAATTTGATGCACTTTATCTTGTAATTTTGATAGATCATGTTGCAATTCTTCATCTTCATGAGTCATAGTAGAGTACTCTAAGGGCTTAATAGGTGTTTAATTATTTTTAGGAGGCATTTTAGAACCCAATAATGATATCTATGCTCAATAGGACTTTGGAATCACTTAAAACTAATTTTTCAAACAAGACTTATGCACTTTGAAATATATATATATATATATATATATACACACACACACCTTTTTCTTGATTTTAAGGAGATATATATTGAAACTGAATTATCTTTGTGGTTTTGGATCTTCAATATTTGAAATTCAGCCCTGAAGTAGCCCTCTGAATATTTTTTCGAATTCCAAAGGTATTACCTAATTTAGATTCTTTAAGACAAAGTTATGCCCAATCTCTTATGATGACCTAATTATGGACTAGTTCAGTAGAGTGAACTTGTACAACTTGCCACGTGTTATGGTTTCCTCCTTTGGCTCTGAAATTCATACAGATAAAACTACAGTCTGTGTACTTGCTGCCACTTTTTACATAATTCCAATCCAATGCTCAGAGAGAGAGTTATTACTATTTTCCCACGGTCACCTCTTCGAGATGAAATTCGGGAGCCTGAAAAATCCATAACTTCCACAGACCATATCTCCGAAACTATTGCGAATCAAGCTCTAAAACCTCTCCACAGTTTTCCTCAGGATTTCACCTTCGCTTTGTGAAAATTTCAGCTTCTGAACCCTCGTAGAAAAAACGTTATAGCGAAAAGTCCATGATGACCTATTTAGGTTAAATTTGGGAGCCTGTAAAAATCCCTAACTTGCATAGATCATATCTCCAAAAATATTGCGAACCAAGATCTGAAATGTTTCCACACCATTGCTCAGGATTTCGACGTCTCTTTGTAAAAATTTCAGCTTCTGAACCTTCATATAAGAAATGTTATAGCGAAAATTCCACGATGACCTGTTTGGAGCAACAAAACCCTAGAATCCAAAGATATGATACCAAATGTTATGAAACCAGCTCAAAAAATAAAAGAGAAGATAAATCAACGCCTTAGAAATAAGCCACTGTGAAGGGGAAACCTCCAATACATTACATAAATGAACAATTCTTGGATGATTCAAATTACCAAAACCTCCTTTCTATATATAGGAGTCCATGGGGCCACAATGTAATCCTAGTCGACCTAACAATAATAATGTAAGGGCACAATAATAACAATATGGGGTTAACAGGGGTACAACAATAACAATAAGGGGGTTACACTAGAAACAATAAGGGACTATACTAGCAATATAGGGACCTAACACAAAGTTGGAGTTTCACCTTACAAGTGTTGCTTATATTCTTCTTTAAAATCCTATCTAAAATCTAGACTCCTCTTCAAACTATGACTCTAAGAAATTTGATCTCCAACAATTAAAATCTCAAATGACAGTGATCCTAATTTTTCGGTGGTCTTAAAACAAAATTATGGTTCATCACCCCATGCAAATCAATTTTCATTATGGAAAATACCCCTCAAAGTGATGTGCACCATGTGATAACCATAATTACCTTCAGTTGACTACATATTTTCTTATGGAGGGCTCCAGATGGCTTGAGATAAGCGGATCTGTGCCTGGAAGTCACCTCTACTGTCTTGTTGTTAATTGGTCAAAATTTCCAGCAACACCATTGTGCGACCAACCAAATGGTTATGGCATTAAGCTTGATGACCATGATCTCCTCAGTTCAGAACAACATGTACTTTTACATACATCTAACTGAATTGGGGTTGACAGGTGGACGGGATTAATAGTTAAGTGCATTACTACGGGTTGACACATAGGCATCAACGTATACCATGACTTGAATTCAACTAGACTGGCTACATACGAAACCTATCATGATATATGAAAACATTTAAAAAATATTTGAGGTGTATTTACACTACAACATGTGGCTTGACAAAATCGAATCCACTTTTTCGTTTATTTTAAAAAAAATAGAGTATGCTTCTAGAATTTCTGACAGCATCGAAATAAAAATAAAAAGATAGAAACAAGACTATAACAGACTATCTGAAAAGACTAAAACTAGCACTTCCAGAATTTATGGTAGTCATTAGGGGAGTTTTGAGGTCTAAAATGGGCCTCCTATGGAAATTATAAAATAATAGTGGAAATAATAAAATAAGATTAGATTACATCATCAAATTTTAGAGGTAAAAAATAAACAAATATTTTTTAACTCGTATCTTCAACTTATCTCCCTATGGGTTTACTCAAATTTTGAGCGGAAATACTCATTGGATGGAAAATTTGATTCCTAATCCGAGTACCCATGTTGCATACTTTCAATGGACCCTGCTACATGAAAAATTATAAATACATGAAAAACGTGATTGCAATCATGTTTTTTCATGTATTTCTCATTTTTCATGTACGAGGGTCGATCAAAAGTATGCAACATGGGTACTCCTTGGATGAGAAATTAAATTTTGCATCCAAGGAGTAATCCTACTCGAAATTTGAGTAAAACCTTAGTGAGATAAGTTGAAAATACGAGTTGAAAAAGTAGTTTTTATTATTTTATTATTTTTTAATCTTTTTACCATTTTACCCCAAAAATGGTGAATCATCCCCCATGGTTGACATCATCATCTTGAATCATATTGGTTATTATAAAATTTATTTTGTTTGTACATTTTTCTTAGGAGGCCCATTTTAGACCTCAAAATTCCCCTAATGGACCAATTTTATTTTATTTTTAATTTTGAAATTTTCCAATTTTAATCCTAAAATAAAAATATGAAATGGACTCATGACTTAGCAAATAATGGTGCTAACATTGGCTCGATAAGGGATAGAGCTATCCCTATTAGGCTCTAAGAATATTTTGTAGTTTCAGTTCCTTTTCATTAGGCTATGGATTCTTATTATGAAACACACCGGTATTTTCAGTGAACTTAAGCTACCAAAAGCCTTAGTAATTGAGTTTTTTGAGAAAGCACCCATTGAATGGGACTCCAAACAGTTCTGTTCCATCAATATTTTGCAACTCAAAAGTGTTGTTCTCCAGGATATTTTAGATTCTGAAAGGACCAAGCCATAAAGCATCAAATTTGGAATGCTTACCTAGATCTTAATGTTGTGCATCCCATTTCAACACTAGATCTCCAATCAAAAACTATTATTTTTTTATTTCCTCTATAAAAAACTTTCTTTACAACTTGTTGATATTTTCTTACCAAACAATACTGTTGTTCTCGCTTTTGTTTCACTTCTATGATTTGATAAATTCTCCTGTTCATGTCATTTGGCTCAGCTTCATGATCTTGCAGAAATGTAGCTATAGGAATGACCAAATGAACTGGAAAAACAACATCAGTTCCATAAACCATTTAAAAAGGTGATATATTAATATGATTTTTGATGGTCACCCTATCTTCCCATAAAGAAAACTTCAGTTTTGAATCCCATAATTTCTTGTTTTTCTCCAACAGTTTGGCGATGATTCCTACCAAACTTTTTTTAATGATTCAGCTAAACCATTCCATTGGGGATAGTAAGCTATAGAGTGAGTTAGTCGAATTCCATAATCTTCACAAAAATTTACCAATGGAGTGGCTTTAAAAGCAGTTGCATTATCTACTGCTAACCTTGATGGACATCCAAAGTTGGTTATGATTCCCTCTAGAAAATTAATGATAACTTTATGAGTAGCATTCTTGGTAGGTATTACTTCAATCCATTTGGTGAAGTAATCAGTTACAAAAAAGATCCAATAATGTTGTCCACTTGAAGGTGGATGAATTTCTCCAATGAAATACATGCCCCATTGCTGAAAAGGTGCAGAAACAACTATGGGCTTGAGAGGAAAAGACTTCAAATGTTTCTTACCGGTGAATTTTTGACATTTTTCACATGCTCTCACCTTAGCACATACATTAGAAAACATGCTAGGAAAAAAATAGCCAACTCTCAATATTTTGTATGCATTAGTTCTCCAATATTTATGTCCTCCACAGACACTACTATGCATATCAAAGATAACTTTCTTGGACTCATCTAGGTCAATGCATCTCGACAAAACTCTTGTAGTATCTTTCCAATATAAAAAACTATCCTTAACGCAAAATTTAACAGTTTTCAGCTTCAAATATCTTACTATTCTTTTATCATAATTTGGAGGAGGTTTAAAATGTTGCACAAAATAAATGATGTCCTTTTACCAGCTGGATTTGGAAATATTTACATCCATTGCCATGCTTTCTATAGGTTCAAAAATCTTCCCTTCAAATTTTTCATCAATGAAATTCAAGCCCAAAACTTTACAATTTTCTTCAGCTAGTAGTTTGCCTAGTATTTGACCTTTGGTTAATTTAGTAGGCTTTATCTCTAAATAAAACTCAAGAATTTTAGTCACCCACTTACTTATTTTTCCATCAATATCAGGCTGGACTAATATCTCTCTGACAGTAGATGAAGGTACATAAGAAATAACTTAAGCATGAAAAATATAAACTCTAAAATCTTTCAAAGCTTTAACTAATGCATAAGAATGCTTTTCCAACATTTCATACTTCAATTCTACATCTCTAAGTACACTGCTGAAAAATGCTATGGGAGCTTCCTTATTTTCTGAAGATCAAGAAAGATGCTTCAATGATATTTTTTTTTATCATCTCAAATGAATTTATGGATTCAATGTTCCACTTAAATTATTTTCCCTTCTTCAACATGCAAGTAATATGCTTCACTATTTCAGCAAAATTTGGAATGAACCTTCTTAAGAAATTGATCTTACCAAGGAAAGATTGAACCTCTTTCTTGGATCTTGGAAATGTTAAATACTGAATTGAAATTACTCTCTTAGGATCAATTTTCACTCCATATTTAGAAACTATGTGACCCAACATCTTACCTTCCTTGAGAGAAAAATGAGACTTCTTTGGATTTAATGATATACCATATTTTTTGCATTTAACAAATACTTGTCTCAAGTGTTGAAGGTGTTCATGATTTGAAATTAAGTAAACAGTAGTATCATCTAAATATACGACCAAGAATTTTTACTTTTCTCCAATGAAGGCAAAGTCCATAGCACACTGAAAAGTAGCTCCGGCATTCATAAGACCAAATGGCATATTTGCATATAGGAATGTTCCCCAAGGAGTAGTGAATGTTGTCTTCTCTTGGTCTTCTAGCCAAACTGAAACTTGATTGTACCCAGAGAAACCATGTAACATGGAAATTTTGTCTGTAGTAGTTACCTTTTGAAGAATATGCTCCATATTTGGCAATGGATAATTATCTTTCTTGGAGAATTTGTTAAGATTTTTGAAATCTACACATAGTTTGACTTCACCACTATTCTTCCTTACTGGAACTATATTAGCAACCTAATCTGAGTATCTTAATGGAATGATTATTTTGACATCCAATTTTTTTTAACTTCCTTCTCCATCACTGGTAATAATAGTGGATTGATTTGTCTTAATTTCTGCCTGAAAGGCTTAGTACCATCCTTCAATGGTATCATATGATCAATGATAGATGTATCATATGCCTTAATACCTTCATATTTCCAAGAAAAAACATCAAAAATTTCACAAAACATCATGTGGTATTCAACCCTTATTTCTTCTGATAAAACTTTTAACAACTTCACATACCTCGGATCTTTTTCTGTGCCTAAATTGAAAACTTCCAATTCTACTTTTGTTTCAGCTAATTGTGATTTTATTGAGACATCATTGTGATAAAAGAGCTTCTCAAGTGGGATTAAACCCTTGGGAATATGATTTGTACACAGCTAAATGATAAGCTGATCAACAATCTGTTTTTGTAGATTTTTGGTGTCCTGCAAATCAACATCATCCTTCATGAAATATTCATCTTGATCAATGTTTAGGACAAAAAAATCTTCAGTAGCTTCATTGAATCTTCTAATATCCTGATCATCTTCAAAAAAATTCCAATGCTTTACATTATCAGGAATGCTAGGTTTGAACCTAACTTCGACTTCATATTTCAGCTTCATAGGTATTGGAATCTTGAATGAGCTTGCTAAAATAGACAGTCAATCAGCCAAAATATTACTTTCTCTTGGAACAAAATAAATGTTAAAATCCAGGAATGATTCTTCTATAATGATCCATAGTGTATTCTAGTAATCTCTGATTCTGAGATACTTAGTCTGATAAACATTTCTGATTTTCTTAATAATAAGTTCATCATCTCCAAAAACAGAATTTTCTGAAATATTCATGTCTTTTGTTGTTTTTAAAGCAATCAGTAGAGCTTCATACTTAGCCACATTGTTAGTTGCTTCAAATTAATGTTTGGAAGAAAAGTGGAGCTCTCTTTCAAAGGAGAAATGAGAACTATCCCTGAACCAACTCCTTCTTTAGAACACGAGCCATCAAAGTAAATTTTCCATAGCTAAGAATCTTCATGACTGATCTGTTTTTCAGCAGGCTTCAAAATATGATTTTGTTTTTGCAGATAGGACAACATTATCCGTATGTAAAATTCTTGAACCAACAACAGTTTTTCTAGCATAAATTGGATGATTAGTGGGGTCTTTGTTGTCACTAATGATATATGTTAGCTGAGATTCTCTATAAAGTCTTCTTTGTTCTCCTCAAAAAATAAGGACAGTAGCATAAGTGAAATCCATTTGCAAAGTTCCTCCCAACCTTCTAATCCATGACCTAGAAAGTAACATGCCAAATATAGGAGGAATGTGAGCTACAACAATATCCATCACCATCCCTCTCATGGGTAACTGAAAAAGGCTTACTGCAAGGTCTTTGATGACACCAATACATTGAACTTTCCAGGAATCAAAGGAGTAGAGATCTTGGTATTCTCTAGTTACTTCAAGACCTAGTTCATCCATGACTACCTTGGGAATTAAATTATGTGAGGCCCCAGAGTCCATTAGGAAATTATGCAAGATATTATCATGAAAATTCAGAGATAAATAGAAGGGAGGGGTAGATTCATCTTTGTCTTCTACCAATGGACCTAAAATAACAATGGGCTTGTCATTTTGAAGGTTAACAAAATTAGAAGCTACTTCGGGAGGTTAAAGAGTTTTCATAAAGGTATTTTTGAAAACATCATTTTTCATGAGATATACAAGAGGAAAAAGAACTTTATATTCTGTATTTCATTCTAAAAACTGAAAATAGGGGGCAGTTTGTGAGTAATTTTTACCTGAAGTGAAGAAGTATTAACTGCTACCGGAATTTTCGGTAATATCTATTCAACAATTTTCTTTTCTGTTGGAATTTAAACTGTGTCCTTATTCTTCTTGGGCTAAACAACAGGATTTGGATTATCATCAATATTCTTTTATTTGATATTATAGTTTCTTTGATGATCAACTACAATCATGGAATGATCAGGAACCACTTCATTATTCTAAGTATATGACATGAAATCCTCATACTTTGCTTGTGTAAGATCAATTAGCCCTTATTTTTCTCTTATACAATTGATATCAGGAGCTTTCTCAAACCTTTCAGCTTCCTCTTCATCTTCAAATATAACATTTTGAAAAGGAGGTTGCACTTTTTTATCATCAGCATCTCTCCTTTCTCACTGTAAAATTTGAGGAGCAATAGGTCTTCTAAATTTATTCCTACTAGGTTGATCAAATGAAACATTTTTGGTAGTAGTTGGTCTTACTTCCATATTGATCTTGGAAATCTCAGTATTCAATGACTTGACCATCTTGGTTAGCTCATCTAACCTAGGATCTATGTTTGAAGTTCAGGAAGTTGAAACTTCAACTTTTTTCTTTCTTTTTTCTCTATCAACCCTTCCTCTAAGTCTATCAGTAGCTAACACATTAGATTCTACCTCCACTGCATTGTCCTGCATTTGTGTTAGTGTTGTAGATCTTATTTCTCTTAATAATAATAAAAAAATCAGGATCAAAGGCACGAATATAAGTGATTTTGGCTGAAGCTTCAGTAGGCTTGATTTTAGTAGGTATTTTTCTATACATCTTATTGAATCTATTAAAAAAATCATATACTGATTCTCCTTATTTTCTTTTTATTGCACCAAATTCAGTGATATAATATATAAAAAATTTCTTATAACCCAATTTTCTTAAAAATGTATCATCCAAGGTTTCAATTCCAATGATGCTACCAGTTGTCAAAGATCTGAACCATTTCCTTACATCACCCTCAAGACTCTAAACAAAAACTCTCATCCAGACATCTCCATGCTCAATATTTAGATTGTCAGCATAGGCATAAAAATCAACAAGGTTTTCTTCAATTGTTACCTCTCCCTCACCGCTAAACTTAGACATGTACCTGAGATAATCTCCTGTAGGTAATGCATTCATAGGCTGAGGTAAAACCAAAGGGGCATCACTAGTAGCAAAAATTGCATCCATTTAATTAGGGGGTAGGTTCAAACCTACCATGGTGTGATTTTTTGGGATTTGTGGAACAAAAATAGGTGGATTTTTAACAACAGATGATGAAGCACCAACTTGTGATGTAGGTAATGTTTGTTGGTTGGAAGAAAAGGGAGGTACACAATTTTCGATAAAATCATGGGATAAATTTTGCGGGAATTATTTATGGATAGCCTTTGAGGAAACAGTAGTATATCAAGCAAAATTTCATTTACTCTTTTTCTTAATTATATTTTCAGGGTCAAAAATTGGGATTCCCAAAGGGAAATATGGGTTAGCCCTGGTTCTAGTCCTTCTAGGAGCCAAAACTTCAACAATGGAGTCGTTAGGTTTAAAGAAATATAAAAAGGTAGCTAGAACTGTAAACCTCAAAACCAAACTTATAACTTTTTCATTCACCCATGGATAAACTTCAATTCGCCTCCCCGGCAGCGATGCCAAAGATGTTAGCACATATAGTCTCTCCTTGATAGCATAAGGAGTAAGCCTTACACATCATAGCTCATTTCAAAATTAAAAGGGTTGATTGAGTGGTGGGATGGATTCTCAAATATTTTGAAATTATTTTTATATTCTTTAAGACTTTCATGCATTTTTCAAGCTATGGCAAGTACAAATTGTGTGGTTAAATTGGTATTATAGGGAGCAGAGTGTACAAATGAAATAATATGGATAGTTAGTACCTATTATAGGAAATATTCCTATCCTAAATCAGTCACACAACTATGATGATAGCTCTTTACACAAACTCTTTTTATGCAAAGCAATAAACATTTAGAAAATAGATTGCATGTATAAATTATTCCACAAATCCATTATGAAATCTTCACTGGCATGTGTTAGTATGAATCTTAATCGCAAGTGTACAAAAAAATACCACTTTAGTTGTGCATAACAAACAGCAAATATGGCTGCCAATATCTTTAGATCTGCAATTAGTTGACCAAGATAAATGCTGCAAAAATCTAGATCTATGCATGAAAATACATTAAGAAGTAAATAAAAACAAGGGTTGCTCCATGCATCCAATAGACAAGACAAGAACATGTTGAATGAATTTTGTATTAATGGCACCTGGGAGGAAAACATAGAAGGATGTTACTAGCTCTCCTCAATGGCGCATGTCCTTGTAAGTCCTCAGCACTTCAGATCTAAAATTCCTCTCTCTTGATGGTGTAGAAAACCTGGACAAAAATGGAACTCAAAGAGAGCTCACAAGAAAAAAGATAGAAAAATATGACAATGATGGTGGATCAAAGTTAGACCAAAAGTATACATCCAGAGTGATCTTTAGGCAACAAAAGGTAGTGAGTGAATGGAAAAACCCTTCTATTTATAACAAAATATTGAGTTAGTCTAGATATTGGTGCATAATTGAAATATTATTAACCAAATCAAGATCCAACTTTTATGGAATATTTTATTATATTTGTTGGAGGGAAAAAGAATTTGACTTGGGTCAAATTCCTTTATTTGTAAATAATAAATAAATAAATGATTTATTTATTATTTTAAGGATGTGGTTGAGTAATAATCAAATAAATAATGATTTATTTAATTATTTATGAGTGATTTAGTCAAATTTAACAAGGAATATTATTTAAATAAGGTTTAAATAATTATTCCTAAAAAATAATAAGATAAATAATAATTTATCTAATTAATTTTCTTGTTTTGGATTAAATATGACTAGGAATATTAATTAAACTGTTGTTTAACTAATTATTCCTTGAGGAAAATCAAACAAATGTAGAATTATTTAATATTTCCTCAGGGGGTTTACTATTTAGACCATAAACAACTTAATAATGGTGGTTTACCAAGTTATTTTTCATAGTGAAAGAAATTTTACTTAGGGTAAAATTGGTCTTACATGGTGTACCTAGGTCCATCTAAAAGTAAGAGGTTAGATGACCAAAAAATGGTGTAACATATTTATCCCCAGCGTGCAAGCATTAGGAGCTAATTGTATCACCAAAGTACGTTGTAAGAACTCAATCACTAAACACCGAAGGGAAAGTCAAAGAGAGAGAAATATGAGGTAGATCGAAGCGCTAAAGGACTAGACCCTGAGGAGGAGAGACTTATAGGTGCGACAAGTCTCTTTTATGAGTGTGTACCTATGCTATAGGTGGTGGGGGAGGCATACCTATGCCCGTCAAGACAAAGTACAAAGAATAATGCATCCAGTAAACAAGGGAATGAACAATATAGTACATGCTGGCATAAACATGAGCCAGGTAAAAACATGATAATGAATCCCACATGCATACTGTGCCTGGGATAATAGCCAAGACTTATACAATAATATCTTAGTACATGAGATACAAATACAACCAAAATTCCCCTATAAACATGAAAGGGCTCTGAAAATATTACTGATACATGCAAAAAAAAGGCGCTGCAAGCAACTAAGGCTGGCATCAGCAAATATATGGAGTTGCATCAAAGGATGTAATGAAGAGGTCATCCGGGCATGTGGGGGGCTACCTGTAGGTCCACCCCCTCATGAGGGCTGAAACATCTCACACACACCTGGGAATCGCTGATATCAGCTACTGCATCACTAAACCATCAAGTATATGGATCTCGATCATGCTGAAAAAGGAGCTGGAGCTGACAAAAAATCAAGTCAAAGGGTGATAAGGAGTCCCTTTTCCTGATCCTAGGCACTGAACAAGAGTGGAAGCTGGAACCAAGGTACAATTCCCTCTTCTGGAATGAAATATTTGATGTCGATAGAAGGAGGTCTGCCATAGGAGAGGCAATGAGGAATCCTCAACTAAGGCACGAGAGAAAATAGTAGAGCGATTGACAGACTAACACCCTAGATGATGATGAAATGGGGATTACTGAGTAGCGGACGGATGACTTCCCTTGTTAGAGCATAAAGGGCATGGATGACATGGCAGTGACTGACACAATATCATGAGGGATAGGGGACAGTGGGACTGAAGGTCATAATGTGCGGCACGAGAGAGGAACCAAGCAATGAAGGATGGAGAATTATAGCGCGATACAAAGGGACTCATAATAGACACCATGGATGCAATGATGACTCAACTCGGATGCTCTTAAATAAGGGCAACTCGATGATGTTGTCACACAGTAAAGGTCCAATGGGGACCAAAAATACATGAGTACAAGATGGTAACTCACGACGAAAATTGACACAAGCATGGACAAGTATAGAGGCAAAGGGGTGCCCCAAGTACAAGTGTTGTAAGTGAATTAATTCGATTTTTAAGAGTGGTGAAGTGATGCTTCTTTGACAAAATGTGTCGTGGTGAAGTATCAAATCACGTGAAAATAATAGATACCCATTTGAGGGCTCGATGAGAGCTTTCTAATGGTATAGATGGTTTGTCAAACTGAGCTATGGTTTGGCCGCAATTGGCGAAAGAAAAATCAAGGGTTTCTCTTTTAATAAGGCATTTTCTCTCCACATTCACTCATTTGCATGTGGAGCTATGGTGGATGTAGAGAGGAGAGAAGGCCCTAAATCTTGCAGCGACAGTAGCAGATAAACCGATCGTTGGAATCAAGATCCATCAGTTGTCGTTAAGAGGCCTAACCCTACTCTTTCATTTCAATGGATTGAAAGTTCATTTTAGGTACCCAGAGCTCATGAATAGGAAAGGTTGCACTTTTTGGGGTCTGTTTTGCGACCTGGGTAGCAGGTACTGGGCAGAAAATTGTGACCTGTCCCAGGAAATGACCTGAAAAGTGTGACCTGTCAGAGAAAGGGGGTTTCAGTGTTGTTTCTGGCTGAGGTCTAGGATTTTTTTATGCTTGAGGGGCATAGGTGCCCCCAAGTATGTTATGGTCATGCCAAAATGTATTTCGAAAAATGGGAATCTAAACACATTTTTATGATGTGGTGCGCCATTTTTTTCATTATGGTTATGTAGTTCGAGAAATGGAATGGAGGATTACCAATATCTTTTTGTATTGCATATATGAATCAAATTGACTTTAAGTTTCTGGGTTGGCATACATGGTGTTAGTATCCCAAGGAGTGGATTTGGAAATAATGAACTCATGCTCTCCTAGAAAACCCATAGTTAGGTCAACAACAATGTGTAGGGGACTGGGTTGCTAATGTAAGATGAAGGAATGATGAGGGGTATCATCCCTAGAGTGATCTGAAGTGATATGGGACTCTAGAGATTCTTATAAATGGGGAAGAATAATGGTACTAGAGTCAACACAACTGGATACACTAGGAGATTTGTGGAGAATTTCTTCTCCTGGACTCTCAAATATGGGTGCCCCCTTACCCAAACATTGGGTGTCAATGTAATGCCCAAAAGGTGTATGTGGTTCCAATGCATGGGTTCGATGTAAGGGGGGATAGATAAAGTCAGGGGTGGTGGCTAATTCCATAATGTTGTCATCATAATAGAAGATCGGGTGACTGGTGGAAGAAAGACCACCTAACGCAGCGTAGCTACCTGACTCATCATCATGAGAAGAGAGGTTCACATGTGCATCGTCACAAGGGTGACAGAAAAAAATTATATTAGGGATCCACTGATGTTGAGCCCAGGGTGATCACTGAAGGGAGGTTGAGTGAAGCAGACGGGGAAGTCTCAGAGGGAGCTTCCACCGTGGATCTCATGAATGATGGTAGGTAGTGGACAGTGGCTGAAGACTCTATCATTTCGACATCCGGAGGGGGGATGTCTATGGGAGTGGATATGTCCTCTGGTTCTGTTGAAGAAAAATGTGCAAATAAGGGAGCGGTGGACTCGTTGCACTTTGTCTCGAATTGGTGAACTGTCACTAGAGAGGTGTGGAAGTCCTCCAGGCGGGGACAAAGGTCGGTATAATGGCCATGGATATCACACAAAGCACATGGGTGGTTTGTGTGAATATTATTGGGGTTCTTGGTTGTGGTCGAGGAAGGAACACAGGTTTTCGAGATCATAGACTCAGGGAATGCGACATTAACCATGGGCTTGAGCTGATGCAATTCAGGACAATTATGGGTGACATGACCAACACCATCACACAAAGCACATGGATGTCTACGCTTTGGAGGCTGATGAGGAGCATGGTTTTTTGAGGAAGTCCTTTCTTTTGATGCCTTCTTGCAATTTTTTCCCTTCTTACCTGAAGTTGTCGCAATAGGAGAGGGTTCCTGTTGAGGTGGCTGAGGCACTGTAGCAGCGGGAGAAGTCATGAGGACTGGTTGAACCAGGGTCAGAGCAAGATAAGGTTTGGGTTGACCAAGCCAGATAGCGGCTGAGGGATCAAGGTAATATATGGGAATCCCTAGGGTTAGGTTAGGAAGAGATAGGGTGGCCATGACAGGTACCGAGTACACTCCAGGAGGGGGAGCTAGGGACGGTATCTGACCAGAGGGGTAATGGCCAGGTGAGATGGCTCCAAGATGGTTAAGGCCTGGAGGAACTGTTCTAGGAGGGTAAATAGGCTCATGGATACTAGCTGTAGGTGAAGGGCTAGAAGGAGGACGTCCAGAAGGCTGAATCGAAGGGCTAGGAGTAGGTTGCGGAGGGTGAGGCTGCTGACTAGCTGAAGCGGGCTGCTTAAGGGAAGTCCGAGATGATTTCATCATGAAAAAATTTGATGAGTTGATATCAGAGACAGGAGGAGGAAGACCAGGGAATGTACTAAGAAAATAGGAGTCTTTTTAGACTATGGGTGAGACACTGGTCAAAGGATCGATAGTTTGCTTATTGGCCACCGAAGATATGATGGACTCAGGGGAGGTTTGAGAATTCGGTTCGTAATATGTCAACTGGTCAATGGTGACTATCTTTTCGTTATGAGGGCAGGAAATCTTGCGGTGAACCATAGATGGGAAAACAAACATCGCATAGGACAAACATCGCATAGGTGTAGCTATGACCCAATAGAATGTTGTAATCTAAGGGGGAATCTATGACTTCTATGTCAACGCAAACAATCTTGCCTGCAAGAGTAATAATGAAATTGCGGAATAAGCCATGGGTTGGGAGGCATGGTCATCCCACGCTTGGAGAGTAATAATGGAAGGAGCCAACTTAAGTGACCCGAGTTGCTTCCAAACCAAATCTAACATCACACAGGTGGATGCCCCTTCATCAATGATACACTAGGAAATGTTGGCGTTCCAGATCTTGACTGGGATTTGGAAAGCAATGGAAGCAGGGAAAGGAGGATGTTATAACTGGTCAACATCGAAGATGATCAATCAATCATCTGAAGCATCTACAATTCCCATGGCATATATTAGAGCTTTTCGTTGTGAAGGGCATGACTAGAGGAGTTCCATCGTTGAGATGGCAGCAGGAGATTGCGCCAAATCATCTACTATACTATACGAATGGGAAGCTTTTCCAGAAGCAGCGTTTCGGCATAATGGTCTGTTACACAGTAATTTTTCACCGTCCCTGCAATCCCCATCTCGCCCATTGGAGGGTCATTTCTATGACCAATAAGCAGTGTCATTCCTTGCAAATACCATCATTTCATCCCTTTCCATGAGGACAACATTCCTTCTGTCGATTATTTCCTGAGCAGACCCCTAAAAACACCTGTTTTTGCCTTGGCGCTGGTAGCCCGTTATGTACTCGCGCCAATGAGGAAAATTAACACTGATCCCATGCCAATTGGTGCTCTATCCCAGTTAAGCACCCATGCCAATATGCTTTTGGAAATTAAAAAAAAAAAAAGAGGCGAAGTTTCGATTACAACAACTTCGTGGATGAGTCATCAGGAGTGGTTTCGACTGAATAACCACGGCCTTCCTCCTTTGGCCTCTTGTTTCCACCTTATGGGAAACCTCCCAAGGGATAAGGCCTCCCTTCCACTATTGTAGGGATCCCAACCTCCTCCTCTCCT
The DNA here is from genome assembly GCA_034641835.2 of Pinus albicaulis. Classification (NCBI taxonomy): domain Eukaryota; kingdom Viridiplantae; phylum Streptophyta; class Pinopsida; order Pinales; family Pinaceae; genus Pinus; species Pinus albicaulis. Next base: position 1,059,992,471 of record CM076584.1, on the reverse strand, counting down.
CTATAAATATAGCCTTCGTCCATTGATGAAGGGGCTGAATGGCTGAATAGCTAGTCTCCAAGTTCCCAAGAGCCATCAAAGCCTTATGCTGCAAGAGCCTTGATTCATTCCCTTAAGGCCAAATCCAAGCAAGGAGATTATTGTCGAGACATCCAAAGAGAGAGGTTTGTCCCATCCCTGACAGGATTTTTCGAGACGTGTTTCGATGGTAGCCCCTCCGAGTAGTTTGGTCGCTTCCTTTGATTGGAGTCGATTTGCAGGATACCGCCTTCTGGCTTATGTGCCTTTCGAGATAACAGTACAGGATTTTGGTCTGGTTGTACCTAGCACCATTATAGATGAAGGCGCGTCTGTTAGTATTCTATCCTGAACTACTTGGCAAGCTTTCGGTTCGCCGCCGCTTGCGCCTGTTACACAGAATCTGTTAGCGTTTAACAGAAGAACGAGTCAACCATTGGGGATCCTTCCAAGGTTACCTGTTACTTTGGGAGGTAAAACCATCCATATGGACGTGATGGTTGTTCTAGGCCCCTTGGATTTCAATCTGCTCTTGGGGCGCAATTACACCTATGCCATGGGAACGCTTGTCTCCTCCCTTTTTCATGTGGTTTGTTTTCCACATGAAGGACGGATCATGACCATTGATCAGCTTTCATTATTTGGTCCTGATGTGGCAGCTGGCCCACCATCATCCCTTCCAGTTTTTTATCCACCCGTTGTATCCACCCCACCGCAGGTCAACTATGTGGCTACCTACCCTGTGCCTGTACCCAGTGATAGTGCCATTGTGCATCTGGTGCTGGGGGCATTGGGTCCTGAATTCCAAGATGTTTTCCTTCCATCGGATGGGAAACTCTTGGAAGCGATGAATTATTTTTCATTATGATGAGGTCGGTCGGAGCAGAGTTCCTTGTCTTGTGTTAAGCTCCTTAAAAAATGAAACAAGGTTGTCGGAGCATAGTTCATTTTCTTGTGTCAAGCTCCTTAAAAAATGAAACAAGCTGGTTAGAGCAGAGTTCTTTGTCTTGTGTCAAGCTCCTTAAAAAATGAAATAAGGTTGTCAGAGCACAGTTCATTTTCTTGTGTCAAGCTCCTTAAAAATGAAACAAGCTGGTTGGAGCATAGTTCCTTGTCTTGTGTCAAGCTTTTTAAAAAATGAAACAAGGGTGTCTGAGGATAGTTCTTTTAATGTGTCAACCTCGTTAAAATAATGAAACACTTTCCTGTTCAATTCAAGTCTTTGATAAGTTCTCGTAAAATCCCAGTCGAGTATTTCTTTTGATCTAGTAACTTGAACCTTCACTCCATCTGCCTTTCATATGGATTGAAGCTTGGGGGGCATGTACCTCGAATTGAGACACCATGCTGGGGGCATGCTTAACTTTTTCAAGCATAGTTTCTTTCCATTTCAAGCTTGTGTAACAATGAAACTGGTTTCAAGCATAGTTTATCTTTGTTTCAAGCTTGTGTAAAAATGAAACCATTCCCATTTTACCTTTTGTGATTTCCATTTTATCAGCCTGTTTTTGCCAGATGAGCCTTGGTTTTCTCACTCCATCGTCACTATCTGCTTGGCCGATCATATGCCTTCACTTGGCTATTTTACCCATTCCTAAGGAACCGCTGTGATGAGTGGTCTTGTTAGCCAGCCTCTTAACCTTTACTTGTTTTGAGCAATTCCACCATTACCGGAACCAGTTGCTACCCTTTATACCACTCGTTCCTCTAGGTGGAATCATCTTTAAGCTCTTTTCTGCCTCTCTAAACATGAAAATATTACCGAGTCCCTTGTCGTTTCGATCTTGTTAAAGTGGCCACGAAACGACATCTACCTAGCATACGTTTACCCCTTTTTCGGGCTGGGATAGATTACTTACGAAAAAGGAATACCCTAGCCTATCGCGACTAGGAGGCTTTCTCAAACATAGTTTTCTACCTTTTCGGATCTGAGAAACTATTTACAAAAAGGGACCGTTGGAGTTTACTTTTCTGCTGTCTTTTCAAACTCTCTAAACATGAAAAGATGTCGAGTTCTTCCTTTGTCAGACTCGTTAAATCCTAATGACATCGGATTCAGTCGTAATGACGATATTCAAGTTTCTCCTTCCTAGGGCTCGTTAAATGTACCAGGTTGGATTCATCCAAAGGACGAACTTATATGACAAGCATATGGTATCCTCTTCAAGCTTGTGTAAAAATAAAGAGGTAGTCACCAGAAATGGTGGGGAAAAATGGAACCAGCATCATTGTTGTGTCGGCAGTATGTCGCTCTTGAACATGGCACTTGTCTGTGTTCATGTCGGGTTGGGGACATCTCATCTCGTTTTTCACTTGCCTCCGTGGTTTTGGGTGATCCCTTTTGACCTCTCATCTGCTCTTTTCCTTGTCATCATGACCCTTGATCTTTTGATGTCAAATACTGCCAAATCCACTGTCGTGCCGCCGATATGTTCAAGAGAAGTTGACCTCTGCAAGTACCAACCTTCCTCTGATTCTCATCTGATCGTGATTCACAAAAACATTATGTTCCTCTGTCTCGTGTCGATGATGTGGGAAACACTATGGCCCACCTTTGATCAAGGTCACTTCCTATCGACTTCAACTCATTATCCAGGAAGCTGGTCTAGAGACTCCCTTCTGGTACCTTGGAGCTTGCATGCCTCAATGGCAGGTTCTTCGCATTCGACGTGAGGTTTTCATCATTGGCCTCCAATCGAGTGATTCTGTGGGTGTTCGACGTCAGCTCATTGTTCACATGTCGTGGATTGTACCTGTAGTACCTTGAGGACCATTGTCATTAATGGTGGTACCTCTCGCGTCTGTTAACAGCTTTCATCATTGGCTGGTAATCAGGCGATGTTCTTGCATGTTCGACTCCAGCTCACTTATTCGCGTTCTTGAGCTTGTACTTCGTTCGGGTCGAGATGGAGCGCAAGACCTTGGATTCTGCTTGTTATAATCTAGGCTGCAATTTTGTGGATTATTATGATTAGTTACATGACTCACTGATTGGATGGCTGCGACCATACCTGAGTCTATTTATCGATCCTCACTGGATGGCTGCGTCCATGCCTTGGATCTGGATTATTGCTTACTCTGTTATGGATGGTTGTGCCCATACCACATATGTTGGGAAAAATACTGAGAGGGGGGGGGGGGGGGGTGAATCAGTATTTAGGGCAAACTAAAACTTTTTACTTTTCCATGCTCTAAAACCCATACGCTACTTTGATGAAGCCAACTAGCGTATACACGCGGATATCCTTCATAAAACTCGCGTATACACAGAGATCTAATTATGCCATTAGTTCTTCACTTATGTCATTCCATCATTCATTTATTAGATGTTCTCTAAACAGTAAACATGTGCAGTAAGAATAGAATAAACCATCACACAAAGCATCACACATGAACACCAGGATTTTTAGGTGGAAACCCCAGTCGGGAGAAAACCACCGCTGCAGTTGCTCAGCCTTCAATATTTTATTATAGAGAAAACATCTTACAACATATGTGCTGGTGCAGACTCTACCAGCACGCAGGCACCCACCTGCGCTCGTTTGCCAGCCTCTCCTGGAAGGGAGCTCCAACCCCCTGACTCGTTTACCAGCCTCTCCTGGAAGGGAGCTACGACCCCCCGATCTCGTTTACCAGCCTCACCTGGAAGGGAGCTACAACCCCCTGACTGAAGGCTACAACCTTCAGCACCACCTTGGACCACGTTTCATCAATTTTCACACTGGATCCAACAACTTCAATAGAACACCACTTGCAGGCCACATTTCATCATATTTTCATACTGGACCCTTTCCATATTTTTAAGCACAAACATACGTCACCAACAGATACATATCAACACAGATCAGATAGCAGAAACACAGCAGAACAAATCAGATATTTCATACCCCTTGCTTCAGCAAACCCTAGTTTTCATACGCGCTTTCCCTTTTGCACGATGTCGCATATCGTTATTACCTGTCCACTGAACTAGCATATACACTACGCTGTGTATTTCACTGCGCATATGCGCTTTCTCTTCAGCGAAGCCGCGTATATACGCGCTTCCTCCTTGAAGTAAACGTGTAGATCTTCAATTTTTCTGAGGAGCGACATACTTGCCCGGGTCGGGATATTCAGATCAGATTTACCCTTTCACTTCAGACAGATGTTCGCCTAGATGTTCGCCTCATCACAGATCTAGACCTTCCATAAGCAGATCTAGTAGATACAAGTGCATTTCAGATCTAGATCTCCTTCTTCATCATTGGTGCTTCATACATTTAGATTTATCTTCAAGTGTAACCCTTTCCATTCAGATATACTCCAGAGAGAAGTATTCATTCAAGCTCAGACATCTTGCACCCACACTCATATTTTGCACAATGAATTTCTTCTCCTTATATAGGTTTATCCTTTTTCAATACCATGAGCCCCTTTTTCAATACCATGGGCCAAAACAATACCATGAGCCCAAAACTACCTGGACGGGGTCAACTAGGTGGATCATTACCCAATACAATGGGTCAATACCATGGTGGTTACCCCTGGTTTTGCACTTTTTGAGTGCTTTTGCCCATACGCGACTTGGAACGTTCCTTTCCGCGTGCATACGCGACTTCCCCTAGGCCAATCCGCGTATACCTAGAGACATACTCTTTTTCATATTAGAATTAACACATGCTGAATTCCTTTCTTCATTGCCTTCTGTACACACTGTAGATACATCATATTTTCTTCATCAAGAACATATTCTCTCAAGCACAACTTCATCAAGAGGTTGTCATTATCTTCATCAAGTGGGTTTCCTTTCAAGGACAACACTCAGCATCATAATGTCAACAAACATCATATCACATCATATTTACATCATTTACCAAGTTCATCAAGTCAAGAATAACTTCATCAGGTGGTTTTCCATCAAGGACAACACATGTCAATAGTCGCATGTCTTCATCTTCATTTAGTGGGTTGCCATCAAGGACAACACTTTGCATCATATTTCCAACAATCTCCCCCTTTGGACTTGATGGAAACCATGATGGTGTTTGGTTACCACAACAGATAGATACATTAAGACACCATGTCACTCTCCCAAATATTTGACGGTGGTGTCTCTTCAACAAACCTGTATCACTCCACTTCGACATCGAGGCAAAGGCGGATCAAGAAGCTCCATTTATACTCTCCCCTTTTCTCCTCGAGAGGAAGAAACGTTCTGAGATACGATATGTCTTTAGTGGCCAAGCTCCCGAGTTCATGCGAATCTTCAGAACATATTTACCCCCGATAGAAGTACATGACTCTATGAACTTCCTATCACCAAAAGAGTCGTACTTACATCAAATATCCAATCAAGTGGATTTACATATAAGACTCAAGTACCCAACCAAGCGGGTTTACATATTTCAATTCAGCTACCCAACCAGGTGGGTTTACAAAATTTGACTCAGCTACCCAACCAAGTGGGTTTACAAATTAGACAAGTCCTTACATGACTGAATATTACAATTTTACATCATGGGTCTCAACAAGACCTTTTCAACAAATTACAAAAATGACCATTTAAGACCAACACCAGAAAGTCCTCAAGGAAGAGAACATATTTCAGAACCATCATAATGCCAACAATGCATTATACTCAACAACGCTAATGCTCCCTGTTTGTGCCTCAAGCATCCCCTTTTCCTTATTGAATAAGGCTCCCCCTTGGTTGCATCTGAACACTTTCACCAACAAATCATCAGAGCATCTTCATCAAAACATTAGAAACGAGAAATATGAAAGCGGAGACACCACCGAGAAAGATACCTTAATATCAGGAAGATCCAAAGAAGCCTTCATTTGTCTTTGAAGAGGATTGAACCAAGCAAAAATTTCAAACAACCAAACATACGCGGTTTTATATGCGAGGAACTACGCGTATATCGCGAATATGTTTCGCGAAACATGTTAATTATTACCATCTTCAAAATTTCAACCAGGATCTGATTCTCATCTGATAAAAACGATGTTGACTTCTTTGCAGAATATTTAGATACTTCCTGTTCTGAGATAGATGAAACCAGGTGTAGTGGTGGGTGTCTTCAGCGTCATCCAATGGTTGCATCGACGCGATAGTAACCAAGCCTTCAGATTATTTGTAGCATCAATACAATCTTTCCAAGAGAGATTCTCATATCAGAACAACATCTTCACATAGGTGTCAAACAATCATCCATGTGGTCCAACATCACCATGATCTTCAAGATTTAACATGAAGTAACATATGTAGGCAAAAGATCTCTCAACCATAGTAACACACTCTGCATGATTTATTTCTGAATCAAATGACATCCAACTCATCCATGTGTGAGTACAAAAGATACTTATCAGCAACCAGGGCTCAAAATCTCATCATAATAAAAAATGTACCAAGTCATCATCATTTGAGCATGAGTATCACAAAAACCAAAGAATAAGCAGTCATATTGCCAACAATGCAATCATTAGTATTCAATTTGCTGCTCCCCTTAAACCAGTGCTCTTCCTTAACTTGTGCAATCTGAAACACCTTCAACAGCAAGTCATCAGCAACAATTTCTGCATGATCTGTCCTTATCTTCGGATTATAAGACTTCCAATCTCATCATCAAAAAGTAAACAGACCTCATCCATAATTTTTTAACACAAGGAATCAAGTATCATATCATCATTATTGAGAAATTAAGTTGATACAGAGTCAATAATACAGTTATTATCAATCAGAATGCTACTCCCCCTGAGCCTCTGCTCCAGATCTTCAGCTAACATATAAATTCTCTTATCATCAATGCATGTGCAATTGTGTCTGAAGAAACTCGCGTGTATACGCGACTTTTGTTAATATGACCCGCGTATGGAAAGTGAAGCATAGAAAATTTTCATCTTCCTTCATTTCCTCCTAAGTTTGTACCTCCTGTTCCTGTCCTTTCCACATCAGATGCGCTGTCATAAATACATATAACCAGAATAATCAAATCAACCATGAGAGTCATCATGCAATGCTCCCCCTGTGACGATACATTACTAAATCTCATAATGTATCCCACATCATTCCTGCAGTCAATCAGAGAAGTAAGCTTCCAGAAGCAGATGACTGCAGTAGGGTCTGAATTCCCTACGTTTCTGATCGGTCCTCCATCTTGAGCTGAGTGTTTTCTTCAAGGAAATCAATGTTTTCTAGAGCATCCACAAAAATATCCTTTTCTTCTCTAGATTGATTCTTATTCCATCCCTCCATCTTTTTTCAGATTTGTTTAAACTTTGTATTTGTGTGCTGGAAGTTATCCAAACTCTCATATCTGTTCAACCTGCATTCCTTTTCTACATGTCCATACTTGTTACAAGAATAACATCTCATGTGTCCAGAGAAATAAGCATAAGATTCATAATGAGTATTTCTAATCTTCCTTCTTTTACAATCAGCTGCTTTATGTCCATACTTGTTACATGAGAAACAATATCCCTTGAAGCTACCAGAGTACCTGTTTATTTGTGGCTGAATTGTTCTGCTTCTGCAATTTTCTGCAACATGCCCATAGTTATGACATTTAAAACATTCAACGTTCTTGAATGAATTCCTTTGAGAATTCATGATTTTTGGTTGATATTTTGACTCTTTCAACACTTCAGATTTTGCATTGATGTCCTTTGATTCTTTAGCACCTCCTTGTGAGCTAGATTCTCCTTTAACAGTTTCATGGAAACCAAGACCAAGTTTGATAGCAGGAGACCTTTGATTACTTAGAATATTATCCAAAATATTAGTACTATCATGAAACCTCAAAAGTTTTACCTTTTCTTCTAATTTACCTTTGAGAATGTTTACCTCAACTTCCAAGGCTTGACATTGCTTTGTCATGCTTTCTTCTTTCCTTCTTCCATCTTCTACTTGATCCTTCAGATTTAGAATCTCTTCTTTCAACCAATCTTCGTTTTCTTCACATGTTTGTTGTAGCTCTTCATTCTTATTTTTTGATTTTTCAAGATCTTCTTTGAGAGAGATGATTTCTGCTTCAAGGCCTTCCTTTTCAAAAGTTTGTAGAGGTTCCTCACTCTTCTTACTTGATGCTTCAAGATCTGCTTGCAGAGAGATGATTTCTGCTTCAAGTTTTTCACCTTGATTGGTTGCATAAGTGTACAACCCTTGATACTTGTCTATCTGTCCATTTAGTGTTTCTATCTTTTCATTCATCCTAGAGATCACATCTTTGTAGATAGATTCCTTCCTTTCAAATTGATGCCAATCATTACTTTCATCATTTGCTTCTAGATTTTCACCTTGATGATTGCCGATCTTCAACTTCAACTTCACGCCTTTTCTAGGATCCATGACTGCTTACCTTCACCATTTTGTCTTTTTTGTTTGGCTAAAGAAGATTATGCATGAATCTAAATCACTTTATCCATTCATCTTCATTTCCTCATATAATTGCTTTTGTTTATTCTTTGTTTCTAGTAGCCTTCTTATTTTTCTTCCATGATAACTTAGAGATTCATCAATCAAGCTCATCTTCTTCAAATTTTGCTATACATGATTTCTGAGATATCTCCTTTCCTCGAGTAACCTTCTTCTTTTGCTTCTTAGCCATGAGCACTTTTAGATCTTGGTCAGAATCTTCTTCATCTTCACTGGAAACTTCATCATCATCTTCTTTTGCATAATAACTCTTTCTCTTTTCAAATTGTTTCCCTTTACCATGCTTTTCTCTATAAGGACATTTAGCAGCATAATGACCAACTTTTCCACACTCAAAACATTTGAAGGGAAGCTTACCTTTGAATCTTCCAGTACCTAGTTGAGGTATCACTTTAAATCTGCTCTTCTCACATTCTGGAGACATAGTCGGATTCTTTTCGGGATAACTTCCTTTCTTCCTCAGATGCTCTTATGCAAAATTTCTTATTTTGATAATGACTCCTGTCCTAGCCTAAAAGTAGTCGGGACACCACAAATTTGGAACAATAGTAAGCGTTTGCAGATCTTGCCTTTCTTCAATAGCTGAAACTTTAGAGTCAAATTTTGAAGTCAAGGATCTTAAGACCTTTTCCACCAGAGTAGTATCAATTATGGTTTCACCCAAATTTCTCATTCGATTTACAATATCATCCAGATGAAGAAAGAAACTGGAAACACTCTCATCACTATGCATCTTCAAATTTTCATATTCAATTCTAAGAGTTTGGAGTTTTGCACTTTTTACCTTTGTGTCTCCTTCATAGCTTAGAATGATTTTGTCCCATATTTCTTTTGCTGAATGTAGCTGCATCACTTTAGCAAATTCTGATTCAGACATGCTTCCTAATAAGACATTCACTTCTTTGGCATTGATTTCATACTTCTTCCTTTCAGCTGCATCAGTAGGAATACTTGCCGGGTATTGATAACCTTCTTCCACGATTGCCCATACATCTGCACCAAGACTTTGCAGATATGCTTTTGTTCGTACCTTCCAGAATATCAGATTGCTTCCATTGAATAGAGATGGCTTTATAGACATCACTCCTTCTCGACTTCCCATTGCGACGGATCTCCTTCAAGCGATCAAGCTTCTACAGAAGAACCTGCTCTGATACCAATTGTTGGGAAAAATACTGAGAGGGGGTGAATCAAGATTTCATCGCATATTCAAAACTTTACTTTTTCATTCCTTAAAACCCATACGCTTAATGCTGATAAAGCCAAGTAGCTTATACACGCGATATCCTTCATGCAACCCTGGCGACATCAGATCTAATTATGCCATTAGTTCTTCACTTATATCATTCCATCAATTTGTTCATTGATGTTATAAATAGTAAACATGTGGCGCTCCCACAAATAATAAACCATCACACAAAGCATCACACATGAACACCTGATTTTTTTTAGGTGAAAACCCAAGTCGGGAGAAAACCACCGCCGCAGCTGCTCAGCCTTCATATTTTATTATAGAGAAAACATCTTACAACATATGTCGCTTTAAATCCTCACCGAAGACACGCACCCACCGCTAGCCGCTTACCGCCTCTCCCTCGGAAGGGAGCTCCAACCCCCCGACTTGTTTACCAGCCTCTCCTGGAAGGGAGCTACGACCCCCTGATCTCGTTTACCAGCCTCACCTGGAAGGGAGCTACAACCCCCTGACTGAAGGCTACAACCCTCAGTACCTCTATGGACCACATTTCATCAATTTTCACACTGGATCCAACTACTTCAATGACAACACTTCAGAAAGCCACATTTCATCATATTTTCAAACTGCAATCTCTCTCCATACTTTTACAATAAACATACATCACCAATGATATTTATCAACACAGATCGTATAGCGTAAACACGCCAGTAACATATTAGATATTTCATACCCCTTGCTTCAGCAAACCCTAGTTTGCATACGCGCTTTCCCTTTACTGATGTCGCGTATATACGCGCTTCCGTCCATACAAACCAGCGTATACCTCAGTGTATATTTTATTGCGCATACGCGCTTTTACTTTAGAGAAGCTGCGTATATACGCGCTTCCTCCGCGGCTAAGTAGCGTATAGATCTTCAATCATTCCAGAAAGCAAGCATACTTCTGTCAGATATTCCGATCAGATTTACCTTTCACTTCGTATCGATCAGTTCCCTCAAATCGCTTCTCTATCACAGATCTAGACCTCTTTCCAAGTAAGTTATATCTAGTAGATACAAGTGCATTGCATCTGATCTCCTTCTTCATCATTGGTGCTTCATACATTCAGATTTATCTTCAAGTGTAACCCTTTCCATTCAGATATACTCCAGAGAGAAGTATTCATTCACGCTCAGACATCTTGCACCCACACTCATATTTTGCACAATGAATTTCTTCTCCTTATAGGTTTATCCTTTTTCAATACCATGAGCCCCTTTTTCAATACCATGGGCCAAAGTAATACCATGAGCCCAAAACTACCTGGACGGGGTCAATTAGGCGGATCATTACCCAATACAATGGGTCAATACCATGGTGGTTACCCCTGGTTTTGCACTTTTTGAGCGCTTTTGCCCATACGCGACTTGGAACGTTCCTTTCCGCGTGCATACGCGACTTCCCCTAGGCCAATCCACGTATACCTAGAGACATACTCTTTTTCATATTAGAATTAGCACATGCTGAATTCCTTTCTTCATTGCCTTCTGTACACACTGTAGATACATCATATTTTCTTCATCAAGAACATATTCTCTCAAGCACAACTTCATCAAGAGGTTGTCATTATCTTCATCAAGTGGGTTGCCTTTCAAGGACAACACTCAGCATCATAATGTCAACAAACATCATATCACATCAGATTTACATCATTTACCAAGTTCATCAAGTCAAGAATAACTTCATCAGGTGGTTTGCCATCAAGGACAACACATGTCAATAGTCGCATGTCTTCATCTTCATTTAGTGGGTTGCCATCAAGGACAACACTTTGCATCATATTTCCAACAACATATATATCATGTATCTGAGATATCAGTTGTATTTCTCTACGCAGGTTTTCCGACGGCGGTTTTTTCAGTTGGACACGTTCTCGTAAAGCATTTCACCCCTCTCTCTCTTTCGGGCCTCATGCTTTAGGGGGCATCTGTTACACAGTAATTTGTCACCGTCCCTGCAATCCCCATATCGCCCATTGGAAGGTCATTTCTGTGACCAATAAGCAGTTTCATGTCTTGCAAATACCATCATTGCATCCCTTTCCATAAGGACAAAATTCCTTCTGTCGATTATTTCCTGAGCAGACCCCTAAAAACACCTGTTTTTGCCTTAGCGCTGGTATCCCGTTATGCACTTGTGCCAATGAGGAAAATTAACACTGAGCCTGTGCTAATTGGCACTCTATCCCAGCTAAGCACCTGCACCAATCTGCTTTTGGAAAGTTTTTTAAAGAAAAGAGGCGAATTTTCGATTACAACAACTTTGTGGATGAGTCATCAAGAGTGGTTTCGACTGAATAACCACGGCCTTCCTCCTTTGGCCTCTTGTTTCCACCTTATGGGGAACATCCCAAGGGATAAGGCATCCCTTCCACTATTGTAGGGATCCCAACCTCCTCCTCTCCTCTATAAATATAGCCTTCATCCATTGATGAAGGGGCTGAATGGCTGAATAGCTAGTCTCCAAGTTCCCAAGAGCCATCAGAGCCTTATGCTGTAAGAGCCTTGATTCATTCCCTTAAGGCCAAATCCAAGCAAGAAGATTATTTTCTAGACATCTGAAGAGAGAGGTTTGTCCCATCCCTGACAGGCTTTTTCGAGACGTGTTCCGCTGGCGACCCTCCGAAGGAGAATTCAGCGTCAGAGCTATGGTTGTATTCTTCTTTGATTGATTAATGATAAGAGACTATTGGTTATGGTTCCACTTTTGTTGTTGATTATGATCATGAGTTATGTCTTCTATGACTGACATATAGTTGTATGCACTGGATTTTACGCTTGCGTTTGTTTTGTTTCTTGCGTGTGCAGGTGTTCGGTCACGGAAATCGTGAGGATTGTGATCTGCCAGAGCTAAGGAATGGGAGCGCTACTTTCTCTACAAGCGACAGCGTTGGATTCTAGGTAAGCCTTCATCACTAGTTGGTTTATTTGCAATTAGGAACCTGCACTATAGCGTGAACGATTGTTGCTAGACCCGGTCTGGGCTAGTAGGGATCGCCTCTATCCGCAGAGGGGATTTATCTCCACAACATGGTCCCTTAGGTATCTTGGTATGAACCTCTGCCTTAGGCTGAGGGATCTACAAAGGACCATTATTTGTCGAAAAAGGCTCTATAGAACCTGAAGAAGGTGGCTTCGGGACAGACGTGGTGGGAAGCTTGTTGTACTGATGGGATCGAGTCTGAAGGTTTAGGTCTACGATTATAGGTTGGTCAAAATTCATCATGATAATATAGTAATTAGAGGTACCAGATGGAGGAGGTTGAGTGGCTGCTTGACCTTTAGGTGGTTGGGTAGCCACGAATCCTTGCTGAGGGAAAGGATTAGTAAACACAGTCGGCTGACTAGGCGCAACACTGGGAGGGATGGAAGGGGAGGCTTGCTTTCATCGCAATGTTGCTTGAGACTCCCACATCTGCTTCATATGTGGTAAAAAGGGACAATCGTGTGGGTAATGACCATAAACACCACAACAAGAACAAGGCTTGTTCATGCGAACATGCCTGTCCTGCTTGGGATAAGTGACATGTTACTGGTTAGCAGTGTTAGGTGCATTATTTTGAGGATTAGGTCCAGGATTACCAGGAGTAGATTTATTTTGAGTGCCTTTCCTCTTCTTTTTGGAGGGAGGAGGATTATTCGCACCCTATTGTGCATATACCTGCCCCTAAGGGGGCGGTGGCTGCTGTTGCAGGGGTTGAGAAGGTAAGGGAGGCGGAGGTGCTAATGATGGAGGAGCTGGAGCACCAGGCTATAGATACAGATAATAAGGAGGTTGGATAACATTGTGGTAAACATGAGGTTGGGAAAAAGAAGGAGGCATGTCGTATCCTGGATACATGCTACCAGGAGGGGGAAAAGTGAGGAGGTGTTGGCCCCCCTTGACGAAAACCATAGCCCATGGGAGGCTGAGCGTATGGATGAGAGAGAGCTCTAACGATACTGTTGGAGGCATGAGATGCCCCTGGTGCAATGGCACCACTGGGTCTAGGAAGATCAGGTAGAACAATATAACATAACCCGACTGAGCGTAGATCAGGTCATATTTTAACACAATTTGGAGAACTAGGGGTGGAACCAGAATCGGAACCCAATGAACCAGAAGAGGAGTCGAAGTGCGGACTCGGTCGAGGACTAACTTGAATCCTATGTGGAGGAGTAAGTCTTCCTACCAAAAACTGAGGATGAAGGCCAAGAAGTCTCTGGGATAAATGCCTTGGTGGTGTAATGGTGACGGCACAAACACGACACAAAGGGAAGAGAGACCAAAAAGGGCAGAGAGGTGTAGGATCAACTGATTACAATGTCGAAACAAGGTCAGAGAGGTTCGGGATCAATTTATTTCAATGTTTTAAAGTCTTTGATTAGCGGTGTTAACCAAGATCTTCTTCAGTTAGGGTGTGTGTGTAAAGTGTGTAAATTTTAATTTTTAAACCCAGATGTTTGTAGAGAAAAATAAAAAGTGTGATGTATAACTGTAAATAAACCTGCAGATAATAGTATATGAAACTGAAATAATAGAAAATAAACAGCTAATAATGCAATAGTCTAAACCCAAGGAGGTGGGCCTCTCAAGAAGTAGTCTGTAGGTGGAAAAAAATATATTCAAAACACACCAAAAAAGCCAATAGATATAAATTCAGGAGGGACAAATATCTAAAGGTCAGATCTGATGGAAATAGGTGCAGAAAAATAGCAAAAAATCAGAGGAAAAATTGTTGTAAATGAGGTGGCAAAAGGCTAGAACCTGGAGGGAAACGGAGGGGACCCTGGAGGAAAACCAAAACAAAACTAAAAGGAGGTGTTTTGAATGGATAAATAGCCAATCTGAAGTGGATCTAAAGGTAAGGTATCAGATCTAAAAAAAGGGCTAAACACTCTAAAATTTCAGAAAACCTGCAACGGCTAAAACTCTTCCACAAAAGGTGGAGGGTACTGAAGCCCTAGAGGGCTAGGTTCCCACTTAGATGATTAAACAGAACAAGTACAAGTCCAAAACGGGTGGAGACAGAGGTCAGACAACCCTAAACAGAGGCCTAGACAAACCCATAAAACTTTCAGAAAAACTCCCGCAAAAAGTCCAGGTCACAGTTTCTGACCTGATTTCTGTAGAGGTCACAATTTTAAGCCTGTTTTCTGCACCTTGTAGGTTCATGTCACAATTTTTTTCCCAAAAAGTGCGACCTGCACTTCTAGCACTCTCAGGAGTAGGTTTCAGTAAAATGTGTCATCTCAGCTGCGGCTGATGTCTGTCACCTGTGCAATAGATCCGAAAACACACGGAAGTTAGAATTTTTAACTTTTTAGGGTTTTATAGGTTAAAAACAGAATCAAGAAAAGAAAAATAAGAAGCTAAAGAGAAATCCTACGGTTTGAAGCAGCTGGATATGCAGGGATCCAAAAAACGGCAGCGGTCGTAATCGTAAACCCATGTGGAGTCGCCAGTTGTTAGTATGAATCTTAATCGCAATTGTATGAAAAAAGACCACTTTAGCTGTGCATAAAAAATAGCCCTAACAACAAATATGGTTTCCAATATCTTTAGATCTGCAATTATTTAACCAAGATAAATGCTACAAAAATATAGATCTATGCATTAATAGACATTAAGCAGTAAATAAAAACAAGGGTTGCTCCATGCATCCAATAGACAAGACAATAATATGTTGAATGAATTTTGTATTAATGGCACCTAGGAGGAAAACATAGAAGGATGTTACTAGTTCTCCTCAATGGGATGGGTTCTTGTAAGTCTTCAGCACTTCAGATCTAAAATTCCTCTCTCTTGATGGTATAGAAAACCCAGACAAAAATGGAACTCAAAGGGAGCTCACAAGCAAAAAGATAGAAAAATATGACAATGATGGTGGATCGAAGTCAGACCAAAAGTATAGATCCAGAGTGATCTTTAGGAAAAAAAAGGTAGTGAGTGAATGGAAAAACCCTTCTATTTATAACAAAATATTGAGTTAGTCTAGATAGTGGTGCATAGTTAAAATATTATTAACCAAATCAAGATCCAAATTTTATGGAATATTTTATTATATTTGTTGGAGGGAAAAAGAATTTGACTTGGGTCAAATCTCTTTATTTGTAAATAATAAATAAATTATTTATTATTTTAAGGATGTGGTTGATTAATAATCAAATAAATAATGATTTATTTAATTATTTATGAGTGATTTATTCAAATTTAACAAGGAATATTATTTAAATAAGGTTTAAAT
The DNA here is from genome assembly GCA_034641835.2 of Pinus albicaulis. Classification (NCBI taxonomy): domain Eukaryota; kingdom Viridiplantae; phylum Streptophyta; class Pinopsida; order Pinales; family Pinaceae; genus Pinus; species Pinus albicaulis. Next base: position 1,059,976,570 of record CM076584.1, on the reverse strand, counting down.
AATTATTCCTAGAAAATAATAAGATAAATAATAATTTATCTAATTAATTTTCCTGTTTTGGGTTAAATATGACCAGGAATATTAATTAAACTGTTGTTTAACTAATTATTCCTTGAGGAAAATCAAACAAATGTAGATTTATTTAATATTTCCTAATGGGGTTTCCTATTTAGACCATAAACAACTTAATAAAGGTGGTTTACCAAGTTAGTTTTCATAGTGAAAGCAATTTTGCTTAGGGTAAAATTGGTCTTACATGGTGTACTTAGGTCCATATAATAGTAACAGGTTACATGACCAAAAAATGGTGTAACAACATGTTCTACAACACACATATAATTTGCAAAAAACTGAAATCAGATACTTTACTGTTAAATCCTTTAATCGTTTCTCACTCACACCTTACTATTTGCTGCAACTCATATTTTAGAAGAAATTAACAAAGAAAAGAGACACACCACACATTAGATGTTCCTTGAGTCACAAAATCCTCCAGCATGAAGCAAAAAAGTATTTTTATTATATTTAGTCTTCAGGTAGACCAACATCCAACCTGGAAATGGTATTTACAAATGGTATATATAGCAAGAGAGGCACCAACTCTATCTCTTCTAAAAATAAGGAAAAATTACTCCGAAAATTACATAGGTATCAAAATACATTACAAGCATATATCATCGAAATCTAACATAAAGGATAGGTGGAGAAGAAAGAAAAGAAGAAATTTGGGCTAAAATGTTAAGTGTGTTGTCATGCTGCCCCTTTTCTGCTAGTTTATCTCCTTGTGTCTTTGGTATTTAAATAACCATGTAGCTCCATTTAATAAGATATCCAATAACCTCATAACCACCTTTCACCATCACTTGTTCTATACATTTGGTTATGGGTTCTTATCCATACTTAACTGGCTCGGAAAAATTTGCAGGTGTCAAAATTAAGCTAAAACAGGCGCTACTGGAAATTCCGGTAAAAGCCTGTAACTGCGCAAAAACTGGAATACTGCTGGAATTTCCAGTAGAGTTCTGTTTCTTTTTCAGAAATACATAGAAAATGCTGAAAATCTTGTGCAAACTTATATTCCTTGACATCTAAGTTGTTGTTCAAAATTTTGACTGATAAGCAAAAAGGTACTTGTATCAAAAACCTTTTTACCTTCCTTATATGTGGGTTGCAGCTTCAGTAAGCTTATCCAAGTATTTTTTTATCCCAGTAGCTGATATGGATCTGGTTGCTCTTGTGGCTGCTTCCTTGATAATGGCTTTCTCCTCCTTAGAACCTTTTTGTGTTTTTATTCTATTTAAGGGCTCTAAGTGTTGCTCTGAAGGGGTTTTGTTTTTGTTTTTCTTCATGGAATTCTCTGTCTTTGACCCTTGAGGTTTACCTTCAATATCAATGACCTATGTCATTAATCTTGTGCTATGTAGATCCTTAGACTTAACCCTAAACTTTTTGTTGTCTCTGGTATGTTTCTTTCTGGTACCAGGAACAATTTTGGCTTCTTATTTCTTCTTCTTACTGCTGATGTCATATCCAACATCCTTAAGGATTTTTTCATCTGATTCTATAAGCTGACACTCTTTCTGCATCTTCTGCTGAATATGTGCTTCTGGAATTTTCGGTAACACCTTCCCTTTTGATTTATCTATAGTTGCATACCTTCCTATTCGAGCTCTGGTGTAGAATTAGGAAAAGGAGGAACAGGGGGCACCGTTTTCATAGATTTGGGTTTACTTGCTGAGGAGCTCTCTCCTTTTTCCAACTTTATCTCAGCCTTAACTGCAGAAACCTTTTCTTTCTTGCCCTTTTCCTTCTTATAGATATTTTCTTTTTTGGCCTTTCTCTTTTTTCTTCTTTTTGCAGGTTTAGGGTGTGGTTGTGAAATTGGAGGTGTAGGTGCAGGTTGGCCTGCCCTATAAAAAAAAGAAGTGATCCCAAGTTTGATTTCTCTTTCCTAATTCTTCTTCAACTAGAAATTTGATTAAAGCTTGATGATACAATCCATACTCTTAAACAACAGTGTGAGTTTGAACTCTTGCTGACATCTTTGTTAGGCTTTTCAACAATAAATATGGCAGATTTAATGTCTTCATACTTGAAACATGAAAAAGAAACCTCATGTGATAGAGGAACACAACTATATCACTCCTTTCACAAGTGAGGTATATGTTGATAAGCTTAAAAGATTCTTCCTAGTCATTCTTAAGATAGCTTCTTGGAATGCCCTTTTCCCAATTTGGAACTCTATGTGCATCCTTGAGGAAACTATTGAGGTCTCCTCCTGTGATAACCTACACTTTAAACCATATTTCTCCTTCTTATGGAAGGTTAAATTTTTCAGAAATGGAGTTTTCAGAAACCTGCAAGGTAAGGCCATAAACTATGGCTTCTTGTCCATTAAAAGAGTTAACAAAATATTGAGCTACTCCTGAGTGAGATCTCCCTAACCTAGTGCACAGAGAGTACCACCCTGACTCGATAAACAAGCTTCTTACCCTCGAATTTGCATCTACTAGGTCTGCACCCTGTGGCTCAATTCAATTTATTTTTTCACCTGTTTTATTCATCCTCAAAAAATAAATGAATATGTCTCTTGTAACTGATAGGTGGTAGAGTTGGAGGAGTTTCACATTACAAGTGTTGCTTTTATTCTTCCTTGAAATCCTGTATAAAATTCAGACTCCTCTTCAAACTATGACTCTAAGAAATTCAATCTCCAACAGTTAAAATCTCAAATGATAGTGCTCTTTCTTTTTCGTTGGTTGTGAAACAAAACTATGTTTCATCACCCCATGCAAATTGACCTTCATTATGGAAAATACCCCTCATCCTGATGTGTACCATGTGATAACCATCATTACCTTTAGTTGGCTGCATATTTTCGTATGGAGTATAGAAATTTAATACACAATAAGTGTTGTCTGGATTCTCTTGATCTAAAAATTATATGCCACTGTTAAATACAAAATCACTTCTACAAAATATTTGTGGAATTTAAAACACAATCGCCAATAGCAATATCATGAAGAAAGATCAATCACACATAACAAAGATAATTTACTGGGAAAGCATAAAGCTAAAAACCCCACTATCATATATTATGTATATATCATGGATCATGAAAAAATCTCATACAAAGCTCCAATCCAAGAGCTCTCAGTACATCATACAATTTTCTCACACTGTCATACAAAAATTGGCAAGTTCCCTACCCATTTTACTGCCTCCAGACATCCTGCCTCCATTGCACAATCCCAGCTGATAGAAATCCCTAAATGAATGGAATCCTACTTTCCTTGATTGCGCAATCCTCATGGGCACATCCAATGTGCGTGTGATTACATGTGTGCACCCACTAATGTCACAACTGATAGTCAATCTGTCCCTTTCACCTACATCTCAACTGGGTCTCCATTGGATCTGACATACATCTAGTTAGTAGTAGTAAATATTCAGTTTCATGTGAGACCACTGACTGTGAATTAATTAATAATTGATTCACTTGATCTCTCACTAGCGTATCTTCAATTGCAACTAGCACAAGTGAGCTTAACTCACTTAACTAAGTTGAACTAATTTACAACTCTCATAACTACACTTCCAACTCTATTACAACTAAGTCCACTTGCATTTCCCACCAACCAACCACTCAACTCGAAATTTATATAGCTAATTGATTTTCCACTTCAGTTAACTATTTACATGTGCTCATTGAGAATAGATTATTGTTTATTGTCCAACTAATAGTAAGGGATAATAATAGCCGACATGCATCTATAAATAGAAATGCAATCTATAAATAGACATTCAATATATAAATAGAACTTGCACATACATATATAAATAGATTTTTCTCATGCATCTATAAATAGACATCCACCTAAAAATAGCCTGAGGCTCCATCCTAGTGTAGGTGCATAATTTTCACTAGGATCATCTTGTTGAATCTCAACACTCCCTCTCAACAAGAAAGAGATTATCCTTCACCCCGATCCTGTCTCTATGGTATTCAAATTTTCTCTTGGTGAGCACCTTCATCAGAATATCTACATCCTGATATTTCGTAGGAATGCACTGAAGCAACATGATCTTCCTCTGCAGACAATCTCTGATATGATGATACCGGATATCTATATGCTTAGATCTATCATGAAACACATGATTAATCAAGAGTTTAATGCAACTCTAATTATCACGATGAATCACTATCGGATCTAAATGAGAACCAAACAAACCAACCAAGATATTTCTCATCTAGATAGCCTCACATGCAGCTTGAGTCACTTCCATGTATTCTACTTCCACTGAACTGAGTGCCATGGATCTCTGCTTCTTGTTGAACCAAGAAAAAGTTGTAGATCCAATGCTAAATATCCCCCCCGATGTGCTCTTTCTCTCTGATGAGTTTCCTTCCCAATCTGCATCCATGAAGCCATGAAAATTCACCTCATCCATCTATCTATACCATAAACCATACTCAGATGTGCCCTTCATGCATCTCAAGACATGCTTGCTCACCTTCCAAAAGAGCTTGGTAGGCTTAACCATTGCTTGAATTAGATGGTTCACTAGATACATTAGCAAACCCACTAACTGTCGATAGACAATAGCATCCAATATCTCTCCAGATGTAGCATCCTCTTCCCTCCAGTTTCCTGGAAGAGGAGTATCCATGGGTTTTCAGCCCTCCATGTGAAACTTACCTAGTATCTCCCTTGCATAATTTCCTTGAGACACAAAAATTTCACCATCTCGCTGCCATATTTCCAATCAAAGGAAATAATGAAGGAGGCCCATATCCTTCATCTCAAACTCCTTTGCAAGGTACTCCTTGCATTAGTGTATTGGCTTCTCATCACCAGTCAATATTAAATCATCAACATAAAGAACAATGATTAAAATCTTACCCTCCACCACAATTTGGTATATTTTTGCATCCGCCTCACTTTTGGTGAAGCCAATTCCGATGAAATATTTGTCTATCCGAGTGTACCAAGCATGGGGTTCTTGATTCAACACATACATCGCTCTTTTGAGTCATCACACATGCGACCCACTGCTTTAGATCTCAAATCCTTCAGGCTTATCTATGTACACCTCTTCTTCAATGATCCCATTGAGAAACGATGTCTTCACATCCATATAATAAATGCACAAGCCCATCTATGCTGAGAGAGAAAGGATGGTCCTTATGGAAGAATACCTTGTGACAGGTGCAAAGGTTTCTTCATAATCAATCCCCTCGATCTTTGAGAAGCCCTGGGCCACAAATATAGCCTTGTATTTCTCAACACTCACATCAACAGCTTGCTTTACCTTGTAGATCCATCTTGAACCTACCACCAATTTATCAACCGGCCTTGGAAAAGTTTCCCAAGCACTGTTTTTGAAAATGGAGTCATACTCCTCCACCATTACATCTACCCATATGGGATCCTTTACTGGTTCCTGAAAGGAAGATGGACCAACCATAATACATTTTCTCATGAGAGCCATGTATCCAATAAATCGGTCAAGAGATTGTCTTTGTCTACGCTTTGAAGTAGGGGCTCCTACATTCTGCACAGCATCAAGTCTCAGCCTATCAGCTTCTATGGTACGCCTTCTGCTAGTTATGATGGCTGGCTCTGTGTGAGTGGAATCCTCCACTCCATGAACCTCCTCATGTGGCTGATCCACATCTAGAGACTCATCTTTGGGAACTAATAGTTCCTCCTCCACATGCAAGTCTAGCTCCCTCTCAAGCGACAACTGCATGGCTTATCCCTCATCGAATTTTATATCCCGTCGCATAAAAATCATCTTACTGTTAAGAAAATACATACGATAATTATGGGGTGTTTCTTTGTACCCGAAAAATATCCCAACTTCAGTAGTTGGCTCCATCTTCTTCCTGGCGTTCTTGGTCACATGCACATAAACAGATAAGCGAAAAATCTTAAAGTGTGAAACATCTAGTTTCTTACGAGTGAAAGCTTATTCAGGTGTACTCATGCCAAGTACTCTATGAGGACAATGGTTTGTACATAAACCGTAGTGTTTCATGATTCTGCCCACAAATTCATTGGTAGACCCTGATCATGCAACATCGCTCGTGCTGCACCCACGATCATTCCATTCTTCCTCTCTGTGACCCCATTTTGTTGTGGGTTATGAGGCGCTATGAGTTCTCTTCAAATTCCTTCTTTGCTGCAGAAGTATTTGAATTTGTTAGATATGCATTCTCCACCATTATTACTCTTCAGAGCCTTCACTTGGTTCCCCAACTCTTTCTCCACCAATGCCTTAAACTCACAGAACTTTGAGAATGTTTGATCCTTCTTCTGCATGAAGAAGATCCAGCATTTACGAGAAAATTCATCAAAAAAATAACATAATACTTATGTTTTGTTGTTGAAGCAACCGAGAATGGTCCACACACGTCTGTGTGAACTCTCTCAAGGACCCCTGAAGCATGGTTCTCCTTTTCATGAAAGGTGAACTTGACATACTTCCCCATGGTACAACCCTTGCACTGATCTAACAGAGAAATTTTTCCCATTGGAAGTCTAGTAGATATTTTCTACATGACTTTCAAGGCTCCATGATGAAGATGGCCCAATCGACTGTGCCATAATTCACCCTCATCCTGGTTCACCACTTTTTCCACCTTGCCCATCATGGCAGCACAACCATCTACCTCTAGCTTGTAGAGATTCTTAACTCGAATCCATGTCCTCTTGGCTTGACCCATTATTTTATGTCGCAAGAAAGCTTTTCCATCGCTAAAAACAACGTCATAGCCTTTGTCCTCCAGCATTACGACTGAGACCAAGTTTTTCTTCAGACCTAGAACATGCATAACATATTTCAATTGAAATGGTTTACCTAAATTACTTTGAAAGGTAATGGTACCAATGCATTCGAATTGTATCATCCATCATCGCCCATCTCTATGTGCATCTGGATATATTTCTCCTCCAAGTCACTGAAAATATCCTTATCTCCCATCATGTGAAAGATGCGCCACTATCCAAATACCACACCACTCCCAATGCACTTGACACCATGCGTGTGATCAAGGAGAAGTCAAGTTCAAATTGTGAGGCAAGGGCCTCACTAGCTGTAGCTCCAGCAACCTTCTTGTTCTTCTTCTTTTGCAGACAGTTAGTAGCGATATGCCCATGTTTGTGACAGTGAAAACACTTCACCTTGGACATATCCAGCTTCTTTCCTTTAGACTCAGATTTAGAATGGAATTTCTTCCCCTTCCCCTTCTTTTCTATGGCAGCCAAAGCATAATCCTCTTCCTCATCATGCTTTTATGAAGATCCATCTCTGGTGTTCCACCTGAACTTCTCCTGCACGAGATCCGACCATAGTCGTTCCCAATCTGGCAATTTTTCCTATCCGTTGGCGGAGTCTTCATCATTGTACCAACTCTTAGGAAGTCCCAAGAGAGCCAAGCTCACCAAATCATCATCGCCAACAATTATTCCCACACTCCCTAGTTCATCCCGACATTGGAAAAACTTCATAAGATACTTTGGAATGTTTTCACCCTTTTCCATTTTGATCTTCTTGAGTTTATCTTTGAGCACCAATTTCCTATGGCTACTGCTACTTTGGAAACGATTTGTCAAATCCTTTCACATAGCATATGGTGTGGCTTTCCTTTGAAGGCTTGAGATAATGTGGTCTCATACACCTTCCAACAAAATCCTCCTCACCTTTGCCACTTTCTTTTGGCATGCATCAAGTAATGCAACATCTGTCGAACTGGGCTTAGGAACATCATTGTCAATGAATTCCTTCAAGCCATTATCTTCAAACACCGCCTCCATCCTATCCTTCCAAGAAATGTAGTTAGAGTTTCCCTCAAGTGCATATTCTAACCTCAAGCCATTGAAATCCATTTCAATGTTAACTCAGCTAAAGCACCAAGAAAGTCTTTCTGCAAATTCGAATTTTTTCCACCAACAAACTCAGCTCTTGCTTCAAAATTGCAATCTCTTGTGCTTTGATACCAAGTAGAAATTCAATACAAAATATGTAATGCCTTGATTCTCCTGATCTAACAATTATATTCCACTGTTAAATACAAAATCGCTTCTACAAAATCTTTGCGGAATTTAAAACACAATCGCCAATAGAAATATCATGAAGAAAGATCAATCACACATAACACAGATAATTTACTGGGAGAGCATAAATATGAAAACCCCACTATCATATATTATGTATATATCATGTATCATGAAACAATCTCATACAAATCTCCAATCCAAGAGCTCTCAGTACATCAAACAATTGTATCACACTGTTATACAAAAATTGGCATGTTCCTCATGAGCACATCCAATGTGTGTGTGGTTGCATGTGTGCGCCCACTAATGTCACAACTAATAGTCAATTTGTCCCTTTCACCTACATCTCAACTTGGTCTCCACTGGATCTGACATGCATGTAGTTAATAGTAGTAAATTTTCAGTTGCATGTGAGACCACTGATTATGAATTAATTAATAATTAATTCACTTGATCTCTTACTAGTGTATCTTCAATTAAAACTAGCACAACTGAGTTTAACTCACTTAACTGAGTTAAAGTAGTTTACAACTCTCATAACTACACTTCCAACTTTGTTACAACTTTGAATCACTCAGTTACAACTAAGTCCACTTGCATGTCCCTCCAACCAACCACTCAACTCGAAATTCCTATAGCTAACTGATTTTCCACTTCAGTTAACTATTTACAAGTGTTCATTAAGAATAGACTATTTTTTATTGTCCAACTAATATTAAGGGATAATAATAGCCGACATGCATCTATAAATAGACATGAAATATATAAATAGAACATTCACATACATCTATAAATAGACCTCATCTATAAATAGAATTTTCTCATGCATCTATAAATAGACATCCACATAAAAATAGCGTGATGCTCCATCTTAGTGTAGGTGCATAGTTTTCACAAGGATATTCTTATTGAATCTCAACATGGAGGGCTCCAAATGGCTTGAGACAAGAGGATCTATGACTAGAAGTCACCTCCATTGTATTTTTGTTAATTTGTTGAAATTTCTGGCATCACTATTGTGCGACCAACCAAACAATTATGGAGTTAGGCTTGATGAACACGATCTCCTCTGTTCAGAAAAAAACATACTTTGACATACATATAACTGACTTGGGGTTGACAGGAGGACAATATTAATGTTTAAGTTCATTATTGTGGGTTGATATATAGGCAATAACGTATACCATGACTTGAATTTAAATAGACTGACTGCATACGCCACCTATCATGAGATATGAAAACATTTAAAAAATATTTGAGGTGTATTTACACTACAACATGTGGCTTGAAAAAAGCGGATGCTATTTTTCATTTATTTTTTTTAAAACAGATTATGCTTCTATAATTTCTAGCAGCATCAGAATAAAAATAAAAATACAGAAACATGAATATAACATGCTGTCCGAAAAGACTAAAACTAGCGCTTCTAGAATTTCTAGTAGCGACAATTTTTTTTTATTTTGAAATTTTCGAAGCTTAATCCTAAAAAAAAAATATGAAATGGACTAATGACTTAAGAAAAGAACTGTACTAACACATGGTTTGATATATTTTCAGAGATATGATCTGTGGAATTTAGGGTTTTTTGCAGGCTCCCGAATTTCATCTGCAAAGGTGATAGAGGGAAATTCATCATAACTTTCGTTTCAGGCATCGAATTCGAATTCTATAAAAATTGTCCAAAATTTAACTCAATGTACTTTATTTTTTAGCGATTTTAGAGCCCACGGTCAAAACAATGACATGTGGGACGTTGTATAAGTTATCTCTATTGAACCAACCCATAATTAGGTCACTATGGGAGATTAGGCATAAATTTATCTTGAAGAAACCAAATTAGGTATGATCTATGGCATTGGAAATAAGAATCATAGGGCTACTACAACATCGAAGATAAAATATTGGGGATCCTATATTAAAGAGATAATTTAGTTTCAATATTGAGCTCCTCAAAAGCAAGAAAAATGTGTGTATTGTTTTTAAAAAAAATGCATAAGTCTTGTTTGAAAAATCAGTTTGAAGTGATTCCTAGGGAATATTTAAGCATATATATCATTATTTAGTTCTAAAATTCCCCCCAAAAATAATTCCACACCCTTTAAGCCCTCATAAGGCTCTAATATAACTCATGAAGAGGAAGAAATGCAACATGATATATCAAAATTACGAAACCAAGTGCAACAAAGTTTGCTCTCACAAAGAGTAACAAAAAATGAAATGGAAGTTAAGATGGATGGTTTGAAGAATGGCATCTACGGTATAGAAGAAAAATTGAAAGGAAACATGGAAGACATGAAGAATGGTCTAAAAGTAGACATGGAAAATTTGAAGCAAGGTTTGACAAATATGTTACAATAAATTATTCCTAATGGAGAATGGTAGTAGATGAAACTCATGATGAGAACAAAATAAATTTTAATAATGATTTCATAGATTCTAATGTTGAATTTAAGACCCACCATATTCCAAAGATCGATATCAGGAAGTTTTATGGCAAGGATCTGGTAACATGGATACTACAAATGGAGCAATATTTTGATCTCCATAATGTGCAAAACACACAAAAGGTACACATTGCACCTTTATATTTCAAAAAAAAATACATTTGTATGGTATCGACGGCTTTGCTCTTGTAAAAAAATTGCCACTTGGGAAATTTTTACAGAGGAAATGATAGAAAATTATGAGGATACAAAAAGAAATACCTCCTTTATCCAATTGATAAATCTCAAACAAAAGGTTTCAATGGCGGAGCACATTGATTACTTCCAAAATTTGAATATAAGGGTAACTGGTATTCTATAGGAACACATAATTTATTTCTTCATAGGGACTTTAAAGGATAACATCCAAAATGAGGTTTGAATTTGGGAACCTCATTCATTGGAGAAGGCATTCAGGTTGGCAAGAAAAATTGAAAGAAAAATTATGGCGATAAGGAAGCCTACCACTCACAAATATAAATATGGAAGTGTTTCTACTCCTAGACTTCCACAAACTACAAGGTTGACACCACAAATATTGATAGAAAAAATAGAAAAGGTCTTTGCTACAATTGTGATATAAAATACACTAAAGGTCATAAGTGTGCTAAGAAGAAATTATTTTACATAGATTGTGAAGAGGAGGAAGAAAAGGAACAAGAAACTTCAAAAGAAGAGGATATACACCAGGAATCAACCCTAGAGTAAGAATAAAATAATATGACCATATCTTGTAATGCATTGGAATGAATTACCACTCCTCAAACTATCAATATAGAAGAACATTTCAAGAAGAAAAATGCAATAGTGCTGATTGATTTGGGTAGTCCCCATAATTTAATTCGATGTGAGGTAGCCAAGGAAATGAATTGATTCTTATACCCAACACTAGAGTGTAAAGTGGTGGCTTCAAATGGAGGAACTATAAATTTCTCTGGAAAGTGCCATAATATCAAAATAACCATGGGGGAATATGTATTGAATAGTCCAATTATGTCCATCCCAATGGGTGGTGCTGATGTTGTACTAGGAGTACAATGGTTATAATATTTGGGGATGGTAGATTTTAATTTTCAAGAACTTTTCTTGAAAAAATTTCAGAAGAAAAGGAATTTGAATTACGGGGTATCATAGGGAAGCCATGAAAGATAATCATCTCTAATGTCATGACAAAGCTTATGAAAAAAAAACAACGAGGCGTAATTGCACAATTATGCACACTGCAGGTTCAAACATCGAAATCATCTATTTCTCCAGATCTCCAAAAAATCTTGGACAATCATTCCAAGGTATTTGAGACTCCCAAAGGACTCCCACCTATTCATGAACATGATCATGCTATTAATTTGGTTCTAGGAAATTTTCCTCTAAACATCAGGCCTTACAGATATCCTTATGCTCAAACGAGTGAGATTGAAAGTATGCTTGCAGAAATTCTAGAGGCTGGTATAATTCAACCTATTAAAAGTTCTTTCTCTGCTCCAGTAGTATTGGTGCACAAGAAGGATGAATCATGGTGTATGTGTCCAGATTATAGGGATCTCAACAAGCTCAATATTAAAGATAAATTTCCCATCCCCATCATTGATGAATTACTTGATGAATTACATGGAGAAATTTACTTCACCAAGCTGGATCTTCGTTCTGGATATCATCAAATTAGAATGAAGATTGAAGACTTTCTCAAAATAGCATTCAAAAATCATGAGGGTCATTATGAATTTTTGGTCATGCATTTTGGCCTTACTAATGCACATTCCACATTTCAATATTTGATGAATTCTATTTTCAAACCCACCCTTAGAAAATTTGTGTTAGTATTTTCTGATGATATGCTTATCTACAACAAGTCCTGGATGGATCATGTTCAACATGTTTACATGGTGCTCAAACTATTGGAGGAGAAACAATTATATGCAAAAACCTCCAAATGTTTCTTTGGAGTATAGGAGGTGGAATATTTGGGTCATATTTTATCTCATGAGGGTGTTAAGGTAAACCCTAACAAAATTAAATCCATTAAGGAATGGAAAATACCTACAACCATAAATCCTCTTCGAGGAATTCTAGGATTAGCAGAGTATTATCGCAAGTTTGTTAAGAATTATGGGAGAATATCGACACCTTTAACAAAATTACTGAAGAAAGATGCATTTTCTTGGACTCCAAAAGCAACTAAGGCCTTTGAACAACTTAAAGAGGAAATATGCCAATCATCGGTATTAGCTACACCAGAATTCACAAAAACTCTTATTGTGGAATTTGATTCCTTAGGAAATGGAATTGGTGTGGTTTTAATGCAAGAAGGAAGACCCATTGCTTTTGAAAGTCGTCTAATAAAAGGAAAGTGTTTACTGAAAAAAAATTATGACAAGGAAATGTTGGCAATACTACATGCACTAAAGAAATGGATATCTTACCTAATGGGAAGACACTTTAAGGTAAAAACATATGATGATAAACTTAGACACTTTTCGGAACAAAGATTATCTTCAGAAGAGCAGCAAAAATGGGTCACAAATATGTTGGGTTATGACTTTGAAATCATATATAGAAAAGGGAAGCAAAGTGTTGTTGCAGATGCACTCTCAAGAAAGGATGAGGATGTGGAAGAATTTTTTTTTCCATTTCTATTATCAAAATTGAGTGGATAATCGAAGCAAGGGATGAATGGAAGAATGATGAAGAGGTGTGGACACTCATTCAAAATTTGCAACAAGATCCTAGTAGATCTGAAACATTTAGCTGGAAAAATGATTCATTATGGTACAAATGTCGCTTATATATTTGTAAGAATTCCCAACTCAAACAAAACATTATTTTGTAATTTCACACCTCTCCCTTAGGAGGGAACTTGGGATTTAAAAAAAATTACCACAGGGTTAAGAAGGAATATTTTTGGGATGGCCTTAAATATGATATTCAAAATTTTGTGGCAGAATGTTTGGTTTGCCAACAAAATAAAGTTGAGACAATTAAGACCACAGGTCTGTTACAACCTTTATTCATTCCAAGTCAATGTTGGGAGGAGGTTTAAATGAATTTTATCACAGGTTTACCTAAGTCCGAAGGAAATACTGTCTTCATGGTGGTAATTGATAGACTTACCAAGTATGCACACTTTTGTGCATTATCTCATCCATTTAAAGCAAGCACAGTTGCTACTACAATTATAGAAACAATTCAAAAGATACATGGGAACCCAAAGATTATTGTAAGCGACAGAGATCCCATTTTTATAGGAAATTTTTGGACGAAATTATTTTCTTTTTTGGGTACTCAATTAGCTCATAGCTCATCTTATCATCCTAAATATGATGGGAAAATTGAGACAGTGAACAAATGTTTGGAAGGATGTATTCTTTGCTTTGTATGTCATAAACAGACACAATAAGTCAAGTGGTTACCTCTAGCTGAATGGTGGTATAACACTTCCTTCCATGCTATAGAAAAAACGACCCTATTTATGGCACTTTATGGATATCATCCACCCTCCATCACATAATATTTAAGGGAAAATTCTAAGGTTCAAGCAATGGAATATCACATAGAGCATCAACAACAAGTTATCCAACTCTTAAAGGATAACCTCACTTTGGCACTGAATCGAATGAAACAACAAGAAGATCATCATCATAGCGAAATAAGTTTTGATGTAGGTGAATGGGTATTTTTACGACTACAGCCATACAAAAAAATGTCCCTCAAGAAAGCTAAGAAGGATAATAAATTATCACCAAGTATTATGGTCCTTACAAAGTGTTGCAAAAGATTGGTACTATGGAATACAAATTGGAGCTTCTTGCATCTTCCCAGGTACACCCTAAAGAAGGTTATAGGTGACAAGCTCCTAGTTCAAACAATATTTCCAGAAATTGATGAAGAAGTAAAAATCATATTGGAACCTAAAGAAGTCATGGAAACAACAACTTGATAGCTACAAAATCGATCAATTTCAAAGTATCTCATCAAGTGGAAGAACTTAATCGTTGAATATTCGACATGGGAGGATGAGAAATTTATACAAAAAAATCCAGAACTACTCAAGCATTGAGGACAACACTTTTTTGAAGGAGAGGGGCATGTTAGGTCCCTATAATACTAGTGTATCCCATTATTTTTATTTTTAGTGTAGCCCCATTATTGTTATTTTTGTGCCCATGTAATCCCAATATTGTTATTATTGTGCCCCATTGAAGCCCACTATTGTTATTGTTGTGCCCTTACATTGTTATTTTTATTTCGACTAGGATTATATTGTGACCCCTTCGACTCCTATATATAGAAAGGATTTTTTGTCATTTGTATCATCCAGGAATTGTTTATTTATGTAATTTAAATAAGGTTGGATCCTCGAAGATGGTGCAATGTACATGTTTTATGTGCAATAATATGTACATATGGCGTTGTGTGCATGTTGTACATATGGTGTTGTGTGCATGATTGTGCATGTGACATTGTGTGCATATGGTGTTGTGTACAAGTTGTACATTTGGTATTGTGTGCAAGTGTTGTCAAGTACATGTAGTGAATGTGGTGTTGTGTACATGTGGTGTCGTGTACATGTCGTTCATGTGGTATTGTGTACACATTGTACAGGTGGTGGGGTGTACCTTTGGCATTGAGTACACGTTGTGCAGGGGTTTCGTGTACATGCAATGTTGTGCACACATTGTGTTGTGTACAGGTGGTACTATGTACATGTTGTGCATATGGTACCAGTATACATGTGATATTGTGTTCATTTCATACAATTTGTGTTGCGGTATGCAATACTATGTATGTGCATGGTGTAGTCGTGGTATCGTGGCACGTGTATTCTTGTGTTGTACTCTGTATATGTATATATATTGTGTTGTGCTGTACACCGAGTGTAGGTGTATGTGTCATATTCTGATGTGGGTCTGTGTATTGTATGATGGTGTATGTCATATGTGGGTGTGCATGTTTTCATGTACATTGTGTGTATGTGTACGTGATTGAAGAGTAGAAAATGCATTCGGTGCTTTCCAAGGTGCGGAAACCGATCCGGTATGGGTACAAAAAAACAAAGAAAGAAGTAAGGACTGATGAAGGATAAGTATCAGTATTTTATTTAAGTTCTATTATGCATGTGATCTACGATTCTAACTTATGATGGTTACATGTGATTTATGATTATGGTTTCTGATTAATTCATGTGATTCATGATTTTAATTTATGATGGTTGCGTTTTGAGCTAACCATATGTGATATTTTTATACATGGTGATTTGATCAAATTGTTGGTTTGAGTTGTTGTAACTGGAAGTGACAAAATTGCAAGTGTACCTTATTTAGGTATGATTTGAATTTATTTAAATTTATTTTGAATCTAATGGAAGTTATGTGCCTGGTACAAGAAATCATGTAATTCCCAGATTGGGATGGTTGAAACTGACTGCAAGAACTATCATCGTTAGTAAAGTAAATTGGAACATGCAGCAGTATGTTGGTAAAGCACTTCTGGAGTAGGGCCATTGTGGGACACTGGTACCCAATAGTGTTCATTGATTTCCATGAGCATGATATGACTGGTATGATGGTTTTGGGGCAAGGATATGCCTTGTTTTTTGTATCTTCTTATGCAAGGAAGCCTTGCCAAGGGATGGACTACCCAGGATGGGGGTGCGTGTGGAACTTGGAAGGTGTGTTATTGCATGAAATGGGTTGACAAGATTTCTTGAGGGACTGTGTAGTAGAGAAGGGAAGTTCGGGGATGGATTTTTTTTATCATTAGCATTTATATATGGAATCATATGCACATTGGAAGTGTGCCCTCGAACAATGAGCCCGTACCTGTTCACTGAGGGTACAATAGCAGATGATTGTAGCATTGGACATTAGATGTATATTTTGAATTTGGCAGTGGATTTTGGACTTCATGGGAAGGAGGTGAATCCTTATATTACTTTGAGGGTGGAGTTGTGAGCCTCTGGATTCCCTTATTACTGATATGGGCATCATATCCTTTTATTTTCTGGTTGAGAAAATGTGTTTATGTGTATATTATTGTAAATATTGTATCAAGATGAGTTTATAAAGCTCAATAGAAAATATGATTATTTTTTGGTTAAAGTAAATGTGGTTGTTATTATAAATACCGTAATGAGTTATGTTATAAAGCTCTAGTAAACGATATGTCTGTTGTGTTTTCAGTAGTGGTAATTGTAAATACTGCAATGAGTTATGTTATAAAGATCCATAGGCAGTATGTTTTTTTTTTCTCGTTGTAGGTGTCATTGAACACCGAGGACGATGTTCCCCCAAGTGGGAGGGTTGTGAAACAACCATGGTTAAAAATCCATGTAAAAAATATATAAGACCAAGTTCATGGGACATGTATTCCAAGATGAATGTTGGGAAAAACATCCTAGTTGGTTTCATTTTGGTTATTATGGCTAAAGGAAATTGTAAAATGAAATGGTTAAGGCATTAAAGAGGAAAAAATTAATTTTGGCATATATATATTTATGAAAATAATTGAGGTGAAAGGTCACAGGTTGCATGCAAGGAGGAAAATGAAGTAAAATAATGGAAAATGAAGAAAATAGAGGCCTCATTGATAAAAATATTTCTGAGTATTAGTTGGAAAGCTTTTGCTCATAATTTTGTCAGTTCATTTTTGGGCTCTCTTATTATTCTCTCTCTCTCTCTCTCTCTCATACTCTTGGATACTTAGAGTTTTCTTGGAAAACTCTTTGAGGGTGTGGCATACTTGGTGATTTGGGCCAGGAAGGACAAAGAAGAGAAGGAAAGTGCAAGAGGACATCGGTATCAACAACTACAATAGGTTTTTATTGTAGGTACCAAGTTTCATGTATGTTTTCCTCAGCCGTTTTTGCATGCATGGTGTATGCATGTGGTTTATCGGTCATTATATGTCATTTTCATGGAGGATTTCCTGGATTGACAATGTATTTTCATAGCCTTACCACTTCATGGATAGCCATGGTGTTGTGGGTTAATTTTCATTGTTTGTTTTCTAGTTGGTTCTCATGATTCCTTTAGTTATGGGTTGAGTTATTAGTTCCTGGAGCCTTGGTTGGAAAAATGATATAGATCCTAATGGACAGTTGTTGGTTGAGTTACTAGTCCTAGAGCCTTGGTTGGAAAAATGCTCTGTAGCCCTCGGTGGGTTGAGTTACTAGTCCTGGAGCCTTGGTTGGAAAAACGCTCTAGAGCCCAGAAAAAACTGGGTTTTAGTTACTATTCATGGAGCCTTGGTTGGAAAAAATGATCTGGAACCTTCGAACAACTTGGGTAGAGACCAGTCCATGATGGTTGTGATGTCTGACCGTGAGATGGAATCACTAGTTGAGGGTTGGGTGGTTTGGCCACTGGAAGCCCTGGTTTGGTTTATGAGATCCCACATTCATGCTTGGAATATGGCATGGGGGTGACTGGATGAAGTGAGATTTGGCTCAGTTATGTTTATGGCCAGGTGGAACATGGAAGTCCCAAACTTGGTTGCATTTTTCTTATGCAAATAAGAGTTATTTTCCTCTTGTATTTATGGGTAAATATTCTTGTTATTATGTGGATTCTATGGTTGATGTATTCTTGAGATTTATTTTGTTATTATGGTAGTTATAAGCATGTATTATGGTAGTGATGATGTATGGATATCATTATGTTTTAATTTGTAAATGAATGAATGATGTATATATGAACTAATAGATGATACTGTAGCTAATGATATAAGGGAATAATGCTTCTTAGTAATTCTCAGATAAGTATGAGACGCCTATGCTCAAATCTGTCGTTTATACCCATAGCTTTCATTTTTGTGACATGCTTGAAGAAATTTATTTCATGGCAAGAAGGGGTCCAATTTAGTTCTCATGGATGTTTTTGTAAATATATCATTTTTTGGTCATTATAATTCATCTCTAAACTTTTCATGAAGTTCTGGGTAGTGCACTGGGTCCTGGGCCTGAAAAAGTGCCTCAAATCCCGGGGACATTGGCACAACACTAGGTAATTTAGTCCCTGGATGTTGGCATGTTGACTTATGCATGCATCCAGAGCCTCATAGATGCTGGATTGTAGGAATGTGCATGCATATATAGGTTCAGGAGCTCAAAATCTCAGTGGGACCCAGGGGCAGGATGCCTGAATGTTTGGGTTGGATCCTGGGGGTGTTATTGTTGATGTACAATGTTTGTATGATGTGTTTTCATCGATTCCACTTCCTTAAGGTCATCGACGAGGTTGAATCTATTATTAGTAGCCTCTCTTCACCTGTTTACCCCAGTTGTATATTTACTTGGGTAGATGTGGAGTGATGGTGTTACAGAAGAGTATATGAGAAGCCATGAACATTGGGGTGCATACTCCTAAATCCATGAAACATAAAGACGTGGAGTCTTGGATCTATAATAAAAGGATTAGGGCACAGATTCCTAAATCCATGAAGGACAAAGACGTAGAGCCTTGAATCTATAATAGATGTTTATGGCATGAAGTCCTGAATATTTAAAAATATCAAGGTGTGGAATCTTGGATCTATAGATTAGATCATGCCACAGAGTCCTCAATCTACTAAGGAACAGAGATGCATGCAATAGGGGTGTGGAATCCCTATTATCTGGAAGAAAAATACCACTCATGGGCAACCCAGGGATGAATTTCTTTAATAAAACCTATTTTCTAACAATCCTAGAGTGAATTTCTAAAAATATAAAGTCATGTCTAGCATCTCAAGCATGACTTTCCAAAAATAGTAAATCACCTTGCATAAATTGGTAATCAAACACAATTGAAGGAAAATCACTTAACTTATCATTAATCAACCTAATAGTTGAATATCTACTTAATCATCATTATTATTATTATTACTATTATCTTTTATGAGACTATGATATTATTATTAAACATAATTATAAGTCCCCTTTATCTCCTCAATCACTTCACATCTCTCTCCTTGATTACTCTCATGGCTCTATGTAACTCTCTCTCTCTTTTAATGATACATTACAATATCTTTAATGAACTCATCAAATAATTTCATATTCCTCTTACACTCATTAAAGACACGTCATAAAAGATTCATCTTACGCTCTCTTTAATGCATATGTTACACTTTCCTTAACTAAGGAATGTGTTATCATTCATAAAAGATGAAACATAACTTGATAAGGTCATATAGTTCATGCATCAAAGGTCTCCTTAAGCCTTTCATGTTGGTATAGGAAAATTTCATTTTTTTTACATGTTTAACCTATCCTAAGGTTCAATGCCACCTCCATTTAGGTCATGTCATGTCCCATCAGTGATCATGAGGTGTCAGTTTTCATTTCCCAAGTATTTAAATTTAAAAAGGACACTTAAGCCAGTTTTAAAAATTTTCATAGCATTTTATACAACGAAATAGTAGTTTTCACTATCTAACGCCTAATAGTTTCGTAGTGAAACTACTAGAAATTAAAATAATCACGCTACGAAAAATTGTTTTCTTGTTTGTCTTATCAAACTCGATGTGAAGTGTCAGTTCATGATTGGAGGAGTCAGAGTGGAGGTCATTCGAGTATGTTAGGGTTAATTTAAAGGTACAAACCCATGTCTGAGATCATCCTTACCCTTTTTAGCATGCATGTGTCATGATTAATGCATGATTTGTCATTTAAACCATAAAACATTACCCAATTAGTATTTTTCTCATACTCTGCTTTATCTTTGCATGTTATTGGATTTTTGGAGAGCTGCTTCATCAAACCAAGCAAGTTTTTGGCATATTCAAAGGTTGCAAGTGTCATCAAACAAGCGAGGCTAAGAAGATATAAAGCACCCATGGCTGCAAGGAATAAAACAAACAAAGGTGGTCATTTCCACAGGTATGAACCCATGGACATGAATTTTCTAAATGAAGACCCAACTGCCATGGAGGTTTTCAAAAGAACAAGTTTCTTGAAATTCTGTCAAAGGCTGTAAGGTTGTCATCTATAGATTTCCAAGGATTTTCCTAATAGTTTCATAGGAACATCTTCAAAGGTGGGAATGCTAAACCTCACAGTGACACCTGAAAACATTTCAATAGCAATAGGAATCCCTAGAGGAGGGGAACAGTGGTTTAAAGGCACCATGTTCACCATGTAGGATTGAAAAGAGTTCATAAAACCAAAGCATAGTGAAATTGATCTTATAAATGCTATCCTTAGGATTTTTATGAAGGAAAACTATTCAAAGTTGTTGATGATCATTCAGAAGTATTCTACCTATGAAGGAAGGTTCACATGGTCTACTCCTACCACCTTAGGCTTCTTCTACATTTTGTGGGTAAGAAGTAACTTGACTTGCCCTTTTATTTATATATAATTCTAGGTAAAATGTCAGATAAGGTTCAAGATAAAACAAAAGGCAATGAAACTTCTCTCTTTCACCATGGTTTGATTAAGTTGTTGGTGTTAGAGGATTTGAAGAGATAAGATGAAGATTGGACTTCATTTCTATTCATGAGTGGTTTTGAAGTTGATGTTGTCACTCCTAAGAGAGATTCCAAACCTAGAAATATTTCATCATGAACAATGGCAGAGGAAGTTGAATAAGGGAATAGATCATCCCCACCAGAACCAGTGAGCATGGAGACAAAGCCTTTGCAGAAGATTGACACGCCCAAAACATCACTTGAAAAACAGAAGCAAACAGTCAGCAAACAAAGAAGCAAGAGAGTTACTAGGAGCCAAACAGTGTTTAAGGGTAACTTAGAGGACATCTTGCATGAAATTGACATTGAAGAAACTCCCATTGTCTAAGCTAAAGACATTGAAGATGGAGGAAGGAAGCTGAAGAAAGGTAAGACGGTTAAAACGTTATAGTTTGCAGGTGATGATGTTGGTTTCATGTTTCAACCTAGAAAGCCAATGACCATACATGCAAGAAAGGTCATGGAAATCAACAAAGAGACTTAGAAGGTGAGTGAAACTGCTCATCCACTAAACATCATAGATCTCTCTTCACCTACAAAATAAGAGATGGCTATCAAAAAAAAGAAGGGTAAAGACAAAATTAGTGAAAAATCAGAAATTGAAACCCTTAAGGAGCAGTTGAAGAAGGCAGGTAAGGAGATATCATTCTTAAAGCAAGAAGCAAAGAAGCATAAAGTCGAGAAGGTTCAGTTTGAACAAATAAGAAAAATCTGGGAAGATCAAGTCAAAAGTGTCTCAAAGACCTTGGACAATACAGAAAGTTTGATAAAGTGGACTCAACCACTAAGGGGAGAATTCAAACACATAAAAAAGATAAACCTACACCTGCAATCCAAGAACAGTGCATTAAAATACAAAGTGTAAGACCTTGAAGAGTAATTGAAGCTGATTCATGAGGAGTTGGAAAAGAAAGGATTGAAAATGACTATGGTAGAAGAGCCCATTAGTCAACTGATTGTAAATGAGGAGGAAACACCACAAGAGTAATAATTTGAGGTGGAATATGCCTTAGGAGGTTCATAACATGTAGAGAATCAAAATTTTGCAGCCGGAGGTCAGTTTTTGAAGACAATCTTGAAAGGAGCAATTTCTGGTTTTTTTCACAGTTTCGTAGTGTACCTTAGGCTTGAAGCCAGA
Source organism: Pinus albicaulis (assembly GCA_034641835.2). NCBI lineage: Eukaryota > Viridiplantae > Streptophyta > Pinopsida > Pinales > Pinaceae > Pinus > Pinus albicaulis. The sequence continues at coordinate 1,059,954,443 of CM076584.1, read as the reverse complement.
AATACGCTACGAAAAAACCTGTAGGCGCATTTTTGTGTTTAAAGTCAGTTTTTACATGTTTTAAGGATAGGGATCTATGATGGTAAGGTGTTATGACATTATGGAGATGATGGAACAGGAAATAAGGGAAGAAGATGAGTGGAGAAGCCACTTTTACCACGTTACTAAAACTCGCTACAAAACTGTCCTGTTTTCATAGTGAGCAATTGTTGAAGGATTTTGAGAATGTTAAAAGCAGTTTTTGCTAGCTGGAGACCTCCAGCATGTAAGAGGAAATTATTAGCAGATATTTATGACTCAAAGGAAGTGCCATGCAACCAGGTCATCAGTCAAAACAACATTGAAGATGAAGGTCATCCATTCCTAAAAATCAGGGTTATGTTCCATAGATCTAGGGATGTTTTAAATATGTAAAGTGGTGGTGAACTTAGTCATGTGTCCTTTGAGAATTTGATATTTATTATGTAACCATCATGTAAGTGTTTCACAGATAAGATAGAGGAATGTAATAAATAGGAGATAGAGTCCTATTAGGAGTTGGTTTCTCTAAAAAGGTAGCTGCCAATTTTCTGTTGTAATTTATTGCTTTCAGTTATGAAAGGTGTCATAGGAGAATTCGAGGATCTAGCCACCAGACAAATCATCCTTATTGTAAAATAAATTCTATTTATAGGCAAAACATCGAAGAAGAAAAGGGTTGGAGAATATTTGCACCAAATTGTTGCTTGTATGTTTTTGACCAGTATCAGTAATAAAAAGTGACATTCTTCTTTCCAGACCTGAGATTACCATGATATTTTTGATATCTTATTGATATTTATCTAATGTTTTATCACTTGTAGTATATTTCATCTCTAATTACTCAAAATTCATAATATTATGCTCTGACTTCCTTTAGTGGTGAATTGATTGTGTTTTCCTATGTTGTGTGTGAGTTGCCTATGTTAAAAACCTCTATCTTCCTCAACTTCCATGTGAAGAACCATTGTCACTGAAACTACTGATTTTTGACTCCATAAGCCCAATGATAGCAAGCTTGAATTTTTCAACCTGCACTCATACAAAACAAGTTACAATTTCTATAGAGTTAGCCATCTAGTACTATCATTATTCAAAATCATAAACCCCCCCCCTCCCCCTTGAGAGAGCCCTCTCAGACTGAAGAGGCTAATATTCAGTTAGAAGTGGTTTGAAAAAGTTACACTGAGTTATTTGATGAGAAGCCAATCAATTTCAATTTGGTGATAACATTTTGGTGCATCTGCCAGGAGTCTGAAGACATATTTCACAAAGTTTTTGTGCAAAAAGTAAAGTTGAAATCTTGAAGGTAGCAGAAGCTCAGAATCAGTTCGAGGCTAAAACTACCTTGGTTACTTCATTTCAAAAATTCATGTTTAAAGGTGGCTTCAAGAAGGAGATACATGAGGAGAAATCTAGATCCTAACCCACCTTCTATAGTGGATAATCCAAACACAATTTCCAGAGGTATTCAAGGAAGCTCTTCAAAATCAGGTACTCCATCACATTCAAGAGCTTTATCCTCTGAAGTTTTAAGAAGTCCTAAAGATAAAAAGTTTGATGATAAAATTCAGGAAGTCTTGTTTAGGTCTGAAAATGAAAATGAATTGACTGAGATTGTTTTAGACTTGCAAAGAAGAGGTATTGATACCTCAGCCTTAGTGACCCAAAAAGATAAAGAAGAATTATGGGGGGTAGTCACATCATATTTATTGTTATAGAGGGAATATTTGGATAAATTGAAGGAATTAGACCCATTTGATGTCTCTCTTAGAAGAAAATATGGTTTTCCTTTACCTTACTGGAGTTCATTTGTAATTGGACTACAAAGACCAACTACACCACCTCCTAACAGTTCTTCTTCTACTACTGTTGTCCCTAAAAATACCACAATCCCTATCACCATGGCTAGAAATGTTCCACCTCCACCTGCTGCTACACTTGCTAGAGATGCCCCTCTTGTTCTCCCAACTATTCTGAATGCCCTTCCAAGAAAATATTCTTCTACTATTAAAACTTGGGGGAGTGATGAAGAGATTACAGTTGAAGAGCATGTAGACCAGTTTAATGATTTCATAGATAGAGAGGAGGTTGAACATGAACATGTCAAAATGAGGCTTTTTGCTCATATTTTTACTGGTGAGGTCAGAAAGTGGTTCAAAGCCCTTGATCCAAGAAGTTTTCATAATTGGAAGGAGTTTGAGGATAACTTCTTGAGAAATTGGGGAAATAGAAAAAACCCTGTGTAGGACCTCACTGAGTACAATAGTTTTAAAAGAGCAGTAGATGAAACTATCCAAAAATTTTCCAAGAGATTTAAAAAAATTTATGACTACATCCCTGCCCATCTAAAACCTCCACTAGGAGTAGCTCAACTGCGATATGTTGAGGCTTTTGACTATGAATTTTCTATCTTACTCAGAGAGAGAGAATCCCCTTCACTAGGAGAAATGAAAAATAATGCTGTGAAGGTGGAATTCAATATGATTGCAGCTAAAATGTCCAAGATGGGAAAAAAAAATTGAAAGAAGAAGATAAGTCTTCCACCTCAGATGACAAATTTGACTCCAAGATGAAAACAATGGAAAAATTGATGGATAGGCTTGCCCTTGGAAATACTTCTGCACCTCCTGCACAACATGAGACACAATTTAGAAATCCACAGTTTAGGAGTCCTCAAAATTAGCAGAGACCAAGGGAAAACAGAAATCAGCCTGACCCTCCCGTAAGGCCTTCTTTTCAACAAAATTTATTTGATGAAGAAGATTAGCCTGAGATTCCAGAAGAATCCATTCACTGCCTAGATGAAAATATGTCTAGAATTTTTTTGACTAAGGAAGAGCATGATGAGTCTAATCATGATTTAAACAAGGGTGAGGAACCATTTGATTACCTTAAGGGTTATAAACATGAAATTTTTGAGATGTACCGAGAAATACAACCTCAAAAAAAAAATTGTCCCTATTGCTGCAAATTAAAACACGGCCCAAGAAAGATGCTCGTAAGGAAGTTGAGGTTATAAAATATCCACCACCTCCTCCTCCTTTCAAAGAAGTTGAAAATATCACTTTTTATTTTAGTTTGGAGAATGAGATTTCCAAAATCAAGATCCCAGTCACTTTTGGATAAATTCTTAAGGTGAATGAGTACAGAAGTAAAATTGTAAAAATGTTGAATTCTCAACCAGGAGCTGCAGACATCCTTAATGTACAAGAAGACCATCTAACCATATACTTGGGACCAATATTGGAAGATGAGGAAAATGAAGAGATACCTCCTTTCTATGTCAAAATTAGTATTCATGACATGACATTACACAATGCCATGTTGGATTCAGGGGCCTCTCATAACCTCATGCCTAAGGTGATTATGGAAAGAATGGGATTGGAAATCACTAGGCCATACAAAGTTTTTTTTTCTTTTGATTCAAAAAGAGTTCAATGCATTGGATTGATAAAATATTTTTTTGTTGGCCTTACACAAGTCCCTGCCAAGACAGTAGTAATGGACATTGTGGTAGCAAACATTCCACCCATGTTTGGCATGCTTCTATCTGGGTCTTGGGCAGCTAAAATCAAAGGCACCATGCAAATGGACTTGACATATGTTACTATCCCTGTTTTTGGTGAGAAAAGAAGACTGTACGGAGAGACAAGGATGACTTATATGGTAAGTAGTAAAGATAAACCTCAGAATTTCCCAATTTATGCTATTGAAACTGAATTAGGATTAGCCATTCTTTTCAATGAGCTAACTGATGAAGAAAAATATGAAAGAAAAGAAGAAATTCAGGAGGTTGAAAATCAACAAGCTGAAAATCAGGAAAGAAATGAAGAAAAGGCAGAGGGCTGGTGGCCTTTTCACTTTGATGGATCAGCTAGAAGAGAGGGGGCTGGAGCAGGTATTTGGATCAAAAATCCTGATGATTAAAGTAATTTCTATTCCTTCAAACTAAACTTTGATTGTACAAGTAACATGGCTGAGTATGAATCTCTGTTTTTGGGTTTAGAAATTTTGAAAAGATTGGGTGCCCAAAAAATTTTATTTTGTGGAGATTTTGAATTGGTTATTAAACAATTTGAAGGTGTATGTCAAAACAAATATGTGAGAATGAGAGCATACAGAAATCTGATCATGGAGATGTTAGAAAAATTTCAAGAATATTCATTTATTGTGAAAACTAGGGATCAAAACTCAATAGCTGACTCCCTAGTTGTTTCTGCAAGTTTGTTTGTTATCCTTGCACATTCCACTAAAATTTATGAGGTTGAAGTTCACCATAGGCCTGCCATCCCAGACAACATCATCCATTGGCAAGTGTTTGAAGATGACCAACAAGTCAAAAACTTCATAGAATTGAAAGAGGAGTGTGAAAGCACACAAGTAGATCAGCAAAACATGCTTGCTGAAGCTAAGGGTAATTCTGAAGTTTTGTAGCTGAAGAATAATTGTATACCCAATGGTCTTATCCCACTTGAGAATATTTTTTACCAAAATGATGTGTTCAAATCTCCTAGGATATAAGCTGATGTTGAAGAGATAGAGAGTTGTAATCTTGGTACATTAGAAATGCCTAAAATGATCAGGCTTTCAAAGTTTCTTTCTATAGAGATGAAACAGAAATATATTGAGATGATGAAAAAGATCATTGATGTTTTTGCATGGAGTTATGCTGATTTGAAGAAGTATGATCCAACTATTATTCAACATACCATTCCTATTAAAGAAAATGAGAAACCTTTCAAACATAAGTTGAGAAGGATTAATCCACAACTCATGCCTCTAATTGAGAAGGAAATTAAGAAGCTATTTGATGCAAAAATTATTGTTCCTATCAGATTCTCAAAATGGCTTGCTAACTAGGTACTAGTTAGGAAAAAGAGTGGAGAGATAAGAATCTGCATTAACTTCAGAAACTTGAACAAAGATTCTCTGAAAGACAATTACCCTCTCCCTAATATGGATCAAATTCGGCAGAATATTGTTGGTTCCCAAAGGATGTCTATGCTAGATGATTTTCTAGGATACAATCAGATATTAGTGCACCCAGAAGACCAGGAGAAAGCTAACTTTACTACACCATGGGGGACATTCATGTATGCCAAGATTCCCTTTGGTTTGATGAATGCAGGAGCGACTTTTCAAAGAGCAATGGATATTTCCCTTGCTGAGGAGAAGCATAAGTTGGTGGTTGTCTATCTGGATGACATAACTATATTCTCAAGAGAGGAAGACCACTTGAAGCATCTGGAGAAAGTTTTGTTGAAGTGTAGAAGGTTTGGTATTTCTCTTAATCCCATTAAAATCATTTTTTCTCTAACATCAGGAAATTTACTTGTGCATATTATATCTAAATATGGGATAAATATCAGAGTCAATGCCATTTAGAAAGTAGATATGCCTAGAAGCAAGAAGGAAATTCAGGCATTCCTTAGGAAAGTGAATTTTGTGAGAAGGTTTATTCCCAAATTTGCTGAGATTGTCAAAGATATAACTAAAATGTTGAAGAAAGGAGCTGATATTGAATGGATAGTTGAAAAAAAGCAGTCATTTGTGGAAATTAAGAAGGCACTCACTCAGGCCCCAGTGTTGATTAGCCCGTATTTTTCAAAGGAATTTCTAGTTTTTACATTTGCATTAGAAAACACAATTGCTGGAGTTTTATTGAAAAAAGGACAAAAAGGTACACATCATCCCATTTCATTATTTAGTATAACCCTTGCTAACCCAGAGCTGAAGTACAATATTCTTGAAAAAAAATCATATGCTTTAGTCAAAGCCAATAAAGATTTCAGAATTTATATTATGCATTCTCATGTCATAGCATTTGTACCTAACGGTGTGGTGAAGAACATATTGACACAAGCTGATCCTGTTGGCAAGAGAGGGAAGTGGATAGCTAACTTGCTAGAGTATGATATAGAAATCAAACCTACAAAATTGGTGAAAGGTCAGGAGCTAGCAAATTTGATGGCACAATCCAATTTTGACTATCTTGATATGAATTTTATTGCAGAAATTTCAGAATTATCAGATGAAGATGAAGAATTGATTCCTATTGAAGAGAAGTGTATTCTATCTGACTGTTACAGATACATTGTATTTTTTTTAAATAATCATAGAGTTCCTGCTGAATTGACCAAATCTAAAGCAAGGTTTTTGAAGTTGAAATCTCTGAGGTATTGCATTACAGATACAAATCTGTATTGGAGAGATACCAATGGAATTATTTTGAATTATTTGCTGGAAGAGGGAGCTAAAAGGGTGATTGAAGAGTTTCATAAAGGAGATTGTGGAGCACATCACTACTGGAAGGCCACAACAAACAAAATTCTCAGAGCAGGATACTACTGGCCCATCATGTTCAAGGATGTCTACAAAAGATAGTTTCCTGCCATGAATGTCATATTTTTTATGGTAAGAAAAAGCTTGTTCCTTTACCAATGATGCCAATTTATGTTGAGGTGTCCTTCCAATGGTGGGGGCTATATTTTATTGATGAAATATATCCATCATCTTCAGGGAAGCATTGTTGGATCCTGTCAGCAACTGATTATTTCACCAAGTGGATTGAAGCAAACCCAACAAGGCAAGCAAATGATTCAATAATCATTCAATTATTATAGAATAACATATTGTCTAGGTTTGGTTGTACTATGAAGATCATCACTAACAATGCACAGGCTTTCAAATCCAGGAAGTTGATCAGCTTTTGTCTTCAGTATCACATTACACTTGGACACTCTACTGCCTATTACCCACAGGGTAATTGTCTTGCTAGATCTTCTAACAAAATCATTGTGAGCATTATTAAGAAGGTGCTATAGGAAAACAAAATATCATGGCATCTGAAGCTGTTGTATGATTTGTGGGCTGATAGAGTGTGTACAAAAAGGTAAATTGGTTCTTCACCTTATGAATTAGTGTATGGAGCTGAAGACATTTTGCCCACATCCTTGGGAGTGCCAGTTATGAAATTTCTACAAGGACTAGAGGAGGAGCCTAATGCTATTCAGAGGAGAATAAACCAGTTGATAGCTCTAAAGGAAAAAAGGGAGGAAGTGTATAACAGCCATTAGCAGTCTCAAAATAGAATAAAGAAGGCATTTGACAGGAAGGTCAAAGAAGAGAATTTTCAAATTCAAGATGTGGTATTGAAGTGGGAGGCCAAAATTGAAGAAAATGGGAAACATGGTAAGTTTGAGAATATCTAGAAAGTTCCATTCATAGTAGATGAATTCCATGGAAACAAAACTTATCTACTGCAGGAGATGCATGGACAACCTTGTGCTGGAGGACTTATCAATGGCAGCTTTCTAAAGCACTTTTCCTCTTAATTTCTACTGATTTTTCACTCACTCCATTGTATATATTCCATTTTATTATGATTTTTTGCTAATAAAGACATGCTTATCATCAAAATTTAGCCTCAGGTGAAGGCCATTATATTTTGAAGCAGGCTTGGCAAATTTCAGAGTTTTATTTCCAAGAAGATGGATGGCACTGGAACTACGAGTTCTTTGTTGTACCACAGGGGCACACCATCCCAAGTGGAGCCACTGTTATCATTCATAAAATGTGAAACATTACTTGATATGGTCATATAGTTCATGCATCAAAGGTCTCCTTAAGCCTTTCAAGTTGGTGTTATAGGTCAATTTGGGCACCATTCCCAATGACCTAGTTTAACTGAACATCATCCCCAGAACCAATGAATAGGGTCTATCATCCGCTATCATTTCAATTGCTATATGCCCTAAGCCAAAGAACAAAAACAAATCATTCCTAACTTCCATTGCAAGGTTTCCAATATTTGAAGTATATATTATAACACCTATGAGCTCACCAATGCAGTCTCTCAAGGGGCTAAGTGCATTGCATATGCAGGTACCTCCATTCAAAGGTGATCTGCAAAGCACTTCCCCACACTCAAGGGTGCATTGGTCAATTGGGAGCGAAATTCTCACTGTTCTAGAATATCCACTTGGCCAATGCCTTCTAGAAGAGTGCATGTGTGTCAAAATTTGAATCCATGTGTCCATTTGATACCTCTGAGCTTGGGAACATGTCTTGCCTATTATTAGAAATTCATTGATTGTAAAAATACCTTTAGCTCATCTAAAAATTGAGCACGGATCCTAGTGCTTGGGAAGTGTTGAAGCTTAGAAAATCTTTGCTTCAAACATTGGGGAAAACCACCCGGTCGGGACCTTAGGACAGCTCCTTATCCCTTTGGTATGGTGGCTCCGACTGGATTGAAAGGAGCAGTTTCCTTATAACTAATGGGTTGGTGATGGGTTGATTTGGATGAGTGAAAATGGGACTAAATGACTGAAATGAAACTATCTAATTTAATCTAAATACTGATAAAGAAATTCTAAAATTAACCCGGGTATCATATGTGAATACAACTTAAAATTATTCCAATTTAATAATAACCATAAAAATGTATTATCGTTTAATTGAAATGTGCATAAATAAATAAAGATAACTCTGTTTAAGAAATTAAACAGAGTTATATTATCATATTGTATTCATCATTGTATATCATCTACATACACTTATGAAAGATAACATTTCAATTATACTCAAAAATGATATATAAAGAAATGTTGTGAAAACCAAATATATATAAATGATAGAAAATTTTAAAGCGAATATCATATAACAAAAGAAATCAACAGTGAATAGATAAAAATACCTTATCCATCTTGAAAAATTTCAAATGAAATCTGATATTCTAATCCAGTAATTTCGATGAAAAATCAAATCCAAGGTACAGAAATGCAACACTTTAAAGATAATTCCGCATGAAATCACCAGATGTGATCCTTTATAAAATATAAGAGGTAGTGGAGTACAGAAATGTAATCTCCAAGTCAAAAATATTACAACTCAGGACCCCTTCTCCAATGCATGAGAGGGGTTTAAATATGACATTACATGAAAACAGAATCCTACTACTACTGCTACAATCTATCAACTAAAAATAAAAATGCTATCTTTTGGGGAACTTATTCATTGTTTTTGCTTCTCATTCAATGTAACCAAGTTGCAAATTTTCAGCATGTCCTAGACCTTCGATGGATGACTCATCTTGGAATGTAACTGTCCAGTGTACGTGGCATCAGAGAATTCTGGAATCAAACAATCAACAACATTTGATAGGAATTTAATAGCTACTTGTTGATTGTGTGGCTTAATTAGATAAGTCCACATATTGTCCCAAGATATGGTTTGAAGCTTGTTGATCTGTTGAATTTTATTCATTATTTCTTCTTTCCATCTGCAATTAGTTTCTTTAACTTTAGGCAAACTGCCTGGAACACAATCTGAAATGAGATTAATTGCATACAAGCTGTCATTGACAAATTGCGTTATATTACCCATCATGCTTCTAGCTCTTGATATAGCTCTCTTGGATTTCATTAACTAATGTTCCCACTCTGTAAACAGGATATCTTTATGTCTTTCTTCTATCTTAGGAAGATTAGCTTCTCTTCCTTTTGCTATATCTTGCCAAGTAAGAAATTCAGAAATCTTTTCATCAGCTTCATCAATTTCTTGCCTGAGAGTAATCATGTCGTGGATCAAGGATGATGTGATATCACAAAATGGTTCTGCTTGTGTTAATTTTGTACAAAATTCATTTAACTGCTGAGACAGTAGTTTATTGACTTCAAGAGACTCGTATTTGAATTCACTCAATTTAGGGAAATCCTTAAACTTATCTAAAGCTTCTTGAAATTCTTTTTCTTGCACAATCTTCGTATTCTTCTCATTTGCAACAAACTTTGCAGTTTGGAAATTTCTTGATTCAACTGTTGCTGTTTGCTTAAAGCTTGTTCATCAAATTTCTTCTTTTCTGTGGCAAGTTGTTCTTCTAGCTCTTTAGATCTGAGCTCTTGATCTTGTAATTTTTGTTCCAATTGAGCAATCTTCTGCTGATTTTCATTAGCTTGTTCTTCAAGTAAAGCTATATGGAGATCTTTTTGGGTCATTAACTGAGAAACCTCTGCAGCCTTATCTATTGGCGCAACACTGTATGCTCCTGCATATTGGGATAACTTAGTGAGATCCTCAGATGGATTCACTTCAACATTCTTATAAACAATACTCATGAATTCTTCCTGTGAAGCAAAAATTGTGTCCTGATCCATCTTCCTTCTTTTTCTCTGTTTTGTAACAACAGCGTTATGTTTAGGGATGTAGAATACATCCAGAGGAGGGATATCCTCAATTTTCAACACAATTTGTCCTGTAGGATGTTCAAGAATGATTTCAACATCCTGATCTTCTAGATTTTTCTCTTCAGGATTATCCTGCAGTCCTAATTGATGAACAAATTGATTATATTGTTTCAACAATTTTGAGGAAACATTAAGATCAACAACGTCTACTATTTTCTCAGTAGTTTTGTTTCCTCCAAGTTGTGTATCCAATTTCTCTGTATTTGTTTCCTGCTCAATGGTTTTGTTGTCTGATCCTCCTTTTTGATTATGCACATTTGTATCAGTACTTGTGCATTCTTTCTCTGTTTGAGCTGTGGACTGCTGATCAGTATTTACATCGGATTTGCCATCAGTATTCCCTTTCTGAACATCAGGTTTGCCATCAGTGCTCACCTTTTCAGTATGTACAGTGGGCTGGTTAGTAGCCAATTGTGTAGTGACTTTACTGGTAGATGTTTCTCCTGCTGTTTTACTAGAGGTATCCTCTGTTTCTGACCCTTGTATAGGAACTCTCAAGTGGTCTAGAGGAACTTTCAATAATATTTGACTTCTGAATAGCATAAATTTATTCATTTCTTCTTTCTGGAATTTGGACTTGGCCAAATTATAAACTTGAGAAAATTCATTTAATGAAACAAACAAATCATAAAATTCATCCGGTTCATGCTCGAACCGAGCAATCGAAACTGAAAAAGTAACATTAAAAGCTATCTTTTGTGGATCATACTGTCTCCCCGGGATTGTTACCAATTTAAAACCCTTTATTTTGGCGACTTCGTTTTCTACATGCTTGAAATCATTCAAAGTAAAATGTCCACAATTGAATGGAAATGATGGCCACATTATTTTCTTGCTATTGCTCAGAGATCTGGACATTCCTTAAATTGTCAATTGATAGGAGATTTCCTGGGCTAGAATTTTATCTGGAACAAAAAGAGGGAGAACATGGGGTTCCACAATACTCCCGAAAATCCTGACATATGTGAATTTTTCTTCTCCAAACCAATCTCCTATTGAGGATAAGTCAGATTTAGCTTTGTCGGAGAATCTAGGGGGAAAGTGATTAAAATGGTTTGAAAGACTGGAATAAGGAAACCATGACATATTCTATACACATGATCTTTGAAATGAACTTTCCAAATGAGTTTATGATATATATGAATCGGAGTGGGATCTTTGGCAGTCCATTTCCATCCTAACAAGGGAAACTCAGAATTAAAACAAAGAGCGTCTAGAACATAAGCACAGAAGAAAAAGGGAGTGGTATTTCCAGCGATTTTATCTTGTCTGTATTCGAGAATCCTATTAGCTATCCTATCAGAAAGAATAACAGCCCAGTCCATAATTTCGGAATTGACAACAGCTAGGATTAAAGGAACAATTTGTATAGAAAACCTAGCAGAATTGTTATTGCCAAATAATCTACACATCATAGCAGCGGCATAGCAGTATGGGGGTGAAAGAGAATCTACTGAATACATACCGGATGATTCATTTTTGTGCTTTTCAGGATTTTTCCTCCATTCTTTGATAGGTTCAGATTGAAATTTATTACTGTCAGCAAACTCTTTGACAAATTCTTTGTTATAGACCTTCTGCGGATCAGGGAGATGATACATTGCTTTGAGGTCTTCTGCTTTGAATGATCCAAAAGATGCTCCAGAAGCTGAAATAAACATTCTGTCCTTAATTTCTACACTATCGATGACCCATCGAATCACATCATAATAAGGAATGATGTTTGCTCTGGCTGCAATTCGATGTAGGAATGAATTCGCAAGTGTTCTCTCAGTAATATCAGAGTCGGAATCTGAGTTATCTTCATCCGGAACTGATACCTTTGCTACTGTGACTTTAGGGTTTTCACTCTCAATTAGATTATAAACTCCTTCCCATGTCATTTTTCCTAGCCCTTGACATGATGTATCTGTAACTAGCTTCAGCTTTATTGGTTTTTCCTTCGAGACTGTAGGACTCTCAACAAACTTAGCGGCAACAACAGTCTTCATTCTCCTTGTTCTCTTCGACATTTCTGTGTCTGATATTGTTTCTCTTGGTCTGCGAATGAAAGGATTTGGCGTTCTTTGATTCTGCAAGGCAATAAGCTCTCAGTCGTGATAAACAAGCAATTGAAAAGAATGATTATAAAAATTATGGGTTCATGATTCATTATTTATTGAATCCGTGTAACACTTAAATATTTTGTTTGGGTCACACTCACGTATTCAAAACAGAATCGTAAACCAATAATCATTTGATTTGTTATTGAATGCTGAATGTACAATTGGAGACTTGGCGCTTGTGAAATATTATAAAATCACCTTTTTTGAATTCCTCCAATGTGATGAATGTAATGTATTAAATGTCAATCGCATCGGAAGTATTCAAAATGGTACATAGATATCACAATACAGATTTCTTCGATTGCCGATTGCGATTGCAAACGTCTCCGATTTCCGATTACATGGTGGTATATTGCATCGGAGAGTTTCAATCGGAAAGAATTATCAATGCTTTTCTCCGATTTCCGATTGCGATATGGTGGGGTCTACCATATAGAGATTCTTCTTATTTAAGAGAAACAAACGTTTATTTCTTTTTGAAAAGTGTTTTATAATAAAGCACGTCGCAATTGGAGAATTTTCAATTGACCAAAAAGAATTTATTAAAAGTTCTCCGATCACGCGATTGCGATTAATCGCATCGCATCGGAGATATGTGAATGAATAAATTAAATCTTTTGCGATTGGAGATTTGCGATTGGACTAATCGCATCGGAGATTTTGAACATGTATGTAAAGCTTCTCTCAAAGATTTTTCCGATTTCTGATTTCCGATTACTGTTCATGGGACTTTTGCAATTGATTTATTTTCTATAATAAAGTCTTTTATATTTGATCGGATCAGAAGTTTTTGAATGTTGTATTTTTTTGTACACCCTTGGTAATAAAGATATGCAATGAGTCTTTTTAAAAAAATGAATCTTTATTTCTAAGTCTTTTATTCTTATATTAAAAGAAGAAAAAAGGGACCCTATTTCTAAATGAATTTTATTCTAAAATTTTGGAAAAAGGGAGGGTTGTTGTACAGTACAACAATTGGCGATTCACTGAAAGAAACAGTTATCTCTGAAAAAAAATAAAATGAATATTATATTTCTAATAAGTAAAGATTTTATAGATAATGAAAACTATCTTAGGATAATCAAAAATAAAATCTAACTATGAAAAAGAATAAAAATTACCTACAATTTCTTTCTAATTTCTTGAGAATAAAAACATTTTTGGGTTATCTCAAGCTTTGATTGGTGTTAATAATGAAGTAAGTGGATTTCTCCAAGTCTGGTTTTTATAATATACTCTATTGTCATAGGCATTGCCTCTGCTGCCTGCAAATGTTCATAGTCTCGACAGGGTTACCTTTTAACCATTAACTTATTCATTGTCCCATCCAACTAAAATTATGACTTTTTAAAAGATAAATTCATAAGACATTTTATCTCATGTTTTTGTCTTTTACTAATTTTTTATTTTTAAGAGCCATTGTTCTGGTTTGATAGCTAGTTAATAACAATGCCATTCACTAGTTGTAATTAAACTGAACAAGCTGGCTCGTGATGAGACCCCTTGTCTTACATTTATAAGCCATTACCATGTTTTGATATGCAGTATTGGTAATGTCAGTTTTATTACTTCTTATGAACATGGTAAGTAGGCTCGTGATGATACCTCTTATCTCTTAAAATTTTCGTATAATTTCTTAGAATTACATTCTAAAAAATCACAACTTAAATGGATGGGGTGAACTAGATTTATCCTTAAGAATCAATGGATGACAATTTTCAGAGTTTCTTGAGTACCAGGACTTTGAAAAATCTTTACTATTATGGATAACCTTTCTCTGCTCAATAAACTTATAATGATTTACATTTTCCTCAAGTTTTCAAAAGATCATGCAAATGATTAGAATAATCTTTCAAAGTTTAACATCTTATTTTAAACTATCCAAAGACTGTGATCATCTCTTTAAAAATTATTATTTACACAAAATAAATATTTATAATATTCTTCCTAAGAAATTTTCTAAATAGTAAACAGTCAATTAGAGACTTATTAACAACCTTTATTTGCAAAAAAATTAAAAACTTTGCAGAAAGGAATATGTACAAGTAAGAAGGGGTTACCTCCTTATGAAAAGAATTTTTTCAAGACAAGCCCATTTACAGGAAGAGATTCTCTCTTTCCTGTTAAATCTTGGAGTATGAATTTATTTGAGCCTATCTTTTCAGCAATCTGAAATGGTCCAAGCCACATTTTCTAAAACTTTGTATGCTTACCTTTTTCTTCATGTGCTTTATCCCATTTCAGAACAAGATCACCAATTGACAAAATCTTTGAGCCGGCAGAACTTGCATCAAAAGAAGATTTTACAAGCTGTTGATGTTTTTCATGAATAATTTTTTCTTTATCTCTATCTTCTTCTAATTTAAGGATTTGATCATATCTCAATTGAATAGATGAAGAAGGATTTTCTTCAATGAATTGCACTAGGGCTAATGATGGGAAAGCTAGATTTGATGGTATCACAGCTTCTTTTCCATAAACCAAATTGAAAGGTGAAGTTTCTATTGAAGCTTTCTGAGTAATACGATCAGCCCATAGTGAAAAAATTAAAGACTTGTGCCAATTCTTTTGATTTTGATCAATGGTCCTTTTAACAATCTTGATAAGATTTTTGTTAATGGATTCAACTAAACCATTACCTTGTGGATAATAATTTGCTGAATATTTTAATTTAAAACCTCTTTTTATTGCAAATTCCATTATACTTTTTCCAGAAAAATAAGATGCATTATCAAATACAAGAGCGTTAGGTACACCAAACTTGGTTATGATGAATTGATCTATGAAATCAATAATTGTATCAGAATTGACTACCTTCAAAAGGATTTCTTCTACCCATTTCGTAAAATAATCTGTTGCTGTAAGGATGTATTTGTGTTGTTTGGAAGAATGAGGTAGTATCTCACCAATAATTTCAAGCCCCCATTGCTAAAATGGTTTCTCAATATTTACTGGTTGCAAAGGAAAAGCTGGTTTCTTTTGTCTTCCACTAGCAGTTTGACAAATTTTGCACTTCCTCACATAATCATGTGTATCTTTAAAAAGGGTAGGCCAATAATAACCAGCATGAATTATTTTTTGAGCTGTGGTATCACCTCCAAAATGATCTCCTGCTGGTCCATCATGCAATTCCTGCAACACCTTTTCAGCTTCAGTCTTTTCAAGACATCTTAATAGGATTGAATCATAATTCTTTTTGAATAACACATTATCAATGATCTCATATTTAATAGCCTTCAATATTAAAGCACGTTTTTTCTTATAGCTGAGATTAGAAGGAGCATACCCATTTTTCAAGTAATAGATAAGATCAGCATACTGAGATTCAGAATCTGTAATACTTATCTGACTAACTTGAATATCATTGTTTGGATCTTGATTTTCTGGTATGTTATGAGCTCCTGCCAATAATCTGCAAAAACCTTGTCCTCTAACAATCTTAGCTGGTTTAATATCAATATCATATTCTTGCAAGGCTGTTACCCAGTTAGCTCTCTTTTCTCCTACTTTTTTTTGAATTAATAATTGCCTCACTGCAGAGAATGGGACAATGATTTTTGTATGTGTTTTCAAGAGAAAAGGTCTGAAATGTTTGATTGATTTAAACACGGAAAAGGCTTGTTTTTCAACATCGGAATAATTAAGCTCAGCTCCTTGCAGATTTGAGCTAAAGAAAGAAATTGGTGCCTCAATTTTCTGATCATTGAGCTGTGTTAAAACAGCTGCATAAGATGTTTCGGTGGCCAAAGTATACAAAGTAAAATCTTTAGAAAAATCAGGGGTATTCAATGCTGGTGCATTAATGATTGCTTGTTTGATTGCCTCAAAGGATTATTTCTCTTTATACCCCCATTTGAATACTGAATTTTTCTTGATCATATTTTGCATAGGTAAAACAATTTGAGAGAAATCGGGAATGAATCTTTTTACAAAATTGATTTGCCCAAGAAATGATTGCATGGATTTTTTGTTATGAGTTAAAGAAATATCAAAAATTTCTTTCACTCTATCTGGATCAATATATATACCATCTTTTGACGCAAAAAATCCTAAGAGTTTTCCTTCATCAAGAGCAAAGAATGATTTCTTTGGATTTAAGGAAATACCAAACCTTCTACATCTTTCAAATATTTGCTTTAGATCATGTAGATGATTGGCTCTCTTTTTTGAAAATATTGTTATGTCATCAAGATAAATAACAACTGATCTATTGATCAGACCTTTAAATGCTATGTCCATGGCTCTTTGGAAATTTTCTCCTGCATTTATTAGACCAAAAGGCATTTTCTGATAAGCATAGATTCCGCATTTGGTTCTGAAAGTTGTTTTCAATCTGTCATTTGGATGAACTAAAACTTGATTATAGCCTGAAAATCCATCAAGAAAGGACATGAGTTCAGAACTAGCTACCTTTTGAAGTATCTGTTCCATGGTTGGCAATGGGAAATTGTCTTTTAAACATGCCTTGTTTAAATTTCTAAAATCAATACAGATTCTTATATCACCATTCTTCTTCCTTACAGGTACCATATTGGAAACCCAATTGGAGTGCCTTATAGGAAAAATGATTTTGGCTTTTAAAAGTTTATTAAGTTCTGATTTGATTTGACCTTCGAGATTTGGATGAATCTTTCTTAACTTTTGTTGAACAGGTTTAATATCAGGAAGCATTGGAATTGTGTGTTGAATAACCGAAGTATCATACGTTTTTAAATCATCATAATTCCAAGCAAAAACATTTTTATATTTTTTCAGAAGTTTAATGAAAGCATTCCTTTCCTCTGGAGTTAAATTGAGTCCTAAATTAACATTTTGAGGATTAGAGTCAGAACCAAGATTTACTAATTCAAACTTCAAAGTGGAACTTTGAAGTTTAGCATTAGTGACTTTCTTGAATCTGTCTTTAATATCATAAAAGTCCTCTAATTTAACAACATATTTTGGAATGGGATTTTCATTACCTTTTGAGGCAATTTGTAAATCATGATCATCCTCATCAATAATTTGTTCATCATATGATTTCTCTGAAGTCATGAAATTTAAAATATCTTGATCATGGTAAAATACTCTCCAATTTGTGACATTATCTGGGACAGATGGGCGAAAAATCAATTCTACTGAAAATATATCAGGACTATAATCTTCAGCAGGAAGGAGTTTGGATGCAACATTAGCTAACAAATCAGCTGATGTATTTTGATTCCTAGGAATAGAAGAAATATTGAATGCTAGAAAATGAGTGGTAAGATATTTCACTAGGGTTTGATAGTGTTTAAGATGTCCTGAAAGGAAATGGATAGTATTCCTAACTTGTTTTATGAAAATTTCGGAATCACCAAAGACTTTCAAGTATTTAACATCTAACCCTATAGCTTTATAAAGTCCTTGAATCAAGGCTTCATATTCTGCAGTATTGTTTGTACACTCAAATTCTAACCTACATGATAGCATGGGTTTTTCTCCATCTGGATCAATTAAGATGCATCTTGCTCCAGCTCCATCACTAGATTTTGATCCATCAAAATATAATGACCAAAATAAATATTTATCTATTGTCTTATCTATAATTAAATCAGAAATATTTACAATTCTGGAAGAATCAGATTGTGAAAAAATTTCTATTTGAGAAACAAAAGTATTTACAGAAAAGGGTGATTGTGGTGCTTTGAAGTTTCCAAGAAATGACTCAGCAGAATAACCTCCAAGAATATTGTTGTTGAATGCCACAGGCTCATTAGATTGTTCAAATTCAGTGACAGTGTGCATCATATGTTTTTCTCGTTCAACTTTGATTTGATTTGGTTTCCCTTTGTAAGGAAGCCACATATGTGAATAATCAGTTGCGATATAACCATTAAGTTTTGCAGACCAGTCCTTGCTTAAAACTAATCCATAGAATTCAGGAATATCTGCAATCAAAATATCAATTCTTTGGACAATCCTAGGATCGGAAGCTAGTCTGATAGTAACTGAATTGATTTCTCCTACAACTTGAACTTTAGAGCGATCCAATTGAACAATATGAACTGCCGATTTCTGTGGTTCAATATTCAATTTGGCACAAACAGAAGTAGGCATTATATTAGAGGATGCTCCAGAATCGATTAAACAATTATGCAGATTTTTATTGTACATTTCATAAGTCAAAAGAAAAGGAGGAGTCTGAAAATTTGATCTTTCTCCAATGAGCACAGTATCAGTAGCATCTACTTTGTCTGGTGGCTTACCAGTCCCTTTAGCTACTTTTGCAACTACACCACTTGGTAAAGGATGATTGGTGTAGCATTTAATTCTTTTAATAGCAACTTCTGCTGGTGTTTTAATTTGCTGAGTTCATGTAAGGAAATGTTTGCTTTAATATTTTTCATGTCTTCAACAATGCTATATTCCATTGGATCTGATACCACCAAAGTCTTTGATGTTGATGTAGGAGGATTAGAAGAAGATGGCTGATTTTGAGTAGGTAATGGAGAAGTTTTCTTTGCAGGGGATTTGTCTTTGGTACTTGGAGTTGTAGTTTTCTTTTTAGGAACTGTTTGTACAGACTCCGATGTATATTTACTCCTAGTACTTACAGGCATGGCTTCTTGATCTACCTCACTATCAGAATTAGGGAGAATAAAATCCCACATTCCATGCAATTCAGCTATTTCTTCATTCTCTTCTTATTCATCTGATACTAGAGATGTATATTCTTCTTCTTCCTCTTCTGATTCTACATTAGAGATTGAATTGGGAGGTTTAGTCTCAAGTTGATTTCTTTTGAAATTTCGGAATGGTTTTTTGGTAGAAGTTTCAGCTACTTGTTTTTTTATTTCAACCATTTCATTCGAAATGGTTTTAAGAACTTTCTGTAAACCTTCCATGTCGTATGGGTCTTTGGCCTTTTTCCTCGAATCATCTTTGAAGCTGACCTTCTTGGATTTCCTTTCCTCAATAGCATTTTTCTTTTCTAGAGAAATAATTCGTTTCTCTACTGCAATAGCCTCTTTCATATTCTCGGCTAACGTAGGTTTTGCAGCTCTATCTACAAAAATTGCTATGTTTGAGGGTAAAGTGGTTATGTACCATTCACTTCTGACCTGTTCACTAGGCCTTGAATCTGTGTGGATTTTGTTCAAGAGTTTGTTGAATCTAGCGTTGAAATCTTTAATGGGATCCTTGGGTTCTGTCTTCAAATTTGAGAGATCGTTGATTAAAGTAGCTATTGATCTGTCATCTCCAAATTTAGTTAAAAAATGATCTGCAAAAATGGGCCAACTTGTTATGGATCCTGAAGGTAATGAAAAGTACCAGGATCTTGCTGCTCCTTGAAGAGTATAAGGGAATAGTCTGACTACAACATATTCTTCTACGACTCCATTCAAATTTACAGCCAGCATAAGGTTATTGATGTGTTCTTTAGCTTGAATGTTAAGCTCTGGACTGAACTTTGGAAGCCATTTTCTAGGATTGTCAGGTAAATCATGTAAAGGTGCAGGCATGTTGACAGCCCCTGGAGTATCCCATGGTCTAGCCATTATTGTAACAACTGTTGGAGGAGTAGTAGAGACTGGTGATGTTGGAATAGAAGTTGTTGGAATAGATGATGTTGAGATTGATGATGATTGAGCAGATGATGTGGAAACAACTGCACTTTGTTGAGTTGGGGTTTCGGAAACAGGTGATTGAATATGAGATGAAGAACTTATATCACTTACTGATTCTGATTGAGTTATTCTTGTCTTGACTCTACTAGGTAAAGGGAATTCTTTCGGAGAAATACCAAGTTTTTCACTTTGAAGCCTAGTAAGAGGTTTTGAAGGAACAAATTTTGAGCTTACACTACCTTCAGATATTTCAGACTCTTCTAGAGATAATGAGAATCCTTTCAATTTATGAATTAAATCTTGTACTTCAGGAGACTCAGGATAATTGTCTGATTGTTTTGAGATTTTGGTAGTGGGTGTCTGAATATTCTTCTCAATTCCTTCTATAGGATTTTGTAATTCAGAAGAAATTGAAGAAGTTAATGAGGGTGTTTTGCTCTCAGAATGGCTTGTGGGTAAATATTTACTTGCCATTCATAGCTCAGGCCCTCCTTCTAGTGCCAAAAATGTTGAAGCCTAGAAATATCTGCTTCAAACATTGGGGAAAACCACCCGGTCGGACCTTAGGATAGCTCCTTATCTGTTTGGTATGGTGGCTCCGACTGGATTGAAAGGACCAGTTTCCTTATAACTAATGGGTAGGTGATGGGTTGATTTGGATGAGTGAAAATGGGACTAAATGACTGAAATGAAACTATCTAATTTAATCTAAATACTGATAAAGAAATTCTAAAATTAAGCCGGGTATCATATGTGAATACAACTTAAAATTATTCCAATTTAATAATAACCATAAAAATGTATTATCGTTTAATTGAAATGTGCAGAAACAAATAAAGATAACTCTATTTAAGAAATTAAACAGAGTTATATTAGGATATTTTATTCATCATTGTATATCATCTACATACACTTATGAAAGATAACATTTCAATTATACTCAAAAATGATATATAAAGAAACGTTGTGAAAACCAAATATATATAAATGATAGCAAATTTTAAAGCGAATATCATATGACAAAAGAAATCAACAGTGAATAGATAAAAATACCTTATCCATATTGAAAACTTTCAAATGAAATCTGATACTCTAATCCAGTAATTTCGATGCAAAATAAAATTCAAGGTACAGAAATGCAACACTTTAAAGATAATTCCACATAAAATCACCAGATGTGATCCTTTATAAAATATAAGAGGCAGTGGAGTACAGAAATGTAATCTCCAAGTCAAAAATATTACAACTCAGGACCCCTTCTCCAATGCATGAGAGGGGTTTAAATATGACATTACATGAAAACAAAATCCTACTACTACTGCTACAATCTATCAACTAAAAATAAAAATGCTATCTTTTGGGGAACTGATTCATTGCTTTTGCTTCTCGTTCAATGTAACCAAGTTGAAAATTTTCAGCATGTCCTGGACCTCCGATGGATGACTCATCTTGGAATGTAATTGTCCAGCGTATGTGGCATCAGAGAATTCTGGAATCAAACAATCAACAGCATTTGATAGGAATTTAATAGCTACTTGTTGATTGTGTGGCTTAATTAGATAAGTCCACATATTGTCCCAAGATATGGTTTGAAGCTTGTTGATCTGTTGAATTTTATTCATTATTTATTCTTTCCATCTGCAATCAGTTTCTTTAACTTTAGGCAAACTGCCTGGAACACAATCTGAAATGAGATTAATTGCATACAAGCTGTCATTGACAAATTGCGTTATATTACCCATCATGCTTCTAGCTCTTGATATAGCTCTCTCGGCTTTCATTAACTGATGTTCCCACTCTGTAAATAGGATATCTTTATGTCTTTCTTCTATCTTAGGAAGATTAGCTTCTCTTCCTTTTGCTGTATCTTGCCAAGTAAGAAATTCAGAAATCTTTTCATCAGCTTCATCAATTTCTTGCCTGAGAGTAATCATGTCCTGGATCAAGGATGATGTGATATCACAAAATGGTTCTGTTTGTGTTAATTTTGTACAAAATTCATTTAACTGCTGAGACAGCAGTTTATTGACTTCAAGAGCCTCGGATTTGAATTCACTCAATTTAGGGAAATCCTTAAACTTATCTAAAGCTGCTTGAAATTCTTTTTCTTGCACAATCTTCGTATTCTTCTCATTTTGCAACAAACTTTGCAGTTTGGAAATTTCTTGATTCAACTGTTGCTGTTTGCTTAAAGCATGTTCATCAACTTTCTTCTTTTCTGTGGCAAGCTGTTCTTCTAGCTCTTTAGATCTGAGCTCTTGATCTTGTAATTGCTGTTCCAATTGAGCAATCTTCTGCTGATTTTCATTAGCTTGTTCTTCAAGTAAAGCTATATGGAGATCTTTTTGGGTCATTAACTGAGAAACCTCTGCAGCCTTATCTATTGTCACAGCACTGTATGCTCCTGCATATTGGGATAACTTAGTGAGATCCTCAGATGGATTCACTTCGGCATTCTTATAAACAATACTCATGAATTCTTCCTGTGAAGCAAAAATTGTGTCCTGATCCATCTTCCTTCTTTTTCTCTGTTTTTTAACAACAACCTTATGTTTAGGGCTGTAGAATACATCCAGAGGAGGGATCTCCTCAATTTTCAACACAATTTGTCCTGTAGGATGTTCAGGAATGATTTCAACATCCTAATCTTCTAGCCTTTTCTCTTCAGGATTATCTTGCAGTCCTAATTGATGAGCAAATTGATTATATTGTTTCAACAATTGTGAGGAAACATTAGGATCAACAGAGTCTACTATTTTCTCAGTAGTTTTGTTTCCTCCAAGTTGTGTATCTGTTTTCTCTGTATTTGTTTCCTGTTCATTGGTTTTGCTGCCTGATCTTTCTTTTTTATTATGCACATTAGTATCAGTACTTGTGCATTCTTTCGATGTTTGAGCTGTGGACTGTTGATCAGTATTTACATCGGATTTTCCATCAGTGCTTACTTTTTCAGTATGTATAACAGGATCATTTCCTATTACTTCCTTTTGTATCTGTGCAATGGGCTAGTCAGTTGCTGATTGTGTAGTGACCTTAATGGTAGATGTTTCTCCTGTTGTTTTGCCAGATGTATCCTCTGTTTCTGACCCTTGTATAGGAACTCTCAATTGGTCTAGAGGAACTTTCAACAATATTTGACTTCTAAATAGCATAAATTTATTCATTCCTTCTTTCTGGAATTTGGACTTGGCCAAATTATAAACTTGAGAAAAGTCATTTAATGAAACAAACAAATCATCAAATTCATCCGATTCATGCTCAAACCAAGCAATTGAAACTGAAGAAGTAACATTAAAAGCTATCTTTTGTGGATCATATTGTCTCCCCTGGATTGTTGCCAATTTAAAACCCTTTATTTTGGCGACTTCCTTTTTTGCATGCTTGAAGTCATTCAAAGTAAAATGTCCACAATTGAATGGAAAAGAAGGCCACATTCTTTTCTTACTATTGCTCAGAGATCTGGACATTCCTTCAACTGTCAATTGATAGGAGATTTCCTGGGCTAGAAGTTTATTTGGAACAAAAAGAGGGAGAACATGGGGTTCCACAATACTCCCGAAAATCCTGACATACGTGAATTTTTCCTCTCCAAACCAATCTCCTATTGAGGATAAGTCAGTTTTAGCTTTGTCAGAGAATCTAGGGGGAAAGCGATTGAAAATGGTTTGAAAAACTGGAATAAGGAAACCATGACATATTCTATACACATGATCTTTGAAATGAACTTTCCAAAGGAGTTTATGATATATATGAATCGGAGTGGGATCTTTGGCAGTCCATTTCCATCCTAACAAGGGAAACTCAGAATTAAAACAAAGAGCGTCTAGAACATAAGCACAGAATAAAAAGGGAGTGGTATTTCCAGCGATTTTATCTTGTCTGTATTCGAGAATCCTATTAGCTATCCTATCAAAAATAATAACAACCCAGTCCATAATTTCGAAATTGACAGCAGCTAGGATTAAAGGAACCATTTGTATAGAAAACCTAGCAGAATTGTTATTGCCAAATAATCTACACATCATAGCAGTGGCATAGCAATATGGGGGTGAAAGAGAATCTACTAAATACATACAGGATGATTCATTTTTGTGTTTTTCAGGATTTTTCCACCAATGTTTGATAGGTTCGGATTGAACTTTATTACTGTCAGCGAACTCTTTGACAAATTCTTTATTATAGACCTTCTGCGGATCAGGGAGATGATACATTGCTTTGAGTTCTTCTTCTTTGAATGATCCAAAAGATGTTCCAGGAGCCGAAATGAACATTCTGTACTTAATTTCTACACTATCGATGACCCATCGAATTACATCATAATAAGGAATGATGTTTGCTCTGGCTGCAATTCGATGTAGGAATGAATTCGCAAGTGTTCTTTCAGTAATTTCAGAGTCAGAATCTGAGGTATCTTCATCCAGAACTGATACCTTTGCTACTGTGACTTTAGGGTTTTCACTCTCAATCAGATTATAAACTCCTTCCCATGTCATTTTTCCTAGCCCTTGACATGATGTATCTGTAACTAGCTTCAGCTTTACTGGTTTTTCCTTCGAGACTGTAGGACTCTCAACAAGCTTAGCGGCAACAACAGTCTTCATTCTCCTTGTTCTTCAAGTAAAGCTATATGGAGATATTTTTGGGTCATTAACTAAGAAACCTCTGCAGCCTTATCTATTGTCGCAGCACTGTATGCTCCTGCATATTGGGATAACTTAGTGAGATCCTCAGATGGATTCACTTTAGCATTATTATAAACAATACTCATGAATTCTTCCTGTGAAGCAAAAATTGTGTCCTAATCCATCTTCCTTCTTTTTCTCCATTTTTTAACAACAACCTTATGTTTAGGGCTGTAGAATACATCCAGAGGAGGGATCTCCTCAATTTTAAACACAATTTGTCCTGTAGGATGTTCAGGAATGATTTCAACATCCTGATCTTCTGGATTTTTCTCTTCAGGATTATCCTACAGTCCTAATTGATGAGCAAATTGATTATATTGTTTCAACAATTGAGAAGAAACATTAAGATCAGCATAGTCTATAATTTTCTTAGTATTTTCTTTTCCTTCCAATTGTGTATCTGTTTTCTCTGTATTTGTTCCCTGCTCAATGGTTTTTCTATCTGATCCTCCTTTTTGATTATGCACATTAGTATCAGTACTTGTGCATTTTTCTTTTGTTTGAGCTGTGGACTGCTGATCAGTATTTACATCGGATTTTCCATCAGTATTCCCTTTCTGAACATCAGGTTTGCCATCAGTGCTCACCTTTTCAGTATGTACAGTGGGCTGGTTAGTAGCCGATTGTGTAGTGACTTTACTGGTAGATGTTTCTCCTGCAGTTTTACCAGATGTATCCTCTGTTTCTGACCCTTGTATAGGAACTCTCAATTGGTCTAGAGGAACTTTCAATAATCTTTGACTTCTGAATAGCATAAATTTATTCATTTCTTCTTTCTGGAATTTGGACTTGGCCAAATTATAAACTTGAGAAAAGTCATTTAATGAAACAAAAAAATCATCAAATTCATCCGGTTCATGCTCAAACCGAGCAATCGAAACTAAAGAAGTAACATTAAAAGCTATCTTTTTTGGATCATACTGTCTCCTCGGGATTGTTGCCAATTTAAAACCCTTTATTTTGGCGACTTCTTTTTCTGCATGCTTGAAATCATTCAAAGTAAAATGTCCACAATTGAATGGAAACGATGGCCACATTCTTTTCTTGCTATTGCTCAAAGATCTGGACATTCCTTCAACTGTCAATTGATAGGAGATTTCCTGGGCTAGAAGTTTATCTGGAACAAAAAGAGGGAGAACATGGGGTTCCACAATACTCCCAAAAATCCTGACATATGTGAATTTTTCTTCTCCAAACCAATCTCCTATTGAGGATAAGTCAGCTTTAGCTTTGTCGGAGAATCTAGGGGGAAAGCGATTGAAAATGGTTTGAAAGACTGGAATAAGAAAACCATGACATATTCTATACACATGATCTTTGAAATGAACTTTCCAAAGGAGTTTATGGTATATATGAATCGGAGTAGGATCTTTAGAAGTCCATTTCCATCCTAACAAGGGAAACTCATAATTGAAACAAAGGGCGTCTAGAATATAAGCCCAAAAGAAAAATGGTGTGGTATTTCCAGCGGTTTTATCTTGTCTGTATTCGAGTATCCTATTAGCTATCCTATCAGAAAGAATAACAACCCAGTCCATAATTTCGGAATTGACAGCATCTAGGATTAAAGGAACCATTTTTATAGAAAACCTAGCAGAATTGTTATTGCCAAATAATCTACACATCATGGCAGCGACATAGCAGTATGGGGGTGAAAGAGAGTCTACTGAATACACACTGGATGATTCATTTTTGTGCTTTTCAGGATTTTTCCTCCATTCTTTGATAGGTTTAGATTGAACTTTATTACTGTCAGCAAACTCTTTGACAAATTCTTTATTATAGACCTTCTGCGGATCAGGGAGATGATACATTGCTTTGAGGTCTTCTGCTTTGAATGATCCAAAAGATGCTCCAGAAGCTGAAATAAACATTCTGTCCTTAATTTCTACACTATCGATGACCCATCGAATCACATCATAATAAGGAATGATGTTTTCTCTGGCTGCAATTCGATGTAGGAATGAATTCGCAAGTGTTCTTTCAGTAATCTCAGAGTCAGAATTTGAGTTATCTTCATCCGGAACTGATACCTTTGCCACTGTGACTTTAGGGTTTTCACTTTCAATCAGATTATAAACTCCTTCCCATGTCATTTTGCCTAGCCCTTGACATGATGTATCTGTAACTAGCTTCAGCTTTACTGGTTTTTCCTTCGAGATTGTAGGACTCTCAACAAACTTAGCGGCAACAACAGTCTTCATTCTCCTTGTTCTCTTCGACATTTCTGTGTCTGATATTGTTTCCCCCGGTCTGTGACTGAAAGGATTTGGCGTTCTTTGATTCTGCAAGGCAATAAGCTCTCAGTCGTGATAAACAAGCAATTGAAAAGAACGATTATAAAAATTATGGGTTCATGATTCATTATTTATTGAATCCGTGTAACACTTAAATATTTTGTTTGGGTCACACTCACGTATTCAAAACAGAATCGTAAACCAATAATCATTTTATTTGTTATTGAATGTTGAACGTACAATTGGAGATTTGGCACTTGTGAAATATTATAAAATTACCTTTTTTGAATTCCTCCAATGTGATGAATGTAATGTATTAAATGTCAATCGCATCGGAAGTATTCAAAATGGTACATAGATATCACAATACAGATTTCTCCGATTGCCGATTGCGATTGCAAACGTCTCCGATTTCCGATTACATGGTGGTATATCGCATCTGAGAGTTTCAAACGAAAAGAATTATCAATGGTTTTCTCCAATTTCCGATTGCGATATGGTGGGGTCTACCATATAGAGATTCTTCTTATTTAAGCGAAACAAACGTTTATTTCCTTTTGAAAAGTGTTTTATAATAAAGTGCGTCGTAATCGGAGAATTTTCAATTGACCAAAAAGAATTTATTAAAAGTGCTCCGATCACGCGATTGCGATTAATCGCATCGCATCGGAGATATGTGAATGAATAACTTAAATCTTTTGCGATTGGAGATTTGCGATTGGACTAATCGCATCGGAGATTTTGAACATGTATGTAAAGCTTCTCTCAAAGATTTTTCCGATTTCCGATTACTGTTCATGAGACTTTTGCAATTGATTTATTTTCTATAATAAAGTCTTTTATATTTGATCGGATCGAAAGTTTTTTGAATGTTGTATTTGTTTGTACACCCTTGGTAATAAAGATATGCAATGAGTCTTTTTAAAACAATGAATCTTTATTTCTAAGTCTTTTATTCCTATATTAAAAGAAGAAAAAAGGGACCCTATTTCTAAATGAATTTTATTCTAAAATTTTGGAAAAAGGGAGGGTTGTTGTACAGTACAACAGGAAGGAATAATTTGAGTAGAGAAATGCTGGTGGAATTTCAATTGAGGAATTTATTTGAGTGATATGATTTTGGAGATATCTTCATTGTGATGAGGTTGGCATGATGCTGGAGATGGTGACATCAAATCAATCACTGGTTGTAACCTCCCCTTCTATCCATTAATAAATATTGATGTTTACTTTCCCACATATGTATCTGTATAAGCTTCTGTCTTTCATATTATAAAATCTTATCTGATGTATATGGTTCATTTTTCATTGATTTAACTAAATAACTTTTATAAGCATCTGTATATTTATATCTCTTTGTTGTTTAGTGTTCATTCTTGTAGGAAATATTTTTGCGATCTACCTTGGATTTGAAGCTACAACAAGAGCGACAGAAGGAGAATTGGAAGCCCTTGGACTCCAAGTAAGTTTCTTGATCTATTCTGTGTGTCTATTTACTGTTAGGAAAAGTATCTGCAAATTCTTTAACCTGTTGTTCTAAATGCAATGCACCACTTTTGGGGAATAATGTTTTATATGTAATCCATAATTCCTCATAACAAATTGGTGACTACACTAGGGAGTTTACCCTTCATCCTTGGTGTATTTTTCCTTTGTTATCAACCCAGTATCATTTACTCTGAAATATTAGGCCTTTTGAATTCAAATTTGCATTAGAAGTGTGTTTAATAGCTTGATCTTTTGTTCACTGTTGCGCCCAATGTACTGTTGAACAGGACACAGTGCTTTGCATAGCACTGTCTCCCACTTAGGGGTGCGTTGCAATGCACTGTCTCCCCTTAGAGACTGTGCTTCCCCCTAGACTCAACCAAATTCCATTGAATTTTTCATTGCATTTGCTTTCAGTTTGTTTTTTGTTGTGTTTTCAAAGTGCCTGATGCCTCATATTGACCAGTGATTTTACCTACTTCTTTCTCCTTTGAAAGAAAAGTTTGTTCAATGTTTATTTAAAGTGTTTTTCTTTATCATTGATGAATTAATTTCATAGTATTTTCATTGTTGCATTAGATCCATTTTATTTTGAAAAGGAAATTTTCGTTAAATTCTTCGTTTCCTATAGGAGAAATTGTAGTTAAAAATCTTCATTTTTCCTAAAACGAGAAATTGTTGTTCAATTTTTCATTTCTCAAAGTAAAAGGCATTTTTTTTTATTGATTTGATGCACATATTTTCCTTTTCTGCATTCACATTAAAGGGACTGAAAAGAAAAACCTGCATTTGCATGTAGTGGATTGTGTGTTTTGCATAGGAAAAATTAGGAAAGCTGCATTTTAGTTTGTGCTCTTTGATTGTTTTCTCTCAAATTGATTGCTCTTTCCCTCTAGTAGCTAGGATTTTTATTGAAAAAAATAATAGTGAAAATATTGCTTATCATTTTAGTTTGCATTTTAGGAATTTCCATTACATCATCGTGGTGAACCTTGAAAGGAAAATTGATAAACAAGATAACTTAAAATTTATCTCAATTTACCTAACAAATCATTGGAACCATAACGATAACATTTGGAAGGTCTAGGCTAGAGACGTGTTCTAGCATCATAAAACATAACATCTATTATTAATTGTCTGTTATAAATTCCGAGTGTGATACCTAACTCCATGTATGTAAATATATCATAGCTCATCCACGTACTTTTGGGTATATAGGGTAGTGTTACAATACGAAAATTATAAAGGGGTGCTCTCACTGTGCGATTTCGCATTAGACAGCGCTAATACGGACTTGGGCCTCCATGTACCTTCGAGTATATTTGGGAGGACAAATTTAGGTTGTTATCCATCCATAGTGAACCGAGTCGGCCACCTTGTAAATTGTGATACACTAAACACACCATTCGAGAAGATTTCCTGCCCGTACTTCTTGGCTCACCAAAAGTTGTTCTGCAGTGCATATTTTCTTGGTAAACCTTTTGCCTAGAATTACCCTTTTATTTTTTTTTATTTTTTTTGGTCATAAAAAAAATCATTCATCGTGGAAGAAAAAAAACCTTTTCCCCGTCGTTCGCATAGATTAGCATTGAAACCACCTTTACCACTAGAACTTACTCCTGGTTGGCGAAGGTGACATCACTCTACTGAAAATAGTACTATCAGTACCTCTGGTGAAGCATCATCTTCCCATATACCAGAGTCGGCACAAGTTGTTCTACACATCCTGGTTTGTCTACTGTTGTAGAGACGGAGTCCTCACAGCTACCCGTGGCCACGATCCATCCAATTAGTGAGACCATACCTCCTGAACCTGACGTTGTTCAACTGGAAGTTGATCCGGATCCCATTGTGCTTTAGGGGGTAGTTGTTATTGGTAAAACTGGACATCATCCCCGGGACCAATGAAATAGGGTCTATCATCCCCTTATATTTCATTTTCTATATTCCCTAAGTGGAGAAAATCATGATCCCAAAGTCGAAAAACCGGAATTTGTTCCTGTATTGGTCTCTCCACAATCTATTGTAGCCATTGAGTCTCCCATATCGCGCTGTCAACCACCTGAAATATACTTTGGGACAAACGAAGAAGTTCTTCCACCTGGTTTGATTTTTATTGAAGAAATATCATAAGATGAGACACCTTTAACTCCAACTCATTTTCGATA
The DNA here is from genome assembly GCA_034641835.2 of Pinus albicaulis. Lineage (NCBI taxonomy): Eukaryota > Viridiplantae > Streptophyta > Pinopsida > Pinales > Pinaceae > Pinus > Pinus albicaulis. The sequence goes on along the minus strand of CM076584.1, from coordinate 1,059,923,903 downwards.
GGAGCTTTACTTGTACAAGTATTTTCTTCAATCACCTTCCTCTATTTTTGTTGATCCTGTTTCACTTCGAGTTCCCGTAGAGCTAGAGGTTATACACTGGGTTGTTTGACCATGGATGATATAACATCCCAGACTGAACCATTTATTTCAGCTGTGAAAACATTTAATTTTTCTTCATATTCGATTTTTTTTCCATTGACTTCACCCATATCATCATTTGGAATCCTATCTAGCTCCTCCCTTATGAGTACTAAATGGCTTGATCCTTTATTCACATCCTCAGTGCAATATCAAGTTTATCCCATCAGTTATTCTCCTTGGTGGTTGGGGATACAACATATGTTACCCTCGGACATTCCTAAATTCAATGAAAACCCTAGATAAGACCAGTCAATGCATGTTATAACTTGTCATTTGTGGTGCTCATCAAGCTCCTTAAATGATGAATCCGTTAGACTACGTCTTTTCCAACGCACACTCACTAGTCCAACTGCACAATGAGGATGGCTCTTTTATTGTGTCAACCTCGTTAAAAAATGAATCAGATTATGAGGATAGTTATTTTTTCTTGTGTCAACATTGTTAAAAAATGAAACAAGTGCCTTTGAGGATAGTTCTTTTTTCTTGTGTCAACCTCATTAAAAAATGAAACGAGTGCCTATGAGGATAGTTCTTTTTTCTTGTGTCAACCTCGTTAAAAAATGAAACAAGTGCCTTTGAGGAAAGTTTTTTTACTGTGTCAACCTCGTTAAAAAATGAAACAGGTCATGAGCATAGTTCTTTTCCTATGTCAAGCTCGTTAAAAAATTGAAAGAAATCCTCTCCTAATTAAAATGATTCTTCCATTTGATCTCGTAAATGAACCTTCATTCCATCCAACTATTAGTAACCAGTGATCTACTTAGGTGAATGAAATGAAGCTTGGGGGGCACCTAATCTTGCAGGGTGCATTCAACATGTGCTCTTTCAAGGGGCATTCAAAACATTCTTACCTATTGCACCCAATCAACTATTGAAGTTCGGGGTTAAAAATAGGTTTAGAGCTCCAAAATGAAAATGGTAACTTTAGAATGGTAAAACTGAATAGTAAAACTCTTGTTATTAGTCATTTGATTATTTTCAATGAATATTTATTGATGTGACTATGGTTTTATTATGTTTTTATCATGAAACAAGTATTTTTAATCCATTTGATGTTGTTCTGAACAGATTTTACAACTGATGAACAGATTAGTCATGCAGATTTATTTCAAGAATGATTTGACCACAAAGCATACTTTTTATCCTTATTTTTTGAGCTTTGTTAAAAAATAAAAACGACTTGAAGCGCACTTTTATATATTTTTCAAGCTTTGATAACAGTGAAAAAGGAACCCCTGGAGTCTTCTTTTGGCTCTTTTCATACTCCGATAATGTGAAAAGATTGCCAAGCACTTGTTTTTTCGAGCTCGTAAAAGTAAATGAATTGATATATACTCAGTATAAGCTTAACCCTTTTCTGAACTGAGATAGATTATTTACGAAAAAGGAAAACCTTAGTCAAACATGACTAAAGAGGTTCTCTAAGATATTATTTTACATTTTTTCGAATCTAAGCGACAACTTTACGAAAAAGTACTTATGGAGTTTTCTTTCGTCCTCTTTTTCAAACTCTATAAATATGAAAAAGGATCAGGTTGTCACTGTCGTTAGGCTCGTTGAAACATAAAATAGCGATGGGCTTGTCGATCATGTCAAGAATCGAGTTTCATTCACCGCTAGACTCATTAAATTATTAAATAGTGATACATTGTTCACCCAAAGGGTTGAATTATAGATCAAGCATATGTTATCCTCCTCAAGCTTGTTAAAAAATAAAGAGGTACTGGACGACATATGATCGGGGAAAATTTGGGAAAGTGAACATAACGTTTTACGGTAGCAGGTTGCTCTTGAACATGACACTTCACTCCATCACCGTGACTATTTGGGTTGGGTAATCTTCTTGACGGTTCATTCATACCTTTGGTTCATCATACCTTCACTTCAGTTTTGGGTCAATGTTGCCAACTCATCTCAGTGTCACTGATATGTTCAAGAGAAGTCATCCAGTGAATACTCATCCTTCTGCAATACTCATAAAATTTCATTCTCATGACAGTCATCCCTAAACATTGCTATATCAAGTCATCCTTTGTCTCCGAAATCAGTAACTCCCGTTTCTCAAAAAAGTGGCTTCCTGTCGACGACAAATCATCATCTAGGAAGTTCACTTAGAAACATCATATTCCAGTACCATGAGGCTTGTTACAGCATCAACAAGACCCTCGCTTCCAGACTTTTGACCGAAAGATGTTGTTTGGCGTTTGAAATCAAATAATCTATTCACGCCTTATGAAATGTACTGCAGTACCTTGAGGGCCATTGGCATCAATGGTGGTTCTCTCGCGTTTGTTAACAGCGCACATCATTGGCTGGTAATCAAACGATGTCTTACCATGTTTTACTAAAAATCATATATTCACATGGCTAGACTTGTACCTGAACAATTGAGTGAACGAGATAATAAGACCTCGGATATAGTTTCAGCCATCTGGGTTGCGATTTCAGGATTTTTGTACACATCATATGTATGGTGACCTTACATACATATCGTCATTTGAACATGGGCCTATATCTATAGGCATGTCTGTATTCGGCAACATTCCAATGTAGATGAATTTCTGCACTATGTACATGTTATTAGATAGTTATGTGCTGAGCATGGGAATTCCTTCCCTCAACAGTTTATGATCAAGAGGATATATCATGATGTAATGTATTGTAAGATTGATGCAGGTCTCCACTCCGCTTCAGCTCCAGCCCATCACAGTGTAAATCATCTAATTCAAAAAAAATATATATTATTGTGACTTCATGCTTTAGGGGGAAATCTGTTATAGGTCAATTTAGGCACCATTCCCAATCACCTAGTGTAACTGGACATCATCCCCAGAACCAATGAATAGGGTCTATCATCCCCTATCATTTCAGTTGCTGTATGACCTAAGCCAAAGAACAAAGACAAATCATTCTTGACTTCCATTGCAAGGTTTCCAAGATTTGAAGTATATATTATAACACCTATGAGCTCACCAACCCAGTATCTCAAGGGGCTAAGTGCATTGCATATGCAAGTACCTCCATTCAAAGGTTCTCTGCAAAGCACTTCCCAACACTCAAGGGTGTGTTGGTCAATTGGGAGTGAAATTCTCATTGTTCCGGAATCTCCACTTGGCCAGTGCCTTCTAGAAGAGTGCATATGTGTCAAAATTAGAATCCATGTGTCCATTTTATGACTCTGAGCTTGGGAACATATATTGCCTATTATTAGAAATTCATTGATTGTAAAACTACCTTTAGCTCATCTATAAATTGAGCACAAATCCTAGTGCTTGGGAAGGAAGAATTTGAGTAGAGAAATGCTAGTGGAATTTCAATAGAGGAATTGATTTATGTGATATGATGCTGGAGAGATGTTCATTGTCATGAGGCTAGAGATGGTGACATCAAATCAATCACTGGTTGTAACCTCCCCTTCTATCCATTAATAAATATTGGTGTTTACTTTCCCACATATGTATCTGTATAAGCTTCTGTCTTTCATATTATGAATTCTTATCTGGTATATATGGTTCATGTTTCATTGATTTAACTGAATAACTTGAATAGGCATTTGTATATTTCTATCTCTTTGTTGTTTAGTGTTCATTCTTGTAGGAAATATTTTGGCAATCTAACTTGGATTTGAAGCTACAACAAGAGCGACAGAAGGAGAATTGGAAGCGCTTGGACTCCAAGTAAGTTTCTTGATCTATTCTGTGTGTCTATTTACTGTTAGGAAAAGTATTTGCAAATTATTTAACCTGTTGTTATAAATGCAACGCACCACATTTAGGGAAGAATGTTTTATTCGTAATTTATAATTCTACATAACAGTTGGTATAGGAAAATTTCATTTTTTTACATGTTTAACCTATCCTAAGGTTCAAGGTCACCTCCATTTAGGTCATGTCATGTCCCATCAGTCATCATGGGGTGTCAGTTTTCATTTCCCAAGAATTTAAATTTAAAAAGGACACTTAATCCATTTTTACAACTTTTCGTAGCATTTTATACAACGAAATAGTAGTTTTCGCTACGAAACTGCCTAATAGTTTCGTAGTGAAACTGCCAGAAATTAAACTAATCATGCTACAAAAAAAAAAATTATTTTCTGTCTTGTCAAAGTCGATGTGAAGTGTCAGTTCATGATTGGAGGAGTCAGAGTGGGGGTCATTCGAGTTTTTTAGGGTTAATTTAAATGTACAAACCCATGTCTAAGGTCATCATTACCCTTTTTACCATGCATGTGTCATGATTAATGCATGAGCCATCATTTCAACCATAAAACATTACTTGATTGGTATTTTTGTCGTACTCTGCTTTATCTTTGCATGTTATTGGATTTTTGGTGAGATACTTCATCGAACCAAGTAGGTTGCTGACAGATTCAAAGGTTGCAGGTGTCATCAAGCAAACAAGGCTAAGAAGATATAAAGCAACCATGGTTGCAAGGAAGAAAACAAACAAAGGCGGTCATTTCCATAGGTATGAGCCCATGGACATGAATTTTCTAAATGAAGACCCAACTGCCATGGAGGTTTTCAGAAGATCAGGTTGCTTGCAATTTTTTCGAAGGGTGCAAGGTTTTCATCTATAGATTTCCAAGGATTTTGCAAATAGTTTCACAGGAACAACTTCAAATGTGGGAATTCTAAACCTCACAGTGACACCAGAAAACATTTCAACAACAACAGGAAGCCCTAGAGGAAGGGAACAATGGTTTAAAGGCATCAAGTTCACCATGCAAGATTGCAAAGAGTTCATCAAACCAGAGCATCGTGAAATTGATCTTACAAATTCTATCCCTAGGAGTTTTATGAAGGACAACTATTCAAAGCTGCTGATGATCATTCAAAAGTATTTTACCTGTGAAGGAAGGTTTCACATGGTATACTCCTACCACCTTAGGCTTCTTCTACATTTTGTGGGTAAGAGGTCACTTTACTTTCCCTTTTATTTATATAGAAGTCCAGGTAAAATGTTAGAGAAGGTTCAAGTTAAAACATAAGGCAATGAAACTTCTCTCTTTCACAATGGTTTGATTAAGTTGTTGGTGTTAGAAGAGTTGAAGAGACTAGAAAAAGATTGGACTTCATTTATATTCATGAGTGGTTTTGAAGTTGATGTTGTCACTCCTAAGAGAGCTTCCAATCCCAGAAATATTTCATCACCAAAAGTGGTAGAGGAAGTTGAAGAAGGGAATAGATCATCCCCACTAGAACCAGTGAGCATGGAGACAGAGCCTTTCCAGAATATTGACACACCCAAAACATCACCTGCAAAAAAGAAGCAAATAGTCAGAAAAAAGGGCAGCAAGAGAGTTACTAGGAGCCAAACAGTGGTTAAGGGTAACTTAGAGGGCATCTTGCATGCAATTGACATTGAAGAAACTACCATTGTCCAAGTTGAAGACATTGAAGATGGAGGAAGAAAGCTGAAGAAAGGTAAGAAAGCTAAAAATTTAGAGTTTGTAGGTTTTGATGATGGTTTCATGTTTCAACCTAGAAATCCAATGACCAGACATGCAAGAAAGTTCATGGAAAATAGAAAAGAGAATCAGAAGGTGAGTGAAACTGCTCAGCTACTAAAAACCATAGATCTCTTTTCACCTGCAAAAGAAGAGTTGGCTATCAAATAAAAGAAGGGTAAAAAGAAAATTAGTGAAAAATCAGAAATTGAAACCCTTAAGGAGCATTTGAAGAAGGAAGGTAAGGAGATATCAGTCTTAAAGCAATAATAAAAGAAGCATAAAGCTTAGAAGGTTGAGGTTGAACAAATGAGAAAAATCTAGGAAGATCAAGTCACAAGTGTCTGAAAGACCTTGGACAATATAGAAAGGTTGATAAAGTGGACTCAGCCACTAAGGGGAGAATTCAAACACATCAAAAAGATAAACCTGCACCTGCAATCCAAGAACAGGGCATTAAAATACAAAGTGCAAGACCTTGAAGAGCAATTGGAGCTAATTCATGAGGAGTTGGAAAAGAAAGGATTGAAAATTACTATGGTAGAAGAGCCCATTAGTCAATTGATTGTAAATGAGGAGGAAATACCACAGGAGTAATAATTTGAGATGGAATATGCCTTAGGAGGTTCATAACATGCAGAGAATAAAAATTTTGCAGCTGGAGGTCAGTTTTTGAAGACAATCTTGAAAGGAGCAATTTATGGTTTTTTGCACAGTTTCGTAGCGTACCTTAGGCTTGAAACTAGAAATACGCTACGAAAAAACCTGTAAGTGCATTTTTGCATTTAAATTTAGTTTTTACATGTTTTAAGGAGAGTGATCTATGATGATAAGGTGTTATTATATGATGGAGATGATGGAACAACAAAGAAGGGAATAATATTGATGGAGAAGCCACTTTTTACCATGCTACTAAAACTCACTACGAAACTGTCATGTTTTCGTAGTGAGCAATTGTTGAAGGATTTTGAGCATCTTAAAAGTAGTTTTTTCCAGTTGGATACCTCCAGTGTATTAGATGACATTATTAGCATATATTTATGACTCAAAGGAAGTGCCATGCAGCCAGGTCATCAGTCAAAACAACGTTGAAGATGAAGGTCATCCATTCCTAAAAATCAAGGTTATGTTCCATAGATCTAGGGGTGTTTTAAATATGTAAAGTGGTGGTGAACTTAGTCATGTGTCCTTAGAGCATGTGATATTTATTATGTAACCATCATGTAACTATTTCACAGATAAGATAGAGGAATGTAATAAATAGGAGATAGAGTCCTATTAGGAGTTGGTTTCTTTTAAAAGGTAGCTGTAAATTTTATGTTGTAAGTTATTGCTTTCAGTTATGAAAGGTGTCATAGTAGAATTCGAGGATCTAGCCACCAAGCAGATCATCCTTATTGTAAAATAATGTCTATTTATATGAAAAACATCGAAGAAGCAAAGGGTTGAAGAACATTTGCACCAAATTGATGCTTATATGTTTTTTACCATTATTAGTAATACAAAGTGACACTCTTCTTCTAGACCTGAGATTCTCATGAGGTTTTTGATATCTTATTGATATTTATCTTATGTTTTATCACTTGTAGTATATTTCATCTCTAATTACTCAGAATTCATAATATTATGCTCTGAATTACTTTAGTGGTGAAATGAATGTGCTTTCCTGTGTTGTGTGTGTGAGTTTCCTCTGTTAAAAACCTTTATCTGCCTTAGCTTCCATGTGAAGAACCACTGTCACTGAAACTATTGATTGTTGAATCCGTAAGCCCAATGGTAGCAAGCCTACATTTTTCAACCTACAATCATACAAAAAAAGTTACAATTTCCATAAATTTAGCCATCTAGTACTTGTTAGTGTCCCGTAATTTGGTAGTTTGGTAAACCAAATGATAGGGTAACATCATCAAGCCAAGCAAGACATTCATCCACTTCATAAAACCAATATTTTCTCCAAGCTCATAAAACTGTGTATTGATCTTAACATGTCAAGTTCTCCTATTTTTTACAATGAATCCTCATGGTTTATATAAGCCAAGAGGAGAAAGATCTCACTAGAGCAACTAGAAGGCCATTGGCCAAAGCAAAATATCTAAAACTATCCTTAAGGCCTTACAAGGTCCAAGGCACAAAATATCTCTCTAAAATATCTTTTTTCGGACCAAAATAGCAAAAATATTGACTTTTAGGCTCTGACACACATGATAGAACTTGCCTAACGTACATTTTCCTTGTCCTCACACAGGAATGCAGAAAAATGTCTCTTTTTTAGCAAAATTTCTAGGCGTGCAACACCAAAAAAGGTCTTTTTGCAGTGAGGTTTTGGAGGCCTTCCCGATGTCGAAAAAGGTTCTGTGATGGCCCGTTGGAAAGATATGGATGTCTACTTTTCAAATATACTTGATTTTTTTCAATTTGATCTCTAGAATCTGCTCAAAAAGTGTAAAAGGTGCAGAAACCCAGGGGTGCAGCACTTGCTCAAAAACAGTGGCAGAAAGGTGAAAAAATGGTTGTTTTTGGACCTTTTGGGGGGCCAAAACAGCTCCAAATGAGCTGAAAATTTATGAGCATGCTCCCCTAGTGCCAAGGAATCCAAAAATTTAAAATTTTCCTGCTAAATATGCTCTGAGAAAAAGCGCAGCGTCCGGGGTGCTGCGCTCCTAGGCCTAAAAATTACAAAAAACTAAAAAGTGTCCAATTTTGCCCAAATTTGGTGAGTGGATCCCTCAAGGGTCCATAGAGACCCATAATGAAGCTTGAGCCAAGATTCAAAGCCTATATTTGTATTTTTCATCTTTCGGCGTCGGGCACCTCCTTTGGGCAGCTTTGAGCCTTTTCCTAACAAACTGATTTAGCCTTTTGTAATGTTGAGTCATATTTCTTTGTAAGCCTAAATACTTGTTTTCTTTCTCCAAATTGGCCTCTAAATGCAGGTTTTCCCTTTCTAGCCATGATTATTTTTCATTTTCAATTTCCAAGGCTAGGAGCTCAGTGAGAGGGAATTGTTGCACTCGGGCTTATTCTTCTTCTCTTTGTTTTTCTAATGCTCTCTTAAGACCCATAGTCTTAGGCCTCTTCCTAACTGGCCCTTCTTCTTCTTCATCTTCTTCATAGTTTCCCATGTACTCTTATAGCTTCAGTTGTGATTTCTGAGCCTCTCTTTTCTACTTGAGTGCCCGAGCTTCATAAATGACAATTTGGCCACTCATTTGCGCATTTTGTGTTTATAGGAAATGAATGATATGTTTTGATCTTTCCAAATCATTCACCTAATCTCTAAATTGTGCATCCCGGTCTTGTAAGAGGGAATTAAGAATCCTTGTTTCATTTTCCTCATCATTGTCAATGTGGATGAGTTCAAATTACCTCTCTTTTTCATGGCTACTTTCTTGTTCTTCCATTTCCTTCTTGCCTTTGTCCTTCATGGGCTTCTTACCCTTGTCTTTCTTTGGAAATCCACCCTTCCCTTTATTTGGCAGCTTATCTCTGCTCCTTAATTCCCTAGTGACATTGCTTTTTACTGCTTGAGTGACTTTACTTCTCACTGTTTTGGTGATTTTTTCCTTCACTCATTTTGAGGAGGAGTGCATGGCCCCTTGCCTTTTGGAGGCATCAAACATATGCCTCCTACCTTTCTGATAAGGGATGATGGGAGGTGTTAAAGACTGGGCTTGTTCAATCTAGTCACTTACAGCCCTAGGACTGTCTTTTTCTTCAAGAATGTTTTTTGTGGGTATCCCTTTGTCACCTTGTTGTTGGCAGTCCCTTTGATTATCAATTTCAACATTTGTAATGATCTTATCACCAGGAGGATCTTTAGGAAGGTCATGCTCTGTTTCTGTGTGGTGGGAGGTGCCCAAGTCTGATACTTTTTCATCTTCAAGACTGTCCTTGTCTTTACCCTTTTCTCTGTTTTCTTGATTGTTCTCATAATTAGGATATTTTCCATCATTTCCTTGTGTATTTAAGACCACTTTGAAAACTGTCTCTGGACTACCTTCATCAATTTCCTCTTTGCTGTGACTGTCTTCCTCTTGCTTCTTTTCTTTATCTTTGCTGTTGTTTCTGTTGTTTTTCCCTTGGTTGTTAGTGTCATTTTCTTTACTAGGAGTCTCAACACCTAGTCCTCCTTCTCACCATGAGTATCACTACTTGAAACTCTATTTTCTGCCCGATTTGTATTTTTAGAGCTGTTGCTATTTTGAGTGTCTTATTTTTGGCTATCTACCTCTTCGTTGTTGTATTTACTTCTTTCCCATTTGCTGTCTTCATTTTCTCTGCTATTTGTAACATGATCAACACTATTTTCCTTAAGGCCTTCATCATCTTTTCCCTCATTGTTTGTATCTTCTTCCTCACTCTCATCTTCCTCACACTTTTCCTCACTTTGATCATTTCTGCTTTCTTCCTAATCAATATTTTTAGATCATGCTGCTATTTTGACTACCCTCCTCTTGACTTATTTCATATTCTTCATTGTTTGCCTCATCTTCATTAATTTCCTCTTCTTCATTGATTTCCACTTTATCTTCAGATTGATCCTTATTTTCATCAGTTTCCTTTTCACTGTCTTCATCAATTTCCCTTTTGTTGTCTTCATCAGTTTCAGTAGTGCTTTCTTCAGGATTGGCATTACTTTATTTAAGGTCACTACTTCTTTCGTTAGGATCACTTATGTTTGGAGAAGGTGTTTGAAGGATGTTTTCTTGGAGAGTAATTCATGGGAGGAAAGTCAAACATAGTCAGTGGAGGGTGATGAAGGAGTATGAGGAATATTTTGAGAGGAGGATGGCACATTTTGCAATGGGATGGAGGATGAAGAGGTAAAGTCAACATGGGTGATAAAGGCTTCCCAAGAAATGCCTTATTTCTCTATTTGGTGAGTTATAATGATTTTGAAAAGAGAGTGATGAAATAGGCTTGCCATCTGCTGAGCTGGAGGTTTCTTTTTCATGATGGTAGAAATTTTTTCAATGATTTTGCATAGGAAATAAGGAAAGTTCAATAGCTTGGTCCTGGTGAAGTGCATGAGGAGCCGAATATGATATGAGTAGATCCAGGAGAACCTACCTTCATAGGTAAAATATTTCATGATAATATTCATGAGGAGGGCATACCTGTCTAGTAGATTTGAAAAAGGAAAAATGGTTTTAAATGCATCTTGAAAACTGGGCTTTATAAAAGGATGATAATGGGTTAAGTCAAGACCTATACAAGGGATCCTAGTGGCTTTAGAGACGTCTTTAGGGGTCAACTCAAAATTTAACCCTTACAGATGAACCTGATGCTTGTGAAGCCTTAAGGAAAAGAACTTAGTCAATTTTGGATGGCTTTTGATTTCTTGTACCTTGTTGAAAAACTCAAAACATCCTAATTCTTGGAAATAAGACAAGACAGTAGGTGAGGCAATTAGCTCTTTGATGTCTGTAGGTTCAAATCTGTTGGGCTTGCCTCCTTTCTTGGCATGTCTTCTTGGTCTTTGAGGCTCATCACTCTCTTCTTGAGACATAATGACTAGGCTATCTTTATTTCAATTTTGAAACAAAAACTCTTTGTAGATGAAGTGCATAGGAGAGAGGCTTTCAGGAGTCTTAGGACGTTTAAAACAAAGCTGGATATTCAAAAGAGGAAAGGCTACTCCTATATTTATATTTTTTCCTAAAACTGCCTTAGACTCAAATTTAACCTTACTTGGCACCTTTACAGTTCAAAAACTTGATGAGGAGATAAAAATTGATGGAAAATACCTCTTGTAACTCTTCTTTGTGATAAGAAACAAATTATATTGAAAATAGGAAATTTTGGCCTTTTCTGTGAATTCTTGGGCGGTGTACTGCTTTTCCTTCAAGCATGTAGCGTCTGCCCGAGTGGCCTCTGCACGCGGCATGTGCGACGGGCACTATGGTGGGCGCATAGGACCCTCGGCCCGTGTGGCCTCTGCATGTGGAGTATGTGAAAACTGTAACACTGGGCGGGCAACACCCTCGACCCGGGTGGCCTCTGCACACGGGGTATGTGAAAAGGAGTAGTGTTGGGCACGCAGCACCGTCGGGCCTGGGTGGCCCCTACACGAGGAGATGGTCAGTGGCCTGGGCGCTATTGGGTGGTAGGTTTTTCACATTGGGCGGTCAACAGAACGCGCAACACCACTACACAGGCGCGCAGCGTCTAGTGCAAAAATGCACTGAGTACATCTATAGGCATGCAACATCTCTGGTTTTTTGCTCGAGAAGGTTCTTCAAAAAAAATTAAAAGCCCTCCTCCTTTTTGCTAAATACAAAATGAACGAAAAAGGTCATTGGGGGTATTTATATCCCTATTTCAAAATGATTTTAAGAGGGAAAAACTCCTCCCCTTTAGTTCAAAAAACATAATCCTCATTTGCTCCTTTTTGACTGTTTTTTCAATATGACATCTTTTTGGGAGCCAATCTTTGTCATTTCAGGGTGAATTAAAAACCATAATGCCTCCATGCTTAGAAACAAACCTGTGACCATCCTTTGTGTGACAGTTTAACCAATCAAACCTTAATGGTTACTCCTTTAATGCAAAAGGAACCTAGAGCCTTAAAACAACAAATTTCTTCACCTTTTGAACTTCAAAAACATTTATTTGATGGAGTTTTGTATATTTTTCCTTATCTTTAGAATGATAATACCAGGACAACTTTTACACCTTCTCTTATTGATGAAGGAGGTGGTTATGCCTGTTTGCTTATCTCTCCAATTTTCTGAAAATTTCTGAGCAAAAATTCCACTGTCGGGTCAACAAACAGATATTCAGTTTTTGAACAAAACATACTTGTTGTTTTCTTCTTTAGTGTGACTGTCCTTTTGTAGTAGTCTTAATATTTTCCTTTGATGGCGCCTCTGATGATTTTTTGTCTTGTTTGTAGGGGCATGGAAAAAGGGCAGTTGTCCCTCTCTCATTTATTTTTTGAGGCACATAAAACTGTCTTAAGGGCACCTTTGCCAAAATGTGCCATGTTGTTCACATATTACTGATTTTTTCTATGATTTTGCACAAAGAATCGAATGATCAGTATGTTACCTCTTATAGTGACATCAAGATCTCTGTAGTAGCCTTCAGTTTGATGTGCTTTTACCCCTTATGGATGATGTGCAAGATCTTCTAGGTATCCCTGATTTGTATTAAAAAACTTGATTTTCCTGTGTTTTTAGCTCATTGTACCTCTGTGCAAAATGCCAACTATATTTGACTGAAGCTTTTCTTTGGTGCGTCTCTTTTCCCCTATTTTGATTTAGGCCAAACATCAAAACATCCCTGCAGAGATGTATTTGATAGGGTGACCTAGTCTTGGCAGATTTTACTGTTGGCTCAAGAGGGGCCACCTTGGAGATTGTTTGAGCACCTTCTTTTTAAAAAAATGACTATGTCAGCTCTGCTTCTCTTGATTTTACCTTTGAGCTCTGTTTAAATATAAAATGCATGAGACATGATGGTGCATGACTTAAGGAAGACTAATAGATTTTCTAGCAAGGTTTTTAGGAAAGGGCTTTTGATTGATGGTAAAAAAATAGATTTTTTTAACCAGACACATGGATTTTTTAAGATATTTTACCTAAGCACCATTACCTATAAACCTAGACACTTTATCATTACTGTGAAGGGTTTTCTAGACACAATTTTGTCATCAATAGTGACTTGGGAAGCAAGAAAAAAGAAATACTTAGCTTATCTTGGCCAGACAATTTTGTGAAATAGGAATATTTCAGGCATCAGAAGTAAGATTTTTACAGACAGAAGTACTAATCATGGATAGAGTAAAGCTTACCAGTCTAGGATGGGGTTTTGCGAGGATGAACATTTTAATCATAGTAGACAAAAAGGGGAAAAGTGAAAAAATTTCTCTGAGGGGATTTCTATAGGACAAAATGATTGTTTGAATTGGGTTTTTAGAAAACCTGGATAAAGCATATAGTCATCTAAACAGCTGAAAAATATTGATGACTAACAGTGGCTCCATTTGGGGAGGGTAGCTCCTTTTTGGGAAGTGTCCAGAATTGCAGATCTTTGGCTTTTGAAGACCAGTGCCTCATCCATTGGCACAATTTTCTCTTTCATTACTTCTTTCCTGAGATGGTGCTTTGAAAAACTAAAAGGCATGATTAGCCCAATTTCACTTTTACCTACCCACCTACTTTACCTAACATTTTTTCTTCTTTGGGTGCACTTGAACTGCCAAACCCCTTGACATCATATTTTCGAAAAAAGAAAACAAACTATCTACTTCTACACTTATATCCTGCAGGAGATAAGATTAAGCTAATGAACTCCTTTTGATTCTATACCTATACTAGATCAAATGTCAAGATTAAGTTGTTTGACAGGATTTCATTCACTAGACTAAAAACATGGAATTTAAAACATGATTAAATCAGGGTTAGACAGTCTGACTTGTCATGTGTTTGTGGCCTAACAACAAGCTGCACACAAATGTTATTTTTGTACAAACTGAGATTTAGAAAAATCAGGGCTAGGATACATAGTTTGATTTTCATCGCTATTTTCCTCTTTTGCTCTGTTTTGAACATGTGGAACCAGTATCTTTCTTTCCTAATCTAATTTCTTTGATAAGTCAAGCTTTCATAATTTTACTATCATCCTTTTCACTAACTTGTCAGCAATCAATTTAAAACATGCTCAGCTATGATTAGGCTAGATAACTGAACAAGACATCTTTTGGCACTAGTATTGGCACTTAGACTTGCATACTTTCAGTATGATTATTTTTTTTGGGTATGGGGTTGTACCATTGCTTCAGAAACTGCCCTCTTTTTCTACTTTTTTTGTTGTTTTTGTATTTTCTGAATTTTGAATTTTTCTTCAAACAATGATATGTACAATGAGTGAAAATTTAAAAAAAAAACTAGGAATTTTTGCAGCAGTGGTACTTGAGCATCCTATTTTCAAAAGGATCTCCCGATACTCTTGGTCTATTCAGTTCTTGGGAAAAAAGTTCAGGGATATTCTCACTTGAAAACATGGCATAAGGATTTTTCCAGGGATTTTTAAATAACTCATGTTCTTCTTGATGTTTTTCCTTATAATCTTGTTCTTTATTCTTTCTTTTGTTGCACATCTTCTTTAGGTAGAACATGTATTCTTTGTTATTTTTAAAACAAATGATGATATCATCAAGGTATACCATAGTAAAGAAATTTAGAACGGGAAACAAAGTTCTCTGGAAGGTGTCTCTGATGTCCTTTAGATTGGAAAAAATTGGTTTGAACTTGAAAAAATATTTGAGCTGATTGTTTTGAAGTGGGATCATCTGATGGTAACCTAAAATACTATCATGCAAGGACACATGGTTAGAAAACCCTAGCTTTTATGTAGTATGATCTATTTTTGGAAGGATGTGAGTGTTGTTTAGGGAAGGTTTATCTAGATTCCTAAAATCTAAACACATCCTATGTCTAGATGTTTTCTTTTTAAGTGATAATGCTTGATCAAAGTTTTTGTGTTCTTTTTTTAAAAGGTGGTTTCTTGGAATGATGGTGGTGTCATGGTGTTTGAAACTAGTTTCTCGACATATACTAGTGCTCTGATCTTGCAAAGCCTTGCACTTCTTAATTTCTTGTGTGAAGACAAGATTTTGGACAATTCAATCAGCTCGGGTATCTCAAGACTGTTTTCATCAAATCCCTCAATATCAAATTTACCAGACACCTTTTTAGGATGTACAGAAGTGCTTGCAATAGTTAAATTTTTATTTGCAGGAGTAGAGTCTTTGGATGGCGAGGTTCTTAGGTAAGGTAAAAACATGAGGCTTTCTTGACCCCGATTTCCAAATATTTTTTTCCCATGCAAGTTTTTTAGTGCTTATGTATTGGAAAAAAAGGGTGTTTTCACTTTTGATATTTGTCCTTGGTTTGAGCAATTTTCTTGAGATTTTGAACTATTTTCTGTTTCTGAATTTTTATTTTTCAGTTTTTTAAGATCAAGTTTTGTTTCATCGAGATGTAAATTTTTTGATTCATGATAATTCTGAGTGTCAAGATCATCATAGAGAAGCTGATTTGACTGTCGTAATGTATCCAGATTAGTTTCAACTTCATTAAACTGTTCATCAGTATCTTCTTCGGTATGTAAAATGAAGGAATCAAGGTTTGAATGTACAGAATAAAGAGGTATGTTTTCTAGCCTTTCTTGACTACTAACCATATACTTCATGTGTGATTCTCGGTATAATATTCTTGTCTGATTAAAAACATGGATGGTAGCATAAGACATGTCTAGCTGAATATTTCCTTGAAGTTTCGCTCCCCGAGACCTGGATAAAAGAATTCCATACTTGGGGGGAATGTCTGCCACTACTATATCCATGACTAGGTGTTTAGACAGTATTTTTTCCAGATTGACACAAATATATTTGATTAGGCCTAAACATTTGACTCTACTTGAGTCAAATGAGTACAAATCTTTGTAAGGTTTAGTTATTTCTAGGCCTATTCTTTCCATCACTACCTTTGGCATGTGATTTTGAGAGGCATCGGAATCAAGCATGGCATTATGTAAGATTTGGTCGTGTACATTCAGGCTGATGTAAAAAGTAGGAGTGGTTCCTTCTTTATACTTTCCTTCTATTTTTGGTCAAAACAATAACTCAGGAGTGTCGTCAGCAAAGTGTAAAGTGTCTGCATTATTTCCTATGTTTAGTACCTTTAGAACTCTAGATTTGTACGAGATTTGGGCAATCAGTTCGGTGAGAGGCATGGTGATCTTAATTGTGGCAATTTCCCTTTCAAAACTGAAGGGTACTTGTATTTTAGATACATTTGCATTAGTTTTTTCAGCCATCACCTTTTCTATTAGTTTATCTTGTTGATTCTGATTTGGAGCTTTGTTCATCAAATTTTTTCCATGGATCTTGGTAGAAGTACTAAGACAGCTTGGGTCAATATTTGTTTTTCTAGTTTTGTCTTTATTTGGATCAGATTTCTTATCCATGACATTGTTATTGTTTACTGTTCTTTTAAGAATGGTTTCGATAGCTTTCTTAACAACAGAATCTAAGTTAATTTTTCCAGAGTTGTCTTGGTTTTTTCTACTCCTAAGATCATATTTCCTATGGACTTCCATTATGGCCTTTTGTAATCCTATTTCGGGATCTTCGGGATCCTCATAATTTGTTTCATCTTGGTTTGAGGAGAAAAAACCTTGTTCTTATTCTGTGAGAAAAACCTCACCCTCATTATCAGAGCCTATCAAGTTTAGATGATTTTCATCTGGTTGTTCAACATCTCTTTCCCCTTCATCAGCATAGTTATCTTGGAAGGGTGGTCTGATCTGTTGATCATTTTCTCTTGGTTTGATTTGAGGCGGGTCTCTTCTAAAGTTCTGATTCTGGTTTCTGTTTTGGGGGTTTGGATGGTTGTCCCTAGGGGGTGTTCTCTCACTTAATTGTATCATTTCCATCATTCTCTCCATGGCCCTAACCAGGTTATCTATTTTGGAATCTGAATATGAAGTGGAAGGCATGGTTTCATCTCAGTAAGTGACTCTCTTTTCTGATCTCATCCTAGCCCTCTTTTCAATGAGGTTGGCTTCAGCACTAATAGCTCCCCTTTGTATTTCTTCTAAAGTTGTGGGGTCTCTTTCTCTTAACTGATATGTCATGTCCGGATCGAAACCTTTCGGAAATTTTACTAGTGCTAGGCCGAGTGGAGGTTTCATGTGAGGCGGGAGGGCGTTATAGACACTGTTGAACCTAGTGCAATAGTCTTGAGCACTTTCCCCTGTGTTTCTTTTAAGATTGTTATATTTAGAAAGAATATGAAGGGGATTTTTCTTGATTTACCATCTGTTTACGAAAGTTTGATAAAGTGACGGGAGGTCATGTATACTATTAGGAGTCAATTTTTTAAACCATTTTTTGGCTTCCCCACCTAGGCTTTGGGCAAAAATTCTCATATTCATGGTTTCCTCATCTAGTTCCATGTAATCGAAGGCATCATTCATTCTATCTACATGTTGTTGGGCAGTGGCAGATTCAGCCCCGGTGAAGTGCGGGATTCTGGATTGGTAATCATTTGGCAAAGGTACCAAAGGTTGTGTTAACACTAAGGGTGCATACCATGCTCCCATGATGGGAGCTGATGGCAGATTTACAGTGGGAGGATTTGTAGTATGGGATGAGGTGATTTGCACAGTGGTGGTGTAAATGGGTGTAGCGGAAGTACTTGGAATTGTAAACTGATTTTGATTAGACTTGGGGTGGAAAGAGTCGAAGTGGTGGAGAAGCTGAAAATCAGGTGGTGTAGTGGGGGACGCTTCTCTGCTAGAATTTTACTGCAAGTCTATGGGTTCAAGATCAGTATGGTCAATGCTATTTTGTGACTTGGTTCTCAAAAGGTTTTTTGTATGGCACGAGTCAGAATGGGGATCTTGCAATGATGTAAGATGTTCAGGTATAGAGCTTGCTTTATGGATACTCCTATTGGTAGTTAAATTTCTAGTTTCAGAAGTTTTCCACAAAATATTTTCTGGGTCATCAACTATGGTAGAAGGATTTGGGTCTGGGTGTAATCTGGTATTAATTCTTCGTGAAGACATATTTCAAATCCAAAAGATAGAGAGGTTGAAGTTTGTGATTGATTTTGGAAGGATGTCCTCTCTAAAATTTTATCAAACTCGCACAGTGTATGACTAAGCTCTTAGAATTCTCAAGGTTGTTTGTGATGCAATCCTATAGGAGTCTATAGATGCTAGTAAATTTTGGAAATCCTACTAGGGCTAGTGGAGTCGCCAGGTGGATGTTTTTAGTGATTTGAAGTCTATGGTCCACCACCAATACGGGCAAAGGAAAAAAAAATTAATTATTTTATTTTTCAGAAAATTTTTATGTAAAGCAAAAACTTATAAGATTGTTCTAAAGCTAGATCATCATTTTGTTAGGATGGCGATAAAGCTAGAGTTATGTTCTTAGGCTATTTATTTGAGTTTTTATGTTTTGACGAAGTTTTCTGAAGCTCTAAGTAACACTTAGTTTTCCACTAATTTCAGAGACTGCATCATGATTTTGGATTGGAAGGGTAAATCAACAGGATAGCATGCTTATGGAAGTTTTTTGTATTTGAATGGAGTAGTAGGCCTGCCGGGGGCTAGTGGATTCACCAGGTGAATGTTTTTATCTTGTAGAGACAAGTTTTTGTGGTCCACCATCAATGACTGATAGAAACCAATCTAGGGATGTATTTTGCTAGTTTTTTTACAGATTTTTTATATGTAGCCTAGTTTGTAAGAGTGTCCTATATCTGACTCATCACTTAGCTAAGGTGGTGAAACAAAAAGAGTCTAATCTAATGGTTTTATAGGCTACTTGTCTGATTTTAATTTTGAAGGACAAATGAGTCTACAAGAGTTTGATAGGTTGTTATGTACTCAATAGTCCCACCATGATTGCCATTATGTTAGTGTCCCATAATTTGGAAGATTGGTAAACCAAATGACAGTGTAACATCAGACCAATATTTGGAGTCCTAGGACCTAGCCTTCCTAGACTCAGAGAGGGCTCTCTCTATGGTGTGAAGGATGTGAACTTGTTCTCTTTGTATGTTTTATTTTAGGCTAGTTGTTAAGTATATTTTGGTTTTTTTTGGTTTTGAGGTAAAAATGATCAAGTAGGAAAAATAGAAAGAGAGTTCAATCAAATCAACATGTCTATGGGGTTAGATAATATCAAGGATTTCTAAATCATGGACAAGGTGTACTGCAGGGCCGATTTAGCAAGGTCAATGGATCCTTTGGGTGAGGTGTGTGGTGAAACGAACATTAAGTTTGTGAAAATGAATAAGTCTTAAACATATATAGTTTGAAAGAAAACACTAATGAGGTAGGGAAAACCATTAATCTCTATGAAAAATACTAAAACTAATAAACATGAAAGGTAAACATTCAGGTGAGACATAGAAGCATAACAACTCCTAACTTTAGAAATTCACCTTCAGCTGTTGGGAAAACATATAAGATAAAAAAATAACTTAATATAAGAAGAGGGAACTCATAAAAAACATATATCAAACTATTGTAAACTCTGAAACAAGTTGGTAAGCATGGAAAAAGGGCAGGAATGAATGAGACCTCTTTGACTTAACCTAAGCAATTAGTATTTCATAGAAAGGTTTCAGAAATAGAGTTTTGAGAACTTCAAATAAGCAGGGCTTACCTTGAATCAAATTTGATAGCTAACATACTAACCATTAATGAAAAAAATGACAATTTCTTGGTGGACCTAAGGAGCAGTTAAGAATTCCTTATAATAACCAAGAAGAATAAAACATCAAAGCTGTAATAAACAAGAGGTTTGAGGTGCTTCCATGAGCATATCTCAACCTATACTTTTCTGATCTACAAAAAATAAGAAGCATGAAATATTAATGAAAACAAGAAGACATAAAAATATCATGGAAACATCACCATTCACCAATATATGGAATCCTGCACACAATGCTCCTCCACCATCAAGCCGAGCAAGACATTCATCCACTTCATAAAACCAGTATTTTCTCCAAGCTCATAAAACTATGTATTTCTCTTAGCATGTCAAGTTCTCCTATTTTTTACAATGAATCCTCATGTTTTATATAAGCTAGGAGGAGAAAGAGCTCACTAGAGAAACTAGAAGGCCATTGGCCAAAGAAAAATATTTAAAACTATCCTTGAGGCCTTACAAGGTCCAAGGCACAAAATATCTCTCTAAAATATCTTTTTCAGAAAAAAATAGCAAAATATTAACTTTTAGGCTCTGACATACATGATAGAACTTTCCTAATGCACATTTTCCTTTTCCTCACAAAGGAATGTAGAAAAATGTCTCTTTTTTAGCAGAATTTCCAGGCGCGCAACACCAAAAATGGTCTTTTTGCAGTGAGGTTGTGGAGGCCTTCCTGATGTCGAAAATTGTTACGTGATGGCCCGTAGGAAAGATATGGATGTATAATTTCCAAATATACTTGATTATTTTCAATCTGGTCTCTAGAAGCTTCTCAAAAAGTGGAAAAGGTGTAGAAACCTAGGGGTGCAACACCTGCTCAGAAACAGTGGCAAAAAGGTGAAAAAATGGTTGTTTTTGGACCTTTTGAGGGACCAAAACAACTCCAAATGAGCTGAAAATTTATGAGCATACTCCCCTAGTGCCAAGGAATCCAAAAATGTAAACTTTTCCTATTGAACATGCCCTGAGAAAAAGTGCAGTGTCTGGGGTGCTGCGCTCCTAGGCCTAAAAATTCACAAAAAACCAAAAAGTGCCCAATTTTGCCCAAATTTGGTGAGTGGATCCCTCAAGGGTCATAGAGACCTGTAATGAAGCTTGAGACAATATTACAAGCCTAGCTTGGTCCTTTCCATCTTTTGGCGTCGAGTGCCTCCTTTGGGCAGCTTTGAGCTTTTTTCTAGCAAACTGATTTAGCTTTTTGTAATGCTGAGTCATCTTTCTTTGTAAGCCTAAATCCTTGTTTGCTTTCTCCAATTTGGCCTCTAAATGTAGGTTTTCCCTTTCTTGCCATGATTATTTGTCATTTTCAATTTCCAAGGCTAGGAGCTCAGTGAGAGGGAATTGCTGCACTCGGGCTGATTCTTCTTCTCTCTGTTTTTCTAATGCTCTCCTAAGACCCATAGTATTAGGCCTCTTCCTAGCTGGCCCTTCTTCTTCGTCATCTTATTCATAGTCACCCATGTACTCTTCTAGCTTCACTTGTGATTTCTGAGCCTCTCTTTTCTACTTGAGTGCCTGGGCATGATAAATGGCAAGTTGGCCACTCATTTGTACGTTTTGTGTTTGTAGTAAATGAATGATATGTTTTGATCTTTCCAAATCATTCACCAAATATCTAACTTGTGCATCTCAGTCTTGTAAGAGGGAATTAAGAATCCCTGTTTCATTTTCCTCATCACTGTCAATGTGGTTGAGTTCAAATTCCCTCTCTTTTTCATGGCAGCTTTCTTGTTCTTCCATTACCTTCTTGCCTTTGTCCTTCATGGGCTTCTTACCCTTGTCTTTCTTTGGAAATCCACCCTTGCCTTTCTTTGGTAGTTTACCTCTGCTCCTTAATGCCCTGGTGACATTGCTTTTTACTTCTTGAGTGACTTTACTTTTCACTATTTTGGTGATTTTTTCCTTCACTAGTTTTGAGGAGGAGTGCATGGCCCCTTGCCTTTTGGACGCAAAAAACACATGCCTCCTACCTTTTTGATAAGGGATGATGGGAGGTGTTAAAGACTGGCCTTGTTCAATCTGGTCACTTACAGCCCTAGGACTGTCTTTTTATTCAAGAATGTTTTATGTGGGTATCCCTTTGTCACCTTGCTGTTGGCAATCCCTTTGATTATCAATTTCAACATTTGTAATCATATTATCACTAGGAGGATCTTTAGGAAGGTCATGCTTTGTTTCTGTGTGGTGGGAGGTGCCCAAGTCTGATACTTTTTCATCTTCAAGACTGTCCTTGTCTTTACCCTTTTCTCTGATGCCTTGATTGTTTTGATCATTAGGATTTTTGCCATCATTTCCTTGTGTATTTAAGACCACTCTGAAAACTGTCTCTGGACTACCTTCATCAATTTCCTCTTCGCTGTGACTGTCTTCCTCTTTCTTCTTGTCTTTATCTGTGCTGTTGTTCCTATTATTTTTCCCTTGGCTTTCAGTGTCCTTTTCTTTACTAGGAGTCTCAGCACCTTGTCCTCCTTCCTCACCATGAGTATCACTGCTTGAAACTCTATTTTCTCCATGATTTGTACTTTTAGAGCTGTTGTTGTTTTGAGTGTCTTCTTTTTGGCTATCTACTTCTTTGTTGTTGTCTTTACTGCTTTCCCTTTTGCTGTCTTCATTTTCTCTGTTTTTTGTAACACGATCAACACTATTTTCCTTAAGGTCGTCATCATCTTTACCCTCATTGTTTGTATCTTCTTCGTCACTCTCATCTTCCTCACACTTTTCCTCACTTTGATCATTTCTGATTTCTTCCTGATCAGTGTTTTAAGAGCTGTTGCTATTTTGACTTCCCTCCTCTTGAATGCTTTCATATACTTCATTTTTTGCCTCATCTTCATTAATTTCCTCTTCTTCATTGATTTCCTCTTTATCTTCAGATTGTCCCTTAATTTCATCAGTTTCCTTTTCACTGTCTTCATCAGTTTCAGTAGTGCTTTCTTCGGGATTATCATTACTTTCTTTAAGGTCACTACTGCTTTTTTTAGGATCACTTCTGTTTGGAGAAGGTGTTTGAAGGATGTTTTCTTGGGAGAGTGATTCATGGGAGGAAAGTGAAACATAGTCAGTGGAGGGCGATGAAGGAGTATGAGGAATATTTTGAGAGGAGGATGGCAAATTTTGCAATGGGATGGAAGATGAAGAGGTAAATCCATCAAGGGTGATAAAGGCTTCCCAAGGAACACCTTGTTGCTCCAGTTGGTGAGTTATAATGAGTTTGACAAGAGAGTGATGAAATAGGCTTGCCATCTGCTGAGCTGGAGGTTTCTTTTTCATGATGGTAGACATTTTTTCAATGCTTTTGCATAGGAAATAAGGCAAGTTCAGCAGCTTGGTCCTGGTGAAGTGCATGAGGAGCCGAATATGATATGATTAGATTCAGGAGAACCTACCCTGACAGGTAAAATATTTCATGACAATATTCATGAGGAGGGCATACCTGTCCAATAGATGTGAAAAAGGAAAAATGGTTTTACATGCAGCTTGACAACTGGGTTTTAGAAAAGGCTGATAATGGGTTAAGTCAAGATATGTTTTTTTAAACCATTTGTGAAGCCTTAAGGCAAATAACTCAGTCAATTTAGGATGGCTTTTGATTTCTTGTACCTTGTTGCAGAACTCAAAAAATCCTAATTCTTGGAAATAAGACAAGACAATAGGTGAGGCAATCAGCTCTTTGGTGTCTGTAGGTTCGAATCTGTTGGGCTTTCCTCCTTTCTTGGCCTATCTTCTTGGTATTTGAGGCTCATCACTTTCTTCTTAAGACATAATGACTAGGCTATCTTTCTTTCAATTTTGAAACAAAAACTCTATGTAGATGAAGTGCGGAGGAGAGAGGCTTTTAGGAGTCTTAGGACCTTTAAATCAAAGCTGGATATTCAAAAGAGGAAAGGCTACTCTTATATTTAGATTTTTTCCTCAAACTACCTTAGACTCAAATTTAACCTTACTTGGCACCTTTACAATTCAAAAACTTGGTGAGGAGATACAAATTGCTGAAAAATACCTCTTGTAACTCTTCTTTGTGATAAGAAATAAATTCTGTTGAAAATAGGCAATTTTGGCCTTTTTTGCGAATTCTTGGGCGGTGTTGCGCTTTTCCTTCAGGCGTGCAGTGTCTGCTCGGGTGGCCTTTGCATGCGGCGTGTGCGACGAGCACCATGGTGAGCGCGCAGCACCCTCGCCCCAAGTGGCCTCTGCATGCAGAGTATGCAAAAATTGCAACGCTAAGCGCGCGACACCCTCGGCCTGGGTGGCCTTTGCACACGGGGTATGCGAAAAGGAGTAGTGTTGGGTGCGCAACACCGTCGGGTCGGGGCGGCCCCTACACGAGGAGATGGGCAGTGGCCTGGGCGCTGTCGGGTGGTAGGTTCTTCACGCTGAGTGGTCAACAGGCGCGTAGAACCACTACACACGTGCACAACGTCTGGTGAAAAAATGCGCTGAGTGGATCTACAGGCGTGCAGCGCCAATCTACAAGCGCACAACGTATCTGATTTTTTTCCCGAGAAGGTTCTTTAAAAAAAACCAAAATCCCTCCTCCTTTTTTCTAAAGACGAAATGAATGAAAAAGGTCGTTGGGGGTATTTATATCCCTGTTTCAAAATGATTTTAAGAGTGAAAAACTCCTCCCCTTTAGTTCAAAAAACATAATCCTCATTTTCTCCTTTTTTACTGTTTTTTCAATATGACATCTTTTTGGAAGCCAGTCTTTGTCATTTCAGGGTGAATTAAAAACCATAATGCCTCCATGCTTAGAAACAAACCTGTGACCATCCTTTGTGTGACAGTTTGACCAATAAAACCTTGATGGTTACTCCTTTAACGCAAAAGGCACCTAGAGCCTTAAAACAACAAATTTCTTCACCTTTTGAACTTCAAAAACATTTATTTGATGCAGTTTTATATCTTTTTCCTTATCTTTAGAATGATAATACCAGGACAAATTTTACACCTTCTGTTGTTGATGAAGGAGGTTTTTATGCCTGTTTGCTTATCTCTCTAATTTTCTAAAAATGTCTGATCAAACTTTCCACTCTGGGGTAAACAAATAGCTTTTGAGTTTTTGAACAAAACATACCTGTTGTTTTCCTATTTAGTGTGACTGTCCTTTTCTAGTAGTCTTGGTCTTTTCCTTTGATGGCGCCTCTGATGATTTTTTGTCTTGTTTGCAGGGGCATGGAAAAAGGGCAGCTATCCCTCTCTCATTTATGTTTTGAGGCACATATAACTATCTTAAGGGCACCTTTGCCAAAATGTGCCATGTTGTTCACATATTAATGATTTTTTTCTATGATTTTACACAAAGACTCGAATGAGTAGTATGTTACCTCTTATAGTGACATCAAGATCTCTGCATTAGCCTCCAGTTTGCTGTGCTTTTTAGCCCTTATGGATGATGTTCTGAGATCTTCTAGGTATCCCTGATTTGTAGTAAAAAACTTGATTTTCCTGTGTTTTTAGCTCACTGTACCTCTGTGCAATATGCCAACAGTATTTGACAGAAGCTTTTCTTTGGTGCCTCTCTTTTTCCATGGTAAAAAAATAGAGTTTTTTAATAAGACACGGGGATTTTTTAAGATATTTTACCTAAGCACCATCAACTATAAACCTAGACACTTTGTCATTACTGTGAAGGGTTTTCTAGACACACTTTTGTCATCAATAGTGACTTGGGCAGTAGGAAAAAAGAAAGACTTGGCTTACCTTGGCCAGAAAATTTTGTGAAATAGGAAGATTTCAGGCATCAGAAGTAATATTTTTACAAACAGAAGCAATAATCATGGACAGAGTAAAGCCTACCAGTCTAGGATGGGGTTTTGCGAGGATGAACATTTTAATCATAGCAGACAAAAAGGGGAAAGGTGAAAAAATTTCTCTGAGGGGATTTCTAGAGGACAAAATGATTGTTTGAATTTGGTTTCTAGAAAACTTGGATAAAGCATATAGTCATCTAAACAACTGAAAAATACGGATGACTAACAGTGGCTCCATTTGGGGAGGGAAGCTCCTTTTTGGGAGGTGTCCAGAATTGTAGATCTTTGGCTTATGAAGACCAGTGCCTCATCCATTGGCGCAATTTTCACTGTCATTACTACTTTCCTGAGATGGTGCTTTGAAAAACTAAAAGGCATGATTAGCTCAATTTCACTTTTATCTACCCACCTACTTTGCCTAACATTTTTTCTTCTTTGGATGCACTTTAACTGGAAAACCCCTTGACATCATATTTTTGAAAAAGAAAACAAACTATCTACTTCTACACTTATATCCTCCAGGAGATCAGATTAAGCTAATGAACTCCTTTTGATTCTCTACCTATACTAGATCAACTGTCAAGATTAAGCTGTTTGACAGGATATCATTCACTAGACTAAAAACATGAAATTTAAAACATGATTAAATCAGGGTTAGATAGTCTAACTTGTCATGTGTTTGTGGCATAACAACAAGCTGCACACAAATGTTATTTTTGTACAAAATGAGATTCAGAAAAATCAGGTCTAGGATACATAGTTTTCTTTTCATCCCTATTTTCCTCTTTGTTTCTGTTTTGAGCGTGTGGAACCAGTATCTTTCTTTCCTAATCTAATTTCTTTGATAAGTCAAGATTTCATAATTTTACTATCATCCTTTTCACTAACTTTTCAGCAATCAATTTAAAACATGCTCAGCTATGATTAGGCTAGATAACTGAACAAGACATCTTTTGGCACTAGTAGTGGCACTTAGACTTGCGCACTTTCAGTATGACTATTTTTTTTGGGTATGGGGTTGTACCATTGCTTCAGAAACTGTCCTCTTTTTCTACCTTTTTTGTTGTTTTTGTATTTTCTAAATTCTGACTTTTTCTTCAAACAGTGATATGTACAATGAGTGAAAATTTTAAAAAAACTGGGAATTTTTGCAACAATGGTACTTGAGCATCCTATCTTCAAAAGGATCTCCCGATACTCTTGATCTATTTAGTTCTTGGGAAAAAAGTTCAAGGTTATTCTCACTTGAAAACATGGAATAAGGATTTTTCTAGGGATTTTTAAATAACTCATGTTCTGCTTGATGTTTTTTCTTATACTCTTGATCTCTATTCCTGCTTCTGTTGCACATCTTATTTAGGTAGAATAGGTATTCTTTTTCATTTAAAAAAAAAATGATGATATCATCAAGGTATACCATAGGAAAGAAATTTATAACAGGAAACAAAGTTCTCTGGAAGGTGTCTCCGGTGTCCTTTAGATTGGAAAAAATTGGTTTGAACTTGAAACTGCTTCCTGCGAAGTTGAAAAAATATTTGAGTTGATTGTTTTGAAGTGGGATCATCTGATGGTAACCTAAAATACTATCATGCAAGGACACATGGTTACAAACCCCTAGCTTTTGTGTAGTATGATCTATTTTTGGAAGGAGGTGAGTGTTGTTTAGGGAAGGTTTATCTAGATTCCTAAAATCTAAACACATCCTATGTCCAGATATTTTCTTTTTAAGTGATAATGACTGAACAAAGTTTTTGTGTTATTTTTTGAAAAGGTGGTTTCTTGGAATGATGGTGGTGTCATGGTGTTTGAAACTAGTTTCTTGACATATACTAGTGCTCTGGAAAATCTTGCAAAGCCTTGCACTTCTTAATTTCTTGTGTAAAAAAAATATTTTAGACAATTCAATCAGCTCGGGTATCTCAAGACTATTTTCATCAAATCCCTCAATATTAAATTTACCAGACACCTTTTTAGGATCTACAAAATTTCTTGCAATAGTTAAATTTTTATTTGCAGGAGTAGAGTCTTTGGATGGCGAGGTTTTTAGGTAAGGTAAAAACATGAGGCTTTCTTGACCCTAATTTCCAAAGATTTTTGTCCCATGTAGGTTTTTTAATGCTTCTTTATTGGAAGAAAAGGGTGTTTGCACTTTGAGATTTGTCCTTGGTTTGAGCAATTTGCTTGAGATTTTTAACTGTTTTCTGGTTTTGAAGTTTTATTTTTCAGTTTTTTAAGATCAAGTTTTATTTCATCATGATGTAAATGTTCTGAGTCATGATAATTATGAGTGTCAAGCTCATCATAGAGAAGTTGATTTGACTGTTGTAATGTATCCATATTATTTTCAACTTCATTAGACTGTTCATCAGTATCTTCTTCGGTATGTAAAATGAAGGAATCAAGGTTTGAATGTACAGAATAAAGAGGTATGTTTTCTGGCCTTTCTTGACTACTAACCATATACTTCATGTGTGATTCTCGGTATAATATTCTTTTCTGAATAAAAACAGGGATGGTAGCATAAGACATGTCTAGCTGAATATTTCCTTGAAGTTTGGCTCCCCAAGACCTGGATAAAAGCATTCCATACTTGGGGGGAATGTCTGCCACTACTATATCCACGACTAGGTGTTTAGCCGGTATTTGTGGCAGATTGACACAAAGGTCTTTGATTAGGCCTAAACATTTGACTCTACTTGAGTCAAATGAGTACAAATATTTGTAAGGTTTAGTTATTTCTAGGCCTAGTCTTTCCATCACTACCGTTGGCATGAGATTTTGAGAGGCACCGGAATCCAGCATGGCATTATGTAAGATTTGGTCGTGTACATTCATGCTGATGTAAAAAGGAGGAGTGGTTCCTTCTTGATACTTTCCTTCTATTTTTGGTCCAAACAATAACATAGGAGTGTCATCAGCCAAGTGTAAAGTGTTTGCATTATTTCCTATGTTTACTACTTTCAGAACTTGAGATTTGTACGATATTTGGGCAATCAGTTCGGTGAGAGGCATGGTGATCTTAATTTCAGCAATTTCCCCTTAAAAACTTAAGGGTACTTGTATTTTAGATAAATTTGCATTAGTTTTTTCAGCCATCACCTTTTCTATTAGTTTATCTTGCTGATTCTGATTTGGACTTTGTTCATCAAATTTTTTCCAGGGATCTTGGTAGAAGTACTAAGACAGCTTGGGTCAATGTTTGTTTGGCTAGTTTTGTATTTATTTGGATCAGTTTTATTAGCCATGACATTGTTATTATCTACTTTTCTTTTAAGAATGGTTTCGGGAGCTTTCTTAATAGCAGAATCTAAGTTAATTTTTCTAGAGTTGTCTTGGTTTTTCTTACTCCTAAGATCATATTTCCTATGGACTTCCATTATGGAATTTTGTAATCCTATTTCGAGATCTTCGGGATCCTCATAATTTGTTTCATCTAGGTTTGAGGAGAAAAAACCTTGTTCTTCTTCTGTGATAAAAACATCACCCTCGTTATCAGAGCCTATCAAATTTAGATGATTTTCATCTGGTTGTTCAATATCTCTTTCCCCTTCATCAACATAGCTATCTTAGAAGGGTGGTCTGATCTGTTGATCATTTTCTCTTGGTTTGATTTGAGGCAGGTCTCTTTTAAAGTTCTGATTCCGGTTTCTGTTTTGGGGGTTTGGCTGGTTGTCCCTAGGGGGTGTTCCCTCACTTAAGTTTATCATTTCCATCATTCTCTCCATGGTCCTAACCAGGTTATCTATTTTGGAATTTGAAGATGAAGTGGAAGGCATGGTCTCATCTCGGTAAGTGACTCTCTTTTCTTATCTCATCCTAGCCCTCTTTTTAGTGAGGTTGGCTTCAACACTAATAAATCCCCTTTTCATTTCTTCTAAATTTGTGGGGTCCCTTTGTCTTAACTGATATGTCATGTCCGAATCGAAACCTTCTGAAAAGTTTACTAGTGCTAGGCCGAGTGGAGGTTTCATGTGAGGCGGGAGGGCGTTATAGACACTGTTGAACCTAGTGCAATAGTCTTGAGCACTTTACCCTGTGTTTATTTTAAGATTGTTATATTCAGAATGAATTTCAAGGGGATTTTTCTTGATTTCCCATCTATTTACAAAAGTTTGATAAAGTGACGGGAGGTCATGTATACTATTAGGAGTCAATTTTTTAAGCCATTTTTTGGCTTCCCCACCTAGGCTTTGGGAAAACATTCTCATCTTCATGGTTTCCTCATATAGTTCCATGTAATCAAAGGCATCACTCATTCTATCTACATGTTGTTTGGCGGTGGTAGATTCAGCCCCGATGAAGTGCGGGATTCTAGATTGGTAATCATTTTGCAAAGGTACCAAAGGCTGTGGTAACACTAAGGGTGCATACCATGCTGCCATGATGGGAGCTGATGGTGGATTTACAGTGGGAGGATTTGCAGTATGGGATGAGGTGATTTGCACAGTGGTGGTGTGAATGGGTGTGGCGGAAGTACTTGGACTTGTAAACTAATTTTGAGCAGACTTGAGGTGGAAAGAGCCGAAGTAGTGGAGAAGCTGAAAATTAGGTGGTGTAGTGGGGGACGCTTCTCTGCTAGAATTTTGGTGCAAGTCTATGGGTTCAAGATTAGTATGGTCAATGCTATTTTGTGACCTGGTTCTAAAAAGGTTTTTTTTATGGAACGAGTCAAAATGGGGATCTTGCAAGGACGTAAGATGTTCAGGTATAGAGCTTTCTTTATGGATACTCCTATTGGTAGTTAAATTTCCAGTTTCAGAAGTTTGCCACAAAAAATTTTCTGGGTCATCAACTATGGTAGGAGGATTTGTGTCTGGGTGTGATCTGGTATTAATTCTTCATGAAGCTAGATTTCAAATCCAAAAGATAAATAGGCTGAAGTTTTTGATTGTTTTTGGAAGGATGTCCTCTCTAAGAGTTTATCAAACTCGCATAGTGTATGACTAAGCTCTTATACTTCTCAAGGCTATTTGTGATGAAATCCTATAGGAGTCTATGGATGCTAGTAAAGTTTAGAAATCCTACTAGGGCTAGTGGAGTCACCAGGTGGATGTTTTTAGTGAGTTTGAAGTCTATGGTCCACCACCAATACGGGCAAAGGAAAAATTTTTAAGAATTTTCTTTTTCAGAAAATTTTTATGTAAACCAAAAACATGTAAGATTGTTCTAAAGCTAGATCATCATTTTTCTAATATGGTGAGAAAGCTAGAGTTCTGTTCTTAGGCTATTTAGTTGAGTTTTTATGTTTTGGCGAATTTTTCTGAAGCTCTAAGTAATACTTAGTTTGCCACTGATTTCAGAGACTGTATCATGATTTTGGATTAGAAGGGTAAATCAATAGGATATCATGCTTATGGATGTTTTTGGTATTTGAAAGGAGTAGTAGGCCTAGTGGAGGCTAGTGGAGTCGCCAAGTGAATGTTTTTGTCTTGTAGAGACAATTTTTTGTGGTCCACTGTCAATGACTGATAGAAACCAATCTAGGAATGTTTTTTGCGAGGTTTTTTACAGAGTTTTTATATGTAGCTTAGTTTGTAAGAGTGTCCTATATCTGACTCATCACTTAGCTAACGTGGTGAAACAAAGAGAGTCTACTCTAATGGTTTTATAGGCTGCTTGTCTGATTTTAATTTTGAAGGAAAAATGAGTCTACAAGAGTTTGCTAGGCTGTTATGTACTCAGAAGTCCCACCGTGATCGCCATTATGTTAGTGTCACGTAATTTGGCAGATTGGTAAAACAAATGAAAGGGTAACATCAGACCAATATTTGGAGTCCTAGGACCTAGCCTTCCTGGACTCAGAGAGGGCTCTCTCTATGGTGAAAAGGATGTGAACTTGTTCGCCTTGTATGTTTGATTTTAGGCTAGCTATTAAGTATATTTTGTTTTGTTTTTGGTTTTGAGGTAAAACTGATCAAGTAGGACAAATAGAAAGAGATTTTAATCAAATCAATAGGGCTATGGGGTCAGATAAATTCAAGGATTTCTAAATGATGGACAAGGTGTACTACAGGGCCGATTTAGCAAGGTCAATGGATCCTTTGGGTGAGGTGTGAGGTGAAATGAACATTAAGTTTGTGAAAAAAAAAAAAGTCTTAAAGATATATAGTTTGAAATGAAACACTCATGAGGTAGGGAAAACCATTAATCTCTATGAAAAATACTCAAACTAATAAACATGAAAGGTAAACATTCAGGTGAGACATAGAAGCATAAGAACTCCTAACTTTAGAAATTCACCTTCAGTTGTTGGGAAAACATATAAGATAAAAAAATAACTTAATATATGAAGAGGGAACTCCTAAACAACATATATCAAACTATTGGGAACTCTGGAACAAGTTTTTAAGCATGGAAAAAGAGCAGGATCGAACGAGACCTCTTTGACTTAACCTAAGCAATCAGTATTTCATAGAAAGGTTTCAGAAATAGAGTTTTGAGAACTTCAAATAAGCATAACTTGAATCAGATTTGATAGCTAACATACTAACCATTAATGAAACAAATGAAAATTTCTTGGTGGACCTAAGGAGCAGTTAAGAATTCCTTATAATGACCGAGATGAAGAAAACATCAAAGCTGTAATAAATAGGAGGTTTGAGGTGCTTCCATAAGCATATCTCAACCTATAATTTTCTGATCGACAACAAATAAGAAGCATGAAACATTAATGAAAACAATAAGACATAAAAAAATCAGGGAAACATCACCATTCACCAAGCTATGGAATCCTGCACACAATTCTCATCCACCATCAAGCGAAGCAAGACATTCATCCACTTCATAAAACCAGTATTTTCTCTAAGCTTATAAAACTATGTATTGCTCTTAACATGTCAAGTTCTCCAATTTTTTACAATGAATCCTCATGGTTTATATAATCCAAGAGGAGAAAGAGCCCACTAGAGCAACTAGAAGGCCATTGGCCAAAGCGAAAGATCTAAAAATGTCCTTGAGGCCTTACAAGGTCTAAGGCACAAAATATCTCTCTAAAATATCGTTTTGGGACCAAAATAGAAAAAAATATTGAATTTTAGGCTCTGACATACATGATATAACTTTCCTAACGCACATTTCCTTGTCCTCACATAGGAATGCAGAAAAGTGTCTCTTTTTAAGAAAAATTTCCAGGCGCGCAGCACCAAAAAAGGTCTTTTTGCAGTGAGGTTTTGGAGGCCTTCTCGATGTCGAAAAAGGTTCCGTGATGGACCGTTGGAAAGATATTTATGTCTAATTTCCAAATATACTTGATTTTTTTCAATCTGAGCTCTGGAAGCTGCTCAAAAAGTGGAAAAGGTGCAGAAAACCCAGGGGCACAACACCTGCTTAGAAACAGTGGCAGAAAGGTGAAAAATGGTTGTTTTTGGCGCTTTTGAGGGACCAAAACAGCTCCCAATGAGCTAAAAATTTATGAGAATACTCCCCTAGTGCCAAGGAATCAAAAAATTTAAACTTTTCCTGCTGAAGATGCTCTGAGAAAAAGCATAGCGTCAGGGGTGTTGTGCTCCCAGGCCTAAAAATTCACACAAAACCAAAAAGTGTCAAATTTTGCCCAAATTTGGTGAGTGGATCCCTCAAGGGTCCATAGAGACCTGTAATGAAGCTTGAGACAAGATTCAAAACCTAGCTTGGTATTTTCCATCTTTTGGCGCTGGGCGCCTCCTTTGGGCAACTTTGAGCTTTTTTCTAGCAAACTGATTTAGCTTTTTGTAATGCTGAGTCATCTTTATTTGTAAGCCTAAATCCTTGTTTGCTTTCTCCAATTTGGCCTCTAAATGTAGGTTTTCCCTTTCTAGCCATGATTCTTTGTGATTTTCAATTTCCATGGCAAGGAGCTGAGTGAGAGGGAATTGCTGCACTCAGGCTGATTCTTCTTCTCTTTGTTTTTCTAATGCTCTCCTAAGACCCATAGTCTTAGGCCTCTTCCTAGCTATCCCTTCTTCTTCATCATATTCTTCATAGCCGCCCATGTTCTCTTCTAGCTTCACTTGTGATTTCTGAGCCTCTCTTTTCTACTTGAGTACCCGGGCTTCATAAATGGCAAGTTGGCCACTCATTTGCGCATTTTGTGTTTGTAGGAAATGAATGATATGTTTTGATATTTCCAAATAATTCACCAAATCTCTAACTTGTGCATCCCGGTCTTGTAATATGGAATTAAGAATCCCTGTTTCATTGTCCTCATCACTATCAGTGTGGATGAGTTCAAATTCCCTCTCTTTTTCATGGCTGCTTTCTTGTTCTTCCATTGCCTTCTTGCCTTTTTCCGTCATGGGCTTCTTACCCTTGTCTTTCTTTGGCAATCCAACCTTTCCTTTCTTTGGCAGTTTACCTCTACTCCTTAATGCCCTGGTGACATTACTTTTTAATGCTTGAGTGACTTTACTTTTCACTGTTTTGGTGATTTTTTCCTTCACTGGTTTTGAGTAGGAGTGCATGGCCCCTTGCCTTTTGGAGGCAACAAACACATGCCTCCTACCTTTCTGATAAGGGATGATGGGAGGTGTTAAATACTGGGCGTGTTCAATCTAGTCACTTACAGCCCTAGTACTATCTTTTTCTTCAAGAATGTTTTTTGTGGGTATCCCTTTTTCACCTTGTTGTTGGCAGTTCCTTTGGTTATCAATTTCAACATTTTTAATCATCTTATCACCAGGAGGATCTTTAGGAAGGTCATGCTATGTTTCTATGTAGTGGGAGGTGCCCAATTCTGATACTTTTTCATCTTCAAGACTGTCCTTGTCTTTACCATTTTCTTTGATGTCTTGATTGTTCTCATCAGTAGGATTTTTTCCATCATTTCCTTGTGTATTTAAGACCACTCTGAAAACTGTCTCTGGTCCTCTGGACTACCTTCATCAATTTCCTCTTTGTTGTGATTGTCTTCCTCTTGCTCCTTGTCTTTATATGTGCTGTTGTTTTCGCTATTTTTCCGTTGGCTGTCAGTGTCATTTTCTTTACTATGAGTCCCATCACCTTGTCCTCCTTCCTCACCATGAGTATCACTACTTGAAACTCTGTTTTCTCCTTGATTTTTATTTTAGAGCTCCTGTTGTTTTGAGTGTCTTCTTTTTGGCTATCTACCTCTTTGCTGTTGTCTTTACTGCTTTCCCCTTTGCTTTCTTCATTTTCTCTGTTGTTTGTAACATGATCAGCACTATTTTCCTTAAGGTCTTCATCATCTTTTCCCTCACTATTTGTATCTTATTCTTCACTCTCATCTTCCTCACACTTTTCCTCACTTTGATCATTTATGCTTTCTTCCTGATCAGTGTTTTTAGAGCTGCTACTATCTTGACTGCCCTCCTCTTGACTGCTTTCATATTCTTCATTTTTTGCCTCATCTTCATTGATTTCCTCTTTATCTTCATATTGTCTCTTATTTTCATCAGTTTCCTTTTCATTGTCTTCATCGGTTTCCTTTTTGTTGTCTTCATCAGTTTCAGTAGTGCTTTCTTCGGGATTAGCATTACTTTCTTTAAGGTCACTACTGCTTTCTTTAGGATCACTTCTATTTGGAGAAGGTGTTTGAAGGATGTTTTCTTGGGAGAGTGATTCATGGGAGGAAAGTGAAACATATTCAGTGGAGGGCGATGAAGGAGTATGAGGAAGATTTTGAGAGGAGGATGGCACATTTTGCAATGGGATGGAGGATTAAGAGGTAAAGTCATCAAGGGTGATAAATTCTTCCCAAGGAATGCCTTGTTGTTCCAGTTGGTGAGTTATAATTATTTTGACAAGAGAGGGATGAAATAGGCTTGCCATCTGCTGAGCTGGAGGTTTCTTTTTCATGATGGTAGACATTTTTTCAATGCTTTTACATAGGAAATAAGTCAAGTTCAGCAGCTTTGTCCTGGTGAAGTGCATGAGGAGCCGAATATGATATGAGTAAATCTGGGAGAACCTACCCTCACAGGTAAAATATTTCATGACAATCTTCATGAGGATGGCATACCTATCCAGTAGATGTGAAAAAGGAAAAATGGTTTTACATGCAGCTTGACAACTGGGCTTTAGAAAAGGTCGATAATGGGTTAAGTCAAGATATGTTTTTTTAAACCATTTCTCACCTATGCAAGGGATCCTACTGGCTTTAGAGACATCTTTAGGGGTCAACTCAAAATTTAACCTTGCCAGATGAAACTGATGCTTGTTAAGCCTTAAGGAAAATAACTCAGTCAATTTAGGATGGATTTTGATTTCTTGTACCTTGTTGCAAAACTCAAAACATCCTAATTCTTGGAAATAAGACAAGACAGTAGGTGAGGCAATCAGCTATTTGGTGTCTCTAGGTTCGAATCTGTTAGGCCTGCCTCCTTTCTTGGCCTGTCTTCTTGGTCTTTGAGGCTCATCACTTTCTTCTTGAGACATAATGACTAGGATAATTTTCTTTCAATTTTGAAACAAAAACTCTTTGTAGATGAAGTGTAGAGGAGAGAGGCTTTCAAGAGTCTTAGGACCTTTAAAACAAAGCTGGATATTCAAAAGAGGAAAGGCTACTCTTATATTTAGAGTTTTTCCTCAAACTTCCTTAGACTCAAATTTAACCTTACTTGGCACCTTTATAGTTCAAAAACTTGATGAGGAGATACAAATTGATGAAAAATACCTCTTGTAACTCTTCTTTGTGATAAGAAACAAATTCTATTGAAAACAGGAAATTTTGGCCTTTTCTGTGAATTCCTAGGCGGTGTTGCGCTTTTCCTTCAAGCGCGCAGCGTCTGCCCAGGTGGCCTCTGCATGTGGCGTGTGCGATGGGAATCGTGGTGGGCACGCAGCACCCTCGGCCTGGGTGGCCCCTACACGCAGAGTATGAAAAATCCATAACGTTGGGCGCACAACACCCTCGGCCCGGGAGGCCTCTGCACGTGGGGCATGTGAAAAGGAGTAGTGTTGGGCGCGCAACACCGTCGAGCCCGAGCGGCCCCTACACGAGAAGATGGGCGGTGGCCTGGGCGCTGTCGAGTGGTAGGTTCTGCATGCTGGTCGATCAATATAATGCACAGCACCACTGCATAGGCACGCAGTGTCCAGTGCAAAAATGCACTGAGTGCATCTACAGGCGCGCAATGCCAATCTACAGGCGCATAGTGTCTCTGGTTTTTTGCCCGAGAAGGTTCTTCAAAAAAAATCAAAAGCCCTCCTCCTTTTTTCTAAAGATGAAATGAACGAAAAATGTCGTTGGGGGTATTTATATCCCTGTTTCAAAATGATTTTAAGAGGGAAAAACTCCTCCCCTTTAGTTCAAAAAACCTAATCCTCATTTTCTCCTTTTTGACTGTTTTTTTCAATATGACAGCTTTTTGGGAGCTAGTCTTTGTCATTTCAGGTGAATTAAAAACCATAATGCCTCCATGCTTAGAAAAAAACCTGTGACCATCCTTTTTGTGACATTTTAACCAATCAAACCTTGATGGTTACTCCTTTAATGCGAAAGGCACCTAGAGTCTTAAAACAACAAATTTCTTCACCTTTTGAACTTCAAAAACATTTATTTGATGGAGTTTTGTATCTTTTTCCTTATCTTCAGAATGATAATAACAGGAAAAATTTTACACCTTCTATTGTTGATGAAGGTGGTGTTTATGCCTGTTTGCTTGTCTCTCAAATTTTCTGAAAATTTCTGAGCAAACTTTCCATTGTGGGGTCAACAAATAGCTTTTGACTTTTTGAACAAAACATACTTGTTTTTTTCTTCTTTAGTGTGACTGTCCTTTTGTAGTAGTATTAGTCTTTTCCTTTGATGGCGCCTCTAATGGTTTTTTGTATTTTTTGCAAGGGCATGGAAAAAGGGCAGTTATCCCTCTCTCATTTATGTTTTGAGGCACATAAAACTGTCTTAAGGGCACCTTTGCCAAAATGTGCCATGTTGTTCACATATTACATATTTTTTCTATGATTTTGCACAAAGACTTGAATGAGCAGTATATTACCTCTTATACTGACATCAAGATATTTGCAGTAGCCTCCAGTTTGCTATGCTTTTTAGCCCTTATGGATGATGTTCTGAGATCTTCTAGGTATCCCTGATTTGTAGTAAAAAACTTGATTTTCCTATGTTTTTACTCACTGTACCTCTGTGCAAAATGCCAACTATATTTGACTGAAGCCTTTCTTTGGTGCCTCTCTTTTGCCATGTTTTGATTTAGGCCAAACATCAAGACATCCTTGCAGAGATGTATTTGATAGGGTGACCTAGTCTTGGCAGATTTTGCTGGTGGTTCAGGAGGGGCCACCTTGGAGATTGTTTGAGCGCCTTATTTTTAGAAAAATGACTAAGTCAGCTCTGCTTCTCTTGATTTTACCTTTGAGATTTGTTTAAATAGAAAATGCATGAGACATGATGGTGCATGACTTAAGGAAGACTAATAGATTTGTTAGCAATATTTTTAGGAAAGGGCTCTTGACTGATGTTAAAAAAACAGAGTTTTTTAACCAAACACAAGGCTTTTTTAAGATATTTTACCTAAGCACCATCACCTATAAACCTAGACACTTTGTCATTACTGTGAAGGGTTTTCTAGACACACTTTTCTCATCAATAGTGACTTGGGAAGCAGGAAAAAAGAAAGACTTGGCTTATCTTGGCCAGACAATTTTGTGAAATAGGAAGATTTCAGGCATCAAAAGTAAGATTTTTACAAATAGAAGTAATAATCATGGACAGAGTAAAGCCTATCAGTCTAGGATGGGGTTTTGCGAGGATGAACATTTTAATCAGAGCAGACAAAAAGGGGAAAAGTGAAAAAATTTATCTGAGGTGATTTCTAGAGGACAAAATGATTGTTTGAATTTGGTTTCTAGAAAACTTGGATAAAGCATATAGTCATCTAAACAGCTGAAAAATATTGATGACTAACAGTACTATCATTATTCAAAATCATAACCCCCCCTCTTGAGAGAGCCCTCTCAGACTGAAGAGGCTAATCTTAAGTTAGAAGTGGTTTGAAACAGTTGCACTGATTTATTTGATGAGCAACTAATCAAGTTCAATTTGGTGATAAAAAAATTCATACCACTCCTTAATGGAATGTGTTAAACTCCTCTAAATGGAATATGAGGCATTCTTATTACTCATCCTTTATGAAACAAATTGGTTACTACTCCTATATGTATGTCTCATGTCTTCTCACTTGGGGGACAAGGCGCTGCATTTTAATACCGATAGTTGGAGATACTTGAAGAGGATTTTGAGAGGGAGAATCTTGGATCGTATCCAAATGTTGTTGAAATGAATATCAAATTGCTAAATGAAATTACTAAGTATTTCTACCTGGTGGAGTTGTCCATGAGTGGTATTGAGTGGAAGTGAAACATATCTTCCTCTTTTTTCCTTGTATATCTCTTTACTGTTATAATTTGGTACTTCTTGTTAGCTCTTACAGCTTGGGGGTTCCAGGGGGAGAATTTCTCGCTGGATATGGTTGGGTGGAAAACCGAATGGTTCATAATGAATTGTTAAGGATATTGAAGCTAGAGACTATTCCAATCTTTTTGGATTTTTATAAATACAATGCCAAGTATGTTCATAAGAATTCTTTAAATTTTATTTTATTATTAGTTTAAAAGTGTTGTATAAATTTCAATTTATTTTAAATTTATACTTGTGAATGTTTACTATATATTTAGAGAGTTAATTCTTGCCTAACCAATAATCAATGGAAACTGTAGTTGAGAATGTACATGCAGTGGGATTAAAACAAGAATGTGTTGCACAAGTTTTAAGTTTAGTTTATAATGAATTTATGTCCATAGAAGGTTGCCATGACTTGATGAAAATCCCATATTAGCATAAAATTGGGTTTTCTTTCTCCATGTATATTTGTAGATGAAGTTTTCACTCTAAGTGTTTGACAAAAGTGATAAATTAGATAGTAGGAATTTTTGTTGTTTTTTTTTAAGAAATCACATCCCTGGGCATGTGTGTTGTGTTTCAACTCAATATCAGGGGGTATCTATGATCTATGGACCTGTAAACCCCCCCCCCCCCACATTTGATTCTAGAAACACACTTTTCATAACTCAGATCGCAAATCTCGACGATTTTGAGTTTTATTGCTGCCAACTGTGTGTGCTTATTTTCGATTTTTAGGTGAAGGATTAAGATGATTTAGTTT
This sequence comes from Pinus albicaulis, assembly GCA_034641835.2. Lineage (NCBI taxonomy): Eukaryota > Viridiplantae > Streptophyta > Pinopsida > Pinales > Pinaceae > Pinus > Pinus albicaulis. The sequence continues at coordinate 1,059,884,207 of CM076584.1, read as the reverse complement.
TTGTTTTAATATTCCAATATTTGAAGTTTTAATTTATTAATTTTATGATTTAAATAGGTCGAATAAAAATATTATATTCATTTTTCTAATCGTTTTTAAAATTGTATTAAGAAATGATGGTCACCAAGTGTTTGACAAAATGCCACAATGGTTGTATATTCTATGCTTGCAAAATGTTTGTCAAAATGCCTCAATGGCTATAAATTTTATGCACATTAATTCTTAGAGTAAATGTATCATTGTCTATAGCTTTTATGTACTAGAAACTTATGAATAGATTAATCAATGGATGTAGCTTCCTATGTCTGCACATTTTTTTGTATGAATGTGAAAATGAATTTTAGTAAATTTGTTGAAGTGTGAATAGATCAACATGATAGTGTTACTTTTATCATATATATCTATCATAAAAAACATTTGTTGTTGGAAACAATTTTAGAATGACAAATTCTGTAGGATTATGATTACTTGTAAAATGAGGAAAATAAGTTCATCTAAGTTGCATTTATTAAGGGGTGCAACCTTATGATTTAGTGACTACAACAAACAACTATTTCTGCCTAATTTTGGTAGGTCCGTTGTTTTACTTGGTGCTTTTTAAAGAATAATATGCTTCTGAATTGTTAATAGTAGTTTCTCTTGCTGCAACATTCATCATACAATTCTCATGATTGAAGCATTGCCTTAATACTTGGGATTGAGAATTTTTAATTGAAGAATTTGGAAATCTTGTTGGGTCAATATCTTTTTTGATTCCATTTCATAAACATATCATATTTATTATATTTACTAATGAAGGGAGGAATATTATTTCCTAAGTTACCTTGTTATAGGTAGGTTAATACTCATAAATCTCTATGTGATTATTGTAATAGAAGAACGATACTTTTGTGGTTATGATATCAAGAGTCAATAAGTGGAACTTATTTAGCATAATATAGGAAATCAAATAGGTTGATCTAGCTTAATGTTCACACATGGCATTAGGGTGGAATTTATTTCCAATCTTAATTAGAGCTCATGTATAAGTATGAAAATAGAACATTCTCTCATCTTTTAAATTTGAGAGGAAATATGTTTTGGAATTGATTTTAAGGGAAATTTATCCATGTCTTCTTATGTATTCTAATATTAAAATAGATGAAGGAACATTATTACATGATAAATAAGTTTGTAATGTTATGAAAACAAATAAAAATTTAGTATTAGTAATTAACGTGACCTCTACTTCTCTATATTATTGATGTATGGTAAGGTGGAACCTTACAGTCCCATCCTCGTGTCCATAGCTGATCCGAAGTGGTCCACATTTTTTCAACTCCAATAGAGTTTGAAGGATTACTGCATTGGCCTCTACTTTTTTCTCTTATGCCCATATGATTATTTCATTGTTCACCTTACAACTCCTTATTTCTTCCTTCAAGCTCCTCAATGTGTTTTCTATATTAGAAGAGTGTTAAACACCATGTTTCTCATCTGATTCATAGGGAGAATATTTGTAGTATACCATCTTGCTAGTCATATTTGACTTCTTCTTGCACAACATCTCATGTTAGCTTAAAGCAAATCACAATAAAGTAGCATACCTTAGCATAATTCACGAAGGATATCTCATATGAAAGAACAACCAATCATTGTAATACATGTATATACATAATCATAACAACATATAGACTTATAATGCATAAGTGTACCAACACATAAACATAATTATAACTAGATATCAGTCATCAATGCATGACCATATCAACTACACACCATGACTTCATGCATTACAATATCAACCATACCAATGTACACTTGACAACATGTAAGCACCTGAAATGTATAACCAGACATATGCTCATGACAGCACATTCCACAACAACACCATCAAATCTCCCATGGTGTCATAATTTCCACCATGTGGATGCAACAAGTACCTATACCAGAAGTATGAGAAAATTATGTGCAACCAATATAAACACATAACCAACAAACTGCCCATCCAGTCTGAGGGATGAACCATGCTCTGATACCACTCTGTAACTCACACCTCCCCTCACATCTACCCAAGTAAAAGACCAACCAGGGTAAACATGAGGTGAGAGGTAGCTATGAAAAGAATCAACCTCCTAGGGGACCTTAAGGAAATGGAGTCGACAAAAGACCTTGTTGACTTTCCTCAGGTGCCACAGGACCCCCCAGGAGTAACCCAACCCCTCTAGGTGTCCATCATTAAGGTCACTCTAAATTTTAACTGGTTTTTACCCCCAGTCGCTCCCTTGCCAAGGAATCAATGTGATTGGACCTCAAAGTCCCATGCACAAGCCTTGATGAGTGCTACTAGGGACTTTTTCACCTAGTGTTGTGCCTGCGAGTGTAGATTACAAGGCTAAATTCCAGGGTTGGGGATAGACATCTACCCAAAAAACCTTGTAACTTTCAGAAATAATAATTTACAAAAGGACAATGCTTGTAAACTAAAAACTGACACCAGGACTACACCTAACCATTCCCAACTAGGACTGACATTCTATCAAGCACTTGGCAACAATGCAAGCTAAAAGTCATGAATATGATACTGAACATAAGGGACCGGAAATTCATATGAAAATTATCAAGAAGGATCACCATCCTCTCTTACTATCTATCTGATCATTAATTAGGTCTTGCATCCATTATTCTTTTAGTTACAAGTAAAAACATTAAATGAACCATGACTAGAACTAATAACATAACCAACATATAACCATAGAAATAACCATAAGATAACAACCATTAAATTCACATAAATACAAGTACAAGGAAAGAGAACTTAGCTTTCATTAAACATAGGAAAAAGTTGACCAGGTTTGGGACTTTTACATACCACTCGACCATAGACATGGCTGAACCAATTATTTCTTTCATCCAATCATCCCCATGCCATATTACAAGCATGAATGTGGGAGCTCATGGATAAACCAATCCAAAAAAACTAAGGGAATCTAGAGGTTAAATCACCTCCACCCTCACCATACCATGATCTCACCTAAACCAAAAACGAGATCATAGAACTGAACCAAGCTTGGAATGCCTCCGGATCTCATCACTATCCTTGAGGAATTTTCCATCTCCTTTTCTCTAGTATTTACCGCAATCCACATAGAATCACTAGGCCTCTACCAATACACCACCCTAAGGATTTACTGTGTATCCTGCCAAAACTGGTCAAGGGATTCCTAGGAATTTGGGAGTGAACCTGAGACCACCTTTGCCCTATATTCCAAAGCTTAAAATCAATAAAAATCCCTTCACACCATAGCTATTTGGAAAAAGGAAAGGCAAGGCTAAAAACCACTATCAACCCTCGGCAAAACCATGCCACAAAAAACAAAAGAACCAAATACCAACATGCACATACCATGCATGTCAAGACTGAATAGGAAATCATACATGAAATCTGTTACTTGCAAGTATTCCAGCTGGAGCTGCTTGATCCTACTCTTCTTTAATTGATATTTTCTTTCCTTTCCTTTCCTTGTCCTTCCTTTTCTTTCTTTTCCCTTTCTTGGTCCAATGCTAAGATTGTCCAAGAAAACTCTAAGTTCCCAAGAGTGAGAGAGAGAGAGAATAGAGAAAGAGCTCCAAAATTGAACTAACAAAAAGTTACCAACTAATCCTCAGAAGAATTTTTATCAACGAGGCCTTTGTTTTCTTCATTTTCCATTATTTTCCTTTAATTTCCTCCTCACATGAAACCTGTGACATTTCACCTTCCTTTTCTCCTAATTTCCTTTATTTTCATAAATAAATGTGCCAAAAATACTTTTTCCTCTTTAATTCCTTAGCAATTGCATTTTCCAATTTCCTTTGCCATTTTCCCTTTATCCATAAAAACATATAGTGATTCCTTTTAGAGTCGGTATCTTTATCCCTCCGTCAGAGATCAAAATCTCTTTTGTTTCATTTCATTTTAGGTGTCTCATTCAATTCATTCATTTGCATTCCATTAGGAGCATGGATCTTCTGACGGAAGGGTCTTCTCTCTCTCATATCCTTCATGTCATGTACCTGCTGGTCCGTGTCTATTCATCAATGTTCATCAAAATCGATTTTAAAGTCATTTACAGGCATGTTTGGTCTCTTGCTCAGAAAAGAGTCATTTCAGTAATTAGGTCTAGGGTTTCATCTTCAAAACGACTAATAATGTCAGCAGGCACATGAGGGAGGTTCGAAATAAGTTTTCATTCCAAACATTTCATCGTCATATTTGCTTGATAATGATTTTTCTTCAAAACTCTGTTTTGAAGTAAAATCGTCAATTTCATCTTTTGTAATAAATGCCATGTAATTTTTAAAGTTTTTAGTTGTCAAGTTCTTCAGGTGCAGCCCTGGTCACCTTTTCCAAGATCTCATGCCAGCTATTCCTGCAAACATAGACAAGAAAATCATCATTCAGCCAAAAAATCAAAGTGGAAACAAAAACAGAGTTAGGTGAAAAGTGCCAAAGTCAAACATTAGAAAGTGGGTTTTCTAAATAAAAAATCAAAGTCTAATGGCCATATGAGATATTTGTGGTTTTCAAACAATTCATTTGCACGCAAGAATTATCAAAGAGTAGAGTCAAACTTTGTGGAAGAGCAAAAACAGTGGTTTGAAGCCGAGACTATGGTGAGTTATCTGCGAGGCGCGTTGGGTGGAGGTCGCGGCGCACATAGTGGTTGCGATGCATAGGACCATTTTCCACTATGAAAAATACAACGGTCACGGCGCATACACCAAGCGTGGCACACTGGGTTGTGCGCGCGGCGCACAGGGCCAACACACAAAAACTTTGCCACTGTTCCATAAATTCAAATCGACTCAACCTCCTATGCTCCGAGTAAGTTTGTGAGACTGTGAATTTCCATTGAATAGTGTTTGGTGTTGTTTGAAAGAAGGAATATGAAAATTTGTAATGTCAAATTGTAAACCCTATTACCTTGTTTAAAAATTCTCCTTAGGGTTTTGAGTTGGTGTTATAAAAAATAATTTGGTGCCAAACCCTTTTATTTCCCACCTTGTTTTTCCTTCTCACTGTTATTATATCACTACAGTTCATCCCTTACCCCTTTTCATCCTCAAAGTGACTTATTATTAAGCCCCATTTTCCTATCCCTAAAGCTACTTCATTTCCTATCATTTTCCCTGTCTCATCTCACTTATAAAATCCCCAAACCCCAAGTTCCCAACAGTCAAGTGACTGTTATTACACTTTAAATTCACTTGACAAAACTCCATAATTCTCACTGCCTTATTTCCCACAGTCCCTTCCTACTTGACACATATTTGGCATTGAAACAAAAAACAACCAAATTCTCATTTCTCATTTTCAACAAGCTAAACATACACCTTGCATGGACATTATGGAGACAGACACTGAAACTTCATATGACAGAGATAGTGATTCTACCACTGAGCTACATGCACCGAGAAGGCCTCGTAAAGGTGGCAAACATGTGAGAGAAGAGCCCACCTCATTGACCCAATTGCAGGCCTGCCCACTTGCCATGGCATGTTTGTGAGAGCAGTCATGCTATCAGTATTGTGAGATGATTTCTAGGATTCAGCATCATCAGGAGTTGGCTCGTTTGTTTGTTTTACATTTTCATGATGGTCAGGTAACTCTTTCTGGTGTGGATTTCACCTTGACACCGGAAACCATTTCTCAGGAAACAGGAATACCGAATGTAGGTGAAGAGTGGAACAAAAGACAGCAGGTGGACAGAGTGCGTTATGATCCATACATTAGGCCTAGCTATGTGATACAACTCAGCAGGGTATTCCCATTCCAGTTCCCGAAGGAATCCTATGTGCCTTTGATGAGACTCATTATCAGATACTTCAGTTGTGAGGGCCGGTTCTCACGCCTCTATGCCTACCACATCAGGTTATTGATGCATTTCACGAGAGTGAAGATGATGAACATACCTTATTTCATGTGCCGGAACATTGAGATAATGACCACTCTTGTGCAGAAGAAGACTCTCGAGCAGCAGTACAACAGTTTTTATCACTATGCACTCATCAAGATTTTTGTTGTACATCAGCTTGGATTGTAGGGCATTGCATGGGAGGATTTCATTTCCCATGACTTATTCATAGCCCCTTAGCCTCCTCCGGATATTTTTCATGAGCCAGGTGAAACTTCATATCAGCCTAAAGGTCCCGAGACAGAGCCTATCAGTGTGCCAGTACTTGTTACTTATCAGAGAGGCACCAGAGCGTTATTTGCAGCAGCCCGACGAGTATTATCTCCACCCGGGGTGGAAGGGGTCTCGTTTCCATCATCAACAGCATAGGTACAGGATAGAGGTAAGAGGCCTATGCAGGATGAGGGCCCTTCAGGAGGCCAGGATACTGATTTCATATTGATTGATGAGGATTTGAGCTCTCCAAGCTCAAAGCTGAGAGAGACCATTCAAGAGCAGAAGGCTGAGATCGATACCTTGATCGTTAAGTTGCAGAGAGATCAATGGATCATAAATTATCTGGAGCAGTGGAACAAACATTTGGAGGATCAGCAGATGATCATGGAGTTGCAAAACATCCGTGAGAACCGACAAGCTGCTCGAGGAAGCCCAACCGAGATGACACCTATTGAGCGGGAGATCGAGGCTGATAGAGAGACTTGGCTTGAGAGGGTCAAAATTCATCTTGAGAAGCTGTTGGAGAAGGCGAACAAGGAGAAGAACATGCTCAGACACATGAAGAACCATTATTGGGCATGAACTCATGTTTGCAAAGCGAGGATCAAGATCCTGAAAGCGAGGCTAAGGAGGGCACTAAAGCGTCGCAAAAGGCATGATAGGCTCCAAATTTTAGCTGAAGCTTCTTTGGCCCAACATATCACTTGATTAGGGCCCTTCAGCCCAAATTTCAAGAAATTTGGGAAAAAAATTGTCAATTTTGAATTTTTTGGTCACAAAACAGATTTTCCTGCCCGACGCGTAGCGCCACTTGGCGCGCGCTTATAATTGGCAGCTCTTTAGGGGGAAAACTTTGCATTTCTAGATTTTTCATGAAAATTTATGAATTCTCATGGATTACCTAAGGATTTCATCAAGTTTTGGGTTGCCTAAAGGGTCAAAAACACCCTAAAAATGGCCTTTCTGCCACTTTTTGCACGCACAGGAAGCAGTGTTGTGAAATTTGATTTTTGGAGGGGTAAATGGAAAAACAATCCCGAAATTACACTTGGGTTGGAAATTAGACAGGCAGGGCTTTCCAACAAGATATCCTGCACTCAATTTGGACTTTGGGAAGGGCCTCAAAATCAGCCTCAAACTTGTGCTACGCATAGAGATTTCAGGCACGGCGCATAGAGAAATTTGGCCTATTTTTCACTCAGCAGCTCAAAATTTCACCTAGTTTTGGCCAGTTTCACTTTTTCATGTAAATCTTGATGTACCTTGATGTAATTTCATGATCATGATGTAATTTTGGCACATTTTTAATCATTCTAGAAGATTCATTCACTAAAAGGTGAAATGTAAGTGAATGAATCAGTTTCCTATCATATAGAGGCAAGTTGTTTCATTGCCTATTTTCTAGTTCCTAGTTTAGATATGGTTGAAACAGCTCCTAGAATGATGAGCTCGACCCCTATAAGCATGGGGATGAGTTAGGCTTGTCTATATCATGTATTTTCTCAGTCATTTTCAGGGTTGGACACTTGGGATTGCTTGGCACTTCTTTGTACATTTCATCTCTGAAATTTTGGTAAAGGAATAGACCAGGGTTTGCAGCACTCTTTGGGATCCTTGTGGCTCTGTGTTTTGATGGTGTTTTTTCTCTATGTAATTTTAATTTCACTGATGTTTATGTGTATCATTTTCATTCTCCTTTCTTATTAAATTGAACAAACAAGTTATAAAGGTAGAATTCATTAGTTTGCTTTGCTCTGCCTTCAGTTTGTTTAATTTTCCATGTTTTCATATTTTTGAGGAGGACTCTTGAAACCCTATTTCCCTCTTCAGCTCCTCACTGGTCTGAACCATCCATTAATTCAATCTAAATCATCAAAACAATTTCCTTCCTTGCCCCAATCAGAACTCTGCAAAAACTAGGCCTTATCCCTGCACTCAAAACTGCCTTTCCCTTTGATCCAACAAAAACCCCAAAAACACAATCAAACTCCTTCAATTATATACCTAGCCTAAAATTAGCTTTTATTTCAAGTCATCTCAAGCCCTATTGATCATTTTTGTTGAGATTGACCCAGAGAGAACCCTCTCCTGTTCTGGTAGGGCTAGCTACCATACTGAGCGTGGTTTGATGTTACCCTGAACTCTGCCTTCCTTCAGCCTGAGGTAGATTTAGGAAATAAAAATTCCCACTAGGATATTTTTCCCAAAATTTAGCTTGGAATAAGTGTCCCTTAACCATGGTCTTATTTTTTCCTTTATTAACTTTTATTACATGAACGTTTAACCAGGGTCTGTTATAGAGAATCTAGTCACATTCATGTTGAAAAACATGATGAAACCTCTGTGAAAGCGCCATATATTAAGGTTTATGAAAGGGGGACTAGAAGACAATAGAAAATGATGGTACAAGAAGAGGAAATACAACATAGAGCATCACAAAGAAAAAAGAGGAAACAAAATATAGAAACAGAGGATGAAGAAGTTGAGGTAGAACCAAGGGTTTATGGAATAAGACCTCACAATCGCTCTACTAACAAGCTGATACTAAATTTCAAAGATATAATGAACCCTAAGCTAAAATAAACAATTATTATTGATGCAGAAGAGAATATTGTGAAAAATTCAAAGAGCAGAAAGAGACAGAGGAAAAAGTGCATGTTGACAAAAAGAAGGAAAAAACCCTAGAGGCTACCAAAATCTCACATAAACTTACTATAAGGGTGTCAAGGATTCATAACAAGCTATACATCCTTGCTCAAGTTACAAAATCGATAGAGTAATTAACAATTTAATTCATGGGGAAGATAATTACACAAACCCTAGTTTTGTTGCACAAACCCTAATGGTCCCTCAACATTTTGGCCCTCTCAATTTAATATTTTTGACAGTAAATTATTTTTTATATATTGTGGTAATATATTAGATTTTTTTGTGGCTGAGAGAGTATGAGTCAACATGAGGAAATAAATCCTTGAAATAAGCAAGAAGTTACATAGTTTCAACATTATTTACAGGTTCATGCATCAGTTGGATACAAGGAACGAAGACTATTTTTAGCTTAAGATATGAAGCTTATAAATAAGTAAATAGTTCTAGATCCTATAATGAAGCAGTGACCTTGTTCTTGTTCCAAGGTACTAGCATGAGATATGCACATCAGTCCTATACTTTGTTTTGACCAATGATATGTGCCATATTAGAGATTCGAGTAGCTAAGATGATAGGATTATTATTATTTTTGTTAATTAAACTCTCATTATTTTGTAATTATTGCTACTATAATTTGAGGAACTTATCTCTATTGTATTTTTCCTATATAGTACATGATAAATATGCAAAAACGGTTGATTTTTGAAAGAAGAATAATGATTGTATGTGTTTTGAAGGGTTTATCCATTTATAGTTTGCCAACATCAGTAGATTTTGACCAATGATATAAAGATTCATGTGATAGTAAGTCTTAGTATGTATTTTATGTATGTTTCAATGTTTCTTTATTTGTAATATCATTCTAATGTATAGTATTTTGAGTATTTGAATAAGATTAATTGATTCAGAATTCATCTACGGTTTGATGCTCTGAGTTAATATTTTTAGGTATTTTTATCTTCTAAAGCTACTCTAGGATTCATTTTATATGCCCTATTGTAGTGTACTGTTATCCTATTTTCTCCCTCCAGCTATAAAAATTAAAAAGTTTTAGTATTTGCTATCTACCTTGCCTTTATCAATATTGATCATATAACCAACCATCTTGGTAAATTGACCTAACCCCTATCTGCTTAAATCCATCACCTAACAGACTATCTTTGAAGCAGGAGCATCATGGTTCCAAAATTTTGTACATTTATCAGAATCTAGGGGATCTTTTATTTTCAAGGTAGTTGATTCCATAAGTATTTAATTAATGTAATTTTCAATGTTTTGAGTGGATTTTATGTGAGACATTTAGAATAGGATTTAATTAAATATTATGAGGCATATTTGTAAATGTTATCGAATGTAGGAGAACATGGGAGATTTAGGCTAGTTGAGATCTCATAGGGATTGTGAATCCTAGACTTAGGAATTAGTTGATGATTTTTTGGATTTAGAGGATTCTTAGGATTTGGTTAAGAAGATTGAGGATTTGAACCAGAATTGATTGCAGAACATTTTTTATATATTTGTAAGCTTCAAAGGCATTAGGGGAGACCATTTTTAGATAGGTAATATTCAGTAGGAATAGAGGAGATTTGATTGTAAGCCTACGAGCAGAGAGAGGGATGAGAGAAGGAAATTTTTAAAGAAGATCAAGCCCTGGATCAAGTAGATGGGAATGAGGATCGATATAATTTGTATGTACAGTATTTTTAATTGAATGTAATGAAAGCATTCTTGCACTTGAAATTTATTACCTGTGTCTATGAAGAATCCTAGGCATGTATAGATGGTTATATGATCCACTTTCTTGCAGAAATTAAATTAAGAAAAGAAGTGACGAGAATCATTTATGTGATCGTTTTCATGACCAAAATAAAGTTCAAGAGGGATTTTAACTGTTAGTATGAATCTTTTGTCGAAGTGTACGAAAAAAGACCACTTTAGCTACGCATAACTAATAGCCCTAACATCAAATATGGCTGCCAATATCTTCAGATCTGCAGTTAGTTGATCAAGAAAAGAGCTGCAAAAAACAAGATCTATGCATAGAAAGACATTAAGTAGTAAAAAGAAGGGTTTGCTCCATATATCCAATAGACAAGACAAGAAAAATTTTTGAAAGAATTTTTTTATTAAGGGCACCTGGGAGGAAAACAAGAAGGTGTATCCAATTCTCCTCAATGGGATGGGTTCTTGGAAGTCCTCAGCACTTCAGATCTAGAATCTCTCTCTTGTTGGTGTAGAAAACCCAGACAAAGATAGAACTCAAAGGGAGCTCACACAAAAAATAATGAAGAATGTGACCAAGTGTATAGATCCAGAGTGATCTAATAGGCAACAAAAGGTGAAGAATGGTAGGAAAAACCCTCCTATTTATAACAAAATATGGAGTCATTCTAGATCTTGGTACATGATTAAAATAACATTAACCAAATCTAGATCCACCTTTATTGGAATATTTTATTATATTTGTTGGAGGGAAAAGGTATTTGACTTGGGTCAAATCCATTTATTTGTAAATAATAAATAAATAAATGATTTATTTATCATTTTAAGGAAGTGGTTGAATGATAATCAAATAAATAATGATTTATTTAATTATTTGTGGGTGAGTTAGTCATATTTAACAAGGAATATTATTTAAATAAGATTTAAATAATTATTCCTAGAAAATAATAAGATAAATAGAGATTTATCTAATTAATTTCTTTGTTTTGGGTTAAACATGACGAGGAATAATAATTAAATTATTGTTTAATTAATTATCCCATGAGGAAAATCAAACAAATATAGATTTGTTTAATATTTCATTTTGGGGTTTCCTGTTTAGACCATAAACAACTTAATAAATGTGGTTTATTAAGTTATTTAACATAGTGAAGCAATTTTACTTAGGGTAAAATTGGTCTTACATGGTGTACTTGGGTCCATCTAATGATAGTAGGTTAGATGACCAAAAAATGGTGTAACAGATTGCGCCCCAGCGTGCGAGTGTTAGGAGAAAATCGTATGACCGAAGTACGTTGTAAGAACTCAATCACCAGACATCAAAAGGGAAGTCAAAGAGAGAGATGCAAGGTAGACTAATGTGCTGAAGAACTAGACCCTGAGGAGACGAGACTTGTAGGTGCAACAAGTCTCTTTTTATGAGAGGGTACCTGTGCTAAAGCCGGCGGGGGAGGCATACCTATGCCCGCCGAGACAAAGTACAAAAGAATAGTGTGTCTGGTAAACAAGGGATCGAACCATAAAGTACAGCAGGCATAAATATGAGCCAGATAAAAATACAATGAAGGATCCCAGATACATGTTGTGCCTGGGATAACAGCCAGGACTTATACAATAATATATGAGTACATGAGATACCAATACAACCCAAATGCCCCCTATAAGTGGGGAAGGGCTCACAAAATCTGACGAATACATGTGAATCAAAGAGGCGCTGCAAGCGGCTAAGGCCGACATCATCAAATATATGGAGCTGCATCGAGGGCTGCAATGAAGAGGTCATCCGGGAATGTGGGGGGCTACCTGTAGGGCCACCCCCTCATGAGGGCTGAGACATCTCACACACACCTGGGAATCACCAAGAGCTACTGCTGCATCACTGAACCATCAAGTATACAGATCTCGATCATGCTGAAAGGAGCTGGAGTGGAGAAATAATCAAGTCAAAGGGAAATGAGAGATCCATTTTCCTGATCCGAGGCACCGAATCAAGAGTGGAAGTTGGAACCAAGGTACACCACCCTCTAGACCTGTCTTTTGGAATGAAGGAGTTGATGTCGACAAAAGGAGGTCCGCCATAGGTGAGGCAATGAGAGATCCTCAACTAAGGCATGAGAGAAAATAGTAGAGCGACGGACAGACTAATACCAATGATGATGGTGGAATGGAAGGGACTGAGTGGTGAATGGACGACTTCCCTTGTTAGAGCATAAAGGGCATGAATGACATGGCAGCGACTGACACAATATCATAAGGGATAGGGGACAGTGGGACTGAAGGCCATAATGTGCGACACAAGAGAGAGACCAAGCAATGAAGGATGGAGGGCTATAGAGGGGTACAAAGGGACTCAGGATAGACTCCATGAATGCAATGATGACTCAACTTGGATGCTCTAAACAAGGGCAACTCGATGGTGCTGCCACATAGTAAAGGCCCAATGGGGGACCATGAAAACATGAGTACAAGATGGTAACTCATGACAAAAATCGACACGAACAAATACAAGTAAGGAGGCAAAATGGTGCCCCAAGTACAAGTGTCGTAAGTGAAGAAATGCGATTTCAAGGAGAGGTGAAGTGACCCTTCTTGGACAAAATGTGTCCTGGTGAAGTATCAAATCACAAAAACTAACAGATACCCATTTGAGGGCTCGGTAAGAGATTTCCAACGGTGCAGACGGTTTGTCAAATGGAGCTACAGTATGGTCGCAGCAGGCGAAAGAAGAAACAAGGGTTCTCTTTTAATAAGGCAGTTTTCCCTCCAAATCCACTCAGTTGCTAGTGTTGCTGTGGTGAATTTAGAGAGGAGAGAAGGCCCTAAATCTTGCGGTGAGCGTAGCGGACAAACCGACCGTTGGAATCGAGATCTGTCAGTTGCAGGTAAGAGGCCTAACCTTACTCTTTAATTTTGATGGATTGAAAGTTCAAATTAGGGCCCAGAAGCTCAGGAACAGACTCCCTTGCATATTTTCAGCCGGGTCGCACTTTTTGGGCCAAAATCTGCGACCTGGGACGCAGGTTTTGAGCCAAAAGGTGCGACCTGGCCCAGGATTTGGCAGAAAAGTGCGACCTGGAAGAGGAGGGGATTTGAGTGCTGTTTTATGGCTGAGAGTTGGGTTTTTGTGTGTGGTTACAGTATTCCATATATGTTTACTGACAAAGGTGATGTTTTTGTGCAGATATGGCAGATATACAGGTCAAATGGAGAGAGAGAGACCCGAGTACATTACGGGAAGAGATCTAGGCAAATCAGGGTGTCCGTCGTGTGTTGGCCAGGTTTGGGGTTCTAAAGTTTTTGGAGAACCCATTGATGAGAGCTGGAGAGCTCTTGTTGGCCCGAATTATCAGTTATTGGGATCCAGAGCATGAGGTATTTGTAGTGCAGGGGCACAGGATCGAACTGACAGTCCAGGAGGTGTATTTTCTGACAGGTCTCCTGCCACTTGGGATGGTGGGAAATACGCAGCCAGTGTTACCGCGGGGGCGGAACATCATGGAGTTTGTGGAGCGGAACTGTCAACCGAGTCTCCAAGTCAAAGGGAAATGGATACCGATCGAGGACCTAGAGAGACTGGAGACCCGGGCAGTGGCCGCAGCGGTGCTGCGGGTCCTGGGCAACTAGGCATTCCATCACATCACTGGGGGGCAGATGATGATCGTAGAGAGTGTGTTGAGTGGGACCTACTATGGGTGGGCCCAAATGATTTTGGTGTCGTTAAAATGACAGCTGTTGCTGTGCAAGCGGCAAGTGAATCACGATTGCTCGTATGGGACTTTGTTGTGCGCCTTCTTTTTTGAGAAGATCCCGACCTTACGACCTCGTATACAGCTCCCCGATGGGGGCCCGAGAGAGCCCAGGATGCGCCGGTGGGGGCGACTACTGTGTAGAGGAGGGGGAGGGGCGGTTGGGCGGGTGTTTCGACCAGAGTTCTTTGCCCATTGGGATCAGATTCCGTTATACATAGACGACTATCCCTATAGTGGGATGAGTTATTGTGGGGATCCGGACCTACCACTTCCGCCTGGTCGAGTATGGGGACCCAATGGTAAGTGATAAGTAACTATTATTTTTTTTGGCATGTTAAAGTTAGTGAATAGTAGATAGGGTACTGATTCATGTACTTTTGGTATGCAGATATAGCTCCGGTAAAACCGGCCGGATATATGGGACGACCGACAGCATCTGGAGCTGCAAGTCCGAGTGGAGTGAGAGCAGCGCATAATGAGGATGCAGCCACCCTCCCGGAGGACATCCGTCGAAGATGTGAGAGGTTGCTGACCGGTGTTTCAGAGCGCGGGTGGCAGGACTTAGACGACCAGTACATAGAGCCATGTATTGGGCTACCCTCGGAATGGCGATGGGTCATGCGGCGCATGGCGATGGCCGGTCAGGGGATACGGGGTCTACAGGCTGCAGGAGCAGAGCCATTGGCTCGGGATCCGCCAGATAGTGATTAGGTGTGGGGCATGTGGTGCCCCCTAGTGTGTATGTAGGGGCAGGTGGTGCCCCCCGTTTTGAGTTTTTGTTTGTAACATGCAATGGGCATGTCATATGTATCAGAGTAGATGGACTCGAAACACATGTTTTGCGACACATATTATGGATATGCATCTTGTTTAATGATGATGAATGTTATTGTCTTGTATAAAATGTGTGTGATAAATGCCAATCTAGAACATGGTTTGCAATGCTATCTACATAATGATTTTGTTCTCGGGGTACATGGTTGAAAGTTATGGTTTCAAATTCACGTATCAAGAGTTTCACTCGTAAATATCGTCTAAACAACACAGGATTATGCACACGATAGACACCATTTAGTTGCATGACAAGAAGTAGGGAATCTATACGAACATGCAGATGAAGGATGCGATGAGAGAGGGCATCGGCTAAAAGACCCCGCACTGCATCGTATTCGGCCTGATTGTTGGTGGCAGGACCAATGCAGACCCCGTTTGAGAGAACAAGGGCATGCAAGGGGGTAAAGATGGCCCAACCTGCCGAGGAAAGATTCCGGGAATAACGACTTGCACCGTCAGCGTAACCGATATAGGGTGTGGACAGGAGGTCCTGCGGAATGGTGGTACAAGACAAAAAATGGGAGAAGGAGGAACAATGACGGCATCGTGAGTGTATAGGAGACATCGAGTGGAAACTACGGGAGGGAGTGCGATGGGAAGGATGGATATGACTCATATACGAACGAAATGGCAGTATATGAGGGTTATAGGAGGGATGGATGGGACTCGGGCTGCGGAGGTCATCGTGGATAGGGGTGGGGTGATCCCGGTTATGGGCGGGAAGGAGGAGGTCATGGGTGGAGAGGGCTTCCGAGAGGGCATCCTGATGGGAACAGAGGGTATGAAGATAGGAAGGGAAGTCACATGACGCGGCAAAACTACCTAAATCATCAGTATGGGAAGAAAGGCTAACATACGGGTCGTCACGGGGGATGACAGAGGAACAGATAAACAGATGGTCAAAGGATGTTAAGCCCAGGGTGGTTGCTGAAGGGGGGTCAAGCGAACCATCAGGGGATGAATATGAGGGAATGTACTCCGAGGGTCGCACAGAGGATGATAGGTAAAGAATTTTTGTAGTAGACTCCGTCATTTGGACATCAGGGGGGGGAATGTCGATGGGGGCGGGGGGATCATCAAGCTGGCCCAAAGCATACTGCGCGAGTATGGGAGAGGCGGATTGATTTTGTTCAACCTCATACTCTCGGAATACTTCTAAAGAGGCGCGGTAATGCGTCAGGTGAGGAAAATGGTGGGAGTAATGGCCATGGACACCGCACAAAGCACAGGGTTTGCTAGTGCGAATAGTTTTTGGGTTCTTGGTTACGGACGAGGACGGAAGAGAAGGGTCGGAGACCGTAGACTCAGGGAACGCGACTTTAACCATGGGTTGAATGCGGGGCAACTCAGGACAAGTATGGGTGGCGTGACCGATGACATCACACAAGGCACAAGGCTTTGCGGGCGGAGGAGGAGCAGGGTCAGTCGAGGTGGCCTTGTCTTTGGATGCCCCCTTGCGAGCTTTGCCTTTCTTTCCTGGAGCTGTTACCATAGGGGTAGGGTCCTGGGGGGGTGCAGGGGGCATGGTAGAAACAGAGGAATCGAGGGGGACCGGTTGAACCGGGGTCAAAGCGAGAGAGGGTTTGGGGTGACCAGGAGGGGTAGCGGCTGGAGGGTCAAGGTACCAGACGGGTAGACCCAGGGTCAGGTTAGTGAGAGAGAGGGTGGCCATGACGGGGACCGAATAGACTCCGGGAGGGGGAGCCAGGAATGGTATCTGACCAGCGGGATAATGACCGGGAGGGACAGCTCTGAGATGGTTAAGGCCTGGGGGAACCGATCCAGGGGGATAAAGGGTTTCAGGGATACCAGCTGTAGGAGAAGGGCCAGAAGGAGGAGGTCCGGATGGTGGAGATGAAGGGCTAGGATCGGGTTGCGGTGGGCGTGGTTGAGTCTGAGGTTGCTGACTAGCCGAAGCGGGTCACTTAAGGGTAGCCCGAGACGATTGCATCATGCAAAAATTCGACAAGCTGGGATCAGAGATAGGAGGAGGGGGTAGACCAGGAAAAGTTCCAAGCAGGGAGGAATATTTATAGACGCCAGGAGAGACACTGGTCAAGGAATCGACGGTTTGCTTTTTGGCTACAGAAGAGATGGTCGTCTCAGGGGAGGTCTGAGACTTGGGCTCATGATAAGTCAACTGGTCGATGGTGACTATCTTTCCATTGTGAGGAAAAGACATCTTGCAAAAAACCGCGGATGGGACAGCAGACATGGCATAGGTGTAGCTTCGCCCTAATATAATGTTGTAGTCTATAGGGGCGTCAATGACTTCGACGTCAACGCAAACGGTCTTACTGGCAAGGGTGATAGGACAATTACGGAAAAGGCCAATGGGCTGGGAGGCGTGACCGTCCCACGCTCGAAGGGTGATCATGGAAGGGGCCAAGTCAGGAGATCCGAGCTGCTTCCAAACCGAAGCGGACATCACACAGGTTCATGCCCCCTCATCAATTATACACCGAGAAACGTTGGCATTCTAGATTTTGACTGGGATTTGGAAGGCGACGGAAGCAGGAAGAGGAGGATGTTCTGATTGATGGGCGTCGAAAACAATCATTTGGTCATCAGCAAGCTCTACAGCACCCACGGTAGATAGCAGAGCCTTCTTTTGGGAAGGGCACGACTGGAGGAGTTCCAATGTTGAAATGGCAGCAGGAGATTGCGCCAAATCATCTACTATGCTATACGAATGAGCAGCTCGACCAGAAGCAGCATTTCGACGTAATGGTCCCTTAGGAATCTTGGTATGGACCTCAAATTTGGGTTGAGGGATATGTAACGGGCCATTGGATGTCGAAAGAGGCTCTGTAGAACTGGAAGAAGGGTACTCGGGGGTAGACTGAGCGGGAGGCTTGGGGTACTGGCGAGACTGAGTTTGAAGGTGAAGGTCGATGGTTGGGGAAGGATCAGAGTTCATCATGAGGATCTGGTAATCGGAGGAACCATAAGGGGAAGGTTGAGTGGCGACCTGTCCATCAGGTGGTTGGGTAGCCACGAATCCTTGCTGCGGGAAAGGATCAGTAAACATAGCTGGTTGAGTAGTGGCCACATTAGGGGGAGCATGAGGGGAGGCATGTTGTCCTCGCAATGTGGCTTGAGACTCCCACATCTGCCGCATCTGTGGTAAGAGGGGACAATCGTGGGTGTAATGACCGTAAACACCACAACATGAACAAGGCTTATTTTTGCGAAGAGGCCTGTCCGGCTTGGGCTAAGTGCCCTGTTGCTGGTTAGCAGTGTTAGGGTCAATACCTTGAGGATTGGGTCCACGAGTACCAGGGGCAGATTGGTTTGGATTGCCTCTTCACCTTCTTTGAGAAGAAGGAGGATTAGTCGCGCCCTGCTGTGCAAATACTTGAACTAGAGGGGGCTGTAGGTGCTGTTGCGGGGTTGGAGGAGGAAAGGGAGGTGGAAGCGCATATGCTGGAGGAGCTGACGCACCAGGCTGCGGATAAGGGTAATGGTTAGGTTGGGCAAAATTGAGGTAAGCAGGAGGTTGGGCAAAAGGATGAGGCATGTTGTATCCTGGATACATGCTACCTGGAGGGGGAAATGTGCTAGAGGTGCTGGCCCCTCCCTAAGGGAGACCATAGCCCATAGGAGGTTGAGCATACGGATGAGAAAGGGCTCCAACAATACCGTCGGCGGAATGATATGCCCCCGGGGCGTTAGTGCCTCCGGGCCTGGGGAGGTCAGGAAGGACGGTATAAACATAACCAGACTAAGCATAGATCAGGTCATATTTCAAGGCTATTTGGAGGGCGGCTTCTTCGGTTTGTGGGAAATGGGAGGCGACATCTTTGCCAATGGGAGCTAAGAGAGTGTGAAGGAACCAGTCCATATACACCCGATCTTCGAAGGGGGGAGCTCGACATAAGCTCCATCTTCTTCGCCATTCCTGGACATGGGTAGAAAGGTGGGTAGAAGAGGTTTGCTTGAAGGAAGTCAAGAGCTCCGTACCAGTATCGTATCGGAGAGGGAGCTAGAAATAAGATAAAAAGGCTTGGGCAATGGTCGCAAAGGTGGTATGGGAAGAGGTGGCTTGGTCAACATACCATTTAGAAGCTTCGTCGATAAGCGTGCGTTGGAACAACCGAAGACGGATGGAATCGTCGGTAATGGAATTGGAAGAACACCACATGTGGAAAGATCGAACATGGTTGGTTGGATCTTCTCCAGTAAAGCCTTCGAACTTAGGGATGTCGGAGGGGAGCTTGGTTGGCATAGCAGGCCAACCAACATCGTGGTGGATAGGGTCATTGATCAACTGATTGAAATCAGGGAGGCTGAGGCCTGTGATGTACGGCAGCAAGGGTGCGGCCGAGGTAGTTCATGTGGCGGTTCCGCTAATAGTGGTTCCGGCATTAGGGCCGGGATTACCGCTAGCGTTAGGCCCTGGACCAGACATAGTGAAGGTGACAGGGGGAGAACCAGAAGTAAAAGGAGAACCCAATGAATCAGAAGAGGAGTCAGAGTGCGGACTCGGAGGGTGAATGGCTCGATGACGACGGGACGGAGCAGGTCGACCGACCGAAAACTGAGGGTGAAGGCACAAGGGGAAGAAGAACGACCGTAAGAGAAAGGAGGTGCAGAATCAAGTGATTACAATATTGAAAACAAGGGCAGATAGGTGCAATGTCAATTGATTTTAAAGTCTTTGCCTGGCGGTGTAAACCAGGCTCTTCTTCGCTTAGGGTGAGTGTGTGGCGTTGGTTAATTTTAATTTTTAAACCCTTTTCGTTTTGAGAGCAAGAGAAAAAGTGTGATGCGTAACTGAAAAGAAATCTGCAGAAAACAGTATATAATGCTGAAATAACAGAACATTTAACAGCTAACAATGCATCAATCTAACCCAAAAAGGCGGGTCTCTCAAAACTAGTCTAAAAGAGGGAAAAAATCTAGTCAAAACACACTAAAAGAGGCCAATATATCTAGGGTCGAAAGGGATAGGGATCTAAAGGGAAAAACTGCTGGAAAGAGGTGCAGATCACAGCCAAGAGGCAGAGTCAAGGTGGCTAGAAAAAAGGAGGAGATCAGCAAAAATCAGAAAGGGCAAGGAGGAGGCCCTAAAAGTAGATCCAAACAAATCTTCAGGGGGTGATTTGAAAGGGAGAAGAGCTGATTAGAAGAGGTCTGAAAAGGAGGTATCAGATCTGGAAAAGGGGAGGCTGAAACTCTGAAAAAATAGACCTGAAATAGATAAAAACTCTTCCACAAAAATTGGAGGGTAATGAAGCCCTAGGGGGCTATGTTCCCACTTAGATGAGAAAAACAGATCAGAAACAGGTCGAAACGGGCGGAGACAGAGGCTGGAAAACCCTGACAGAAGCTTCAGAAAAACCCAGAAAAATTGCAGAAAAACAACAGAAAAATTGGCAGGTCGCAGGTTCTGACCTATTTTCATGTTCAAGTCGTATAAAAGAGGCTAAAAAGTGCGACCTGGAGTCCAGGTCACATTTTTTGGGCTGAAAAGTGCGACCTGGAGTCCAGGTCACAGTTTTTGGGCTGAAAAGTGCGACCTCCAACTCCGGTTGTCCCAGCGGCATATTTTCGGAAAAGTTGTCGTCTCAGTTGCAGTTGATGTCTGTCACCTGCGCAATAGGGCCAGAAACACGCGAAAGTTAGAAATTTTAATGTTTTAGGGTTTTATAGGTGAAAAACAACATGAAAATAGGAAAAAAAAAAAGCTGAAAAGAAACCCTAGGGTCTGAAGTAGCTGGATATGTAGGAATATGAAAAACGACAGCGGTCGTAATTGGAAACCCGTGTGGAGTTGCCAATTGTTAGTATGAATCTTTTGTCGAAGTGTACGAAAAAATACCACTTTAGCTACGCATAACTAATAGCCCTAACATCAAATATGGCTGCCAATATCTTCAGATCTGTAGTCAGTTGATCAAGACAAGAGCTGCAAAAACCAGATCTATGCATAGAAAGACATTAAGCAGTAAAAAGAAGGGTTTGCTCCATATATCCAATAGACAAGACAAGAACAATTTTTGAAAGAATTTTTGTATTAAGGGCACCTGGGAGGAAAACAAGAAGGCGTATCCAATTCTCCTCAATGGGATGGGTTCTTGGAAGTCCTCGGCACTTCAGATCTAGAATCTCTCTCTCTTGTTGGTGTAGAAAACCCAGACAAAGATAGAACTCAAAGGGAGCTCACACAGCAAATAATGAAGAATGTGACCAAGTGTATAGATCCAGAGTGATCTAATAGGCAACAAAAGGTGAAGAATGGTAGGAAAAACCCTCCTATTTATAACAAAATATGGGGTCATTCTAGATCTTGGTGCATGATTAAAATAACATTAACCAAATCTAGATCCACCTTTATTGGAATATTTTATTATATTTGTTGGAGGGAAAAAGTATTTGACTTGGGTCAAATCCCTTTATTTGTAAATAATAAATAAATAAATGATTTATTTATCATTTTAAGGAAGTGGTTGAATGATAATCAAATAAATAATGATTTATTTAATTATTTGTGGGTGATTTAATCATATTTAACAAGGAATATTATTTAAATAATATTTAAATAATTATTCCTAGAAAATAATAAGATAAATAGAGATTTATCTAATTAATTTCTTTGTTTTGGGTTAAACATGATGAGGAATAATAATTAAATTATTGTTTAATTAATTATCCCATGAGGAAAATCAAACAAATATAGATTTGTTTAATATTTCCTTTTGGGGTTTCCTGTTTAGACCATAAACAACTTAATAAATGTGGTTTATTAAGTTATTTAACATAGTGAAAGCAATTTTACTTAGGGTAAAATTGGTCTTACATGGTGTACTTGGGTCCATCTAATGATAGTAGGTTAGATGACCAAAAAATGGTGTAACATTAACGACGTGGAGGATTTTGAAATTAATATGTAGATCGACAAAGTTCATTGATGCATTGAAGGAGCGTTGTGCCTGAGATGAGCCTGGGAATGTGATAAGGAGTTATGTGTTATTGTGAAATAAACCCCTGCCAACATGAAGCAGTCACGTGCAGCAGATTTTATATTGTAGCTTTGGTACTGCGATGTTATATTGCGATGTAATATTGCAGTGAGGATATACGATGTGTTATTGCGATGGGTATTAAAGAAAGAACCCTGTTATTGATGATTTTTGCATTTTTAAACGACAATCACATGGTCACACAGTATCATGCTATCCTCCAACTGGCGATCCTCATGTTTCATTCTATCCATTTTCTAGAATAAATAAAAGACTAAAGGCATTTGTGAATGACATGGTTAAAGCCATATCTGAGAGAAAATATGTGAGTGGGGCTAATTACAGAAATTCATTAATTGGAGTATTTCAGGATGGTTGCCATGATTGAAACTATGTTGCAATCCAGTATTAAATAAGGGACAGTGATGGGGACCTTTCAAAGAGATAGATGAACACATTACACACACTACGCATTTGTTGTGCAGACACTGCACACAAACCAGAAACTCTACCTTTATCGATGGAGCCATCTAAATAAAGAATGGGATGCATTTTTCGAAAGACCTTAGCTCTTATGTTAATCATCTACACTCACTTTCCTTCACCATCAGTCAGTTTTACACGGGAATGCAAAGAAGTGCCTAAAAATAGCTCCCTGCCCTCATTTCAGCACTCACACTACCTTAACAGACTATTTTTGGGAAATGCATATTCTTAGTACTTTGCTAGATGTTTTGTGATGCAAAATGACTTCAGAGGCATAGAAGACAACCTCATCAACCTCCAGTAGATTTCAAAGGAAAAATTGACCAAAGCATCACCATCAAATCACCTCAATAAGCCCACACTACGCAAACATAGTTTACATGCTATGGTTTCATTGCGGGCCTCTTGTTGATCAAGGAGATGGAGATTATGGCCAATACAATTTTTTATCATTGCAAGAGTGATATGCTGAGTTTTGGGATGAAGAATTTTTTTTTCCATTGACTATCCCTAAATTAGCATTACTTTGTATTCAAGTTCATGAGTATGATATCTCTGAAAGATATGACTTTGGTGATAGGACATGCTTACCTGTGGCAGAGTTGAAGACAGGGATTTCAAATCCGTAGTTGAGATAGAGAGTAATTTTTTACATCATTTGGTATCAGAGAAGAAGGAGATTCTGCGTGTAAAGGAAGAAAGGATCTTATTTTAAATCTGACAAGAAGCAGTGCACAAAGATAAAGTGTGACAGAAGATATGAAGGTAATATGGTATGTTCTATTTATTTTAATTCTGGGTTGAGGATTGTGTTGTAGATTTCAGATTCCAAACCGAAGGAGGAATATCTCAGCAAAAGAATGACAATAAAAGTTGTAAGAGAATAACCGGTTGCGTTCTTGAAGAAAAAGTGAATGAAATACTCTAATGGAACGTGGTAGTGAACTTGAAGAATCTAGCTAAAGCTTGGAGAGAGAGGACAAGAGTTTTCACAAAAGGAAGTGGAATTGCAGAAGCCAGGGAGAAAAGGAGTTGCTCAATAGAGGTTCCAGAGATAGAGAACCAGTGTTACCAAAAGACCGAGCTCAAAGGAGAGAAGGCTTGGTGAAGTACTTGCAGCAGGTATGGAGACTTGCTAAGAAAGGGAGGCTTACTGCAGTTCACAAAGGAGGGGAAGTCAATGATCATTGAAGGTCATTAAAGAGGTTCAGAGGAAGGCCACAACAAGAGTAAATATGCCAAGGAAAACAACACAGAGATGATGAGTCAAGAATACTTTGGCAGAGAGAAAGCTGAGATAAATTTTTGTCTTGGGTTATTGATGGAAATGTTATATATGAATAAGGAAAACTGAAGGGATGGTTGGGTTATGAAGAGGAAATTTAAATGGCATAGTTTTCAAGTGAAGTGGGAAAATAGATTGAATCCTCAATTGAAGGAAGAGTTACTCAGAATAAGTGAGTATGTGGAGAAATTTTTGGTATGTAAACTAGAACATGGCCATTTATTTCTGAAATAAATGAAGATATAGAGGAAGATCCTACAAAGGATCTAAATTATATGAAGGAATCGGAGCAGCAAGAAGAAGTGGAGAATGATATCAAGTAACCAAGTGAAGTGCTTGTGGAGGTTGAGAAGAAGAGCATTGAAGACTTTCTGAGTCATGTAGAGGACTTGGAACAGTAGGAGGATTTGATGATTGAATCATCAAATGATACCATCAGGTCTTGTGGTTTTAAAATTGACAAGTTATGTGTGATTGCATGTATTGCAAAGGCAAACCATCCTATGGAACTGTCTTGAGTGAGGCTGAAATTTTCCAAGTATGATGATGACTATCTTTTAGATGAAAATCAAGTTGAGTTATTGCAATAGAAGGAGTTCATAAATTCCTTTCTTATTGAAGGAAGTATCTTCAATGGAGATGAGACAGTTATGACTTATGATGAGGAACCTGTTATTGGTAAGGACAAAGAGAAATTGGCTTTCAAAAGTGGCCAAAGTAAGACTGTTGGAAAGACATTTAAATTTGTCACAGAGATGGAGAATCAGAATTTTATTCAGATAAAGAATGAAGAAGTAGTGTCACCAATAAATTGGACTTGTGACAAAGAAGAAGATAGTGATGATTGTATAGAGTTTTTGGAATAAATTCCAAGTGAGATGAAAAATTTGTGGCATGAGCTAAGTATTTTGGAGAATAGACTAGAAAACTAGAGAATGAATATTCTGATTGTAAAACTGAAATTGGACAAAGGTGAGGCATACATGTCTCATGCTAAAGAAGAATCGGTCTTACAGCTAAAGGAAGCTGAACTGATTACTAGGATCAGTCAAATAATTGAAGAACGATTATTGGATGTTGTCAAGGAAGAAGAAGAAGAGAGTTATGTTGAAATTGAAAAGCAACATAATGATGAAGTGCTTGAGAGGAATCAAGTAGAAAGTGAATTTTTGAAATGCTTGCTGGAAGCATTTGAGTATGAGGAAGAGATTGCAGTCATTTTTAGAAGAATGTCTCAAGTTTTATTTGAGACAAATATATGTACTAGTTTACAAAACTATGTTATGTTTGCTAGTATACAGAGGAGTGTAAGTGAATATGTTATTGCGGTCAGGGAATTGAACAACAATTTACCTTTTGAAAGTAAATTTGCAGAGAAGGAGAAAAAATTGGATATTGCAAAAGGAGATATCTTCAAGGATATTCAAGAATTTTGGGTGGCAGCAATATCTAGAGTAATATTAAGAGAAATAGCAGAAGTTGAAGCAAGAAAAACTGAAGAAGGTAATCAATAGTTTAAAGATGAATGGACAAAGTACAGTAAGATGCAATGGCAAAGTATGTATTAACCCAAGGATATGTTGGAGATGGTAATTGAGGAAATGTGGAAGTTAATTATGAAACAATCGAGATGGAGGAAAATGAAAGCAGAAAGGATGATCAATCATAATTGAAGCTAATTGAAAAAAAGAGAATGAACCAAAAGACAACAGACATGCAACAGTAAAGAAGATTTAAAGCATTTGGACAATTACAAACTAAGGTTTGGGATCCAGGAGGAGTTCCATCAGCATTGAAGACACATGATATGGAGATCATGAATTTCATCATGGTTCCAAAATTTTGTACATTTAGCAGAATCTACGGGGTCTTTTCTTTTCAAGGGAGTTGGTTCCCTAAGTATTTAATTAATGTAATTTTCAATGTTTTGAGTGGATTTTATGTGAGACATTTAGAATAGGGTTTAATTAAATATTGTGAGGCATATTTGTAAATGTTCTTGAATGTAGGAGAACATGAGAGATTTAGGCTAGTTGAGATCCCATAGGGATTGTGAATCCTAGACTTAGGAATTAGTTGATGATTTTGTGGATTTAGAGGATTATTATGATTTGGTTGAGAATATTGAGGATCTAAACCATAATTGGTTGCAGAACCTTTTGTATAAATTTTTAAGCCTCAAAGGAATTATGGGAGACCATTTTTAGATAGGTAATATTCAGTATGAATAGATGATATTTGATTGTAAGCCTACGGGAAGGGAGAGGGATGAGAAAAGGACATTTTTAAAGAAGATCGAGCGCTCGATCGAGTATATGGGAACAGGGATCGACATAATTTGTATGTATATTATTTTTAATTGAATGCAATGAAAGCATCCTTGCACTTGAAATTGTATTTACCTGTGTCCATGAAGAATCCTAAGCATGCATAGATGGTTGTATGATTCGATTTCTTGTAGAAATTAAATTAAGCAGAGAAGTGCCAGGAATCATTTATGTGATCGATTGCATGACAGAAATAAAGTTCAGGAGGGTTTTTAATGCCGTGGAGGATTGTGAAATTAATATGCATATCGACAAATTTCATTGATGCGTTGAAGGAGAATTGTGCTTGAGATGAGCCTGGGAATGTGATAAGGAGTTATGTGTTATTGTGAAAGAAACCCTGGTCAACGTGAAGAAGTCACGTGCATAAGATCAAGAGCTAAAGGTAAGAGCTTTGGTACTGCAATGTAATATTTTGGTGATGATATGTGATGTGTTATTGCGATGGGTATCAAATAAAGAACCATGTTATTAATGATTTCCGCATTTTTAAAACATGGTCACATGGTCATAAAGTATCATGCTATCCTCCAACTAGCGATCCTCATGTTTCATTCTATCCATTTTCTGGAATAAATGAAAGACTGAAGGAATTTTTGAATGACATGGTTAAATCCATATATGAGAGCAAAGATGTGAGAAAGGAAGATTAATGAAATTCATTAATTGGAGGATTCTAAGATGGTTGCCATGATTGAAACTATGTTGCAATCCAGTGTTAAATAAGGGACAGTGATGGGGACCTTTCAAAGATACAGATGAAGACATTACACATGCTACACACACACTATGCATTCGTTGTGCAGGCGTTGTGCACACACCAAAAACGCTACCTTTATCGATGGAGGCATATAAATAAAGAATGAGTTTCATTTTTTGAAATACCATAGCGCGTATGTTAATGATCTACACTTAGTTTCCTTCACCAACAGTCAGTTTTACACAAGAAAGCAAAGAAGTGCCTAAAAATAGCTTCCTGCCCTCATTTCAGCACTCACACTACCTTAACAGACTAGTTTTTGGAAATGCATCTTTTGAGTACTTTGTTGGACATTTTGTGATGCAAAACGACTTTAGAGGCACAAAAGACACCCTCATCAACCTTCAGCAGATTTCAAAGCAAAATTTGACCAAAGCATCACCATCAAATCACCTAAATGAGCCCACGCTATGAAAACACAGTTTACACGCTTCGGTTTCATTTCGGGCCTACTATTGATCGGGGAGTTGGAGCTTCTAGCCAATACATTTTTTTATCATTGCAAGAGTGATATGTTGAGTTTTGAGATGAAGAATTTTTTTCTCCATTGACTTTCCCTGAATAAGCATTACTTTGTATTAAAGTTCATGAGTATGTGTTATAGCATCATTTTTCACCCTCATGTGAATAATGTTTGTCTCTTTGGCCCTAGGCACCCTTTCCCTCTAGACTTGAACAAATTCATAAAAAACCAGTGTTAATATTCCCATATGCGATTATGCCTAGACTTTTCTGCGTATATATGCGAGTTCGTTCGTAATTTTCTGCGTATGCCATTTAAATCATTTAAAAATATATAAATTCCTTATTTTCATGGCAGGGTGATGGTTATTCCCGTAATTCAACCACCCCAGCCCATGGCCCAACTGTTTCCAACTGCTGAAACTACTTTGAGGGAGTATAAAAGCCCCTCATGTGTATGGCCTAAGGGGGAGAGAAAATTATAGATATTATACTCTGTTGGATCCCTATTTCAAGTCTGATTTTCCTGTGCCTCCTGCACTTCCCAATTATATTCAGGAAACCCTTGTTTTCTTGAAGATGATCATCATCTTATATGACATCTCGTGTGCACACATCTTGGAATAATCCTAGCGAGGTGAGGGTTGGACGGATCCAGAGGACGGTCTACTCGAAGGCCGTGGAAGGATTCAGGTGATCTCTCCACTTACTATTCTTGTACATGCCATTTATAATAAAGAAGAACCATCTTGTTCTCGAATATTCACGTGTCTATATATGTGTGAAGATAGTTAGTTAAACATTCAGTATTGCTTATATGATATTATACATGAATTATACTAACATCTAGGAACAATATATGTTGTACAACTAGTGTTTCGTGTTCGTTCTTTCTTGACTTCCAGGTTACGAAGCACGAGGAGTTGCTGGGGGTTTGAACCCTGCGGGATCTACGTCAAACATAGGACTTTCGGGTAAGTTCCACAATTGTTTAAATCTAGTTTTCAGCATAAAAGATAGGTTAAGTGAGTCCTTATTGAATGGTATGCCCCTGATCTGTGAAGTTTGCTGACCCAAAAACCTTTAGGGAGTTATTTCCAAAAACAGAAATGGCGACTTCACTGGGGATCACACTTTTGTGATTTCCCTTTGGGTTGTTTCATCTGTCTTGAAGGTTTCCAACAATTTTAATCATTTTTTCTAGTTCAGTAAATCTTTTTCCAGTCAGACTGAAGACCTGGTCTCTTGATTAGGCTTGACCTTTTTTATTTTTTCTTATTTACCTTTTTATACGTGGTTTTCTTCTACACAGTCGCGTATATACGCTATTTTTTGGAAAGGTACCCATGTATACGCGAGTTTCCTTTACAATAGTCGCGTATGCATGCTAGTTGTAAAACTACTAAAGTGCATATGTTTGGGTAAATTTTGAAATTTTTGGTTTTAAGCTTTTTTGGTCTTGTCTGCCTATGGGGACTTGTTCCTATGATAACTTTGAAGTATCTGGATTATGTTTAAAGTGGTTTTATGCTTGTCTCTCTTGATTTTCTGAAGACCGGATCATTTGGTGAAATCTTCGTTTATTGTGCTTGCAATTCTGGCTTGAGCACCAAGATATTTTTCTGAAGATTCTTGGTTGTTTTGACTATTCAGGACAGAGATATTTTTCTCATTTTCTCTTTCCTAACTTTATGATTTGCTTTTCTTCTTGATTTTTGCCTCTTTTTTCGTTTTGTTTTCTTGATTTCATTGGCTAGGTCTTGTTGCAATTTTTGAAGAGTCTCTTTTGATTCTTTGGAGTCTGAGTTTGCCGAAAGTTTATGCTATTGTAATGAGTTGATTTGTTGAGTTTCTTGTCTTCCTCTTGCTCACACAAGTCCTACTACGAGAGTAGCATAGTTGGCTTAGAGCATCTTGTTGAAGCTTTTCTTGAAATTCGAAGTTGGTTTGGCTCAGTAATTTGATAGTTTCTTAGTTTTTGAAGTCTCTTTTCTTCATAAAATTCAAAAGCCAAAAAACATTTTTGCTTTCCATTGCTTTTGTTTTGGTTCATGGTTTCTTTTCATATTTTTGAAGCCTTGTTGAAGTATTTATTCTTCGATTCTTGAATTGATTAGGAAGGGAGTCTTCTTTTGATTTCTTTCTGTTATATTAAGTCTGATTTTTGGCATTTTTATACCTTGAGCTTCTGATTTGGAATTAGACTGGTGGACTGCCAA
Organism: Pinus albicaulis; assembly: GCA_034641835.2. Lineage (NCBI taxonomy): Eukaryota > Viridiplantae > Streptophyta > Pinopsida > Pinales > Pinaceae > Pinus > Pinus albicaulis. The sequence goes on along the minus strand of CM076584.1, from coordinate 1,059,854,597 downwards.
AAAGTGATTGAACCTTGGTATCATTAGAGATTTCTCTTTTCTTTCTTAGGTCTTGCATCTTAGAATTTGCATGCCATTAGTAATTTTCATTAGGTGCACATTATAATTTTAGTCTTTTTCGTAATTTTTTGTGTGTGAGGTCTGATTATCTGAAAAGAAAAGTAAAATATATAGTCTCGTAGAACCTATGTAGAAATCACTCTTCATCGAAAGGAAATCAGTGCATTTTCATATAGTTTGGTTTTCATTGGTTTCTTGTTGCATCATACAAACATCATTGGTTTCACTTCCATATGCCCTTGACATAAAATAACAGCCAATTAAAATAAACGATATAAATTAAAAACAACTAGCAATTTTTGTTTTTAGTGTCATACATCAACTAGCTAGGTTGTAGGGCCTTGGATTAGGTGAGTGGAGAGTTAACTCTCCAAGGCTGCTCAGATTTTGAAACATATGAGTTTATTAATGAGCGAAATCCAACATTGTTAGGTGGACCAGGAAATCTCTCCTCTAGAGAGTCAAGCGCGAGGGAAAGTGCAAGCAAAGAAGGGAGATACCCCCTCCCTGATTTGATGAATCTTGACCTAAGACCGTTCCGCCCGGCTGCTGACACGGATTGGTGTCCTTAGTGGCCCATCCTAGGTATCACACAGGTGATTGCAAGGGGGGATACCCATGGTACCTGAGGCAGACCTTGTATCACTTCCAGTAGTACTTCTGGAGGGTGCCCTTGCAAAGCTTGGGTACTTGCACTGGCAAAGGCTGTTGTTAGGAGGTCAGCGTAACTGCCTTTGTTACCTTCGCTAGTGTATTTGGGTCATAATTACCCAGACTACTTTCGGGAGGTCCTATTTTTCACTTTCTTGTATTTTGGTGTCCAATCCTAATCACACAGAGCAGAAATACTCGAAGGGCGTTTTCTTGGATGTATCTTAGGGACTTTGTAATGAGTGCTCTTTGCCCATAGCTTGCTTAGATTTATACTTTTTTTAGTCTAATAAATATTTTAAAGTGGCTGACCGATCGATTCGTCGATCGAGACGGCTTCATGGGTTGTCTCTATTGAGATTCAACAAGATGATGAGCTTAGTGAAAAGAGTCGCCTTCACTAAGTGGACCCGCAGGCTATTTTTGGTGCAAATTCTATTTTTAGACATGTCGATGATATTCTATGAGTTGCAGGATGCTATTTGTGGATGGTTTGCCAAGTTGGAAAAATATATGGACTTCTATTTTTAGACATATTTGGCAGAATCTATTTTTAGATTGCCATTCTAAAAATAGATATGTCGAATATTATTAGCTCTTAATAATATTTGGACTCTAAACATTATCTTATTCTCTTGGAGCACTTCAGCTAAGTGCACAGATGTGGCACAGGAGATGATAGAAGGAATTACGTTATTCCTGAGGGTTTACTGGAGCTATTGCATGGAGGACTTTAGTTAGAACTCATGTGACAGAGTTTGATGGAGTTATAGAGGTAGTTGGTGGAGTTGTGTTCAGTTTAACTCAATTAGACACAGTTGAGCTAGTTGTATCTAGTGTAACTGATTGATACACTAATGAGAGTGGTGTGAATTAATTATTATTTAATTCAATAAATAATAACTCATTAATCAACTGAAGAATACATCAGTTAACTATAGTGCATGGACAGTTTCAGTGGAGACCAGTGGAGAGATAGGTGAAAGGACAAGATGACTATCAGTTGTGACTATAGTGATGCATTGATTGCATCCAACATTCAGTAGAGATGCCAATGAGGATTTCGCAATGCAAGCCAGGTGGATTCAAGTTCATTCAGATCCATTATTTAGCAGGGATTGTGTAGTAGAGGCAAGCTAGCAGGTGGCAGAGGTTGGTGCATGGATTTGCTAGATCGGACCTGTTTAGTGTGTAGCGATTGTATTGTACTGAGAGCTTGATATGATCAGTTTTTTATGAGGATTGTTACATGATCTCTATGGCATATATTATATACATATAGTTGGGGTTTTCAACTTCAGGCTTTCCCATTAAATAGCTGTGTTAATGTGTGTGAATTTTTATTGTTTCATGTGTGCTTTGCAATTGATTTAATTTTTGCATGTGATGATCAATGGTGGAATAGATTATGTATTGTGCATGAATTTAAAATAGTGTGTGATCAGGAGAATCTTGGATATATAACACATAATTTATATAATTTCTACATGGTATCAGAGCAATATTGATCAGAGAAATTTCAATTATTGAAGCGGTTGAGTTTTGTGCTGGTGGAATTCGAATTTGCTGCAGTGTTTTATTGGTGTCGAAGTTGAGCATTCATTGAAATGTCTTTCAACGGATTATGATTGGGGTATGCCTTTGAGGGAAGCTCAAATTATATTACATGGAAGGATGGGATGGAGGTGGCGCTAGATGATAATGGGTTGAAGGTGTTCATAGATGCAGAAATTCCAAAACCTGCTTCTAGCGATGTTGCCGCACTTGACGCATGGCAAAAGAAGACAACAAAATGTCGAAGGATTCTATTGGAAGGTGTGAAGGATCACATTGTGTCCAGCCTTCATGGTAAATCTTCTCCATTTTTGATATGGAAAGCTTTGACATAATTGTTCCAAAGCAGAAGCGACCAAAGGAATTTGGCACTTAAAGACAAACTCAAGAAAATAAAAATGGAGAAAGGCGACAGTATACCCAAGTACCTCATGAAGTTTGTCCAGTGCAAGGATGAGCTGGGAAGTGTGGGGGTTATTAATTATGAATAAGACTTGGTGAGCTTGGCTCTCCTTGGGCTTCCGAAGAATTGGCATAGCTACGAGGACTCTATCAATGGTCGGGAGAAATTGCCAGGATGGGAGCGACTTTGGTCGGATCTTGTGCAGGAGGAGATAAGGCGGGGTACCAGGGATGGATCTTCTTCGAAGAATGAAGACAAAGAAAAATTCACTTTGGTTGCCAAAGTAAGGAAAGGGAAGGGAAATAAAAATCCTTCTCAATCCAGTGTGAAAGGCAAGAAGCAGAACTTGTCCAAGGTGAAGTGCTTTCACTATCACCAACATGGACATTACACCACTAATTGTCCACAGAAGAAGAAAAATAAACAGGCTGCTGGATCTGCAGATGGAGAGGCCTTAGCCTCATAGTTTGAGCTGTATTTTTCACTGATTGCATGATTGGTTACAAGTGTGATGGGATTAGTGTGGTTTCTTGATAGTGGTGCGTATTTCCATATGACGGGAGACAAATATTTGTTTACCGATCTGGATGAGAAAGATCTTGGAGTGCACATTGAGATGGGTGATGATCGTAGATACAATGCGACTAGTATTGGGATCATTTCCTTTGAGAGGGAGTCTAGAAAAACTTTCATCTTGAAGGATGTCATGCATGTTCCAGGATTGAAGAAGAATCTGATCTCTGTGGCAATGTTGGAAGACAAGGGATATGATGTTGTTTTTAACGAGGGAAAGGCTTTCCTGCGCAGTAAAGCAACTGGTGAAATCCGGAGGATAGGGGTTCGAGTTAAGAACCTTTATCAATTTTAGGTAGATGGTTGCGCAGCAATGGCAGGAAAAGCAGAAGGAGTGGTGAGATGGGATGAGGGAAAATTGTGGCACAGGAGATTGGGCCATCTTCACCATGGCGCTTCGAAAATTTTGCAGCAGATTTCTATCGGGCTTCCCAAGGGTACACTTGCGCAGTCAGATCAGTGCAAGGGATGTACTTTGGGAAAATTTGTGAAGACCACTTTTCATGAGAATGATAGTCACGCCACGACGATCCTTGAGAGAATTCACACAGACGTGTGTGGACCTTTCTCAGTAGCTTTGACAGCAAAACATAGGTATTATGTGATATTTGTTGATGAATTTTCTCGTAAGTGTTTGATCTTATTCATGCAGAAGACGAGCGAGACATACTCAAAGTTCTGTGAGTTCAAGGAGCTGGTTGAGAAAGATTCGAGGAAGCAGGTGAAAGCTCTTAGGAGTGATAATGGTGGTGAATTCATCTCTGGCGAATTCAAATACTTTTACAGCGCAGAAGGAATTCGAAGAGAGCTCATAGTGCCTCATAACACACAGCAGAATGGGGTCGCATAGAGAAAGAACAGAACAATCATGGGTGCTGCACAGGCGATGTTGCATGATCAGTGCCTTCCCATACACTTGTGGGCTTAAGCATGCAACACTGCGGTTTATGTGCAAAACCGTTGTCCTCATAGAGTACTTGGCATGAGTACACCCGAAGAGGCGTTTTCTGGTAAGAAGCCTGATATTTCTCATTTGAATATTTTTGGCTCACATGTTTACATTCATGTGACGAAGGATGCCAGGAAGAAGCTGGAGCTGACCGTAGAGGTTGGGATATTTTTGGGGTACACACAAACACCCCACAACTATCGTGTGTATTTTCCAGACAGTCGGAATACTGTTGTGCGACGGGATATCAAATTTCATGAGGAGAAAGCCATGAAGTTGTCACTTGAGAGGGAGCTACACTTGCATGTAGATGAGGAGCTACTAGTTCCTAAAGATGAGCCTTAGGATGTGGATCAGCCATAAGAGGAGGTTCATGGGGTGGAAGAAACCACTCATGTAGCGCCAACCATCAGAGGGCGGAAGCGCACTATAGAAGCTAAGAGACTGAATCTTGAGCAACGCAAAATGTAGGAGCCCCTACATCACAGTGTAGATAGAGATAGTCACCTGACCGATTTACTATATACATGGCTCTGATGAGCAAGTGTATCATGACAGAACCATCTTCTTTCGAGGAATTTGTGGAGGATTTTGAATGGGTAGATGCCATGGTGCAAGAGTATGATTCGATTGTCAGAAACAGTGCATGGGAGATTTTCCCAAGGCTGGAAGGGAAATCAGTGGTAGGTTCGAGATGGATCTATAAAGTGAAGCAAGCTGTTGACGAAAGCGTCAAGAAGTACAAGGAAATATTTTTTGCCCAGGGCTTCTCACAGATCAAGGGGATCGACTATGAAGAAACCTTTGCACCTGTCGCAAGGTATTCTTCCATACGGACCATCCTTTCTCTATCAGCACAGATGAGTTGGCACATTCATCAGATGGATGTGTAGACTGCGTTCCTCAACAGATTCATTGAGGAGGAGGTGTACATTGAGCAGCCTGAAGGATTAAAAATCTTCAGATGCAATTCGCATGTGTGCAGGCTCAAAAGAGCATTGTATGGGCTGAAACAAGCACCTCGTGCTTGGTACACATGGATAGATAGTTATTTCACTGGACTTGGTTTCGCCAAGAGTGAGGCGGATCTGAACCTATACTAGATTGTGGTGGAGGGTAAGTTGATGATCATTATACTTTATGTAGATGATTTGATACTAACAGGTGATGAACTATTGATACACTCATGCAAGGCAGATCTTGCAAAGGAGTTTGAGATGAAGGACTTGGGCCTCCTTCATTATTTCCTGGCATTGGAAATTTGGCAGTGGAAGGATGGAATGTTTGTGTCTCAAGGAAAGTATGCTCGGGAGATACTGGAGAAGTTCAACATGCAAGGCTGCAAGCCTATCAACACTCCTCTTCCTGCTGGTTGGAGGAAAGAGGATGCTACATCGGCAGAGGTAGTGGATGCCACTGTTTATCAACAGTTGGTTGGTTCACTCATGTATCTAGTCAATACATGACCGGACATATGCTATGTTGTTAACCAGCTTTCACAAGCTATGGTTAAGCCTACCAAGCTCTTTTGGAAGGTAGGCAAGCATGTATTGATATATCTCAGAGGCACATCGGGATATGGATTATGGTACAGACATTCGGATCAGGTGAAGCTGCATGGCTTCAAGGATGCATATTGGGCAGGGAGCCCAACAGACAGAAAGAGCACATCTGGAGGGATTTTCAGTATCGGGTCTACAATAGTTTTTTGGTACAGTAGAAAACAGAGATCCATGGCACTTAGTTCAGTGGAGGCCGAGTACATGGCAGCAAGTTTGGCTGCATGCGAGGCCATATGGATGAGGAAGATCCTGGTCGGGTTGTTCGGTTCACACTTAGATCCTATTGTGATATATTGTGATAATCAGAGTTGCATTAAACTCTTGGTTAATCTATTATTTCATGATATATCTAAACATATTGACATTCGGTACCATCATATCAGAGATTGTGTGCAGCAGAAGATCATGTTGCTTTCTTACATTCCTACGGAGGATCAAGATGCAGATATTCTGACGAAGGCGCTCACTAGGAGAAAATTCGAATACCATAGAGACAGGATCGGGGTGGAAGATAATCCCTATCTGGTTGAGAGGAAGTGTTGAGATTCAACAAGATGATGAGCTTAGTGAAAAGAGTCGCCTTCACTAAGTGGGCCCGCAGGCTATTTTTGGCGCAAAGTCTATTTTTAGACTATGTTTATTTTTAGACATGTCGATCATATTCTATGAGTTGCAGGATGCTATTTGTGGATGGTTGGTCAAGTTGGAAAAATAGATGGACTTCTATTTTTAGACATATTGGGCGGAATCTATTTTTAGATTGCCAGTCTAAAAATAGATATGTCAAATATTATTAGCTCTTAATAATATTTGGACTCTAAACATTATATTATTCTCTTGGAGCACTTTAGTTAAGTGCACAGATGTGGCACAAGAGATGACAAAAGGAATTACGCTATTCCTGAGGGTTTACTGGAGCTATTTCATGGAGGAATTCAGTTAGAACTCATGTGATAGATTTTGGTGGAGTTATAGAAGTAGTTGGTGGAGTTGTGTTCAATTTAACTCAGTTAGATACAATTGAGCTAGTTGTATCTAGTCTAACTGATTGATACACTAGTGAGAGTGGTGTGAACTAATTATTAATTAATTCACTAAATAATAACTCATTTATCAATTGAAGAATACATTAGTTAACTACAGTGCATGGACAGTTTCAGTGGAGACCAGTGGAGAGATAGATGAAAGGGCAAGATGACTATCAGTTGTGACTATAGTGATGCATTGATTGCATCCAACACTCAGTAGAGATGCCAGTGAGGATTACGCAGTGCAAGACAGGTGGATTCAAGTTCATTCAGAGCCATTCTTCATCAGGGATTGTGTAGTAGAGGCAGGCTAGTAGGTGGCAAAGGTCGGTGCATGGATTTGCTAGATCGGACCTGGTTAGTGTGTAGCGATTGTATTGTACTGAGAGCTTGATATGATCAGTTTTGTATGAGGATTGTTACATGATCTCTATGGAATATATTATATACAGATAGTCGGGGTTTTCAAATTCAGGCTTTCCCATTAAACAGTTGTGTTAATGTGTGTGATTTTTTATTGTTTCATGTGTGCTTTGCAATTGATTTATTTTCCGCATGTGATGATCAATGGTGGAATAGATTCTGTATTGTGCATGAAGTTAAAATAGTGTGTGATCAAGAGAATCTTGGATATATAACACATAAGTTATATAATTTCTACAGTATATTGCAAGTGTCGAGCCTTCTTCAAGAAGGCGTAGGAGAAATTCAGCAGGCGGTTATCACCCGGTGTTATCTGACGCAGTGGAGAGAGATCCTCTGTTAAGACTTGAAGTTTCTGCAGCTGGTCTTGGTTTTGGTGTCAGTACTGAGAGGATTACTCCACCCACCTCGAGAGTTTTATTTCCAGAAGTAGAAGTAGAGGAAGTACCTCAATCTCCTGAATCACTTCCGTCTCCTCTTTCTTCTAATTCTCCATTTATCATCGAGTACATCAGACCTAAGTCTGAGAGACATGAGATTCCTTATCCATCACATTCTCACCTTTCTATGGCCATGACTGGGAACATAGCTTCGGCTATGAGTGCTGCAACTATTCATACTCCTCCTAAAGTTGAGGGAGGAGGCACTATTTCTATATCTTCGATTGCTTCTAGTGCTGCTGTGTTTGGTTTCGGTTATACCCAAGCACAGGCTTCTCAATCTGGTCCCTTTTGTCTTGGAATGTCCCTTACTGGAATTCCTCCTTTTTCCTTTTCTACTTCTGCAACTGCATCTGCACCCATCTCCTCTATGGCTAGCAGATCGACTTCTTTTCAAGGGTTCCCCTTTGGAAGTGGACATACTCCTCACTCGAATCCTTCCTTAGGGTCTTTTCCTTTTACTTCCCAGACTCAAAATTTTAATCTATGGTCTGGAGGTCAAAGTTCTACTACATTCATGGGGTGGAACCCTATCTTTACAGCAGTGGGGGCAGGGAATCAGTTCCTCGCTGGTCACCAAGGGAATGTTCCTTTCTCTTCATCTAGTGCTTATCAGGCTTTTTCTCCCTTTCCAAATGCTTGGAACCCTTATCAAGGGGTTTCTTCTTCATTCACTACTTCAGTGGGGGGAACTGGTCTGGTTGATAGTAACTCTATGTTGGGAGGGGGTCCTTCTTCGAATGCTGATTCACAAGGGTTTTCCTATGGCCCAAAGTTTTCTACGAATTCTTCCTGGAAACCTGGTGTCTCATCAAATCCAGGGTATTCTTTTCAGAATGTTGGAAATTCATCCTATCAGGGATGGAATTCCTAGGCTCCTCCTCGTTTACCATTTCTGACAATGTTAAACTTGCCAGATTTGTCGAAATTGACTAATGATCCAATCCAATATAGTCCAGGGTGGCCTCCGATCCCTACCAAACTACCTTCAGACATTCCAAAATTTGAAGGAAAGAATGGAGAGGATCCGATAGATCACATCACCACTTTTCATATTTGGTGTTCATCAAACTCCCTGGTCGATGATTTGATTAGGTTGAGATTATTTCAACGCACCTTGACTGGAAATGAAGATAAGTGGTATATTGAGTTAACTGGGGGCATTTTTTCCACTTTTTGGGATCTGGCTACCATGTTTTTTAATCATTTTTAGTTGCCTGTTCATTATGATTTCGGGACTGAACGCTTGGATAATTTTAAGCAGGAAAAGGCAACCCACATTTCTGATCATATTTAGGAATGGTGGAGAAGGAAGCAGCTCATTAAAGCCTATATTCCAAACAAATTCCTTCTAGAATGGTTTTTGAAATCATTGTAGCTAGATATTTTGAAGGATGTACCCCTGTCTGGGGTATTTTCCGAGGAACGAGCTATTTTCAGGGCCCAGCAATTAGAACTGATTTATTCTCAGTATGGCGTCCTCAATAAAATTTTTCTTGATGCTCCTCACTCCAAATTGGATTTTTCCAAAACTAAACTTGGTCCTCATGCTGATGGGCTTATTGGGTCGATTGATAGCGATGCAACTAACCTTCTTAACCAATTGCAATAGTTGTCCATACAATCTGCTTCTTCCGGTCAGGTTGTACCTTTAGTGCCAACATCTTCCAAAGCTTTGTCAATAAATGTTGTCCAGACTTCAAACCCCAAAGGAAATCAACAATCTGAGGGGAATAAGAAAGGATGAAATAATAATAGAAAGAAGCGCAAAAATGGGAAGGGTGATGCAAATAATTCCAACGAGCATGTTGGTGAAGGATAGAAGGATAAAAAGAAAGTGAAATTTCCATGCAAGTTATGTACTGGAGATCATCTTACTCATATTTTTCCTAAAATTTTGAGATTCAACAAGATGATGAGCTTAGTGAAAAGAGTCGCCTTCACTAAGTGGGCCCAGAGGCTATTTTTGGCGCAAAGTCTATCTCTATACTATGTCTATTTTTAGACATGTCGATCATATTCTATGAGTTGCAGGATGCTATTTGTGGATGGTTGGTCAAGTTGGAAAAATATATGGACTTCTATTTTTAGACATATTGGGAGGAATCTATTTTTAGATTGCCAGTCTAAAAATAGATATGTCGAATATTAATAGCTCTTAATAATATTTGGACTCTAAACATTATCTTATTCTCTTGGAGCACTTCAGTTAAGTGCACAGATGTGGCACAACAGCTGACAGAAGGAATTATTCTATTCCTGAGGGTTTACTAGAGCTAATGCATGAGGACTTTAGTTAGAACTCTTGTGACAGAGTTTGGTGGAGTTATAGAAGTAGTTGGTGGAGTTGTATTTAGTTTAACTCGGTTCGACTCAGTTGAGCTAGTTGTATCTATTCTAACTGATTGATACACTAGTGAGAGTGGTGTGAATTAATTATTTAATTAATTCACTAAATAATAAATCATTAATAAACTAAATAATACATTACTTAACTACAGTACATGGCAGATTCAGTGGAGACCAATGGAGAGATAGGTGAAAGGGCAAGATAGACTATCAATTGTGACTATAGTGATGCATTGATTGCATCCAACACTCAGTGGAGATTCCAATGAGGATTTTGTAGTGAAATCTTGGTGAATTCAAGTTTATTTAGAGCCATTCTTCAGCAGGGATTTCGTAGTATAGGTATACTAGTAGTTGGCAAAGATCGATGCATGGATTTGCAAGATCAAGCCTGATTAGTGTGTAGCGATTGTATTGTACTGAGAGCTTGATATGATTAGCTTTGTATGAGGATTGTTACATGATCTCTATTGCATATATTATATACATATATTTGGGGATTTCAGCTTTAGGCTTTTCCGTTAAACAACTATGTTCATATGTGTGAATTTTTATTATTTCATGTGTGCATTGCAATCTTGATTTAATTTCCGCAAATGATCAATGGAGGAATAGATTCTTTATTTTGCATGAAGTTAAAATAGTGTGAGATCAGGAGAATATTGGACATATAACACATAATTTATATAATTTCTACATGGTATCAGAGCAGTATGATCATAGGAGATTGCAATTAATGAAGCGGTTGAGTTTTGTGCTGGTGGAATTCGAATTTGCTGCATTGTTTTCTTGGTGTCGAAGTTGAGAATTCATTGAAATGTCTTTCAACGGATTTCGATTGGAGTATGCCATTGATGGAAGCTCAAATTATATTGCATGGAAGGACAGGATGGAGGAGGTTCTAGATGCTAATGGGTTGAAGGAGTTCATTGATGTTGATATTCCAAAACCTGGTTCTAACGATGCAGCCGCACTTGACGCATGGAAAATGAAGGTAGCAAAGTGTCGAATAATTCTGTTGGAAGATGTGAAGGATCACATTGTGTCTAGCCTTCATGGTAAAGCCACTCCATTATTGAAGTGGAAGGCTTTGATAGACTTGTTCCAAAGCAGAAGCGACCAAAGGAAGTTGGTGCTTAAAGACAAGCTCAGAAAAATAAAAATGGAGAAAGGCGACAGTATACCAAAATACCTCACGAAGTTTGTCCACTGCAAGGATGAGCTAGGAAGTTTCGGGGTTACTGTAGATGAAGAAGACTTGGTGGGATTGGCTCTCCTTGGGCTTTTGAAGAGTTGGCATAGCTACAAGGACTCTATCAATGGACGGGAGAAACTGCTAGGATGGGAGCGACTTTGGTTGGATCTTGTGCAAGAGGAGATAAGGCGGGGTACGAGGGATGGATCTTCATCGAAGAATGAAGATGAATAAAATTTTGTTTTGGCTTCCAAAGCAAGAAAATGGAAGGGGAAGAAAATCCTTCTCAATCCGGTGCGAAAGGAAAGAAGCAAGACTTGTCCAAGGTGAAGTGCTTTCACTGTCACCAGCACGGACATTATGCCACTAACTGTCCACAAAAGAAGAATAAGCAAGATGTTGGATCTGCTGCCAGAGAGGCCTTAGCCTCACAGTTTGAGCTAGATTTTTCTTTGATTGCATGCTTGGTTTCAAGTGTGATGGGATCAATGTGGTTTCTTGACAGTGGTGCATCTTTCCATATGACCGAAGACAAATATTTGTTTAGTGATCTGGATGAAAAGGATCTTGGAGTGCACATCGAGATGGGTGATGATGGTAGATACAATGCAACTGGTATCGGGACCATTTCCTTTGAGAGGGATTCTGGAAAACCTTTCATCTTGAAGGATGTCATGCATGTTCTAGGATTGAAGAAGAATCTGATCTCCGTGGCGATGTTGGAAGACAAGGGTTATGATGTTGTTTTTAGCGAGGGAAAATCCTTCCTACACAGTAAAACAACAGATCAAACCAGGAGGATAGGTATTTGAGTTAAGAATATTTATCAATTGCAGGTAGATGGCTACGTAGAAATGGCAGGAAAAGTAGAAGGAGTGGTTAGCTGGGATGAGGGCAAATTGTTGCACAGAAGATTGGGCCATATTCACCATGGCGCTTTGAAAATCTCACAGCAGATTTCTACCAGGCTTCCCAAGGGTACACTTGCGTAGTCAGATCAGTGCAAGGGATGTACTTTGGGAAAATTTTTGAAGACCACTTTTCATGAGAAGGATAGTTGTGCCACGACGATCCTTGAGAGAATTCACAAAGATGTATGTGTACCTTTCTTGGTTTCTTCAACAACAAAGCACAGGTATTATGTGATATTTGTTGATGACTTTTCTCGTAAGTGCTAGATCTTCTTCATGCAGAAGAAGAGTGAGACATACTCAAAGTTTTGTGAGTTCAAGGTGCTGGTTGAGAAAGAGTCAGGGAAGCAAGTGATAGCTCTAAGGAGTGATAATGGTGGCGAATACATCTTTGGCGAATTCAAATACTTCTACAGCAAAAAAGGAATTTGAAGAGAACTCATAGCACCTCATAACCCACAGCAGAATGGGGTCGCAAAGAGAAAGAAAAGAATGATCATGGGTGCTGCATGGGCAATGTTGCATGATCAGGGCCTTCCCATACACTTGTGGGCTGAGGCATGCAAAAATGTGGTTTATGTGCAAAACCGTTGTCCTCATAGAGTACTTGGCATGAGTACACCCGAAGAGGCATTTTCTGGTAAGAAGCCTGATATTTCTCATTTGAGTATTTTTGGCTCACCTATTTACATTCATGTGACGAAGGATGCTAGGAATAAGCTGGAGCCGACCGTAGAGGTTGGGATATTTGTGGGGTACACAGAAACACCCCACAATTATCGTGTGTATTTTCCAGACAGTCAGATGACTGTTGTGCGACAGGATATCAAATTTCATGAGGAGAAAGCCATGAAGCTGTCGCTTGAGAGGGAGCTACACTTGCATGCAGATGAGGAACTACTTGTTCCTAAATATGAGCCTCAGGATGTGGATCAGCCACAAGAGGAGGTTCATGGAGTGGAAGAAACCACTCATGCAGCGCCAAACATCAGAGGGCGGAAGTGCACTACAGAAGCTGAGCGACTGAATCTTGATGCAGTGCAAAATGTAGGAGCACCTACATCACAATGCAGACAGAGACAGTCACCTGACCGATTTACTGGATACATGGCTGTAATGAGAAAGTGTATCGTGACAGATCCATCCTCTTTCGAGGAAGCTGTGGAGGATCTCGCATGGGTAGATGCCATGGTGGAAGATTATGATTTGATTGTCAGAAACAGTACAAGGGAGATTGTCACAAGGAAGAAAGGGAAATCAATGGTAGGTTCGAGATGGATCTACAAAGTGAAGCAAGATGCTGATGGGAGTGTCGAGAAGTATAAGGCAAGATTTGTTACCTGGGGCTTCCAACAGATTAAGTAGATTGAATATGAAGAAACCTTTGCACCTGTTGCAAGGTATTCTTCCATACGGACCATCCTTTCTCTCTCAGCGCAGATGAGTTGGCACATTCATCAGATGGATGTGAAGACTGCATTCCTCAATGGATTCATTGAGGAGGAGGTGTACATTGAGTAGCCTGAAGGATTCAAAATATTCAGCAGCGAGTTACATGTGTGCAGGCTCAAAAGAGCGATGTATGGGCTGAAACAAGAACCTCGTGCTTGGTACACACTGATAGACAGTTATTTCACTGGACTTGGTTTCGCCAAGAGTGACGTGGATCCGAACCTATACCAGATTGTGGCGGAGGGTAAGATTTTGATCATTGTGCTTTATGTAGATGATTTAATACTAGCGGGTGATGAATTTTTGATACACTCATGCAAGGTAGATCTTGCAAAGGAGTTTGAGATGAAGGACTTGGACCTCCTTCATTATTTCCTGGGATTGGAAATTTGGCAGCGGAAGGGTGGACTGTTTGTGTCTCAAGGCAAGTATGCTCGGAAGATACTGGAGAAATTTCACATGCAAGGTTGCAATCCTATCAACACTTCTCTTCCTGTTGGTTGGAGGAAAGAGGATGCTACATCAGCAGAGGTAGTGGATGCCACTATTTATCGACAGTTGGTTGGTTCGCTCATGTGTCTAGTCAATACATGACTGGACATATGCTATGCTGTGAACCAGCTTTCACAAGCAATGGTTAAGCCTACTAAGCTCTTTTGGAAGGTAGGCAAGCATGTCCTGAGATATCTCAAGGGCACATCTGGATATGGATTGTGGTACAGACAGTTGGATGAGGTGAGACTGCATGGCTTCACGGATGCATATTGGGCAGGAAGCCCAACGGACAAAAAGAGCACTTCTGGAGGGATTTTTAGTATCGGGTCTACAGTAGTTTCTTGGTACAGCAGGAAAAAAAATCCATGGCACTCAGTTCAGCGGAGGCTAAGTACATGGCAACAAGTTTGGCTGCATGCGAGGCTATATGGATGAGGAAGATCCTGGTCGGGTTGTTCAGTTCTCACTTAGATCCTACTATGATATATTGTGATAATCAGAGTTGCATTAAACTCTCGGTTAATCTAGTATTTCATGATAGATCTAAACATATTGACATCTGGTATCATAATATCAGATATTTTGTGCAGCAGAAGATCATGTTGCTTTCTTACATTCCTACAGAGGATCAGGATGCAGATATTCTGACGAAGGTGCTCACCAGGAGAAAATTAAAATACCATAGAGACAAGATTGGGGTGGCAGATAATCCCTATCTTGTTGAGAGGGAGTGTTGAGATTCAACAAGATGATGAGCTTAGTGAAAAGAGTCGCCTTAACTAAGTGGGCCTGTAGGCTATTTTTGGCGCAAAGTCTATTTTTAGACTATGTCTATTTTTGGACATGTCGATCATATTCTATGAGTTGCAGGATGCTATTTGTGGATGGTTGGTCAAGTTGGAAAAATAGATGGACTTCTATTTTTAGACATATTGGGTGGAATCTATTTTTAGATTGCCAGTCTAAAAATAGATATGTCGAATATTACTAGCTCTTAATAATATTTGGACTCTAAACATTATCTTATTCTCTTGGAGCACTTCAGTTAAGTGTATAGATGTGGCACAACAGCTGATAGAAGGAATTACACTATTCCTGAGGGTTTAATGGAGCTAATGCATGAGGACTTCAGTTATAACTCATGTGACAGAGTTTGGTGGAGTTATAGAAGTAGTTGGTGGAGTTGTATTTAGTTTAACTTAGTTAGACTCAGTTGAGCTAGTTGTATCTAGTCTAACTGATTGATGCACTAGTGAGAGTGGTGTAAATTAATTAGTTAATTAATTCAATAAATAATAACTCATTAATCAAATGAAGAATACATCAGTTAACTACAGTGCATGGAAGTTTCAGTGGAGACCACTGGAGAGATAGGTGAAAGGGCAAGATAGACTATCAGTTGTGACTAAGTGATGCATTGATTGCATCCAACACTCAGTGGAGATGCCAATGAGGATTTCACAGTGAAAGCTTGGTGAATTCAAGTTCATTTAGAGCCATTATTCAGTATGGATTACGCAGTAGAGGTAGGCTAGCAGGTGGCAAATATCGGTGCATGGACTTGCAAGATCGAGCCTGATTAGTGTGTAGCGATTGTATTGTACTGAGAGCTTGATATGATCAGATTTGTATGAGGATTGTTACATGATATCTATGCCATATATTATATACATATAGTTGGGGTTTTCGGCTTCAGGCTTTCTTGTTAAACAACTATGTTCATATGTGTCAATTTTTATTGTTTCATGTGTGCATTGCAATCTCTATTTAATTTCCGCAAATGATCAATGGTGGAATAGATTTTGTATTTTGCATGAAGTTAAAATAGTGTGATATCAGGAGAATCTTGGTCATATAACACATAAGATATATAATTTCTACATAAAATTCAGGATGTGCAATGCTTTTTAGCTCAACAGGGATCTTCCAATTCCCAGGCTGTGTTAACAAACCCTTTTCCCCAAGGGCAACAATTAGTTGTTGGCACAAATCAAAATACTGGGTCTTCCTCTGGAGGTACCCAGGAAGGGGAAGCTCCATCAAATATATATATGATGAGTTCTCACGCAGATATCGCTATGAGATCTCGTGATTATGGTATAGCTGAGTCTTCAAAGGCCAAAGGTTCTCCTGATAGTACTGAACCACTTCACATGCCGAAGCCAATTGTTGAGCCCATACCTCAGATGCCAAAAGCATCTAAAAAGCATACCACAATTAATCCAAATGCCAAGGCTGCCCAAAACTACTATGTTGTAGAAGATCTGGCCCAGAGTCCTTGTGTTATGTCTGCTCTTGAGGTGCTCCAGTCTTGTCCAGCTCAACGAAGTGCTCTTCTTACTGCTATTGGGGCTGTTGATCTGAAAAAATCTCTTATGATTACATTTGATATGACTAATTTTAAGAAGAGACTCCCACATCATATGGCTTTCCATATTAGATCGTTGTATCGAATATTCACTATATTTTTAACGGTCGTTGATGAAGGCGCTTCCATGTGTGTGATGTCTCTCGCATGCTGGAAAGGAATCAGATCCCCTGTAGCTATTCCATCGGCCACTCTTCTGACTTCGTTTGATGGTCATTCTCACAGGCCGCATGGTATTTTCCTGACTTTTCCCATCTGTGTTGGGGGGAAACTGTAAATATTGAGGTTGAGATAGTTGATGCAAGCTTAGACTACAACCTTCTGTTGGGGAAAAATTGGATTTATGAGATGGATGCTATTGCATCCTCCTTGTTTCGTATTGGGGGCAAATATAATCAGTGGATTGTGATTTTGCAAGAATTTGATCTTGAGTTTATGTCTGCCAAGTCCAAGAAGTCATTAGTTTTCGCATAATTAATTTCTAAGTTTCCCTGTGGAGAGGATATAATTTATGACGAATCCTTTTCGGATGAGCATATTTTTCTCATCTCTTCACATGATCCTTGGTATGGGGATCTCATTGTATATATTCAAACTACGAAGTTTCCTTTAAATTTTTCGAAATATGAGCACCGTAAGTTACGTCACTTGGCTAAAAGTTACTTGATCATTGGTGATACTTTATACCGTCGAGGGGTCGATTCGATCCTAAGACGTTTCTTAACTCTCGAAGAAGCTGAAGTTGTGCTGAATGATTTCCACAGTGGAGCTTGTGGTGGTCATTTATCTAGGCTTTCTACAACCCAAAATATCTTGCGTGCTAGATACTTTTAGCCTTCGATTTTCAAAGATTGTGTTGAGTCGGTCACACGATGTCATCCATGTCAAGTGTATACTCGAAATATGTGCACCCATCCAGCTCCGCTCTTCCCAGTTATCATTGTCAGTCCTTTCACAAAGTGGGGTATTGATTATACTACTTGTAACCCGCCTTCGGCTAAAGGTCACAAGTACATTATTGTAGCAGTAAACTACTTCACAAAGTGGGTCGAGGCTATGCCTACTTTTGGGAATGACGGTGAGATGGCAGCTCTTTTTCTCTTCAATCAAGTTATTGCTCATTTTGGTATTCCTAAAGAGATTTTCATTGATCATGGTAGTCATTTTTAGAACACCATGATGGCTGAGTTAGCTTTCAAATTGGGTTTCCGGCAAGAGCATTCATCTCCTTATTATCCTCAAGCCAATGGGTAGGTGGAAGTCGTGAACAAATCCTTGAAGGCCATTCTTCAACGGAAAATTGATAAATCTAGATCTAACTGGCACATTATGCTATATCCTGCGCTTTGGGCATACAGGATGTCAGTCAAAACTGCAACTGGTTTTACTCTGTTTCAACTAGCTTACGAGTTGGAATCAATATTTCCCATTGAGTGTGATATTCCTTCTCTTAAGTTGGCTATAGAACTTCTTCCTGAAACTTCGAGTCTTGAAGAATGCCTCCTTCATCTGGAACATCTTGATGAGCAGCGTCAAGATGCCGCCATGATGAACGAAGCACATAAGAAACAGATTCAAGTTCAGTACGATAAAGCGGTCAAACCTAGGGTTTTCTTTGAAGGCGACCTTGTTATGGTTTATGCCCAGGAAAAGGATGCCCTGGGGGTATGTATATTCAAGTCTATGTGGTATGGCCCCTTCATCGTTAAAAAGGTCCTTAAAAAAGCAGCTTATACCTTGGTTTATTTTGAGGGAAATGAGCTGGCGGAGCCCAGAAATGGGCTCTATTTGAAAAGGTATTATGCCTAGGCCTTGGCCCGGCATCTTGCTTTTTGTATATATTTTGATTTTTTTTTTGTACATATCTGATTTTTTCGGTCTATGAGGTGATGGTGATGATTTTTGATCTACTTTGGTAGGTTGTATTGGATATCATGAGTCATTATGGTTTCGCCGATGGTGCTAGTAGGCACACCCGAAACTTAGCTTCCATGGCTTGGGTACTTTATTATCCATCTGGTCAACTGTTAGTTTCAAGAGGGGTTTGCATTGGTGCTGCTTCCAATAACGTATCAGAATACACTGCAGTCATTTATCTACTTTCAGAAGTAATATCTTCGGGTGTTGATTTGTTGGTAGTATTCTTGGACTCCTAGTTGGTGGTGTCACAATTGAGCAATATATATCGGGTCCAGAATCCTTTCTTGTTTCGATTGTTTTTAAGGGTCCATTTATTGCAAAGATCATTTAAATTCATAACGTTTATTCACATTCCTCGAGCTAAGAATCACATGGCAGATTCATTAGCTAATCAAGCAATTGACTAGCATATTATTCATTCAATACTTTAAATCAAATCATCAAAATCATCATACATTTTCACACATTTGTTTCATCGCATCATAAATCGTTGTATGTATGTATATAGCATCAGAATGTACAAACACTATACAAAAATTTGGACCCATATGTCCTAAAAAGTTAGGGCTTATGCCCGATCATGTTCAATCTCAAAAATATAATACAGTCATCCAACAAAATCTATGATCCCTGTCCAACATTTGTGTTCCTATTAAACACGATCATAGTAGCCACACGGCGGAATAATCACACCCAGTCTCGCGGTACCCCGACTACCCGTCTCTGGATAGCCTTTGGTAAGTCTTCTACTGGAGACATAGGCACTTGGCGAGTCAAACTCTCCAAGTTTCTCTGAACGGCGTGTAGAGTCCTACCAGGGTCTTCAACATCCGCTTCACCTCTGCGACATTTGTGCTGTGGGTATCCTTCAGGATGAACTGGCCCCATATCTGTGTCATGGTCATATAATTTTGTAAGTCATTTGGAATCCAATAAAAAACATTTTTTTTCATTTTTTCACATATATTGAAAAAATCAAAAATCCATCAAATATTGCAGTCTTACCAATCGCACCCCATGTTGCGCCAAGTGGAAGGACCAAGTCTGGATCACCGTGGAAATCCATCCCAGCATAGGGATAGTCATCCACTACAATAATCTGTTCTTCCCACCATTGGAAGAACTCATCATCCCATGTCGTTCGGGGAACTTCACTTCCCCCCAGTCTCTTCATTAGATCAACCCATCGGGCTATTCTTGGGTCTCTAGGGTTGTTGATGGATGAGATCACTTTGGGTCGAAGCCCAGGAATCTTCTCAAATAATAATGTCATCAATATGGTTCCATACCCGAAATTATTTGTTTTAGCTTTTTGGATGGAGGTCATTTGTTTCTTCATATTGGTCGGTAGAGTTGTACACCGATCAAAGAGATGGACTAAAAATTCCACAACTATACTCATCTGTGTCCTCGATGCCTGGTGCAAGGAAGTAGATCCTACCACCCTGCCAATGGTAAAGAGGAGAATTTTCATATGCAGCTCTGATAAATCTTTGATCGCAATTTGAGTCCCTAATTTTTGAGACCCCTCTACACAATAGATGTGGACATAATCTTCCACTGTCAGCCCTCCCACAGGATTTCCATGTAAATCTACCGGATCTCCTCTTCGAGAGAGTCTAGTAATAAAATAAATGTCTTCCACCTCTATTTGTATAGGTATTTGATCAATCATGAAACAATACTCCTCCGGTTCCCAATGATTTACTAGCATTTCAAGTAGCTGGATGTTACTTTTCATATTTGGCATTTTGAAGAATTTGAGTTAACCGCAATTTTGAAGGATATTGAGTGAATTTTGGTGTCCCATGACCTCATGATCAATGGCACTGTGCTCAAGTTCTCTGCAAGAGATATTCATCCTACAAAAAATCATTAATTTCATCATTAGGTTCATTTTTTGCAATCACGGTCTGCGCATACACGACTTCCCTTTTGGACATTCATGTATCATAAATGGGTTCATCCACATGAACTCACGTATGCGCAGAATGCTAAATAAAAAAAAATCATTTCAACGGTGAAAAATAAAAAAATTTAATCTATAAATGGATTAAATTAATCACAAAGATGAATTTAAGGCTTACTTGACTTATCCGGTGAAGTTTGACGGCTATTTTCTCCTAATTTGAGGAAAGAGGTTTTTTCTCTAGAGCTCTTTTCTCCAATTTATCAAGGTAACAATGAACCAAATGTGAGGTAAAATGTGTATTTATGCCTAGAAATTGAATTTTTTTTGCAAAAATTCATTATGCTTCGTTTTCACATCTGTATTAAGCTACATAACCTGGTTGCTTGGAAGTGTTGGGATGGGTATATTTTCAGGTACATTTTGTTGACTTTGAGATTTTTTCTGGTTTTCAAAACCATGACCACTGACCTGTCATGGCAGGTATGTGATCTCCACTAGCATATAGGTTAGGTTATCCACTTTTCATTGCATTTCTGCATTCTAGCCTCCATTCTGATCACTTTCCATAGGGTCAATCCCATCAGGTCATGAGTATTCAACCCATTTCACTCGCCGATTATTTAATCATGACTTGGTGGTAGAGCCTTACTTTACATGGGCTTCCTAGTTAGTTCCTCACTAGTACTTGTTGCCCATGCTGCACTTTATCTCGGCTTGGGAGTCCTCTTTAGTCCCACCATGAATTATATGTTAAAGCTTCATTCTTCTTCTTCTTCATTATCCTTTTTCTGGCTATTACCCTAGAGGCTCCCTGGTGTTCTTCAGTTGCGTTACTGCATTGCATGTTGACTACTTGTTTATCTTGGCCTTTAGCTGGCTTCATTTGGACTCGATGTTTAAGCCATATTTTGACCTTGACTCTCTGCACAAAGTTAGCCATTGCAAAGCACTTAGCTATCACAACTTGACACCCTTGTTACCCATGGATGGAACACTCCTTTGAGTATCGCTTACCAGTTCTCGCCACCTTGTTTTTCGCATAGGATTGTTCCTATCCCAGGAACTAGTGCATCTGTTTCTTGATACTCGTTCTATCCATTGTACCATAGCATTCTTTTATTCTTTTTCAAGCTTATTATATGAAAAAGATAAAAAAATCAAATATGTTTAAAAAGAGCAGGAACGGGATGTTACTTCATATTTTGATGGCAGTTACAGTATTAGTTTTTCACCCTTGAACAAAGAACATACCACTATGTATTTTCCTCATTTGGGATGGTTTTAGTTTTGACCTAGGAGACGCCATAGCCTTGTTTTTTCCTCCTACATAACAAACTTATACAGTGTCATTCTTTACTGCCATGGTCATCATGCGTCATGCTTTTGTTCAATGGAGGTTAACCCTAAGTCAGCCATTCTGTGATGTCTCTTGACTTACTATTCGGGCCTTCCCGGTTTTGTCAGTATCTTGTACTATCACATCAGATGTTTGGTCCTATGCTCATGCTGGTTTGAGAAGGTATCCATTGACTTCTTGCTGGAAGGTTTGTCTCTTATCGACTACGACATATTTCTTTGAGAGTAAACCTAGAGCCACACCCTGGCCCTATTTACATTATTGATAGGTTTCCTTATGTTCAACATTTGATCATCATTATGGGTCTTTGACTGAGTGGTTTTCCTTGTGTTCGACGTCAGCATACATTATCACACTTGGGATTCGTGCAGTACCTTGATTTCCATTTGACCCTATCGGTGGATATCTCGCCTCTTTGTCAACTTTCATTATTGGCTAGTTGAGAATGTTTCTTCCATGTGCTATCTTCATCTTGTACATGTTGGAAACATACTTCGGGTTGGTTCCTTCACTCTACTTCATCTGATTCCTTCCAAATCATGGCCTATGGGTTACACTCGCACTGGACTGATGTGGGATGCCTCAATGCCTTCCTTCCAGCAGATCTTTTCCCATCGACTCTGACTCATTTCTCTGGGAATAAGGTCTAGAGTCTTTTTGTCAGTACCTTAGGGTTTGCAGTCATTAGTGGCTGACTCTTCGTTATCGATAGTGAGGATTCATTATTGCCTCCTGATTTATAGATTCATACAAGTGTTCGACTTCAGCTCATTTATTCGCACTTGTTGGATTGTACTGGGGCACCTTGACACTCATTATCATTATCGGTGGGTTGTCTCGCATTTGTTAATGGTTTACATTATTGACCGGTAATTAAATGATTTCTCACATGGTCGATTTCAACTCATTCATTCCCATTGTGTAGAATTGTGCCATAGTGATCGGTGAAGACCTCGGGTTTGCTTCAACATGCTTCGGTTCACTGTTGACATTTCATCTAGCTTCTTCCAGTGACATCGTCCACTATTATATGTTGCAGTTTCAGTACAGAAGCATCTTATATGTTGGCCCCCCGAGTTGCGTGATTGTACCATGTTTTCCACCTCTTATGATTTGGTACCTGGAGATTCAGTTACTTGAGTGATCAGATATCTACTATAGCATCATTGATCAATATTCTATATGTGATACTTGCACTTGATTTTCTACTTGTACTTCCGGGCAGTGCTCAGATGATTCACTATGTAATATCCAGTTCAGTTATACTTGTATACATTTTGGATCTATAAACATGCTTTTCTTTCACTGAGCATGGGGATGCCCGCCTCAGACATGAGTTGACTCTCTGACTTATTTCATTGGTTTTTTGACAGGCTGAAATCTGGTGACGTCCTCTCTTGTCTTCGCAAGGTTCTTTCTATGCACATAATATATTTCGGCCATCATGTACCCCTTCTAACCTCATATATTAGGGGGCATCTGTTATAGCATCATTTTTCACCCTCATGTGAATAATGTTTGTCTCTTTGGCCTTAGGCACCCTTCCCTTCCAGACTTGAACAAATTCATAAAAAAACAGTGTTAAAATTCCCATATGCAATTATGCCTAGAATTTTTCATGTATATACACGAGTTCATTCGTAATTTTCCGCATATGCCATTTAAATCATTTAAAAATATATAAATTCCTTATTTTCGTGGCAGGGTGATGGTTATTCCCATAATTCAACCACCCCAGCTCGTGGCCCAACAATTTCCAACTACTAAAACTACTTTGAGGGAGTATAAAATCCCCTCATGTGTATGGCCTAAGGGGGAGAGAAAATTATAGATATTATACTCTGTTGGATCCCTATATCAAGTTTGATGTTCCCATTCCTCCCGCACTTCCCAAGTATATTCAGGAAACCCTTATTTCCTTGAAGATGATCATCATCTTATATGACATCTCGTGTGCACACATCTTGGAAGAATCCTAGCGAGGTGAGGGCAGGACAGATCCAGGGGATGGTCTACTCGAAGGCCGTGGAAGGATTCAGGTGATCTCTCCACTTACTATTCTTGTACATGCCATTTATAATAAAGAAGAACCATCTTGTTCCTGAATATTCACGTGTCTATATATGTGTGAATATTGTTAGTTGAACATTCAGTATTTCTTATATGATATTATACATGAATTATACTAACATCTAGGAACAATATATGTTGTACAACTAGTGTTTCGTGTTCATTCTTTCTTGATTTCCAAGTTACGAAGCACGAGGAGTTGCTGGGGGTTTGAACCCTATGGGATCTACGTCAAACGCAGGACTTTCGAGTAAGTTCCACAATTGTTTAAATCTAGTTTTCAACATAAAATATAGGTTAAGTGAGTCCTTCTTGAATGGTATGCCCCTGATCTGTGAAGGTTTCCAACCCAAAAACCTTTAGGGAGTTATTGCCTGAAACAGTATGATATGTCTAAAAGAGATGACTTTGGTGGTCATACATCCTTACCTGTGGCAGAGTTGAAGGCATGGTTTCATTCAATTCCATAGTTGAGATAGAGAGTGATTTTTTACATCAATCTCCTTCAGACCCAAATAAAACCTACATCTACACAACATAACTAAAGATCAAGCCGTTGTACAAAAGTACAATCAGTTGTTGATTCTGTAATTACACAATCCAAGAGAGCCCTCTATGGATTGGAGGGGCTAGCCTTTAATATATAAGTTGGATTGCATAGGTTACCTTAGAGACTCCTCTCCTACAACCAAGAGGACATTTATAAGTGCTAAAATAATTGATTCAAACAAGTCTATGATTGTAAGACTTAGTAACTAAGCACACATTAGAAATTAATGAGATTATATAAACTATTGGGGAGACAACAAATGAAAAAATAAATGAAACAAAGTAGAGGAAATATAATAACAAAATAAAACAAAAAAAAGGAAATAGGAGAGAACATAAAAGAGAGGAATGGGACATGAAAGGGAAAGGAATTCTTGGCCTTCCCATTACCCACTATTTCTCCCAAATATTCTTTTAACTAGTCTCACCAAAGGTGTTTTATCTATAGAGAGGGGGATGCATAAATATCCATCATACACCTTGCATCTAGAGTTGTTGAAATAAGAGTAAGAAACCATTTGAATTCTTATTTTTATATTTGGGTTTCTATAGTAAAATATCTATGTCATTTTGTTATAGTATAAAATCCCATAGGCTAGGTTTAATAGCCATAGTAGAGTCTAAGTAATTATAAAATAAAGAAAATACAAAAAATCATACAATATGCTTTGAGTTGACAAAGATAGGTTTAGGCACTCATAGGTGGGTCCTACATTTAATGTAGATACAAGGGGTTGAAACCCTCTCACTCGTGATGCACAAAATTATGACACAAGCAGTAAGATGATGAGCATATTAGCAATATCAAAGAATAAAATATATAAGATATGTTGGTTCAATATTAATCTAATTGCATAATTAAGAACATGCCATATGAAAAATTGAATAGGAACAAAATATGAGTTTTTTCATTAAGATGTATAGAAAATAGGTAGTTATGTCATTACCTAGCCCTTACTGCATGCATTTAATGTATTAGTCCTTCAGATCCTTCCTTACCAATATTCTAAACATATCCTCCTCTAACAAAATCTTTATAGTGTGATATAAAGAGGCTCAATACTATAACATGGAAACTACAATTTCCAAAAGAAGGATGATTGTTAAAAAGAAAGGGGAAAATGAACATAATCAGAGTTAATTATTCTATTGTAGGGATACAAAGGATAATCATATGCCTATTGAACCACCTAATGTGTATACAAATACCACCAAAAATTGGTTTGGGTGGTTATTCCAGGCTACAATGGGTGGCTTCTGGTCTAGCACATAAATCCAACCCAAAATATGCATATTTTTTATATATTTTTAATTCATTTTAAGGCACAAATGGGTTTATTTGGGAGGATCGATGTATATACATGTTTATATGAGGGTATATTATTTGTGGAATTTTAAAAAGTCATTTTAGGAAAAAATTAGGTTTGTATAGGGATAAGGGAATGTTTTCCTAGACAACATATGCATCTAAAGATAAGTATGGAAAAATATGTTATAACATATTCCCCTAATGTATTAGGCTATAAGGGAGCATGATGGAAAATATACATTATGTATATATGGGAGGATGCATCAAGAGGACCTAGGAGGATATCACCAAATTCAGGATCAAAAGATACTTGCAAAGGGAATCACAAAGAACACTCATATTTGCAACAGGCATACCCATGCTAAAAGGAAGTAAATCATGGCCACCATAAAGTACATTGCAGATCGATGATGATATATATAGAGTATGAAAATTATGATCATAAGAATACATAGTGGATTAATATCAAATATATCATATATGAAAATAATACATAATGCATATATGTCTCAATATCGAATAAGAAGATGTTAGGAACAAAATTAAATGTAGAATTGATCCCTCATTAAATTATGAAATTCATGTATAAAGGAGTGGTACTATCCAAAAATGCATGTATCAACATATAAGATGTTGATGAACTAAGGGTAGAATATAAATATGGTTGTTTCTAGTATAAACTGAAGAATTTGACAAGCTGACATAAGTTGAGGTATTCAAAACTTATTGATGATGCTACATTTCTATACTATGGTAATAAATGAGATGAATTAAACCATGTAAGAAATCATTTTATTACCATCATTGATGTATACCATTAATAAATACGACAATACCTACTGATAATAATAATTGGCACCAAGGTACCTAATACACATCTAACAAGTGTGAATAAATGTGTTGAAGTTTAACATTTGAAAGAATATATTGAGTATGGGACATTGATGTATTCCTACTAGCAATAGCAAGGGAATATGTGATTGATGACTACAAAACCAAAGGTACTCTATAACTTACTCCTAGAGCAATGAGTTGGAGTCAATGGGAAAATATTCAATGTAAGGGTGTACAATTTAGCTTCAATGGGAAAAAAAAATTGGGAAAATATTCATTGGGTGTACCATTTAGATTTAGCTAGAAGTTGTTCTTTCACCCAAATCTACCAATGGTCATGTTGCCCCTGTCTTGTAGTTTTTTAACTCTTCTGCAAAATTATATCTTCTATTAAATTTACCTATGCATCTAGTTCCAAATCCTCCACAGAAGGTTGGACCTATTCCTCTTCCTAATTTATCATGGATGGCTCATAGAGCTTTAGATTCTCCACATTCACAAGTGAATTAATGTGCATGCATAGGGGTAGACTGAGATTGTAGGAATTATCTCCCACCTTTTCCAATATCTCAAAGGTACCATATCATCGAGCCTTGATTTTATTACAAAGACCTTTTAGGCTCTCCTTGTTCAACTATAACCATACTTTGTCTCCCACCTTGAAGGACTTCTATGTTATGTGTTGATAATTAACCTTGTATTTTTCATGTGAATTCCACAGTGTATCTTGTACCTATATATGGATATGTGTGTTCTTATAAAAAATAAAAAATAAATGAACCCTCAAGGCACCCCCTATAAGATCCTCCCTCACTCCTCCTAATTTCCCATCTGCAATATCCAAAGGTGAAGCGGAAAGCCCCCCTAGATACTTTACTTTCGTAGCTATAACTTCAATCCTACAACTAGGTTATATTGTTTATGTTATGTATTAGATAGAATTAAAGTGATGTATCTTCAACACTCTTGAGCATTTCGTTGTCTCTTAGCAAGTAGAATAGAATATAGTTTCTATGCCATAGAATAGTTTTGTTTCTTGCAAAATATATCAGAGTTACTTTCTAGAATTCAATTTCATGAAAATAGATTAGGATTACTTATTTTTCATTTAAGTTTTGTAGATTAGGACCTATTTATGGAATTTATTTTCATGAAAAATATTAGGGTTTATTCCATGTCATTTAATTCTCTACAATAGAATAATTTATGTTGTAGTCATCTCTTTTGTTACAAAGTTAAGCTAAGTAGTTTTCCTTAATTTTGGATTTTCCAAAGTGGTATTTGTGCATCTTGATTTACTTCATTGTTTCATATCAAATTGATTTTTGTGCATATATAATTAACCCCTCTTATGTTTTTATGAAATAAATATTGATAATTAAATCTGGTAGCCCTAGGAGCTGCAGCATTCTTGTTGTAATATCAGGGCACATCATACTGTGCTACCCGAACAAAAATCTCAACCTCATAAATATTAGTAAGAACCAAACATTTCATGATAGCCTCCATATTGAAATGATATATATTCAACTCTCTTATGCCTATCACATACCCTAGCTACACCAAAATAATGATGTGTACTCTCACTTCTTGATATTTTCTAGCATTCAGTGCTTCTTTAATGTCTCTAGCACCCGCGTCAAATTTGTGATGTGCTCCTTTCAGGTAACATTGTATGCCATTATACCACAAAAATATATAATAACAAATAAATATACAAAAGGATGCAGTATATCGTTCATTAGCCTCATAAATGTAGTTTGTGCATTGCATAGGCCAAATGTCATTACGAAACACTCTTACAAACCTTTCATATTTTTGAAGGCAGTTTTCCAAGTATCTTCTTTGAATCAAACTAGTGATATCCAGACTTTAAGTCCAACATGGAGAAGTATTTTTCTTATTTTAACTTATCCATTAGATTATCTATCCTAAGTAGGGGGTAGCTGTTCTTAAGTGTGATTTTGTTAAATTCCATATAATCAATACACATCCGCAAAGTCCCAACCTTCTTTGGAACAATGATGATGGGTGAACCAAAAGGTGATGTACTTAGTTGGATGAAATCTTGTTCTAGTAATTGTTGATATTTTTTCTTCACCTCACTTTCTTCTATAACGTGTTGGTGTCCCGTGTTTTGATAGTTTGGCCAATCAAAAGACAAGGCAACATCAGAACCAATCTTTAGAGTTACAGGATCTAGTCCTCCTGTTCTCATAGAGGGATCTCTCAAATGTTTGTTTGCAAAGGTTTATCTTGTGTGCTTAGAGTATTGGTTTTAGACTAGTTATTAAGTGCAGGTGTTTGACTGTTTTTTTGGTTGAATTAACACAACATAATATGAAAGGTCTAGGAAAGGTAGGTAGAAAGAGGAAGTAGTAGCTTCATTAGGCAATGGAGTCAAAAAGAGGTCATGAAAAACTTATCAATGAATATGGGATATTAGAGGGAAAATCTAACTTGGCCACAGGATCCTTTGGTTTTTGGAATGAGATGGACATCAATGATTTGGAAAGAGAAGTTTAATTCTCAACAATGGGAATTTGAAAACACAATTTGAACAATAAAGAGTTATTTGATAGACAGGGCTAACCATGAATTCTACAAATCACACCTTTAAGCAAATAATGATTTCAAAACAAATTTTAAAATGAAATCTAAGATTCGGGGAACACCCTATTTCCTCAAAGATTTTATTTCAAATGACTTAGAAAACATAAAAGATTCACTGATAATTGCAGTCATAGAAGAGGGAACACCTAAAACATCTATGATTACAACTACAAAGACCTTTAAGAGAACTGTTTAAGCAAGGAAAAAGGGCGAGATCAGAACAGACCTCCTTGGCTTACTATAAACAAAAACACTTCAAAGGGAGACTTCAATAACAACCTTTAAGTGGCAGCAGACAAGCAGGGAGAACCATAAATCATGCTGAAACCATCTTATTCGAACTATCATATAAATAAACAAGAATGATGACTAAAGAGAGAGATTAAAGACTCTAAAATACCTCAGTAGAAGAAAACATGAAATAGTGAAGGATGAACAGGTATAAGGTGCTTCCAGGAGTAATTTCTTAGCCTAAAAATTTCAACCTATTGTAGTAAGAAATTATGGAACAGAATGAAAACATGAGAAAACATTAAATAGTTCAGAATACTTCACCAACATCCAAGCTCATGGATCCAATGATAGAGCCTTCTCAAAAACGAGCATGCAACAACATCACCAGGGCTCCCGAGACTTCAATTTCTTCTTCAAATTCAACAGACTATGTATTATTTCAGAGAGTTTCAGTATTAAAACTAGTAATCAACCAACCAACCCCTCTCTCATCTTCTCCAGTAGTATTTATAGAAGAATGAGGAGGTGAGATCCAATAAAAGATCTCCAAAGATAATTAATACATTCTTAATGGCTTCTCGGCCTTTGGGGGGCTCGATGAAGAAGCTTACATAGGTGTCCTCTGTATTAAAAAATTTACATTAAGATTTAAGCTTGGTGGGAGCTCTTTTTGACTTTCAAGGCTCTCTGTTATGTTGAAGTAACTCTGCTGATATTTTTTCATTAAGTTTATTTGCAGAATTAACTCTCTGGCTATGCTGAGGCGAATATCTGATCTTGATCAATAACTTCGGCCTCTGTTTGAATGCTTTGAGGCACAGGTGACACTGTGGTAGCTGGGAGGAATCAATTTGCCTCAGATGTGGTGGTGGAGGCCTTCTGTCTGATAAAACACTTTGATTTCCTTTTAACTGTGTCTTAATTGGGAGGATTAGGCTTTTGATAATCAATCTTAGCCGTAATTCCCCAAAAATCTGTCTTCAATCTTCCATTATGGTGCATTATGTCTTCGACACTGATACTCTTTGATTTTTTATTCATTTACTGTGTTTTGATGGTGTGCATTGTTGCGCAGGGCTCGTGAGGCAGTAATGCCTTTGGAGTATTGTCAAGGTGCGGAAATTTGAACCATAGATGGCTTCTCTTTAAAAAATCAAAGGCACGAGAATTAAAACCCCAGCCTTCGGCCTTTCTTCAGCATATAATAGAAAAACCATATAATCACCCCTTATCAAATAACATACCCGGACTTAAAACTTTTAATAAAACCAAGTTGTATAAACATTTTGGGTCACAAAAGGTGTTTGCTGACGTCAGGGTGTTTGTGACCCGAAATCCTTATGAAATCTGCTATATAAAGCTCCCCGGGTCCATTTTGGGGTCTGTTGATGTCAGGGTGAGTGTGACCTGAAATATTTATGAATTCTGCCATATAAATCTCCCAGGTCCAGATTTTACGACCATACGAGCAAACAAACAAGGTCTGCTCCAATCAGTTGCTGCCGCATAGATGCTAACTAGGTGTTTGGGACCACCGGTTCTGTGGGACCGCTAATTGCTGCCGTGGCTATGGGGACCAGAGTGATTGATTTTGGGCCGTCGATCTGTAGATCAGATCAATGGCGAAGATGTTTTGATAAATGTGTCGTACCTCATTTCATCCCCCGAGCTTCTTTTGAGTGCGATCACTGTCCGATGAGCCGGTCTCAGATCGGACGGTGTACGCCAATATCGCGTTGAGCCCACAGTCGACCTTTAACGCCCAGGGAGGGCGGTATCTCCAAACCTCCCATGGCCACATGTCAACCTGTGGCATTGATCGCGCTCGAATCGGAAATACCGCTTACCCCACAAAAGTGGTGCGATCAAAACTGCTCCGGTTTTGTACAGTGATTGACCGTGGGGACCACCAGGGCGACTGATTTGTGGACCGTCAATCTGCAGATCAGATCGATGGTGGGAAGCGAATAAATATATGCACCAGAGGAAACCTTTTCAAACCCTACAAAAACACAAAAAATTAATATAACCAAAGGTTTCATGTGTCGGGGTGGCTTTATATATACGAAGCAGATAGGCGCCCGAATGTGGGGCCTTGGTCTATATGAAAAGCAATATGATCAGGGGCTATAATATACAGGGCTAATTGACATCGGAGTTTTAAACACAGAAAACAGACTTATGCGCTCATATTTTGCTATGTGATAAGCGCTTCGTGGGTTTAGCACCTGGTTCTAAGGTGCGGGCATGTGGAAGGGAAGTGGTTTATGATTTTGGCCCAAGGGGGCTTAAACCCTTATCATACAAAATATGTATTTTTTATAATTTTCTATGGTTTTCAAAGGGTTTTGAGGGTTCTGATAAGGCAAAGAAAGAGTCTTAAACCTTATCAAAGGGGTTTTGAGGGAGGGGAAAGGGAAAAAATATGAAAATGAAGGATTTTTTATGGAGAATAAAGGGATAAAAATGAGGTTAGTTTTGGAAGTGGAAGGAGGGGGAAAATGATGATGTTGCAGCAGTCTCTCATGAAATCAGCAGAATTCCAGGGTGTAAAATGGGCACAGTAGGGAAGATTTGGATAGAGGCATGAGGCCTTTAAGAGTCTTCAAGAGCCAACACTTTTTTGCAATAAAATTTGTTCCTTGAAGGCTCCAAAAATGATTTAGCCACCTTTTGGTATAACAAATCTTATAGGTGGATAACATAACGGACTTCTTGTACAACCCAATGTTTGGAAATGGAGATTTCGACAATAGTTGGATCTTGTGCTCCACTTCCCTCTCAAGTGGTAACCCTTTAGGATCCCAGAACACATCCCTATATCTCTGTAGAAACTCTTCCAATTATTGTTTATGTTTCTTAGTACACCCCTCTAGTGATGTCTTTCCTATTATAGACTTCTCATTGGCCAAAAATTACCTCGTCAACATTTAATATACCACTGGGTTAGAGATCCAAATTATAATATTTTCTGTTTGATTTGGTGGTTTTGAATTGTTTTAAATTAGGCCCATTTACCGTATTCCTAAAACTAACGTACACTAAACACTAATCGAATTTAAACTAATATATATTTACAAAATATATAACCTACCTTCTATCTTCTAATGTATAATATTACTTTTTTTAATCAGTGGGCAGAAGGAAATACTTACCATTCAAATGACCACTTGAAAAGATGTAGTATTTTAGGTTAGTTGAAACAAGGGTTGAGTAAAGCCACGGGAATTTTTTCTATTACAAAGATGAATTTCAGAAATTTTAGAAATAAATCTAATATATATAATGCAAACAGTAAAATAAAACCTAATTTATATTGATGAAAAAGGACAAATCAAAGATAAAAAGGGGAAAATCATATTGATTTAATCAGATAGATTCGATACTAAGTGTTCCATTCCATTAAAGAAATGGAGATTAAAAAAAAGAAAAAAATTTGTAGATTGACTGTGAAATAGTTATTGTTAGTTTTTTAGTTTGGTAATAGTGGACAAATGTTCTCGTCTCAAATGATGTCTAAGAGGCTAAGGAACATAAGATCTCCAAAACCTAGAAAAGGTTTTGCGAGATAAGATTTGAAGGCTCCTTAATTAAATTAATTAGACATAATTTAATTATTTCATAAGTTTAACTTACGAAAAGTGGTTAATTAAAGTTAATTAATTAAGGAAGTTTGATTTTTCTCTAGAGGCTTCTATTAATGAAGTCAAATTGACCTTAGCAATCAATTGAGATCTAATCATGGTTGTTGACACTCCAATGAGATATTATAAGAGAAATTCAAAGGCCTTGGAGATGGAATCAATTATGAGTTGATTAGTTCGACTACCCAGTTGCATGCCAGCAAGGGCACAATTGAAGCTAGGGGAAGCATTAAAGCGAGGGATCAACAAATATTTGGGAGTAGATATTCTAGAGGAATATTTCTTTATTATTTCAAATGTATGGGAGATAGAAAAATGGAGGCCAAAATATTTGTATAGGAGGTTATACACAATAATGTGAATAACCAATTTACCCAGTGAGAGTTGCCAGAAGAGACTCGTTTCAATTTTCAATTGTCGGATCAAGGTCCCAAAGGTACATCGAGTTGGTTTTAGAGGTATAGGGAGGCTATATGTCTCACTTGGAGGAAATTTTAGGGTTTTATGAATTTATCTACGTAGGCAATGCACATTTTTGAACTGCAGAGAAAGAAACAGGGAAGTGTGTGTTTTCCATAGAGGGCTAGATCAGTTGTAGAGGGAGACAAGGGTGTCTGCCATTACATTTTTCTATAGAATATTATCGGAGCATTGATAGCTTGGCAATTAGATTATTGTACTCCAAAATATGTTAAAGAAATAATAAAACCTTGATCTGTTGCACTGGTCTTCCCTTTGGGGTTTTTTGAGGGATAATTGTCCAAAAACAACACTGTCACTTTCGTGTGTGTGCATCTATTTTTCAGTTTCGTATTTTATATTTCCACAAATTTTTATTGTGAAGAATGAAAATTTGAATTTATTTTTATTTATTAAATTTAAATTCAAAAGAAAAATAAATCAGAAGATAAATCTCCAGCTAATTTCATTTAAGGGATTTTCACATGGTATCAGAGTAGAAGATCATATCAGAGAGGTTCTAGGTGAAAGGAAGTGATATTTGTGAAAATTAAAAGGGATATATAAAGCACAAAATATAGATATGTGTAGGCTAGCTAGGCATTATGAATTTCAAGGAGGAAAAAATTCAATTTCCAATCCAAGGTGGAGGAAAATTTTTATATGCCTCAAAAGTAGTAGCAACAAGAAGATCAATTCATTCACAAAGCGAGATATAACATAGGGATTTTGCAGAAAGGGTTTTTTCATAGTAGATCATCGTAGGGAAAGGAAGAGAAAAACACAGAGAGAAGGAATTTATAGGAAAATTCTCAATGGGTTTCTAGTTTCCAATAGTAGGAAGGAGGCCAAAATTTCCAGTAGAAGAAGGCCATAGTAGGAAAATAAATTTTCCAATGGAATCTTTCCAGTTGAGCCAATGTGTGATTTAAGGCCAATAATGCATGTGCTAATACCAGACAATGTTCCATAGGTAGAGTGAGTTTCCTAGAGGAGGAGGAGTAAGTAGTGTGATTTTTGGGAAGGGATTATAGAAGCAAGCGAGAGTAACCCATGAGAAGATATAGACAGTCCAAAAATGAGTACGAGTGCAGGGAGAAGGATGAGTTGAATTTTACTGGAAGGATAAGGAAATCTCCTAGTTTATTCTCTAGTTTTTTAGTTTCACAGAGATTTCTGTAGTAGGACTTAGAGATCAAGACAAGTTGGATGGAGCTGAAAACTTTGGCATCTAGAAGGCTGAGATGAAATTCCCATTGGATTAGCATGGGCTAAAGGAGTTTGTGATGGTAGTTATTGTTGAGCCAATAGATCCTATCTAGTTACATGATTACAGGAAGGATATGACGAAATCCAACAAGAGGGTTCTTTATAGGGTTCAAGATCATACAGTCCTGCATATTGCAGAGAGGACTAAAACAAAGTACATGTGGGATGAAATCATGAAGCTATACCAGGTTCCATCCAAGAATCAGAAAGTGATTCTCAAGGTGGAGCTGAGGATTGTTAATATGTAGAAGGGAAAGAAAATTACATCCTATCTCACCAGGATTCAAGTTGTCAAAAATGAATTTGCATTTTTTCTAGAGAAACCATCAGATAGTGAGTTGGTTCACACAACACTCAACGGGTTCACCAAGGAGTGGCATACATTTGTCCAAGTTATTTCTAGACGAGACAAGCTTCCTAGTTTGGAGCTTGTATGGAGTGACTTCACTTAGGATGAGCTAAGGATCAGTCTCATAGATGGTACCACTAATAGCAGTGGCAAGGGGACAAAGGTAAATAAGGAAGAGAAGACGGTAGATCTTATAAGGAAAGGTAAAGTGAAGAAGGGTCCCAGCCAGGGATAGGACTCTAAATGAGAGAGAAGGAAGGACCTATAGAAGGTTGTGTCTTGGTTGTGTTGAATTCAGTCACTACATCACCTAGTTTCCAAAAAGGAAGAAGGACAAGAAGGAGATGCAGGAAACAAATTCTATAGATATTGATGACTTGTCCACCATATTGGAGGACGATTTCACCATGTTTGCAGCATTATCCTCAGATGGGAGAAGATTATGATACTCCAATATGTCATATTGGGCAGGGTCCATGGGAAGAGTAGCAGGAGGTCTATATCTAGCATCGAAGGGTTTAATCAGTAGATCATATATAGTATTTGTGTAATCTTCACATGGATCAACACCTTTGTTATGGTAGCCCACAATAGTATACAAGCAGGAGGCATAGTTATGATATGGTAGGTAAAAAATTTAAGTGTCATCAAGGCATAGTTAGATACTCGAGAGAGAGAGTTGCAGTGCCATAACCAGGCACAGACAAACACTCGAGAGACAGTTATATAGAGATAAACAGACATATTCATTTACTTAAGAGACATATAGAAGCATTCAAACACTCAAGAAACAATTTCAAAACTATTTTTAATGACATGTGCAGTGTGAATTGGCTATTTTTAGAGAGCAAAGTATAATTCCATCCAACAATATTCCGTATTTATTTATAGTGCGAGATCGAGACTCAGAGGGATTCTATATTCAGAGGGAGAAACCCTATGGAAGCTTAGATATTCAGGTTCTAAGAGATCAATACACAAAGGTTAAATGGTTGTAGTATCACACACGTAGTGAAGAGGCATAAGCAATGTGAGATCATATTATGCACAGTAGCTTGGGAGACAATGCTTTCTAGAGTACTTTTCTTCACTGTGATTTCTAGTGGCAGGGAGTTAGATTATCCTGAAGATGTGAAGGAAGGATTTTTCACAAACGTCAAACGCTAGTAGTGTGGATCAGTTCATCTACAACATATTCCCATAGACAAAGAGGTGGATGAGATACTCACGAAGGCTCTACAGAGAGCCAAGTTCCTCTACTTCAGAGAATAGATGGGTATAATTAAGAAAACCTTCGTCGCTAAGAGGGAGTATTATTTTTTGTGTTTTGTAGAAGAAAAAAAGTGTTCTAGTCTCAGACGATCTCTAATAGGCTAAGGAACACTAGATCTCTAAAACCCATGAAATTTTTCTCAATATACGTCTTGGAGATGACTTAATTAAATTA
This sequence comes from Pinus albicaulis, assembly GCA_034641835.2. Lineage (NCBI taxonomy): Eukaryota > Viridiplantae > Streptophyta > Pinopsida > Pinales > Pinaceae > Pinus > Pinus albicaulis. The sequence continues at coordinate 1,059,818,218 of CM076584.1, read as the reverse complement.
ATTAGCCATAATTTAATTATTCTGTAAGCCTAACTTAGTAAAAGTGGTTACTTAAAGTTAATTAATTAAGGAAGTTCTATTTTTTAATAGAGGCTTCAATTGATGGAGTCAAATTTACCTTATCCATTGATTAATATGTAATTGTGGCCATTGAGACTCCAATGAGATATTATAAGAGCAAGTCGAAGGGCTTTGAGATGACATCAGTTATGAGTTGGGAATTTTGACTAACCAATTGTAGGTATTAAGCCAAGGCACAGTTGAAGCTACAAGAAGCATTAGATTGAGTTATCAACAAATATTTGGGATAAAATATTTTGGAAGAAGATGTAGAAATTTATCTAAAGGGATTCAATCTAATATTTCAATGTGCTAAAAAAAAATACATAATGCTTCTACAATTTTCGGAAACAAAATACAATCGCACAATCACATAAAAAGTAAGAGAAAGAAATAATAAATCACACAACACAAGATGTATTTGGGGAAATAAACTACTCAAAACCTCACTATATGTATATTGTATAAAGTCAAGACCATGAAAAAATACAATGATTTTTTCTCACTGAGAAACCTCTACACTCTGTTCTAGGAAAAATAAGTCAAATACTTAACCAATTCTCAGCCTCTATCTGACCAACCTTCCTCATGCATTCTTGGAGGAATTGTGGCCCTATTAAATAGGAAATTCCCAAGAACTGATTGTGAAATTAATCCAAGGCTTCCTGATGACCTCACCCATGACCTGTAAAATTTTCTAATTATATAATTGATATTTATCTTCCCTTTAACCTCAATCTCAACTGGGCCTTCCTTAGAAATGACATGCAACAAATATTTATAGTGAATTATTAGTTAATTGATGATCACTAATTGTGAATTAAATTGGGTTTAATTCACTGGACTTATGACTATCTCATGTCTCAGTTAGAACTAGTTAAACTGATTTTAACTCAATTAATTAAGTTAACTAATTAAAACTCACAAATAATTGTAGCTAGACCCCCTAAAATAATGGGAGAAATCTACATGCCTCATCTCTGACCCTCAACTCGAATTTCCTAAGCTAACTAAGTCATCCCAACTGAGTTAACTAATACAAGTTGTCATGAGATGAAATTACAATCTCTCTTCCAATTTAATTAGGGAAAATTAAATCAGAAGCCCCCTTCGAGTGCCATTTCAACACTCCCTCTCAACAAGAAATGGATTATCTACTACCCTGATCCTGTCTCTCTGGAACTAGAATTTTCTTCTTTCCAGTGCCTTCGTCAAAAATGTCTGCATCCTGCTCCTCCCTGGGAATGTACTCTAATGACATAATCCAACTCTACACACAATCTCTGAGATGGTTATACCAGATATAAATATGCTTGGACCTGTCATGAAAAACTGGATTAACTGAGAGATTGATGCAACTCTAGTACCACGATATATCACCGTTGGATCCATCTAACAACCAAACAAACCAACAAGTATCTTCCTCATCCAGATGGCCTCAAATGTTGCCTGATTGGCTTCCATGTACTTTATCTCTGCTGAACTAAGTGCAACTAATCTCTGTTTCCTGTTGTACTAGGAAACCGATGTTGATCCTACACTGAAGATGCCCCCTGATGTGATCTTCCTATCAGATGGAATCCCTACCCAATTTTCATCGGTGAAGCCTTGAAGCTTCACTCCCTTTGTTCATTTGTACCATCGCCCATACTCTGTAGTGTCTCTGAGGTATCTCAATACATGCTTGTATGCATTCCAAAATATCTTGGTAGGATTAACCATAGCTTGACTAAGTTGGTTAGCTGTGTATCACATTTCTAGTCATGTCTTCACCAAATACATGAGTGAACCCACAAGCTTCCTATAAACAATAGCATCCACTACTTCGCCTGAAGTAGCATCCAACTTCCTCCAGTTTTCTGTTAGAGGAGTCTCCATGGGTTTGTTGCCCTCCATGTGGAACTTCTTGAGGATATCGTTGTCATACTTTCCCTAAGATACAAATATCTCCCCATCTCTTTGCCATATTTCCAATCTTAGGAAATAGTATAATAGTCCCATGTCCTTCATCTCAAATTCCTATACAAGATCCTCTTTGAAATACTTAATGAGCTGCTCATCACCTGTCAATATCAGATCAACGGAATAAGGTTAGCATCTTCTGCACTCTTGGTGAAGCCCAACCTGGTGAAATAACTGTCGATACTGGTGTACCAAGCATGAGGTTATTTCTTCAGCCCATACAATTCTCTCTTGAGTCTGTACACATGTGACTCCCTTTCTAGGGTCTCAAAAACTCCTAGATACTCAATGCACACCTATTCCTCAATAAATCCATTGAGAAAGGTTGTCTTTACATACATCTGATGTATCTGCCATCCCTCTACACTGAATGTGCAAGGATGGATCTAATAGATGAGTACCTTTTGATTGGACAGTTGCAAAAATCTCATCATAGTCAATCCCCTCCACCTGAGAGAAACCTCTAGCCACAATTTTGGCCTTGTCCTTCTCCACACTCCCATACGTTGCCTCCTTCACCTTGTAGACCCACCTGAATACTACATCTGACTTCCCCACTCGTCTTGGGACAACAGCCCATGCATTGTTTCTGATAATGGAGTCATACTACTCAACCATGGAATTAACCCACATTGGTTGTTGCAGTCATTCCTCAATAGAGGATGCTTCTATCTCAATAACTTCGCTTATAAGATCCATGTATCCAGTGTACCTCTTTGGGGACCTTCTCTGGTTGTGTTGTGATGTTGGTGCTCCCATATTCTCTCCCGCATCTAGCAATAATATGTCGGCCTCTTTGGTGTGTTTCCTTCCATCTCTAGTGTATGGCTCTGCATGAGTGTTTTATACCACTCTCTGTTCCTCTACTTGTGCCCGCACCATAAATTAAGGTTCCTCTTTTGGAGCCAAGAGCTCCTCAACTGCATGCAACTTAAGCTCCCTCTCAAGGGACAATCACATGCCTTTCTCTTCATCCAATTTCACCTCTTCTGACCACTGTCATCTTGTGTTCTGGAAAGTAAACCTGATAGTGGTGAGGTGTATTAGTGTACCCCACAAATATCCCCAACTTTGTGTTTGGATCTAGCTTCTTCCTAGCATCTTTGGTCACATGGAAATAAATATATGAACCAAAAATTTTAAAATACGACACATATGGTCTCTTACCTTAAAAATCCTCCTGTGGTGTACTCATCCCAAGCATCTGATCAGGACTTTTTTTCTACAAAAATACTGTTGTATTGCATGCTTCCACCCAAAAATGCAACGGTAGGCCCTAATCATGCAACATAGCTCTTCTTCTCCCATAATAGTTCTATTCTTTCTTTCTTAAACCAATTTCTCCTTTGGGTTATGAGGTGTGATCAATTCTCTTCAAATTTCTTCCGAGGCACCTAATTTATTGAATTCGTTAGATATGTATTCTCCACCATTGTCGCCCCTCAGAGCCTTCTCCTTCTTCCCTGTATATTTCTTGATAAGTGCTTTGAACTCACAAAACTTGGAGAATGTCTGATCTTTATTCTGCATCAATAAAATCCAACATTTTTTTGAAAAATCATCAACAAAAATCACATAATAGTTGTGTTTTGTTGTGGAATCTCTCGACAACAGTCCACACACTTCTAAGTGAACTCTCTCAAGGATCGACTTGGCTCGACTTTCCTTATCGTGAAATGTGGCTTTGGTGTACTTCCCCAATGGATACCCTTTGCATGTATCTATCTTTGCAAGTGCACCCTTTGGAAGTCCTATATTTTTTTTTTTTGAATGATCTTCAAAGAGTTGTGGTGTAGATGGCCCAATCTCTTGTGCCATAACTCACTGATGTCTCGAATCTCCACCTTATCTACTTTCATGTTCAAGGCATCACAGTCTTCTACATACAATTTTTAGAGGTTATTTACTCAAACCCATATCTTTTTCAACTGTCCTATATATTTGTGATGAAGGAAATTCTTTCCTTCACTAAATATCACACCATAGCCATGATCTTCCAACATAGAAAAATAAACCAAATTCTTCTTTAAACTAGGAACATACATGATATATTTTAATGTGAGTGGATTACCTGACTCCCTTTGAAAGGTAACTGTACCTACACTGGTAGCGCTATACCTCTTGTCATCACCCATCTCGATGTGCATCTGGAGATCCTTCTCCTCCAAGAAACTAGCAAATTCTTTGTTGTTGTTCATATGGAACTAAGCTCCACTATCCAAGTACCACACAAAACCCATCATTTATGACACCATTCATTCGATGAGAGTGAAATAAAACTCAAACTATGAAGTGAGTGCTTCACCTGGTTCTCCTCCTGACGCCTTCTTGTCGCTCTTCTTTTGTGGACAATTTGTGGCATAGTGTACATGATCATGAAAGTGAAAACATGTCACCTTTGATAAGACTCACTTCTTTCCTGCCTTGTTGAAATCTGATTTGGAATGGGAAAAATTCCATTTTCCTTTCCTCTCCTTTCCATCCAAGGCACAGTTCTCCTCATCATCAATCTTTGATGTGGATCCATCTCTGGTGCTCCGCCGAATATCTTCTTGTGCCAAGTCAGACCATAATTTATCCTAGTCTGGTAGCTTCTCCCTCCCATTCAAAAATTCTTGGTAGTTATTCCAGCTCTTAAGAAGGCCTAAGAGAATTAGGCCCACCAAATCATCCTGGGACACTGTTATCCCAACACTTCCAAAATAATCTTGACATTGAGTGAACTTCGTCAAGTATTTTTGGATCATGTCACCCTTCTCCATCTTGATCTTTTTGAGATTTTATTTCAGCGCCAGCTTCCTGTGGTTGTTGTAATTATGAAACATATCTTTCAATGCCTTCCACATATCATATGGATTTTCATTTCCATGGAGACTCGAGACAATATGATTTCGAACTCCCTGTAACAAGATCCTTCTCGCATTTGCTATATTCTTCTTCCAAGCATCAAGAAGTTGAGCATCTACTATTGCAGGCTGATGAATATCATTGTCTATGAATTCCTTCAGTATTTTGTCCTCGAGCACTGCCTCCATCCTGTCCTTCGATGCTATGTAATTTGAACTGACCTTGAGTTCATATTCAAGCCTCAAGCCATTGAAAGACATCTTTATTTGTTGTTGGGTCATGATGAATATATCTGAAAATTTGATTTACCTATTCAAAAAAACTGTGGTTCTTCTCTTCTATTGTGGTTCCTGCTCTAATACCACGCATAAATTTATCTGAAGGGAATCAATATGATATTGTAATGTACTAAAACAAATACTTAATCTTTCTACAATTTGCGGACACTAGATATGATCGTACAATCACATAACAAGTAAGATAAATAAATAATCAATCGCATAACAAAAGATGTATCTTGGGAAAGAAAATTCTCAAAAACCTTCTATATGTATATTGTATAGAGTCAAGACCATGAAAAAATACAATTTTTTTCTCTCACCGAGAAACCTCTGCACTCTGTTGGCTATCTCACTCTGATCTAGGAAAAATAGTAAAATACTTAACCAAATTTCAGCTTATGTATTACCATCCTTGCTCACACATTCTTGGAGGAAAATTGGCCCTATAAAATAGGAAATTCCCAAGAACTGATCGCGCAATTCATCCAAGGCTTCCTGATGACCTCATACATGACCTGTACAATTTTCTAATTATACAATGATAGTTATCTTCCCTTTAACCTCAATACCAACTATGTCTTCCTTAGAACTGACATGAAAATTTTATTTATAGGGAATTATGAGTTAACTGATTGATCACTACTTGTGAATTAAATCAGATTTAATTCACAGGACCTATCACTAGCTCATGTCTCAGTTAGAACTAGTTAAACTGATTTTAGCTCAATTAATTGAGTTAGCTAATTAAAACTCACAAATAAATGTAACTGGACCCCCTAAAATCATGGGAAAACTCTACATGACTCCTCTCTGGCCCTCAACTTGAATTTCCTAAGCTAACTAAGTCTTCCTAACTCAGTTAACTAATACAAGTTGTCATGCGATGAAATTAAAATTTCTCTTCCAATTTAATTAAGGGAAAAGTAAATAAGAAACCCCCTTTTGGTTCCATTTCAACAAAATATTCCCTCAGTATTTCAATTGTTAAGGAGATAGGAAATATGGAGGCCAAAGTATCTATAGAGGAGGCCATACATAACAGTGTGAATGGTGAGTTTACCTAGTGAAAGTTCCCAGATGAGAGTTGTTTCTATTTCTATTTGCAATATCAGGGTCCTGGAGGCAGGGAAAGTTGATTTCAGAGGTAGAGGGAGGTGTTCACGGTGGTGGATACTTCCAACATACAGGGGATCTCCCTAATTTGAGGTCCCAATTAGACCTCACATTATTTGGTGTAGGAGTCCCATCTAGAAATACAACTTGACTGTAATAGTACTAATCTAATGGACACATGCACGTAAAAGAGAAAGAATCATTTGGCATCAATCGAATTAGCTCACATAAATGCAACGATCATTAAATCATCACAACATATTTCCAACAAGTTAAGCACCAAATCCAATGAAATAGTTCAATTACGTTCGTACATATTAAAGCAAGCATAAACCAAAAACATTAGAAGAATAGTCTCAAAACATCTATGATTCATGCATGAAAATGTGTTGTCTGAAAGGCTTCAAGTATGAAGAAAAAATTTCAAGATACATAAGTACAATGAGCATCAATAGCTCCAATAGCGGAGCATTAGAGCCACTACTTTCTCCCCAAAAGTACTATCTCTATTTCTCTAATTCCTATGGTAAAAGCCAAGGTTAAATTCCTTTGGTTGAGTAATGAGGATCCTTTTATAACTTGAGGCATGGCATTTCATATCCTCATGAATCTTAAATTTCCAACTTATAATGACATTTTAACTTATAGAAGCCTTGGAATTCCAAATCAATTTTGAAATTACATGTCTTTTGGACTTCTCTAAATGGATCTTTTGACCATACATAAATATTGTACTTATGCTTCTCTGTATTTATAATAACTACATGATTACATCATAACTTCCACATCATCATGTGGTAAGGACATGACAAGTCACTATTATTGATGACTAGGACTCATAATGACTAATGAATGGACTTTCTTCAATAGGTCCCATGGCTACCACTTGTGTCTCTGCTCTTGCATGCAACTTTTGATCGGTGATATATTCACCCTACAAAGGGTCTTTGACCTTATGGATTCTTTAGGGATGCTTCAATCATTAATATTTCAATGTGTTATTTTTTCTCAAATGCTTCCTTTGACTGCCCTCTTTGCCCGATATTCTTCATGCATCATTTCCATGTTGTTCTTGAAATACCTACAACTGAAATCACTCATGGAAAGAAGACATAAACCTAAAAAATATCCTATTCTTACATGTTTCATGCATATTTCTTATTAATGTCTTAAAAATGCACTTAGGAGTAATAAGGAGAAATTTTGGGCACAAGTGAGCACCACGAAAGCCTGAAGGGATGAAGAGATGAAGCTTCACAGCTTTGGGATGTGCTCATGCACTCAATACGAGAGATAGAAACTCAAGGGATGGTATAGAGAATAGGTATGAAGGACAAAGGAAGGACATTCATGTTTCCCAAGTGCATTGTGAGCTCAAGGGAGATAAGGAGGGTGTAGGGCACAATGTTGAAGGATGAAGGATGATGCATCAGAGCTTCGGGGTGTGCTCATATGCTCAAGAGGGACAAAGAGGGAATAGGGAGCATTGATTAAGGATAAATGGGTTACGCTTCAGGGTTTCAGAGTGAAATCATGCACTCGAGAAGGACATATTTCTTCAAGTCAAAGGAGTGCGCTCAAAGGAATAATTGGTTCTTTAGGGCACAATTTGGAACAAGGAAGGGGAGTGATGCTTAGAAGTGCGTTATGCGCTCTTGGAAAGTGTACGTCTCACTTACAAACAACTAAGGATTCCCACTCAAGGCTTAAAAGTGTGCTTTTGCACTGATTTCCTTCATAAATTCACTTGTGAAATTAAAATTTATCTAAGTATGAAGGATAGAACAAGGGGTGAACACAATGAGTTTAGAAATGAAATCATATGCAACACATGCTGACTCATTAATAAAACTTAGACATGCTTTAACAATGATAAATAAACACCAAAACACCATTGTACATACAATTCCCAAGTACAACAAACAAAGTGTGTGCGACTATGACCAAAAGTGTCTTTTTGCAACAAACAAATATGTTATGACCTAAACTAGAGATATTATAGTCAATGTGATGACACTTGAGGGTGATAAAAAACACTTGAAACATATGGAATTAATTAAACAACACTTGAAGACTAAGGTGACACTTTATGAGACAGTTCGGTAAGCTCAAAGATTTGAATATAATGGAATTTTGGAGGGTGTTGTAGTGGCGACACACTGGGAGAACTTTACCTTCTCTATCTAGGAATAGCATTTCAGTTAAAGGGTCAACCTTTTGATAAGTATTTATTCACCAAATAGATTTCATTTACTTCCCCTCTCTACCTAGTTATATACATTGTTCCTCACTTCCTTTCACTCAGTTCAAATACAAAAAAGACATGCCATATCACAATTATTTCAATCTAGGAAAGGTTAATATGTGTGATGAGTTTAATATATTCCAAGTATGAGTTTCATCTCTGGTGTTTCTCCATTTCCAGTAAGCTTGGAAAACACCTCGATTGAGTCACTACAGGAGAAAAAACGTTGTTTTTCTACCATTTAGACCTAGACAGTACCCCGATAAAGTCGCTTGCTTCACCTCCTTGTGCAAAAATCATTTCTCTTCTTTCACCCTTTATTTATTTGTTTATTAGGACTGTCCTTCGACACTTATTATTTACAATGGGTGGAAGATGGATCTTGACTTATTGAGAGTAGAGGATATTACCCCTTTAGAGAAGTATTTATATAGCCTCTTATATTGGTTTTCTCACTTTATATTTTTCCCTTATCCCTTTCTATTAGATCGGATAAGCATGTAACATACCAAGTAGATATACACCAAGTTGAGGGGTTTGGATACTAGAATAGTTGTGGATATAATAGGTTCCCTCAAGATTTTCCTTTTGGATGTATACTATTTTCCGCTCAAACTTAGCTCAACCTATGGCATCTTCCCAAACAAATAAGAATAAAAAACAAATATCTAAGCATTGTGGTTGTCACATTTTCTCTTTTATTCCACCACAAAGTTGTTCTGAGCCATGCACTTTTAACACAAGGTATTATTTATGTACAATTAATAAGAAATAAAACAATACAAGACCCAACTTGACATGACACACATATGACTACACAAAAGAAAAGTAAAATAAACAAAAGGAAAAAATGTAGAGGGAACGAAGTTTAGAACTACTATTAGAAATAATGCTTCAGATATCATCCATTTACGGGAAGAGGCTCCATCCTCCTATCTAAGGATTTCGACTTGAAAGTACTATGGCCAATATTTTCTTCAAAGGTGTAAGGGCCAATCCATGGAGGCTTTGTCCCACTTCAATACTAAGTCACCCACATCGATACTCTTTGTCCTTTGTGATTTAATTTTGAACCAACGCTTAATACTGGTTTGATGGAAGACAAATTGTTCTTTAGATTTGAGCCTTTCTTCTTTAAGTTTAAACAAAGTATCTATCTTTCTTTGAACTAGAAGGAATGTTCTAACTTGGGAATATTGGGTATTTTCAAGGTTGTGAGATATAGGTTCGAAGGTAAGATAAAGTTTGAGGGAAGGCTTAGGAGTTGCATGGTCAACCCATAATGCATTTTTCAAAGCATTGTGCTAGTTCCTTTGCTCAAAGAAAAAGGTTTTCTTGATTATACAAATAATATTTTTGTTTTTTGATTAAGATAAACCATTTCTTTGCGAGTAATAGTTAGATGCATTATTTAATACAATACCATTTTCTATTATGAATTCATAAAGTTTCAACAAAGAAAAATAAGTGGCATTATCAAAGACAAGAGATGTTGGAATGACAAACCTAGTTATAATGTTATGCTTCAAGAAGGAGATGACTTCTTGGTCGTTAAATTGTCTTAAAGGAACTTCTTATGTCCACCAAGTAAAATAATTTGTCGCTATTATAATGTATCAATGTTGCTTTGATGAATGTGGAAATATTTCTTTGATGACATCTAGTCCCCACTATTGGAATGGTTCCTCGACTGTTGTTGGAAGTAGAGCGGAAACCAAATTTTGATCTCAATTGGCACATCTCTGACAAGATCGACACTTGTGAACATAAGCATGACCATATTTAAATAAGGCAGACCAATAATAACCAATCCTCATTACTTTATGTGTAGTTGTATCACCCCAATAGTAACCACCTGTTGGCCCATCATGTAGATATTTTATTACCTTGTCTTGCCTTGAGGCTCAAGGCATCTTAGCAAGACACCACTATGGTGCTTTCTAAAAATCACTCTGTGAATAAGCTGATAGGATAGAGCTTTAAGGTAGATCACCCTATTTTTTTATTATTATATAAATTCATGGGAAATGTTTCGTTCTCTAAGAATTGTTGAATATCTGAATACCATGGCACTGTAGATTTAGTCTGGTGAACTTGCTAAACATTTTACATCTCTATTTACTACTCCCAACCTGAAATATATTGCTTAGGGTCATCTCTCACTTCAAATGCAAGTTTATAGAGGCCATGACCCTTAATGGTATGAACTTGTTTAAAATCTAGATCATATTCTTGTAAGCAGGTCATCCAATTTTCTCTCTTCTCACCCAGCTCTTGTTGCACAAAGAGTGTTCTAGCCATTTGATGAGGCACAAATATGATAGTGTGATATTTAAGGAGGTAGGTCCTAAAACATTTTACTTCCTTACACACAACATAAGCTTGTTTATCGATGGCAGGATAATTGAGCTCTAACCCCTATAATCCAGCACTCATTAAAGAAATAGGCTGTTAATTTCCTTCAACGTCGTTCTAAGTCAATATGGCTACAATAGGTGAATCTGAAGCAAAAGTGTAAATCAAGAAACCTTTTCCATAATCAGGACTAAATAATGCAGGTGCAACAATAATAGCTTGTTTAATTTGAGCAAAATCATCCTTTTTCCTTTTTTCCCAGTTATAAGTCACTGCATTTTTCTTAATCATCCCCTATAGAGGTTTAACTATTTGAGCATAATCAGAGATGAAATTTCACAGGAAATTAATATTCCCCGAGAAATATTGCATAGCCTTCTTATTTACTGGGAACAAGATCTGATTTATATTTTTGACCATTTCGTTATCAATATTGATTCCACTCTTTACAACGATGTGTCCTAAGAGAGTGCCTTCTGACACACAAAATATGATTCTCTTGGGATTGAGAGAAATCCCATATTACGAAATCACTCAAATTTTTGTCTCAGATGACGTATATGATATGATATTCATTTAGAGAACACAATTACATCATCCAAATAAAAAAATACACTTTGGCCAACCAGGCCATGGAAAGTGATGTCCATTGTTCTTTAAATTGTAGCACCAATATTGATAAGCCTGAATGGAATACGCTTAAAGGTGAATGTTCCCCACTTAGTCCTTAAGGTAGTTTTGAGACAATCTAATTCTTCTCATAACACTTGATTATAGCCAGAAAAACCATCTTGTTAATTTTAGATAACAATGGTGTGTTCTATGCTTAGCATAATTAATTCAATGTACTTTAAGAAACCCATTGACAATTTCCAATTTAATTTTCATTAGTAATCACATCAACCATAAATCAAATTGACAGTAACTGTAGATAGAACATAAACAATAAAATGTAGAATACAAGCCAAGACAAGAGGACACTAGATTTAGCAGATGCCAGGGAAAAAACCCAAGATGGGGAAAACCATTTGACCAATTCTTCTTATTATTATATAAAATGTTTAGGAGAGAGAGAGTACAATAATACAAAAGTAAAAGTCAAAATTGACTTTCCAAGTCACTGTTAGAAAGCCAGAAATAGTCAAATTCTGGTCAAATTTCTCCAAAATAGTTCGGTCAAAGGAGAGACAACTCAGCCTCTCTTGCTAGTCAAAATCCTCCCAAAATTATCATCCAAATAGTAGTAAAATGTGATCAACTTGAATTCAAGTTTGTGGTCAAAGAGGCTTTTGGTCAACACAGGTCAAGTGCCCACAACTTCTCGATTTCTATTCCAAACAATACGGCTTGCCAAAAACAAAAAATTTCCCACAAAAAGCACAATCAATGCACGAGTCAAAGTGCCTGGTAAACACTGGTCAAATCTTGCAATAAATCTGAAATTTTGGCCCTCTAATCTACCCAGAACTTTGTCTTCCTTGGCACACATGTGAGAGAAAATCACCTACTCAATGAGGTGTATGAACCAATCAAATGAGAAGAGAGAAGATGTGTGTGATGAGATGATTCCAAATGAGGTTTGAGGTCTCTTATATTTAAACTAGTCATTGGGGCTCAAGAGACATGTCCATTGTCCTTCATGAGCCTAAATGATGATGTGGTCGACCTTGAAAATTTTCACATGTGTGGTAGGGAATTCAAAAATAAATTTATGCATTTTATGCTTGTCTAATTTTGATGATATTTAGGGTGATTTGGTCCTCTTGAAAATAGGAATTTAATGAAAAATAATCTCCATCAAATGAGTTGTCCAATAGTGGAATTTGGCCATAGTTATCAATTTTAACACTCCCTCTCAATTAGGGAGAATTCCACCTGCCAATCCATCATGCCATCCCGCCACCTTTGCATCTCATCTAAAATCTGTTGAACAATTATGTAATAAGGAAGAAGAATCGATCGAAAGTGAGTCACAAGGAATTTCCACTCTCCACTGACAAAATTTAGTCTAGGAGAATAACCCTAATCAGATTTGATCCCAAATCAAGTTTTTGAACACCATGCATCCTAGACATAGGGATTAAAATAGTACATGATGCATCCATCTCTAGTGCTATGGTCCCTATCCACTTTTTCAAACTCTTTGGCCATATTAGAGGTACTTCCCATGATTCCCATACTACATGGGTAGGATGTATGCTGGGGCATCCACAAGAGAAGGTGAACGACTCATCCTGCTCATATTCCATAGGAGAAGGTGAACCACTCATCCTATGCATATATCATCAATCATAGTGGAAGGTGAACCAATCACCCTACACACATGTATCATCAATTTTAGGGGAAGGTGAACCACTTACCCTACACACATGTCAACCATCATGGGGTATCACAGGGGAAGGTGAGCCACTCACCCTATACAAAATGCACCTATAGGGGAAGGCAAACCACACACCCTGTACACAGTGCACCTATAGGGGAAGGTGAACCACTGATCCTATGGTCACTCAGATCCAAGAAGTACCTCAAGCCCTAAGGAGCTCCCAGAGCTCAATGTTAAACTCAAGTGGGACTCTCTGTAGAAATTATACAAAATACATGTATGTCTTGGATTCTCTTGAAATAAAAATATGCTACTGTTAAATACATAATTGCTTCTACTAATATTTGCAGAAATTTAAAACACAGTCGCCAATTACAATATCATGAAGAAAGATCAATTACACACAACACAAATAATTTATCGGGGAAAGCATATAGCTAAAAAAACCACTATCTTATATTGTATATTATATCATGGATCATGAAACAATTACATATAACTCTCTAATCAAAGGTCTCTCAATACATGAGCTAATTGTCTCACACTGTCATACAAAAATTGGCAAGCTCCTTCGCCAATTTACTGTCTCCAGACAGCCTGCCTCCACTACGCTATTCGTGCTGATAGCAATCCTTGAATGAATGCAATCTTGCCTGCCTTGACTACGCAATCCTCATGGGCACATCCAATGTGTGTGTGGTTGCATGTGTGCAACTGGATAATGTCATAAGTGATAGTTTACTTCCCTTTCACCTAGAACTCAACTGGGTCTCCACTGGATCTGGCATGCATGCAGTTAATAATAGTAAATCTTCAGTTGCATGTGATACCACTGATTGTGAATTAATTAATAATTAATTCACTTGATCTCTCACTAGTGTATCTTCAGCTACAACTAGCACAACTGAGTTTAACTCACTTAACTGAGTTAAAATACTTTAAAAATTGTATAACTTCACTTCCAAATCTATTACAACTTTGAATCACTCAGTTACAAGTAAGTCAACCTGCATGTCACACCAACCAACTAGTTAGCTCGAAATTCCTTTAGCTAACTGATTTGCCACTTCAGTTAACTATTTCGAAGTGCTCATTGAGAATAGAATATAGTTTATTGTCCAACTAATATTAAGGGATAATAATAGTAGACATGCATCTATAAATAGACATGAATTCTATAAATAGAATTTGCACATACATCTATAAATATACATACACCTAAAAATAGCTTGAGGCTCCATCCTAGTGTAGGTGCTTCATTTTCACTAGGATCTTCTTGTTGAATCTCAACACTCTTCTGGGAGGGTCCTTCCACGACTCAAAGTATCTCTTGGAAGGCTAATAATTTGACCTTCCACAAGGGCTTCGTGAGGGTTTTTGCAACCTATTCATTAGTCCTGATGTGTTGGAGCCTTATTTCTCCCTATTGTACCATATATCCGATAAAGTGGTACCTAATGTCAATATGCTTGGAGCAGTCGTGGAACATGGGATTCTTTGAAAGGTGAATCCTACTCTAGTTGTCGCAATAGATGATGATGGTATCTGACACATGATCAAATATCTCACTAAATATCTTCCTCAACCAAATAGATTCATAACCATAGAAACTTTTAGGGGCGAATTTTAGCCCAAGGGTGAAATTTAAAGGGTTTTATATTTTAGAGAGGATTTTTTTTATATTATACATATTTCTATAGCCAATCCAAAATTTATTTAAAAATAAACAATTATTAAATTTTAGCTTGAAAAAATAAGGCAAATAAAAATTTCAAAGGCCAAATTCACCTCATTTGGAGGTTAGATTTTCTTGCAATCACCTCAAGTTTTTCATTTGTATTTGGTTACAATCTCTCAATTTTCCTAGTTTGAAAGTTGGATTTGGTTTTCATCACCCTATTTCCTAGTTTGCAATCGAGATAAGGGTTGAATTCTAGGGATTCTCCTATATAAATCCATTTGGGAATTTTACATGAAACAAAGGTTGTTTTCGAGCAAACGTTTTCAAGCAAGAGACTTTGGTGGGAATTTTACATGAAACAAATATAGTTCTCAAGCAATGTTTTCAAGCAAGAGACTTTTGTGGGTGTTATGAAACCAAAACCAAAAATAGAAGAAAAGAGAGCTCAACGCCTTAGAAATCATCCACTTCGAGGGGGCAACCTACTTTACATTAAATAAATGAAAAATTCTTGCAAGATTCAAATGAAAAAACCTCCTTTATTATATAGGAGTCCAAGGGGTCACAATATATTCCTAGTTGACCTAACAATAATAATGTAAGGGCACAATAATAACAATAGTGGGGTTTTATGGGACACAATAATAACAATATGGGGACTACAGGGGTACAATAATAACAATAAGGGGGCTACACTAACAACAATAAGGGACTACACTAGTAATATAGGGACCTAAAATTCCCCTCTCCTTCAAAAAAGTGTTGTCCTAAACGCTTGAGTAGCTGCATATGCTTCTGTATAAAATTCTCATCCTCCCATGTGGAATATTCAGTGGGTAAGTTCTTGCACTTGATGAGATACTCTGAAATTGATCGCTTTCGTAGCTAGTCGAGTTCTTGTTTCTGTGACTAATTTAGGTTCCAATATGATTTTTCCTTCTTCATCAAGATCTGGAAATATTGTTTGAACTTGAAGTTTGTCACCTATAACATTCTTTAAGCATGAAACATGGAAAACTGGGTGCACTTGAGAAGAAGCAAGAAGCTCTAATTTGTATGCCATAGTACCAATATTTTGCAACACCTTGTAGGGACCATAGAACTTTGGCGATAATCTATTATCCTTCTTAGCTTTCTTCAGGGACATTTGTTTGTATGGTTGTAGTTGTAAAAGTATCGAGTCTCCTAAATTAAAACTTCTCTCACTTTGATGTTGATCTACCTGTTGTTTCATTTGATTTTGTGCCCAATTTAGGTTATCCTTTAAAAGTTGTAGAAATTTTTGTTGATTCTCGATGTGATCTTCCACTTCTTGAACCTTATAATTTTATCTTAAAGATGATGTGATGGACGGTGGATGATATCCATAAAGTTTGATAAATGGGGTCATTTTTTATATAGTATGGAAGGAAGTGTTATACCACGATTCAGTCAGAGGTAACCACTTGACCCTTTGTGTTTGTTTATCAGATACAAAACAATGAACATATCCTTCCAAAAAATTGTTCACTATCTCAGTTTACCCATTGGATTGAGGACGATAAGATGAGCTATGGGCTAGTTGATTACCCAAACAAGAAAATAATTTTTTCCAAAAAATTCCAGTGAAAATGGGATCTTCGTTGCTTACAATAATCTTTGGGTTTCCATGTAGCTTTTTAATTGTTTCCATAATGCAGTAGTAACTATACTTGCTTTAAATGGATGAGATAATGCACAAAAGTGTGCATACTTGGTAAGTCTATCAGCTAGCACCATGATGACACTCTTTCCTTCAGACTTAGGTAAGCCTATGATAAAATCTATTGAAGCCTCCTCCCAATGTTGACTTGGAATGGGTAAAGGTTGTAGCAGACCCGTGGTCTTAATTGTCGCAACTGTATTTTTTGGCAAACCAAACATTCTGCCACAAAATTTGAATATCAAGTTTAATTCCATCCCAAAAAAAATATTTCTTCACCCTATGGTAAGTTTTTAAAAATCTTGAATGTCCTCCTATGGGAGAGGCGTGCAATTCCAAAAGAATCTTTTGTTTTAGTTGGGAATTCTTACAAATATATAAGCAATATTTGTACCATAAGGAACCATTTTTCCAAGTAAATGTATCAGATGTACTAGGATCTTGTTGCAAATTTTGAATGAGTGTCCACACTTCTTCATCATTATTCCATTCCTCCCTTGCTTATGTTATCCAATATGGTTGTATACTAGAAATGGCACAAAGCAATGCTTCCACCTCCTCATCCTTTCTTGAGATTGCATCTGCAACAACATTTAGCTTCCCTTTTTTGTAGAAGATTTCAAATTCATAACCCAACATCTTTGGGACCCATTTTTGCTACTCTTATGAATATATTCTTTGTTCCAAAAAGTATTTAAGACTATCATGATCAGTTTTTACCTTGAAGTGTCTTCCCATTTGGTAAGGTCACCATTTCTTTAGTGCATGTATAATTTCCAACATTTCCTTCTCATAAATAGGTTTCTGCAAATACTTTCATTTGATTTGATGACTTTCAAAATAAATAGGTCTTCCTTCTTGCATTAAAACAAAGCCAATTCCATTTCCTGAGGCATGACATTCCACAATAAAGGTTTTTGTGAAGTCTGGCATAGCTAAGACCAGTGCTAGGCACATTTTCTCTTTAATATGTTCAAAGGCCGTAGTTGCTTCAGGAGTCCATTAAAATTCATATTTCTTCAATAATTTTGTTAGAGGTGCTGTTATTCTCTCATAATTCTTAACAAACTTGTGATAATACCCTGTTAACTCGAGAAATCCTTGCGATTTCTTTATGGTTGTGGGGACTTTCCATTCCTTAATGGCTTTAATTTTGTTAGGGTCTACCTTAACACCCTCCTGAGATACAATATGACCCAGATATTCCACCTCTTGTACTCCAAAGAAACATTTGGAGGTTTTTGCATATAATTTTTTCTCCTCCAATAGTTTGAGCACCCTGTCAACATGTTGAATATGATCCTTCCAGGACCTGTTGTATATTAATATATCATAAAAAAAAACTAACACAAATTTTCCAAGGAAGGGTTTAAAAATGAAATTCATCAACCCTTGAAATGTAGAAGGGGCATTGGTAAGGCCAAAAGGCATGACCAAAAATTCATAATGACCCTCATGATTTTGAAATGTTGTTTTCAGAATATCTTCAGTCTTCATTATAATTTGATGATATCCTGAACAAAGTTCCAACTTGGTAAAATAAATAGCTCCATGTAATTCATCCAATAATTCTTCAATCACAGGAATGGGAAATTTATCTTTAATAGTGAGCTTCTTGAGCTCCCTATAATATGGACACATGCACCATGATCCATCCTTATTTTGCACCAATACTACTGGAGCAGAGAAAAAAATTTGACTAGGTTGAATTATACAAGCCTCTAGCATTTTTGCAATCATACGTTCAATTTTTCTCTTTTGGACATAAGGATATCTGTAAGGCCTGATGTTTGGAGGAACACTTTCTAGAATCAAATGAACAGCATGATCATGATTATGAATAGGTGAGATTCCTTTGGGAGTTTCAAACACCTTGGAATGATTTTCCAAGACTTTTTTGCGATCTCAAGAAATATATGATTTTGATGTTGGAACTTCTAGTGAGCATAGTTGTGCAATTACACCTCGTTGTTCTTTCTTCAGAAGATTTTTCATGACATTAGAGCTTATTAACTTTCTCGGCTTCCCTGTGATTACTCGTAATTCAACTTCCTTTCCTTCTGAAAATAAATTTCAAGAAAAGTTCTTGAAAATTAAAAGCTACTGTCCCCAAAGATTGTAACCATTGTACTCCTAGTACAACATCAGCACCTCCCATTGAAATGGAAATCATTGCACTATTCAATACATATTCCCCCATGGTTATCTTGATATTATGGTATTTTCTAGATAAATTTATAGTCCCTCCATTTTCAACCATCACTTGACACTCTGGTGCTAGGTATAGGAAGAAATTCAATTCTTTGGCTACCTTACAATGAATAAAATTATGGGTACTACCTGAATCAATCAACACTATAACATGTTTATTCTTCATATGTCCTTCTATCTTGAGATTTTGAGGAGTGTTAATTCATGAAAATTCATTACAGGGTATGGTTGAACTGGTTTCTTATTTCTCTACGGTTGTTTCCTGGTGTATATCCTCCTCTTTTGAAGTTTCTTGTTCATTTTCTTCCTCCCCTTCACAATCTATGTAAAATAATTTCTTCTCAGCACAATTATGACCTTTAGTGTATTTGCTATCAGAACTGTAGAAAATCCCTTTTTCTCTTTTTTCTTCCAATTTTTGTGGTGTCAACCTTGTAGGTTGTGGAAGTCTAGGAGTAGCAACACTTCCATCTTTATAGAAGTGAGTGGTAGGCTTCCTTTTGGCCATAATTTTACTTTAAATTTTTCTTTCCAACCTGAATGCCTTCTCCAATGAATCAAGTTACCAAAGGCGAACCTCATGTTGGATGTTATCCTTTAAAGTCCCTATGAAGACATCAATCTTCTATTCCTTTGGAATATCAGTTACCCTTATATTCAATCTTTTGAAGTCCTCAATGTGCTCCACCATTGAACCCTTTTGTTTGATATATATCAATTGGATAAAGAAGGTGTTTTGCTTTGTATCCTCATAATGTGCTATCATTTCCTCCATAAAAATTGACCAAGTGAAAAAAATTTTACTAGAGAAAAGCCATCGATACCATAAAAATGTATTTTGTTCTAAATGTAAAGTTTCTATGCGTACCTTTTATGTGTTTTTCACATTATAGAGATCAAAATATTGCTCCATCTGTAGTATCCATGTTATGGGATCCTTTCCATCAAACTTCCTCATATTTATCTTTGGAATATGGTGGGTATTCAATCCAACATTAGAGTTTATGAAATCGTGATTAACATTTATTTTGTTCTCATCATGAGTTTCATGTACTACCTTTTCACCATTAGGAATCATTTCTTGTATCAACTTTATCAAACCTTCCATGTCTACTTTTAGATCATTCTTCATGTCTTCCATGTTGTCTTTCATCTTTTCATCTATCTTAGCTTCCATGTCATCCATATTAGCTTACATGCCATCTATCTTAGCTTCCATGTGATTCTTCAAACCATCCATCTTAGCTTTCACCCCTTTATTCAAACCATCCATCTTAGCTTCCACCCCTTTATTCAAACCGTCCATATTAGCTTCCACACATTTCTTCAAACCATCCATCTTAGCTTACATGCCTTTCTTTAAAACTTTCATTTCATTTTTTGTTGTTCTTTGCGAGAGAGAAATTTGGTGCACTTGGTCTTGTAATTTTGATTTATCATGTTGCACTTCTTCCTCTTCATGAGTCATAAGAGATCCTTCTGAGGGATTAATGGGTGTTAAATTATTTTTAGGGGCCATTTTAGAACTCAATATTTATATATATGCTTCAATATTCCCTTGGAATCACTTCAAAATGATTTTTCAAACAAGAATGATGCAATTTCAAAACAAAATACACACATTTTTCTTTCTTTTGAGGAGCTCGATAGTGAAACTGATGTATCTCTGGAATTTTAGATCCCTGATATTTTATCTCCAGTCCCTTAGTATCCCTCTGAATCTTCCTTCCAATGCCACAAGTCTAACCTAATTTGGATTCTTCAAGCCAAATTTATGCCTAATCTCCCGCAATGACATAATTATGGACTAGTTCAGTAGAGAAAAATTGTACGACGTGCCACGTGTCACTGTTTCCTCCTTCGGCTCTAAAATTGATACATAGTAAGATACAGTCCATGTACTTTTGGCCACTTTTTACAGACTTCCAATATGATGCTCAGAGAGAGAGTTATGACGTTTTCCCAAGGTCACCTCTTTGACATGAAATTTGTGAGCCTACAAAAACCCTAACTTCCATAGATCATATATCTAAAATTTTTACATGGAATTCATCAGGATATTTTCCGCAAATGGGTGTTTTTTAAGCTTCTGAACCTTCATAGAAAAAATATTATAGCGAAAACTCCACAATGATCTGTTTGAAGCAACGAAACCCTAGAATCCAAAGCTTTGATACCAAATGTTATGAAACCAGCTCCAAAAATAAAAGAAACGAGAGATCAAAGCCTTAGAAATCAGCCACTTCGAGGGGAAACCCCCGTTACATTACATAAATGAAAAAATCTTGGATGATTCAAATGAAAAAACCTCCTTTCTATATATAGGATTCCATGGGGTCACAATGTAATCCTAGCCGACTTAACAATAATAATGTAAGGGCACAATAATAACAATAGTGTGGTTTTATGGGGCACAATAATAACAATATGGGGACTACAAAGGTACAAAAAATAACAATAACGGGGATACACTAACAACAATAAGGGACTACACTAGTAATATAGGGACCTATCAGTGGGCATTTTACTTGAAACATAGGTTGTTTTCGAGCAATTTTTTCAAGAAAGAGACTTTGGTGGGCATTTTACATGAAAAACAGGTCATTTTCGAGAAAAATATTCAAGCAAGAGATTTTGGATATATCAGAGAAGAGAAACGATATAATTAATTCGATGAATACAGGTAGTTTTCTTAGGATCTTTGGTTTTGGTTCCATTGGGTGGGATCGAGCTTGTTTGTATCTGGTTGCTTTGGGGGACTAGGGATATATAATATTTAGATACCGTTGTAGCTTTGGTACAAGAAGAAAGGCCTACTAGGGTTCCTTGTATCCAACCAACCCAATATGATGGGAGGGCACGTTTCACCAGAGCCTCCATGTGCCACCATTGGGGAGGATAGGGTCAGAACCACCAATGGTAGGATTTTCCCTAGGTATTGATTTTGGTCGAATCTCAGCTCACTTGTATTGACCACAACATCTATTCCAAGTGTAAATCCCACCAAGCTAGGAGGAAAGCAACATATTCCCCCCCCCCCCCACCTAGGGGTTTGGTCAAATGGTCATTTATGGGTGGCAGGTGAAACCCCCCAGTAGACTAGGTTCATCCCCAACACCTAATACTCCATCGTTCAAACCTCTTCTCTTGATGGTGGGGCTGCTAGGAACTCCTATCCAACTGAAATTTAATTGATGGGTCTTCGGTCTTCGCAATGTATTGACATTTAGTAATTAGTGAAGTTAGACAAGGTTGAAATCATCTATCAGGAGGTTGAGAGATATTAGTGACATCGATTGAAGGTATACAACCCATCGGAAAACAGATATAAATATAGAAATCAAGCTAAAAAATCAGGATCATGCAACTATCATAACACCTCAGGTGTGGTTAATTCCCCTTATTTCCCATGATTTCATTGGTTTTTTTATCAGATCAGACAAGATAAACCCAACTAGGTGTTCTTTTGTAAAGAATGGAAAGTAAAGGTTCCAAACTACAATGCTTTTCTAGTAACCTGACATCTGCCACACTCTCCTCATATATTTTCACGGTTCCATCATAAACAAACTCTAAGATATTTTGCAAGGAAAGATAATGAAATATGGAAGACAAACACACCTCTCTATAGACCTTTTTTTGTACCTTTTCAATTGTCTCTTGAACTAGAAAACCATCACCCAAAGATCTTATGTTCTGCTTTGCAATAAGATAGCTAGAAGGAAATAATGATGAGCATATTTCTGCTAAAATAACCAAGTGTGCAAACAATGAACTCCCATCTGAAAATATTAACAAGAGGTCAAACATGTCATCATTATCATATGCTTTCTTCATTCTTCCTCCAATTTTTTTTGGAAAACCATATATATTGAAGAAAGCCATGTTGTATGCTGTGCACCATCGTACACTATGAGCAAGGCTATTCTTAGCAACCAATTTCTGAAATTTCTTGATTGATACCACAACTTATTTTTCTTCATATTCAACCTTATCAATAGAAATTTGAACATAGATATGTTGTTTTACCTTCTGAGTAAATATTTAATTTGGAACCAATTTTGCAAAGGCCCAAAGGGAAATAAACAATATTGAATTATTTCCTTCCCATTCGTGTATGTCATTTCAACAACATATTCTCTCATGCGTTGTGTTGACAAGATGACTTGATACATTTGATCTTGAAACTCTGGCTTCACTATCAGAGTAGAATATAATAGCGTGGGAAAAAAATTTTAGCCCATTTTATTTATGTAAAGTCGAACTATACATTTCCAAGATTTAAAAACTTGCTAAATAAATTCAACTTACTACCATCAGAATATCATCAGATACAAAATTTACATTATTACAAGCTTGTAGAGCTATAGTCTGCAACAAATAATGCATCCAATCATTCCCAAATGGCTCCAGAGATTGAGCTAGAGAAATTTGTGTTTGTGAAGAAAGATATTTGAAAGGTGAATAAATAAGAAACATTACATGCCTACAAATAGGTTGTCTCTTAGTTATATTAGGGAATTCTTGTGTAGATTGATTCTCGATTTCCTACTGGGCGTGAAGTTGACCATGATTATGAATGGTTCTTACTGAAATTTTACTATCAAATTTCCAATGTATGTGTCAACACCTAGTGATTATAACTTCCTATATCATGTGGTCTTATTTTTAACTAACAATTA
This sequence comes from Pinus albicaulis, assembly GCA_034641835.2. NCBI lineage: Eukaryota > Viridiplantae > Streptophyta > Pinopsida > Pinales > Pinaceae > Pinus > Pinus albicaulis. The sequence continues at coordinate 1,059,794,777 of CM076584.1, read as the reverse complement.
ATTTACTTTTGAACACTAAGTGAATAAACAACCCAACATAAATATGGAAAAATAACCCCAAACAAATATGGAAAATACAAGAGAAGAAAAAGAAAAATACCAGGCCAATGAGATAAGTCTTAAGAGTGATTCTTTCTTCACAGATAGAATTGAATCAATATTTTCTTCACATTGTATTGCAAGCGAACCAAAAACATCCCAAAGATGGGGCCGTATAATAGGATGCATATTTATATGAAAGTTCTTGATAATAGAATCCACCTGCTAGCCCTGGTACACATCCCCACACTTTGACCATTTCTTTCCATCATATTTATTAGAAAAACAAATTAGAAAGGACTTTTTTTATGCCCATATTCCAAAAGTAAGAATTATTATAACTAGATCATCGAAGAAATTCATTAGCAGTGTGACAAGCATCTCTAAGTCTGGTGGCCATTTCTATGAGGGAATGATCTCCATTCAAGAAATTCTTGGATGATTCCTTCCACAAATTTCTTTAGGTGTGGTCAAGCCATTGCATTGCACTGAGATGTTGATCTCTACATATTAGATAAATCAGTGGACAATACAAAAAAAATTCAAATGTCAAATTTGCAATCAAAATATTTCCTCATGCATCAACAAATTTTTTATCTTTTAGTATATCTAAGTTAGAGATGCACAAGAGGAAAAAATCAACATCAATCATAAAAAAATCCAAAATACCAAAAACGCAATGTGTATATTAGTACATGAACATACTACCTATTAGTGTTCAAATGTATAGTGATAAAATACTCTCTTTCGGGTTTATTTGGTAGAATTCCTTGGGAAAAATTTCATGTTTTCAAATAAATTCTCAAATAAATTTTGTTCAATAAATGTTGTCTAGGTCAGATGTTGCTCCCTTCAACCATTCATGGTCATCATCAAATTCAAGTTCATGACTTTCATCATCAATCTAGGGTCATAGAATAGTCAGCATAACCTCATCTAGGTAATGATCTAGGTCATCTTTGTTTTTTTCATTCATAATATTATGTCATGAAAGAAAGGAAAACAAAACTCATAGTCAATAGTCAAATCACCCTCATTGGGAGTCAGAAAATATAGATAATAAAATAAATACAATTTTTCCTTTCTCAAGAAGTATGCTACATGGTAAAAAAAATGCAAAAAGAAATTTTTCTCAAAGTGCTTATGATTTCACTAAAGACAAAAGGAAAGTTTGTGAGTTATAAAGGGAAATGAGGCCTTTTGAGTTAATTTCATCCTTTGGTTTTAAAAATATCTCCTCTCTCATTCTCACAACTCTCCACGGCCATCCAAAGATCGAATACAACCACCAAAAATTGATCCAAATTTCTCTTCATTGCGTTTCTTCTCTTTGCTATGCTTATGGGGCAGCCACGCTACACTTCTGGAAATTCTATACATTTTTTCCTTTCAAGCTCTAAAAAACCATCATAAGGGTCATTTCATCATTTTCAAGTTTCAGGAAATTCCAAACTAGTAAGAGAACATCCCTCACCTTTAATTCAGTTCAATTTCTTCAACAAAGGGTGGATTCCCTCCTCTAGGGTTTTAAACTACGTTTTTGGTTTCATTGATGTTTAGCTTTCATCAGTTGGAAAACCCCTAGTTTGATCACATAAAAACCTTCACACATAACTCATATACCTTACCAAACCACTCCATATCATTCATACATCTCATAACCCCCATTTTCACTCAAACCCTAATTCTCGCTACATTTTTGCAGAGAAACTAGGTAAACTATGTGTTTTAAGTTTTAACCTTTTTTCCCTCTTTCCCATACCCATTTCTAAAATTTTCACTTGAATTGTATTTCTAACTCACCATCCTATCTCCGAAAAATTTTAGGTATTTTCCCTAACTCCATTCCATCTTATTTTTGTCCCTAAACCCACTGTATCATCATCTCGTGTTTTCCCAATTTTCATCTTTCCTTTCCTTCACATGAAGCTAGGGTTTTATTTTGCTAACAAACATGATGGAAGATGAGAAGAGAAAGTATAATAAGGGAGTTCATCATTCCTGGTTTGAGCCATCCAATTTTCAGGATATCAATGCTTCTCCCTATGTCAAGAAATCCTTTGAAGACACTGGTTGTTTAAGATTTGGTGAAAGGGTTCAAGAGATAGGATGTCATGCTTAATTGACAAGCCTTTTTTCCACTAGATTTAGGAGAGATAAGGCTAACATATCAGGGATTGAATCACTATATTAGCATATGATATAGCCTCAATAACATGTATCCCGATCCATGGAGAAATATGGTTCAGAGGGATGGATTTGGACAACGAGAACTATAAAATTTTCTTAAAACCACATTACAAGGATGCTCCTGAACATATCTTTCCTTTTAGGCATTTACTTGACAGGTATTCCCCTTTGATGAAGTTGATCATGAAGTATTTTACATGTTAATGGAGGTTCTCAAGGTTATACCAATACCACATAAGGCTATTGATGCATTTCACTGCCACCAAGCCACTCAATTTTCCTCACTATCTATTCGGGAGTCTGGTCAAAATGACTGAAAAAGTACAAAGTAAAGGAAAGGATCACCAAAATAATTTGTTCCACCATGGTTTGGTCAAGGTTATAGTCTTACAACAGCTCTTAGAAATCAATATGTCTTGGGAAACATTCATGAATTCAATTGCTTCTATGCCTACTACTAGCCCACTTATTATTTAGAGTATACCATTAGTATCAACAAAGCCATAGGAGGTTGGATCTTCAAGTAGAAAATCAGAGGTTCCAAATATGCCAAGGGATGAAGTCACTAAAACTTATGATAAGAGTAAAATTATGTTTTTTCTACTATGATCATCAAAGGTGTGCTTTCACCTGAACCTACAACTAAGCAATTATTAGGAGAAACCATGGAGCAACCACCTATACATGAGAGTGAGTCACCCTTGCAGCAACATGAGGAGAAATCACTTATGGAGGTTGACATGGTAGAGTGGGTGGAAAAAAAATTAGCTGAGGAGATAATCAGAGAAAATGAAGTAGAGATTGCAGAGCTCAAGGGAAGCTTCTCAAGGGAAAATTCCATGATAACATTCGTATAACAGGAAAAAATGCAATTGAAAGTGAAACAATTGCTCCTAAGAAAAACAAAGGCAGACCTTGAGGTAGATAAAGGTAAGGGAAAATCACTGATAGAGTTTGATCAGTTTGAATAAAAGGAGGCTGAGATAAAGCCAAGGAGGCCAAGAACAATAGGATTAACTAGGAAATAAGAGCAAGAAACAAATTTAACTCCTCCATTAGGTTAGCAAAGTTTTGATGATTTGATCATTGCTGAGATTGAGAAAGACAAATATTTATGAATTGAAATGGTAAATGAGCATCTAGAGAATTTCTTGAGGAAGGAATAAAGAAAAAATAACCTCCAAAGGCATATGGAGAGACACTACTTCACCAGGAACCAAATCGCCAAAATCAGGGTTAAGAATTTGAAGAAAAAACTTAAAGAAAACCTAACTAAGATAAAAAAGAAGGAAAAATTAGCTTTTATAGCTAAGGCATCCCTAGCTATATAGATCATCATTCAAGGATTCCATGGACCAAAATTCAGCAATTTTTGAGCATTTTGGTATTTTTTGTGATTTTGGGCAAATTTTGGAAATTTCACTCTTGCAAAAGCGTAGCATGACCACGCGATGCTTTTCCTTAGAGGGTCCATTGAAGGTTTTATTTACATGTTTGGATTCCTTTTGAAGTGTAAATTCCAAATATGGTCTTGGTTTTTCATGAAACCTCCCAATTTTGAAGAAAAACTCAAAAAAACCCTAATTTTCATGCTTATGCCATTGTTTTTCACTGCACGCTATGCTTCTAGAGTAAGTTTGGAAAAATGTAGATTTTAAGGCCTTGTGGGAGGTATTTTGTTTATTTTAAGGTTGTTTTGGATAGAGGAAATCCATGGATACCTTTCCCAGTCTTCATATCAGCAAAAAGGTTCCTTATAGCCACCTAAAAACGCCCTCCAAGATCACACGACACTTCTATCAGAGCACACAACACTTATGCTAGGCATGTGATACTTATTTTAGGCATGCAACGCTTCTGTGTTGGATTCTTTTTAGACAGTTGTTAGTGAAAAATGATCAAATATTCGAGATTACAACTATCCCATGATTTTTTTTGTGGATAAGAAAGTCTATTTATGCCCCTCATTATTGAGGAATCTTGCAATTACTCAAGGATAAAAGACTTGTAGTTATTAGCTAAATTGTGGAGGATTGTTTCTAAATTCCCTAAATTCTAGGTAATGACTCATTAGATGCATGTATGAGGTATTTTGCATCAGGTTTTGACCCAATGAGGTGGTATCTTCTCTATTTTCTATATGTACTCCAACTCAAGTCATTTTAGGGTTTGGATAGTTGATATTGCAGTGTGGAGCTTATGTACAATCTTTTACAATGAAATCAAAGACATGTTGCAACTATAATTTTGGGACTCCAGTGGTATGCTCATTAGCATTTTTTTTTTCTCAATATCATCATCAAATTGAATGTTTATGCTTCCATGAAATCACATGTATGCTTCTATATGATAAATCTTATCAGTTCATAAATAAAATTCTTACTTTTTGTGTTATGTTTTATAATATTTTCATAAATTTGCTCTGCTTCCTTTGATGAATGAAATCATGTAATATTCTCATTCTGACTCTCTCTTTTCAAACCCTATAACAAAATGACAATTTAAGTATGTTTCTAAGTATACCTACCTAGCCTCATCTTCATCTCTACAACTATTCATTTAAAATCAGACCTAAAACCTAGACCTAGTTCCTAGACTGACACTCCTATCAAAAAAAATTCAAAACAAAACCCTAATTCACTAACCTTATATCTAGCCTAAGATAATTTCTTTTCCAGACACCTCATTGACTATGAAATTGACATTGAGAGAGCCCTCTTGTAATATCCCAAAATGGGAAAGACAGTAATATAGAACATCTATAACATTTCAATCTAGGCAATATCCAGAATGTAAGCACAAAACTGTAAAATGATGGAAATATCAGAATATAACATCAAGACATTAAAACATTAGCATAAATAGTTGATCCATATCATTATGTGTCGATAGAAAATGTAAATACACAGTGCTCCAAAAGGAATGCACTCAAGCCACAAGATGGCTGAAATACACTAATGAAACTTAGCACTGGAAAATATAAATTGTTGCTGCTGGGAAGAAGATATATGTGCGAGAGGCTTCTAGAGTGCTCAGAAATATTTTGGATTTTAACCATGGACTCTACTTGAAAAACCCAGATAAACCCATAAATTATTTGGCTATATTTTGAGTTTGGAATTTTAGCCCTTTTTGGGTTGCACATTCCACCCCTGCTAGCTGAGTTACGCACGCTGAAAGAATGATATATCAGCTACAATAGCACCCATTCATCTCACTAACTAAATGGATGGTCCCTTCTCTCGATTAGCAAGCTCAAAACTTGAGATCTAGCTCCTCCACTGAATATGCAACCGCTGCATGCACAACTGTTGGGAAATATTGTGTTATCTAGGAGGGTTGATGATATATCCTACTGATAGATAATAAAATTTTGATCCTAGGCTACTGACATGACCCCCGAAGTGAAGGATTAATCCGTCATAGGATTCTAAGCCGAGTTTCTTGGAACTTCCTCTTCTCCTCAAACCCTCACTGCAGAATTACGCAATTCCTACAGGAAATGTTGTTGGATAGGAGAATAGATGGATGGCCTGATGCCAAATATGACAATGAAACTCCCAGAATAATTTAATGGATCCATAGTGTGAAGGGTTTATCCCTCCACAATTTTCTCAGTTGAAGTACTGAGAACAACATTCCAACTCTCAAGCTCTATTTCAGGAATGCGTAATTCTTGTAGCTAGAAGTGCAGATGAGAGTGGCTAAAAGTGGAACTGATTTCTGGATGATGAATGTTGCCCAAGAAAACCTTCCCAGAGTAGGTACTCGAAGTCCCCCGTGGGTTAGGATGTGATTCCTTATCGGGAACATCCGATGCTGAATAGCACAATAGACTTAGCTAAACAACTGAAGCATGCAAAGAAATGTCTTACGACACTCAACAATAAAAAATCTATACTCCTGTTCCTTTGCTACCCTCATCTTCCTTTTATGGTTGTGAGCCTTCCCTAACCTTGGCCCACCTCATAACTGTGCTGCACATGTGGCCACTAGCTTCCATAAAGACTGTGTTTTCCTCCATGATCTCCATCACTACTGCAATTACTCTCCACTTCCTCCATCATGTGTGAATTTAATCCACCACTTCCTCCATCATCTATGAAATTGCTTCTCAACTATGTCCATCATATTTCATTTATTCCTTCACTATCTCCATCATATTCCTCATTAATGCTCTATGAAATCCACTCTTTCTTCATTATTATGCTACTCCACTACTCCATAATGCTACTCTACTACTCAATTAACCCACATTCACACTACAGAAGTGGATTTGATTCATCTATTCAATTTATGGGTCGCTCCACCATTTTATTGACTTAACTAAATAAGAAAATTAATAACTCTAATATTCTAATTAGTTGATGGAAAACTTGGAGTATTACACCTCTCTGCTTTGGTAGGGCTAGCTACCAAACTAAATATTGGTTTGAGGTTACCTCATTTAGTCTCCTTTCTCAGCCTTGGGAAATAGAGGGAATGATAACATTTTTGGCACCGCTGCCTAAGAGCGAATGTAAAACTTTCCCTGGGGATACTTCCTTTATTTTACTAAAGTTTAGACTTTTGGGTGACAAGTTCTAACATTCAAAGAAGGTTGAGTTGGTAAATTTGAGCCAAAGTGCAGATTCTCAAGAAAACAGGCTCCCATAAGACACACTAGGTCAAATCCAGACCTGAATCCCTCACAAATTGTTAATTACCCTGAGAGTCTTTTGAGAAATTAGAAAACAAAGTCTCGAAAATTTAGAAATGTTTTACCTCCACTTGTGAAATATACATCCTTTCCTACGAGGTTAATTTCTCCAGAAGATTTGTCCTTCAATTTCAAATTATTCCTTTAAGAAACAATTTTTGAACCCATTGATTTTGAGACATACTTGCCATTTTCCGAGTCTTCTTATTTCCAGCTTGATAGTAAGGTCTGGTCTGATTTTCATAAACTTTAGGGTTTGGTCAATAAGTTTCAGGTAACTTCTAAAAAAGTGTATTTCTAGTACCAACAACAAGCTTTTGCTTATGCAGCTACTGTCACACCTTCTCACATAGCTACACCATCGTCCCTCACTTTCATTCCATTACTTCTTCTGCAGATATACACTCCATTAACACCTCCACAACCTCCTCCATTATTCATGGCCAGATTTTCTCCGATGATTCTACCGCCACAACTCACTGCACTACCTCAGAATTATGGTTAGAGATTGCCTCTATTTTATGGGACATCAGAGGTTACTGTGCACCAACACATTGTTAAGGTGGTTTATTTCATCGATCTTGAAGAGATTGATAACGATGACGCCAAGATGCACATTTTAGCACATAATATCCCAGGAGAGGTTAAGAAATTTTTATGTTCCCTAACAGTTGGTTCTGTAGCTAATTCACAATAGCTAATTTATTTATTTACGAAAAAATGGGAGGAGAAGAAGAATGATTTACAAATTCTAATTGAATATAATCCCTTGAAAAGAAATCATAATGAGTCTATGCAAGAATTCACATCTATATTCAATATAATTTATGATTCCATTCCTGAAAATATCAAGCCTCCTCCTGGCCTTGCACTACTTCATTACCCAGATGTTTCAATCTTGATATGGCTTACCAACTGAGGGAAAGAAATCCATATACCCTTGAAGAAATGCAGAGGAATGCAATGAGCGTTGAAGAGAATATAATTATCAAGAAGTCAAAAATCAAAACAAAAAAGAGGGTAACCATCAAGGAGGAAAATTATACTTCATTAGAGATAAAACTCGACACCTTAATCAAAATAATAGAGAGGATTATTAACAAAATGACCATCACAGATAGACAAGTTGAACCCTCAATCAGAAATCCTAGTTTCAGGGGTCAACAACAACAACCTCAATACAGGATAAAGTAAAGGGAGAAGAGGGGTCAGGATCAACAAGGTCCACAAAAAATTCACACTCCATTTTAGAAAACCTATAAATAAGGTCGTGATGAAGAAGAAGAAGATATTTCAGGAGAAAATAATTTATTTAAGGAAAATCAACAACTTATTTTCCTAACTGAAGAAGATCAGTTTTCTGCAGAACTTTATGTACTAGATGATCAATAATATGTTTTTGCTAACAATGATATGTTATTAGTACAGACATAATATTACCAAAGAGGATATCAAAATGCTCTTACCCAGGTGGAAAGGAAGTATGGTTTGAGAAATAGGAATGTGCCTATAACTTCAAGTCAGAAAAAACAAAATTCTCAAACATATGGTCACCATAAAGAGATCACTACTTCAAATCAGAGCAAGGATAAAGGACCTGTTATTCCTAATCATGGGAAAGGTAGCGAACCTTCTACCAACAATCAGAAGAAATATAAAGAAGTTCACGATGGAGGACAAATAAAGGATATTCCACACAAATATTAGCCCGAAAAGAAAGATGCGCCATCTAAAGAGGTAGAAAAACATTATGCCTTATTTAGTCTTGAAAATGAAATGTCAAAATTGAAAGTCTCCATTCCTTTGAATGAAATAATCAAGAATGACCAATATAATTTTTAGTTAGCCAAATCGCTTAGGGTAGATAAAATGTCTGATATGGTGAATGTGAGTGATGATCATCCTGAACTTTTATTTGGCCCTGATATAGATCATGACTTAGAAGATAATGAGGCCCCTCCTTTTTAGCTTAGCCTAAAAATTCATGATGTTATCCACCATAACTCCATGTTAGACTCCAGAGCATCCCATAATCTCATGCCTTAGTCCATCATGGAAAAGCTAGGATTGGATATTAGCGGACCCTGCCATGACCTTTACTCTTTTGATTCAGGAAGGGTTAAATGTATTGGTCTCATCAAAGATATAGTGGTGTCTTTAAAGCAATTTCCAGCCAATAATGTCTTCATGGATGTTGTTTTAGCTGATATCCCTCCTAGATATGGAATGCTGCTCTCCGAGTCATGGGGATCCAAACTTAGAGGCACCTTGCAGCTCGACTTTTCCTATGCTACTATACCAGTTTTTGGGAAACTTAAAAAATTATGCTGGGAAAACAAGATGAAAGACATGATTATTAGCAAAGAAAAGCCTAATAATCACCCAATACATTATGTTCGTACATATTTAGAGTATTTTCTATTATTCAATTATGATTGATCAACATTATCAGAAGTTTTGATGGAAGAAAAAGAAGAAAATTCAGATATTTTCAAATTCTGTTAAAAAAAATTCAAGTGAAAAATAACAAGAAAATATGCCAAGTAGCTTGCAACCAAGTGCATCAGCAAAAAATATAGATGAAATAGTGAAATAAACAGAACTTATTGGTACAACAACCTTTCTCAAATAGTTAGTCAATATCAGTCTTTCAAATCGTAGCTTCCCGATGAAGAAAGTGGTTTGTGGACCCTGGATTTCGATGGAGCCTTAGGTAAGGAACGGGTTGGAATTGGAGTGTGGTTTCATAGCCCTATGAATCAATCATCTAACCTTCCTCATAATGTTTGAATTCCTTCTTAAAAATTGACATTTGATTGTTCAAGCAATGAGGTAGAATATGAGGCTTTGATAGCCGGTCTCAAAATTCTCAAGAAATTAGGTGCCAAGAAAATATTTGTGTATGGCGACTCCAAATTGGTAATAAAGAAAATCAAAGAGGAATACTAGGACAAGAATCGTAGAATGATATATTACCTCATTGCAGTGTTAGAAATCCTCAAGACTTTCACTAAATATACTTTGTCATTGATTCCAAGGAATAACCATGTCATTGTTGATTCTCTTGCCACTTCAACCAGCATGTTCAGAATTCCAGTGTATGCCAATAAGAATTATGAAATGAACGAAACCTCGCCCTGCTATTCTAGATAACTTTTGGTATTCACAAGTATTTCAATATTACAATCAAATTAACAATTTCTTGTAGGAAAAAGAGGAGTTCGTGAGCTCACAAATGCATGACCAGTTTTATGAAGATGACCAAGAAATGCATGCAATAGAAATGAAGGTATTGTGGTTGAAAGACAACTCCATTACAAGAGGTCTTCTACCTTTGGAGGAGCTTTTTGATCAATATTATGTTGCACGGAAAACAACAATGTTTCCAACTGAAGTAGGAGTGGAATACATCAATTTTGGCACTCCCTAGAAGCCCAAAATGGTCAAGATATCAAAATATTTGAGCCCGAGAATGAAACGTAAATATGTAGCACTCATGTCTCAGTTTGCTGATGTTTTTGCATGGGAATATTCTAATCTAAAAGTGTTTGATAAGAGTATAATTCAACACACCATTCCTTTAAAGTTTGATAAAAAGCCTTTCCACCAAAAACTTAGAAGGATGAATCCAAAGTTGTTTCCCTTCATTCAAAAAGAATTGAACAGGTTGTATACTATTGGTATTATAGTTCCTCTTTATTTTTCAAATTTGATTTCAAACTTAGTGCTAGTAAGAATGAAGGCGGGTGAGATCCGCTTGTGTATATATTTCCGTAATATGAATAAAATATCACTGAAAGAAAACTACCCACTTCCAAAGATGGATCATATTATGCAAAGGGTGGTTGGTTCTTCTAGACTTTCATTGTTGGATGGATATTCCAGGTATAATCAAATTTTAGTTCATCCATATGATCAAGAGAAGACAACATTTACAACACCTTGGGGTAATTTTATGTATGCTAAGATGCCCTTTAGGTTGAAGAATGTAGGAGCAAATTTTCAGCAAGTGATGGACATTTTCCAATTAAAAGGATTTATTTGGTCATTTATCTTGATGACATCACAGTTTTTTCCAAGACGGATGAAGAGCACTTACAAAATTTGAAGACAATTTTTCAAAGGTGCAGAAAATTTGGCATATCAATGAATCAAAAGAAGAGATTGTTTGCTATGGAAGAAGGGAAAATGCTTGGTCACATCATATCTAAAGATGAAATTCGTATATATCCTTCAAGGATTGAGGAAATTTATAATTTGGACTATCCTAGAAGCAAGAAGGAAATCCAATCATTCAATGGTAAAAACAATTTCTTGAGAAGGTCTATTCCTAACCTTGTTGAACATTTAAGAGATATTATTGATACGTTGAAGAAATACAATGAGGTGAAATGGTCCACTAAGGAAAAGAAATAATTCAATCAAGTTAATTTTGCATTATCTCCTGCTACTATTCTTATAAGCCAGGATTACACACTTGATTTTTTCATTTTCTCCTTTTCTTCTGAACATAATCTAGTTCTTGTCCTTATGCAGAAGAAAGATAAAAAAATAGAATAGCCTATTGCCTTCTTTAGTAGAACCATAAGAGACACAGACTTGAAGTATAATATCTTTGAAAATCAGGCATTGGCACTAGTTAAATCATTGAAGAACTTCCGAGTCTATATTCTTCATTCTTATGTTCTTGCATATGTCCCAAAAGTTGTTGTCAAATATGTGCTAACAAAGAATGATCCCGAAGGTCACCGTGGCAAGCGGATAGCTGCTATGCTGGAGTATGAATTAGAAATCAAACCTACAAAATTAATCAAAGGAAAAGGCTTGGCAAAGCTCATGGCAGACTCAAATTTACATTCCTTGTATGTCAATTTCATTGTTGCATTATCTGAAGAGCACGTGGTTGATTCATTACCTCAGGTATCTGAAATTTTTACTTCATCACCATGGTACATTGATATTGTTCATGTGCTGCAACATATGAATCATCCTCCCAGTTTAACTAGCAGTAAAGGTAGATCTATGAAGTTGAAGGCTATAAAATATTGCATTCTTAAAAATATTTTATATTGGAAAGATTCGGGTGGGGTTTTATTAAATTGTTGGTAGAAGGTGAAGCTGAAAAGTGATGAGTGATTTTCATAAAGGTGATTGTGGTGGTCATATTTTCTGGAAGACAACATCAAATAATATTTAGAGGGTTGGATTTTATTGGCCAAGTTTTTTTTCTCGATGTCTATAAAAATTTCATGAGTTTTCATAAGTGTCAAATTTTTCATGGAAAGAGAAAGCTCTTACCGCTGCCCTTGAAACCAATTGTAGTTCAAGCACCCTTCCAGTAGTGGGGGCTTGACTTCTTGGAAAGATTCACCATACATCATAATCTCAACATAAGTGGATACTCACTACCGCTGATTACTTCACAAAGTGGATTGAGGCCATCCCCAGGAGGCAAGCTACAGACACCATCATTATTCAGTTTTTGGAGAGAAATATTATGTCTTTGTTTTGGCTCCCCACATTTAAGTCCAAAAAGATGATAGAATTTTGTGATAAATATCACATAAGACTTGGGCATTCTACAACATACTATCCTCAACGCAATGGGTTGGATAAGTCATCAAACAAATTATTGGTGAACATAATCAAGAAATTGTTGCAAGAGAACAAGACAAATTGGCACAAAAAGTTAATAAATTCTCTGTGGGCAGACAAAGTTAGCACAAAGCGATCAATCAGCATGTCACCCTTTCAGCTAGTTTATCATGTAGACATGGTTTTTCCCACATACTTAGCAGTGTTGGTGATGAAAACTATGAAATAGATCCACAGTGAGCCAAATGACATCCAACAAAGAATCAGTCAAATGATCCAATTACAACAGTCAAGGGGAGAAGTTTTCAATCACACTTCAAATATTCAGGAAAAAATCAAGAAGATCTATGACAAGAAAACCAAAGTTGATGATCTAAAATTAGGTGATATTGTTCTTCGATGGGATTCTTGAAATGAAGACAATGGAAATCATGGTGAGTTTGATAACCTGTGGAAAGGTCCTTACAAGATTACAACATTTAGGGGAAATAAGGCATTTTTGTTAGAAGATCTTGATGGGAAGGAAATTCTTGGAGGACCGGTGAATGGTAGGTTCCTTCAACATTATCTTAGCTAATCTTGAAGAAAAATTGTTCACTTTCATTGTAAATAAAATTTTATTTGTTGAAAAAGAATAAGGAAGTTGTCACAGAAGTTTGAATCACGAGGAGAAGGCCACGAGGATTTTATGATCAGTCGATGTTTTTCTTTTAAATTTCAAAAATTCAAGTCATTTTTTGAGTCAAAATCATTTTCTGTTTTAGTTATTCATTTCAATTTTTCAAGCTATTTCAGTTTGAATTTATTTTTAACTCTGTTTCCCAATGGATGAGGCTACCTAGTCTATAGTGTTCTTGACACCTCCTAAAAGGATTTTCCATCCCCTAGTGGAGCCAATTTTAGTGTCCAAATGTTCAGTGATCAAATACTCTCTTTCAGGTTTTTATTTGGTAGAATTCCTTGGTCAAAATTTCATGTTTTCAAATAAATTCTCAAATACATTTTGTTCACTGAATGTTGTCTAGGTCAGATGTTGCTCCCTTCACCCATTCATGGTCATCATCAAATTCAAGGTCATGTCATTCATAATCAATCTAGGGTCATATATCAGTCAACATAACCTCATCTAGGTCATGGTCTAGGACCTCTTTGTTTTTTTCATTCATAATATTATGTCATGAAAGAAAGACAAATAAAAGTCATTGTCATTAGTCAAATCAACTTCATTGGGAGTTAGCAAAGATAGGTAATAAAACAAATGATACTTTTCCTTTTTCAAGAAGTATTCTACATGGTCAAAGTTTTACTAAAATAATTTTTTCTCAAAGTGCTTATGATTTCACTAAAGACAAAAGTAAAGTTTGTGAGATATAAATGGAAATGAAGATTTTTGAGTTTTTTTAATCCTTTGGTTTTCAAAATAGCTCCTCTCTCATGCTCACAGCTCTCCACATCCTTCAAAAGATCGAAGACAACCACCAAAAACTGATGTATATTTATCTTCGCTACGTTTTTTCTCCTCGCTACACTTTTGGGGTAGCCACGCTACGCTTTTGGAATTTTGCTACATTTTTTCCTTTCAAGCTCTAAAAGGCCATCACAAAGGTCTATTCATCATTTCTCAAGTTTCAGGTTCTTCCAAACTAGTAACAGAACATCCTTCACCTTTCATTTTGTTCAATTTCTTCAACAAAGGGTGGATTCCCTCTTCTAGGGTTGTCAACTACGTTTTTTTTTTCATTGATGTTTAGCTTGCTTAAATTGTAGAACCCCCAGTTTCATCACATAAAAACCTTCACAAATAACTCATATACCTTCCCAAACCATTCCATATCATTCATACATCTCATAACCCCAATTTCACTCAAACCCTAGTTCTCACTACGTCTTTGCAGAGAAACTGCATAAAATCTGTAGTTTAACCTTTTTGCCCTCATTCCCATACCCATTTCCAAAATTTTCACTTTCATTGTGTTGCTAAATCACCATCCTATCTCCCCAATTTTTTATGGATTTTTCCTTAACTCCATTCCATCTCATTTCTGTCCCTAAACCCACTATATCATCATCCCCTATTTTCCTAATTTTCATCTTCCCTTTCCTTCACATCAGGCTAGGGTTTTATTTTGCTAACAAAAATCATGGAAGATGAGAAGAGAAATAATAATAAGGGAGGTCATCATTCCAGTTTTGAGCCATCCAATTTGCAGGAGATCAATGCTTCTCCCTATGTCAATAAATCCTTTGAAGACACTCGTTGTTTAAGATTTTGTGAAAGATTTTAAGGGGTAGGTTGTCATGCTCAATTGACAAGACTTTTTTCCACCAGATTTAGAAGAGATAAGGCTAGCATAGCAGGGATTGAATTCAATATATGAGTATATTTTATAGCATCAGTAACATGTATCCCGAACCATGGATAAATCTAGTTCAAAGGGATGGATTTGGACATCAAGAACTATAAAATTTTCTTAAAACCACATTACAAATATGCTCCTGAACACATATTTCCTTTCAGGCATTTACTTGACAGGTATGCACCTTGATGAATTTGTTCATGAAGTATTTTACATGTGAAGGGAGGTTCTCAATATTATACCAGTACCACATAAGGCTATTAATGCATTTCACTACCACCAAGCCACTCAATTTTCCTCATTATCTATTCAGGAGTCTTGTTAAAATGACTGAAAAAGTACAAAGTAAAGGAAAGGATCACCAAACTAATTTTTTCCACCATGGTTTGGTCAAGGTTATAGTTTTACATCATCTCTTAGAAATAAATATGTCTTGGGAAACATTCATGAAGTCATTTGCTTCTATGCCTACTACTAGTACACCTAATATTTAGAGTATACCAACAATATTAGCAAATCCGTAGGCCCTTCAAGTAGAAAAGAAAAGGTTCCAAAGATGTCAAGGGCTGAAGTAACTAAAACTTATGATAAGGGTAAAAGGATGGCTTTTTCTCCTATGATCACCAAAGGTGTGCTTTCACCTGAACCTACAGTTGAGCAATTACTAGGAGAAACCATGGAGCAACAACCTATACATGAGAGTGAGTCACCCTTGCAGCAACATGAGGAGAAAACACCTATGGGGGTTGACATGGCAGAGTAGGTGGAAAACAATTCAGTTGAGGAGATAATCAAAGAAAAGTAATCAAATATAGAAAAGCTAAGGATAGCCTCTCAAGGGAAATTTTCATGATAACATTCCTACAACAATAAAACATGCAATTGAAAGAGAAAAAACTGCTCCTAAGAAAACCAAAGGTAGGCCTTGAGGCAGAGAAAGGTAAGGGAAAATAAATGATATAGGTTGATCAGTTTGAAGACAAGAAGGCTGAGATAAAGCCAAGGAGGCCAAGAACAAGAGGATTAACCATGAAAAAAGAGCAAGAATTGAGTTATCTCCTCCAGTAGGTCAACAAAGTTTTAATGATTTGATCGTTGCTGAGATTAAGCAAGACAAAGAGTGTTGGCTTGACAAGGTAAATAAACATCTAGAGAATATCTTCAAGAAGGAAAAAATAAACAATAACCTCTAGAGTTGCATGGCAACACACTACTTCACCAGGAACCAAATCGCCAAAATTAGGGTTAAGAATTTAAAGAAAAAACTTAAAGAAACCGTAACTAAACTAAATAAGAAGGAAAAAATTGGATTTGCTAGCTGGGGAATCCCTTCATGTCTAGATCATCATTCAAGTATGCCATGGACCAAAATTCAACAATTTTTTAACATTTTTCGTATTTTTTGGAAAATTCTAGAAATTTCACTCTAGCAGAAGCGTAGCATGGCCACGCGACACTTTTCCTTAGAGGGTCTAATGAAGTTTTTATTTACATGTTTGGATTCCTTTTGAAGTGTACATTCCAAATATGGTCTTGGTTTTTCATGGCACATCCTAATTTTAAGGAAAATATCAAAAAACACCCTAATTTTCATGCTTCTGCCACTATTTTTCACTGCATGCTACACTTCTGGAGTAAGCTTGGAAAAATGAAGTTTTGAAGGCCTTGAAGGAGGTATTTTGTCAGTTTTAAGGCTGCGTGATATAGTGGACATCGAGGGATACCTTTCCCAATCTTCATATCATCAAAAATTTTCCTTAAAGCCACCTAAAAATGCCCTTGAAGAGCACGTGACGCTTCTATCAAAGCTCGTGACGCTTCTGCTAGTCACGCGAAGCTTGTGTGTTGGATGCTTTATCGATAGGTGTTAGTGAAAAATGGTCAAAGTTTCAAGGTTAGTACCGTCCCATGAGATTTTTTTTAGATAAGGAAGTCTATTTATGCCCCTCATTGTTGAGGAATCTTATAATTACTCAAGGAGACAAAGAATCCTAGATATTAGCTAAATTTCGGGTGATTGTTTCTAACTTCCATAAATTCTAGGTAATTACTCATTAGATGAATTTATGTGGTATTTTGGATAAGATTTCGACTCAATGAAGTGGAACCTTCTATATTTTCTATATGTACTCCAACTCAAGTCATTTTAGTGGTTGGATAGTTGATATTGCAGTGTGGAGCTTATGTACAATCTTTTACAGTGAAATCAAAGACATGTTGCAACTAATTTTGGGACTCCGGTGGTATGCTTATTAGCATTGTCTTTTCTCAATATCACCATAAAATTGAATGTTTATTCTTCCATGGAATCAAATTATTCTTTTATATGATAAATCTTATGAGACTATAAACAAAATTCTTACTTTTTGTGCTATGTTTTATAATATTTTTCATAAATTTGTTCTACTTCCTTTGATGAATGAACTCATGTAATATGATCATTCTGAATTTCGCTTTTCAAACCCTATACTACAATGAAAATCTAAGTATACCTACCTTCCCTCATCTTCATCTCTGTGGTTGTTCATTTGAAATCATACCTAAAACCTAGACCAGCTAGTTTCTAGACTGACACTCGTATCTAGCAAAATTCAAAACAAAACCCTAATTCACGGAGCTTATATCTAGCCTAAGATCATTTCCTTTCCATACACCTCATTAACTATGAAATTGAAAATGAGAGAGCCCTCTCCGTTTTGGTAGGGATAGCTACCAAATCTAAATATTGGTTTGAGGTTACCTCCTTTAGTCTCCCTTCTCATCCTTGGGAAACGGAAGGAGTGATAACACTACCAAATATTGAAGAAATAAAAAAGCTTCCACTCTAACAATACAGGGCCTTGAATCATCTAAACATTGTATAATAGTATACCATAGCATGTCTTTACCTTCAATCTATTTGAGAGCCACCTCACCACATAGATCTGAAATTTGAGTGAGAGCCAAAGCATAAAAACCAAGCATAAGTGCCATTTTGGCATTAGAGCATGACATATTTGGGATTTTCATGTAATCAATGAAAATGATAGAAAATATATCCAATAATAATGAAATACACTTACCCAAAATAGAAGAGGCCCATAGATCAGTAGAAGCTACTAAAGCATTGTGGCTTCTATAGTGGGAAAGTAGCCCTAATATTAACTTTATGTTATTTCCAACTATATACCTTGATTTAGGATACCACGAGAGTATTAGTTGAGCATAATTTCAAACTCAACATAATATTTTTCTGATTTGGCTTCACTTCTCTCATACTTTTGTAATCCTTTTACTAAGATATCTACTTCATCTGTTTTCTCAAGAGCCTTCCAAACAGTATCACCAAATGATACTGATCCACTCTGGCCATTCAATACACTCCTAGGATTTAATTTCTCAAGGATGTGATTTAGGGCATATGCACTTGACATTGCAGTAGTTGATTTATAACAAGAAAAAAATTGTTCTAGGGGAATCACAAGTTATTCCCCACCAAATTTTAGCAGTGACCCCCTAAGAAAACCAATTAAATTTACATCAACCTCTGCTAACATGTTGCATATTTGTTTGCTTTCTTATTGAAAAATCCCTTTTAATGAAATCATGGTCTCATTCAATGATGCTTGTTTCCAATGAAATGAAGCACCTGGATTTTGTAAATAACATGCATTTACAATAATGAGATCTCCTCTAGAAATATTTTAGTGTTAGGCTTAGAAAAATAGCAACATATCATTGGAACATTTCATGCATGTGTTACATTACCTTCAAATAGGTTAGAAATTAAAAAAAAAAAAAAACTAAAAAATGATGGATACAGAGGGTATTCCAAGTATGGAAAATTCCATGCATGAGTTACATTGCATTTAAATAAGTTAGAAAGTCAAAAACAACAACTACAAAATGATGGATACAAAGGTTATTCCAAGTACACAATTATATTTAACAATTACAAAATTTTGTTTTTCCTCACCCATGGTCCTGATCACTTGTTGGCCTTTGATGTTGATGTCGGAACTTGGGATTTGGTTGAGGTTACCATTCCCCCTGTGGTTTTCCTGCATATACTAGAGAACGAGGGGTCCTTGATTATTTTTGGGGATCTGAAGGAGCTTGGATTTTTTAATAATATGAGTATATGGGACCTCGATGAGGCTGTCAAGCAATGGCAGAAAGTGTGCAATATTCTCAATCATCTCTTCAGTGAATTCAATCATGGTAATCTTATTCACTTTTTCACTATTGGTATTCGGGGAAAGATTTTATTTTATT
Source organism: Pinus albicaulis (assembly GCA_034641835.2). NCBI lineage: Eukaryota > Viridiplantae > Streptophyta > Pinopsida > Pinales > Pinaceae > Pinus > Pinus albicaulis. The sequence continues at coordinate 1,059,775,643 of CM076584.1, read as the reverse complement.
GAAACTACTCTCCATTCATTTTCATGTATGATATTTTGGAAAATATATGGTGTGTATTTCCACACTCTCCTCTTTACTTTCGCTTGTGTAATCCAAGATGGTTTTCCCTTGCATTGAAGCCCTGCCTTGATGTGATGGTATAATGCATGTATCTTAGTTAACATATTACCAATAATGCAATCTCATAAATTTCATTCAAAATGTGGTATTTATTACCTTAATTTTTATCTCTCTGTAATTATGTGACAAAGATAGGGAATGCTGCTCATTTAGATGGCTTTTTTTTTTACTGGCCCATGTAGAAGGGAATTTCTCCATGGATAGGCTTGAATTTATTTTTGAGTTTTCCTTATCAACCCTTTCATATCTAAAAAAATAGTCAAAGAGGAAAACACAAATAGTCTTGCTAAAAATAATCACAAGATTTTATTGATGAGCATTGCAGGTGGGATGGGGAAGCCATCAACACTTCCTATTTGTAACAAATCAATTAGTTATTCCAATTTCATTAGGATTTTCTCCTATCTCTTTTATTCCAGGTTTATAAAATATTCCCTAGCTATGTAATTAACTAACTAATTCTATTGTTTGATTCACAAATGAATTAAGACACAATCTAGAATATATGGCTCTACAACCACTGTAGGATAATAAACAACTGGGTTTGGAACATATATTTCCACCCTTTCTTCTGTAAGTGGTTCTAGATCCACCCTTGTTACTAACGTTGTTGGTCCTTATGCTATAGGTGTTTCTTAATTTTCTTATGGCATTAGACTAACTTCTGCATATTTTAAGTCAAATCCATATTAGAATCACTCTTTTTGGGGTGAATTGAACCTTATTTCCCATACATTTCTTGGGGATTTCGGGCATGCCATGTCACATTCCAAATTATCCAAATGCTTTGGTTGGTCCTGAATAAATCCATCTCTTCACAAAGCTATTTGAAGCAGAAATGATATAAGGAAGGGTTGGAAAGGAAGATGGATTGGCTCTTTTCTGAACTATAACTTACTCTTTCAGGGAAAGAAATATGGGGTCCCGAAAAGGCATAACTTTTTGAAGAAAGTAAGGTAAGTATTGAGGGGAGGAAATATAGTTTTTCATGCTCTACTCAAGAGAAAATTTTGGTAAGATAATTTATTTGAGGTTTCTCTGCTATATTAATTTATTTTAACCTCGAAATATTTTCTCAACAAAAATAGCGACCTTCATGCAGAGTGGAAAACTAGTTCAAAATCCACTTTAAAAGAAAACAGTCTAACCAAAATCTGCGATAAAATAAAATTGTCTAGCCAGAAAAATAAAGCCACATTAGAAAAGGTATTGAGTGTATTTTCTTCATATTAAGGTATTGAGTGAGTGTATGTTCTCGATATTAACGTATTGAGTGTATGTTCTTGATCTTACCTAATTCTATCAGCCTAAAACCTATGGGAACCTACTCTTAACTGACCCCCTGCCCTAGTCACCTAAATGGATCCACTTCTAGCTCGTTTCTCTCTATGGTGGAGATGTTCTACTTGAGCCTTCCACACTAACTAAGATGTATTTTAAAATACTAGAGCTTGACTGCATGCAAGGAAGGGCATTGGATAGAATGCATAAGGATAATATGGATACTACACAAGGATAAAAAGAAGAATATGGAGAAATTTTTGGATATAATAATAGTAACAATGACCTTGTAATAATATTGCAAATATTGATTATTTAAATATAAAAGGTGTCATCTAATCATTCATAAAATCTAATTTTTAATGCAGCCAAGATGTTAAAATTGATTAAAATTGATACACCCTATATCGATTATTTAGGGTGTGTGAAGCCAGTGTAAAGAATGCACTGCTTGGTGTTGGGATTTTCATTTATTTGATGATGAGAAAATTTGGTATTTGGCTAGGAATTGACCTTAAAATTAGAGGATTATTATCATTAATTATTTCAAATCAATAGTGTAAATATAGCAACAAAAATTATGAGGGAGAATTTCTTAGGACTGTAGCAATTTCTTTTACTTACACAGTAGAAAACATCCACCAATGTGTTGTAGCTAGGAAATAATTGACTTGGAGTTCATTTTTTTGGAGTTTAGTTCTCCTAGAAACCTTTAGTCTACATCGTAAACCTCTAGTAAACAATCCTTCATATTTCATCCTATCAAGCATATCTATGCCAAATTTGACATGTTCATTAACTTGAGAGGACCATTTATATCCTAGAGGGATAAAAGAGGTTCACCTTAAAATTGGGCTGTATTAATTTGCACAGTTGGTTCTCATGTTGTTAAAACTTTGGATCATAATACATAAATTTTCTTTTTGGTAGGCTTCAATTTGTTGAAACTTGAGAAAATATTTACCATAGGAACAACCTCCAAGAGAAGGCTTGGGTTAGAGTTGTGACTGTGCCCCTTCGATGACTGTGTCTTATAAAAATTTCAAAGGAAATGCCTTATTCTAGGCTGCGACACCTATGTTATGTCAAAGGAAAGGCCTTAGTATAGGCTGAGACACCTATGATAATCCTACATCTTCAGAGCGAGTTTCAAAAGCCACATGTAAATATGTCCACAACCTTCCTTGCTTGAGGGAGGAAAAAAAATTATTCTTTGTAAGAGGAAGAATGCACACTAAGGAGAAGACTTTCAATCAATTTGTTCTAGGAAAATAATGAATAAATTCTAATAGATTGACCCTGGGACCCAACTATCCTTTCTCCTTTTGGTATAGGAAAAAAATGAAGCAATTATAATAGATTTTCATGAGAATTTGTATGGATTTGCATGAGCTATTCTGGTACTTTTTTGTTATTTAAAAGTGCAATTTTTGTAATTAACTTTCCGATAATGGCATATGGTAGTCAAAGGCTTGCCTGATGTGAGCCTACTTCATTAAAATATTTATTGTCTTTTATCGATATCAATGGATATTAGAAAAATAATTTTCTAGTAAAATAATGTGTGTGAAGGTTAACTTGTGTTCTCCATTCTTTCTAATGCCTCAATTACTTCCTCCTTTTGGGTTTTGGCAGAATTTTTTGCTATGAATTTTTTGTGGTTTGTCAATTTTTTGCTGTACGGTAGCATCGACATGAATTTCCTATGTTTGTTTTTAGTTTTTCAATTTGTCTACTTGTTTTTTATGATGCAAGAAAATTTGTAATTGCTCGAAAGCATTAAAAAATAGTATATAGTATATAAAAATAAATATTAATGAGGTGATTTTTACAATGAGGGAGGGAGGGGGGGTGGGGGGGTGGGGTTAGCTTCAAATAACCCAAGGTGCCCTTTTACAAATTGTTGCGACCTCTTATAATTAATATTTATTATATTTGATTTCTCAATTTTAGTTTTATTAGAGCCAATTTGGAGGTAGTTATAATCTAGCCTCAAGAGTCTAGTGAGTCAATTTCCCAAGGGTGCAAGTGGAAAATTTGTGGCAAATTTTGTACAAACCTTAAAATGATTTTTTTTTTTACAAATCCTTGGTGTAATGCTATCAATATATGCATCATATATTTTTTTTATTTTCTATGTTTCACTCTGATTTCGCATAATGAAGATCATTTCAGAAGCACATCAAAAAACCCCACCACAGACTAACAACATTTGTTGGAAAAAAACTGTGAATATAAAGACCACAAGGCCTAGGCACATCAAATCCCCGTATTATTTGGTATTAAATCCCCCAAATGAACTCCACAATGCATACAAATATTTTTTCATTAGTTCATAGGTATAAAATGGTATTAGAATAATTTTGGTCTCTATATTTTAAAAAATATTGATCATTTGATATCACAGTTGAGAGCCATATTTCAAAGACCGTGGGATGTGTATACCAAAAATTTAAATTTACGTTAATGGATTTTGGAAGGCTTTGTTGGCAACCTAAGAGAGAATTCAAATCACAATGCAATGCATAGTTACCTTTCAAAAGAACAGTTCAAAATTTAGGGTAAGAAGAGAAAATATTAGAGATCACCCTTATCAAAGTCATTACTATGAGATTGAGGAAATGAGTAGCATTTTCAATTGACACAAAAAATAAGCTATCTAAAACCCATAAATAATCCAAAAAAAATAATTGAAATAAAGGAAAGGCAAGAAAGTTTCAATCTTTGAAGTTTCAACAAGAGCTACAAGATAGCTTCTCAAGGTAGAGTCTAAATGTTAGCATAATATTCTCTCAATTTTATAAGAATAGGATATTCTACAATTAATATGTTGTCTACTTCAGAATTACAAGAATTTAGTGAATGTTTTAATTGTCCTAGAGTGGAAGAAGGATTACAATGTGACTACTTCCCTCTACACATGTTCCTTTTGACAATGGAACTAAATATTGAGTTTTTCATTCAAAACCAAATGATTTTAATCATAGACATTGGTTTTGGCTCTATGAAAATATAGATTACATCTGGTGCTACAGGTGGTTGTCTAGTGAAGGGAGGATTATTTACAAGTAAAACTAATTAAAGGGAATATTCATATATTGGTTATCCATAGCCCATTAAAGGATTCATGGAGAAGGCATGAAAATTTCCTTTGGACAGAAAAAGAGAAAAAGAGCATTCACTTGCTCAAAATGGGCCTAGCAGCATAGAGCCTATGGACAATGCTACAAAATGAAGGTCTATGGGGAAAAATAACACTCACCAATAGCTCCAAGATTAGTAGAATATTTAATTAAAACAAACGTACATATATTTGGAGGAATTTTAATTGTTTGGAAGGCAATGGTGAAAACATTTTCTTCAATCAATACTTCTTTGGGAGACTTTGGGATATCGAGCTTTTGGGGGGGGGGGGACGTTTTCTCTTGAGTGAAGGAGAAACTGTACCAAAATTTCCATTGATATTTTTTATACTTATATCATCCTGCTCTACCTTTACCTTGATTCTTCCTTGAAACCTTTGTTTACCTTCCTAAAAAAACACTAAACTCACCCCCAAAACACCCACATGATGATGATCTCCCCCATGCTTCACCAGACTATTATCATTCCATTGAACATTGGTGGTTGATTCTCATAATGATTAGAATTAAGTTGATATGTTTATATACAAATCCTTTAAGGTGAATGGCCATGGTTGACACGGCTCAAGCCCAAATTCTCCTAAACTTGCTTCTTCAGAGATAGTCTTGGAGAAATTGTAAAAAATTTCAATGGAGATTTCATCACCGATGATATTGGATGCATATTCTTTCCTGATTCCACTTCACTATAGGCCTTTATTGAATGGAATCTACATGAGCCCAAAATAGGGAATATGAAAATGGCAACCATGTATTCCATTTGTGATCTCTTCTACAATTTTAAATGACAACACTGAAAAATTCAATACATTGAATAAAATAAGGCAAGGTGTTACACAACCTAGATTTGTATAAATATCATGGAAAAGTGTTCATGTTGAACTTGATAAAAATTCTCTGTATTTTGTGAACATCTTAGAGACCATACTCTCTGCATAGTTTTGGAACTATGCTTTCATCATAGATGGTTCTATGTTCATAGTTGTGAGAAATAATTCTTGAAGCCTAAGAAGCAAAGTGGTAAAAATTCAAATGTGTTCCTTTCATTTGAAAAACTAGTATTGATCATTTAACCATGCAAAATTTTGAATGTTCTTTCAAGGATGAGACTTACAAATCTACAGGTGTCATTTAGAAACTGGTTTGAGTGTTTTTCTTTATATCGTTGACATTTTTTATGTATTTTTTGTTTGACAAAACTTAGTTGATAGTGTGTTATTAGTTAGGAGGACTAACATAACATGTTTCATTGTGTTGACTCAAGTTGCCTATTGATGTTGAATTTTTTTTGTAATCATATATATTTTGTAAAATTCTTGTATATTTCTTGTATTGACCCAGAATATACCTACTTTGGAAAATAGATAGGGTATATATATTTTCAAATTGTCAAAAATTAAGGAAGGTGTTTAAAAGTGTTTGATGATTGTTACACAGTAATTTGTCATCGTCCCTGCAATCCCCATCTCGCCCATTGGAGGGTCATTTCTGTGACCAATAAGCAGTGTCATGCCTTGCAAATACCATCATTGCATCTTTTTCCATGAGGACAACATTCCTTCTGTTGATCATTTCCTAAGCAGACCCTAAAAACACCTATTTTTTCCTTGGCGCTGGTAGCCCAGTATGTCCTCGTGCCAATGAGGAAAATTAACACTGAGCTCACGCCAGTTGGCGCTCTGTCCCAGTTAAGCACCCACGCCAATCTTCTTATGGAATTTTTTTTTTTAAAAAGAGGCGAAGTTTCGATTACAACAACTTCGTGGATGAGTCATGAGCAGTGGTTTTGACTGAATAACCATGACCTTCCTCCTTCCAACCTTTTGTTTCCACCTTGTGGGAACTCCAAGGGATAAGGCCTCCCTTCCACTGTGTATGGATCCCAGCCTCCTCCTCTCCTCTATAAATATAGCCTTCATCCATTGACAAAGGGTTGAGTTGCAGAAGCCCAGGTGAATGGTTGAAACTCCAAGAGCCTTCATAGCTAAAGAATGAAAGAATCTTGCAAGAGCCTTGATAGTCCTCATAGAGCCAAATCGATGTGAGAGATTGAAAGCCGAAGAGAGGCTTGTCCCATTCAGGCAGGCTTTCACCCAGAGCGTGCATATCGACCCTTGTAGGAAGATTCAGCGATAGAGCTAGGTTGTATCTTTCTTTGTATTAATTAATGATAAGAAACTTTGGTTATGGTTCCACTCGTATTGTTCATTGTGATCATGAGTTGTGTCTTCTCTAACTAATACATAATTGCATCTTTATTACACAATTTTGGTGCTCAACATTATTATTAGATGAACCTAAGTACACACCATGTAAGGAATAATTTTACCTAAGTAAAATTTCTTTCACCACATAAAATAACTTATTTGTTTATATTTTCTGGTCATATTTAACCCAAAATAGGAGACTTAATTAAATAAATCCTTATTTATTTAATTATTCCTAAGAAATAGGTTATTTAAATCATTATTTAAATAATATTCTTAGTTAAACTTGACTAAATCATCCATAAATAATTAAATAAACCGTTATTTATTTAATTATATTCCCATCACTTCCCTAATATGATAAAATAAACCATTTACTTATTTGTATTTATAAATAAAGGAATTGACCCAAGTCGAGGAATCCTTTTCCCTCCAACAAATATAATAAAATATTCCTAAAAGGTGCTTCTAGAATTCGATTAATAATATTTTATTCATGCACTAAGTTCTATATCGCCCTAATATTTTGTTATAAATAGGAGGGTTTTCCCTATTCATTAGTCACCTTCATTGCATTAGATCACTCTGGATCTTCGGTCACCATTTTCCATTTTTCTTTGTGAACTCCCATTGAGTTCTATGTTTGCTTTTCAACATCCATAAGAGAGAGAAATGCTAGATATGAAACACTAAGGACTTCCAGGAACCCATCCCACTGAGGAGAACCAAAAAACATCTTTCTTGTTTTCCTCTCAGGTGCCCCATTCTTTAATATAATATGAAATTCTTTCATATACATTCTTCTTGTCTTGTTCATTGGATCTATGGAGCTATGTTATTTTTTATCTTCTTAATATCTTTTGTGCTTAGATCTAAATTTGTGCAACAATATTAAAGGTATTTTACAGCCATAATCGATTTTAGGGCTATTTGTTATGCATAGCTAAAGTGATGTTTTACGACGAAAGATTCATACTAACAATTGGCGACTCCACACGGGTTTTCTTTTTTGACCACTGTCGTTTTATCTATTCCTGCATATCTAGTTGTTTCAGACCCTAGGGTTTCTCTTGCATTTTTTTTTCATATTTTTATGGTGATTTTCACCCCTAAAACCATTTAAACAGTCAAATTTTTAACTTCCGTGTGTTTCTAGCCTTATTGCGTAGGTGACAGACATCAGCCGCAACTGAGACGACCAAATTTTTCTGAAATCTGCCACCGAGACAGCCGGATTTGTAGGTCGCACTTATTGGCCCAAAAAGTGCGACCTGAGCGTCAGGACGCACTTTTCTGCCCCAAACTTGCTACCTGGACTGAAAACGGGTCAAAACCTGCGACTTGCACCTTTTCTGCAAATTTTTCAGCACTTTTTTCTGGGTTTGTCTACAGCTTCTGTCAGGGTTTTCCAGCCTCTGTCTCTGCCCGTTTGGACCTGTTTCTGATCTGCTTCACTCACCTAAGTGGGAATCTTTCCCCTTAGGGCTCTAGTACCCTCCACATGTTGTGGATGAGTCGTTACTATTTCAGACGTCTCAATTTCCAGAGTTTCAACCCTCTTTTTCTCAGATCTGATACCTCCTTTTCAGATCCCTTTAGATCAGCTCTTCTCCCTCTCAAATCATTTCATATGTTATTGAAATGATGCGGTGTTGTCCTTGATGGAAACCCATTTAATAAAGATGATGGCAACCTACTTGATGAAAGTTGTACTTGATGGAAACTGACTTGATAAACTCATTAATGATGTAAATCTAATGTGTCTATAGAACATCTCAGATGTAATGATAAAAGGAATTCCAGGATGTGCTAGACCAATGATGAAAAGTGTGTCTCAAGGCATACGTGGGTTTGTCTAGTAGAAGTAGCATATGCACACAGGAAAATACGTGCCAAGTTGCGTATGCTCAATTGCGGTATAAAAGTGTAAAACCAGGGGTTACTACCATGGTATTGACCCATTGTATTGAGCGTTGGGTTGTCTATTTGATCCGTCGGGGAATACCATCGAAAGAGGTGTGGTTTTGGCTCATGGTATTGATAAAGGGTAAACCTATATAAGGAAGAAGAAAATCATTGTGTAAAGGGTGTCTGAAATTAATAGGGTTTGAATGAATACTTCACTCTGAAGTATGTTTGAATGGAAAGGGTAACAGTTTGATGATAGATCTGAATCCGTGATGCACCTATTATGAAAATGATGAAGAAGGTTATCTAGATCTGAAATGTATTTGTATCTTCTATATCTGTTTATGGAATGTTTAGATCTGAGATGAGGCGAACATTTGTCTGAAGTGAAGGGTTAAATCTGAACTGAATATATGATTTGAAGAAGTATGCTGCTCTGTAATGATTGAAGATCTATACGCTAGTTTATTACAGCAGAAACGCGTATATACGTGGGTTTTATAAAGCGAAAGTGCGTATGAGTAGTGAAATCAGTTCTAGAGTATGTGTAGAGGTATACATGGGTTTATATGCATGAAGGCGCGTATATACGTTGAATCAGTAAAAGGAAAGCGCGTATGAAAACTAGGGTTTGCTGAAGGATGAAGTATGAAATGCCTGATTTGTTCTGTTGTGTTACTGCTATCTGATCTAGGTTGTCTGAACTGATAAGTATCCGTTTTGATGTATGATTGAGCTTAAATGTATGGAGTGGGTCCAATCTGAAAATATGATGAAAAGTAGGCTGCAAGTTGTGCTATAAAGAAAGCTTTTGGATCCAGTGTGGAAATTGATGAAACGTGGTCCATGGTGGTGCTGAGGGTTGTAGCCTTCAGTCAGGGGGTTTTAGCCCCTTTCCAGGTGAGGTTGGTAAACGAGAGTAGGGGGTCGTAGCTCCCTTCCAGGAGAGGCTGGTAAACAAGAGCAGGGGGTCGTAGCTCCCTTCTAGGAGAGGCTGGTAAACGAGCGCAGGTGGGTGCCTACGTACTGGTATGAGTCTATTCCAGTACATAGTTGTAAGATGTTTTCTTTATAATAAAATATTGAAGGCTGAGACAACATCAGCGGTGGTTTTCTCCCGACTTGGGTTTCCACCTAAAATCCTGGTGTTCATGTGTGATGCTTATGTGTGATGATTTACTCTGTTATTACTGCACATGTCTGTTGCTATATAAACATTTGATGAATGAATAAATGCAAGGATCTAAGTAATGAATTAATTGCATATTAAGATCTCTACATATATGTGAGTTTTATGAAGGGTATCCGCGTATATACGCGAGTCTCATCAAGTAAAGTAGCGTATGGGTTTTAGAGCATGAAAAAGTAAAAATATTTGAGTATGCCCTAAATACTGATTCACCCCCCCCCCCCTCTCAGTATTTTTCCCAACAATTGGTATCAGAGCAGGTCCTTTTGCATAAGCTTGATCGCTTGAAGGAGATCTGTCGCAATGGGAAGTCATGAAGGAGTATTGTCTTTAAAGCCTCTATTCAATGGAAGTAATTTGTTATTCTGGAAGATACGAACAAAATCATATCTGCAAAGTATTGGTGCAGAAGTATGGGAAATCATGGAAGAAGGTTATCGTGTAGAATAATTACTCTTGATAGTGAGAAAATATCGATGGTACAGCGGTCGATATTTTGTTAGGAAGCATGTCGAACCAGAATTTGCTAAAGTGATGCGGCTAAAATTGATGAAAAATAACAAGTTAAAATCATTACGAGCTATGAAGGAGATACAAAGGTAAAAAGGCAAAATAAAAACAGGTGAATACTGAAAATTTGGGTATGATGATGATGTTACTTAGGTTTATTTTAAATATGATGATATTGTCATCCATTAACAGTTTGGGTGAAACCTGTGATACTACTCTGGTGGAAAAATTCTTAAGATCTCTGGCTTCAAAATTTGAGTCAAAAGTATCAGCTATTGAAGAAAGGAAAGATCTGCAAACTCTTACTATTGTTCAACTACATGGTATTCTGACTGCTTATGAAATGAGACAAGGAGGTCCCTCTCAAATCAAAGAAGTTTTTTTTAAGGTATGTGCAAAAGGAAAAGAAAAGTCAGATGTCAAGGAATCAAATTATATATCAGAAGAAGAAGAAGAAAATTTTGTGAGAAAACTCCAACTAGGAACTTGAAGATTCAAAGGTAAGCTTCCCTTCAAGTGTTTTGCTTGTGGAAAATTTGGTCATTATGCTACTAAATTTCCTTATGAAGATAATCATGGTAAAGGGAAACAATTTGAAAAGAGAAAGAGTTATTATACAAATGAAGTATCTGGTGAGGAAGAAGAAGATTCTGACCAAGATCTACAAGTACTTATGGCAAAGAAGCAAAAGAAGAAGGCTACTCAAAAGAAGACATCTCAGAAGACATGTGTGGCAGAAAATGAAGAAGATAAAATAGGTACTGATTGTTGTTCTTGTGATTCACTTTCTTGTGCAAGAAATGGTGAAGATAGTGAACGTAACAGTATAAGTCTAAAAGAAAAACTCAAGATCAATGATGAAAGCAATGATTGGAATCAATTTCATAAGAGAGAATATATCTACAAAGATATGATCTCTAGAATGAATGAACAGAAAGAAATATTGAATGGAAAGATAGACAAGTATCAAAAGTTGTATGTTTTTGCAACCAATCGAAGTGAAAGACTGGAAGCAGAAATCATCTCTCTTAAAGAAGATCTGGAAAAATCAAATAAGAAGAATGAAGAACCCCTATCAGTTGAAAAGGAAGGAATTGAAGCAGAAATCATCTCTCTCAAAGAAGATCTGGAAAAATCAAATAAGAAGAATGAAGAGCTGCTACAAACATGTGAAGAACAAGAAAATTGGTTGAAGGAAGAAATGTTAAAATTGAATGATCAAGTAGAAAAAGGAAAAAGGGTCGAAGAAAGCATGAAGAAGCAATGCCAAAAATTGGAGGTTGAGGTAAACATTCTTCAAGGTAAATTAGAAGAAAAGGATAAACTCTTGAGGTTTCAAGATAGTACTAAGATTCTGGACAATATTCTTAGTAATCAAAGGTCTCCAGCTATTAAACTTGGTCTTGGTTTTCATGAAACGGTCAAAGGAGAATCTAGTTTACAAGGAAGTGCTAAGAATTCAAAGGATGACAAAGAAAAACCAGAAGTGGTGAAAGAGACAAAAGTTCAACCAACAAACATGAACACTCAAAGGAAATCATTCACTAATATTGAATGCTTTAAATGTCATAATTATGGGCATGTTGCAGCAAATTGCAGAAGCAGATCATTTCAGTCACAATCAAACAGATTATATTCAGAAAGGTACTCTAGTTGCTTCAAGGGATATTGTTTTTCATGCAACAAGTATGGTCATAAAGCAGCTAATTGCAATAGAAGGAAGAACAGAGAAACACACTATGATCCTTATGCTTACTTCTCTGGTCACATGAGATGTTATGCTTGTAACAGGTATGGACATGTGGAAAAAGAATGCAGGATGAACAGATATGAGAAATTGGATGATTTCCAGCACACATTTCGAAAGTTCAAGAAAAGTTGGAAAAAGAAGGAGGATCGGTTAGAAACGTAGGGAATATTGACCCTACTGCAGTCATCCGCTTCTAAAAGCCTACTTCTCATAATGACTGCAGGAGTGATGTGAGATACATTATAGGGATTAGTAATGTATCGTCACAGGGGGAGCAATGTATGATGATTCTCATGGTTAATTTGGTTATTCTGGTTATGTTTATTTCTGACAGAGCATCTGATGTGAAGAAGACAGGTACAGGTGGTACAACTTCAAGGGGAGATGAAGGAATGTGAAGTTTTCAATGTTTCACTTTCCATACGTGGGTTCAGTGAACTAAAGCCGCGTATACACGTGAGTTACAGTGGAGACAGTCGCATATGCATTTATGACAAGAAAAATAGTATGACAAGCTAAAGATCAGGAGCACAGGTTCAAGGGGAGCATCAGTCTGACTATTAATGATTGTATTATTGGCACTATAACAGTTTATTTCTCAGTTCTAAATGATGATGACATAGTACATGGTTTCTTATGATGATATTATGGATGAGCCCTATTTTCTTTTTGTTGAAGAGTATTATTTGTTTTCACATATGGTTGAGATGGAAGTCTTATGATTCAGAGATAAGGACAGATCATGCAGATATTTTTGTTGATAACTTGCTGTTGGAAGAGTTTCAGGTTGCAAAAGCTAAGGAGGAGCCTTGGTCATATGGAAAGGATGCTTGGATACACATTTTCAGGGGGAGCATTAGCCTTGCTGAGTATAATGCATTGTTGGCATTATGATGATTCTGAAATAAGATCTCTCTCTCTTGAGGTCTTTCTGGTACTGGTCATAAAAGGTCATATTTGTAATTTGATGAAAAGGTCATTTTGAGACCTATGATGTAAAATTGTAATATTCAGTCATGTAAGGACTTGATCAAATATGTAAACCCACTTGGTTGGGTACTTGAGTCAAAATGTGTAAACCCTCTTGGTTGGGTAGTTGAGTCAAATTGTGTAAACCCACTTGGTTGGGTATTTGAGTCTCATATGTAAATCCACTTGGTTGGATATTTGATGTAAGTATGAGTCCTTGGTGATAGGAAGGTCATAGAGTCATGTACTTCATTGAAAAATATGTTTGAATATTTAGCATGAACTCAGGGGGAGCATGGTAACTTCAGTGCACATCAGATCTACAACGCCCTTCTTTCGACATGAGGAGGAAAACCTTGTGTTGGTGTTGATCCGCCCTTTGCCCTTGATGTCAAAGGGGGAGAGTGACAAGGTGTTTGAATAGGGGGAGACTATCATTATGCTTAATGTATCTATCTGTTGTGATCAAACACCATCGTGGTTGCCATCAAGTCCAAAGGGGGATATTGTTGGCAATATGATGCAGAGTGTTGTCCTTGATGGCAACCCACTTGATAAAGATGATGGCAACCTACTTGATGAAAGTTGTACTTGATGGAAACTGACTTGATATACTAACTAATGATGTAAATCTGATGTGTCTACAGAGCAGCTCAGATGTAATGATGAAAGGAATTCCAGTATGTGCTAGACCAGTGATGAAAAGTGTGTGTCTCAAGGCATACGTGGGTTTGTCTAGTAGAAGTAGCGTATGCACGCGGGAAAGTACGTGCCAAATCGCGTATCCTCAATTGCGCTCTAAAAGTGTAAAACCTGGGGTTACTACCATGGTATTGACCCATTGTATTGAGCGCTGGGTTGTCTATTTGATCCCGTCCAGGAATACCATCGGAAGAGGTGTGGTTTTGGCTCATGGTATTGATAAAGGGTAAACCTATATAAGGAGAAGAAAATCATTGTGCAAAGGGTGTGCAAGTGTCTGGGTTTGAATGAATACTTCAATCTGAAGTATGTCTGAATGGAAAGGGTAACATTTTGATGATAGATCTGAATCTGTGATGCACCTATGAAGAAAATGATGAAGAAGGTTATCTAGATCTGAAATGTATTTGTATCTTCTAGATCTGTTTATGGAATTTTTAGATCTGAGATGAGGCGAACATCTGTCTGAAGTGAAGGGTTAAATCTGAACTGAATATCTGATTTGAAGAAGTATGTTGCTCTGTAATGATTGAAGATCTATACGCTAGTTTATTACAGTGGAAGCGCGTATATACGCGGGTTTTATAAAGCAAAAGCGCGTATGGGTAGTGAAATTAGTTCTGAAGTATGTGCAGAGGTATACGCGGGTTTATATGCATGAAGGCGCGTATATACGCCGGATCAGTAAAAGGAAAGCGTGTATGAAAACTAGGGTTTGCTGAAGGATGAAGTATGAAATGTCTGATTTGTTTTGTTGTGTTACTGCTATCTGATCTGGGTTGTCTGAATTGATAAGTATCCGTTTTGATGTATGATTGAGCTTAAATGTATGGAGTGGGTCCAGTCTGAAAATATGATGAAAATTGGCCTGCAAGTTGTGCTCTATTGAAGCTGTTGGATCCAGTGTGAAAATTGATGAAACGTGGTCCATGGTGGTGCTGAGGGTTGTAGCCTTCAGTCAGGGGGTTGTAGCTCCCTTCCAGGTGAGGCTGGTAAACGAGAGCAGGGGGTCGTAGCTCCCTTCCAGGTGAGGCTGGTAAACAAGAGCAGGGGGTCGTAGCTCGCTTCCAGGAGAGGCTGGTAAACGAGAGTAGGGGGTCGTATCTCCCTTCCAGGAGAGGCTGGTAAATGAGAGCAGGTGGGTGCCCGCGTGCTGGTATGATTCTGAACCAGTACATGTTTGTAAGATGTTTTCTCTATAATAAAATATTGAAGGCTGAGACAATGACAGCGGTGGTTTTCTCTCGACTTGGGTTTCCACCTAAAATCCTAGTGTTCATGTGTGATGCTTATGTGTGATGATTTACTCTGTTATTACTACACATGTCTGTTGCTATATAAACATCTGATGAATGAATAAATGCAAGGATCTAAGTAATGAATTAATTGCATATTAAGATCTCTGCATATACGCGAGTTTTGTGAAGGGTATCCGCGTATATATGCGAGTCTGATCAAGTAAAGTAGCATATGGGTTTTAGAGCATGAAAAAGTAAAAATATTTGAGTATGCCCTAAATACTGATTCCCCCCCCCCCCCCTCAGTATTTTTCCCAACAATATCATTTTGTTTGGGTCCATTTCTAAGGCCACTGCCTTGTCTCTTCTAGTTTTAGTTGATCTCCTCCTTTTTAGCAGCAACCTTGCCTCTGCCTCTTTGTTGTTCTCTGCACCACTTTTGAGTAGATTTCTCCTTTAGATCCCAGTCCCTCCTGACACTTGATCTATTGGCCTCTTTTTAGTGTGATTTGCTTAGTTCTTTCCCTCTTATAGACTAGTTTTGAGAGACCCGCCTTCTTGGGTTAGATTGATGCATTGGTAGCTGTTCATTTTCTATTCTTTTAGTCTTATTTACTGCAGATTTATTTTTAGTTACACAGCACACTTTTTCTTTTTCTCTCAAAATTTCTGGGTTTAAACAATTAAAATTAACGCATGACACACATTGACCCTAAGTGAACAAGTGCCTGGTTACCACCGCCTGGCAAAGACTTTAAAATCAATTTTCACTGCACCTTTCTACCCTTGACCTCCCTTGATTTTGTCTCTCCCTACCCTTGTATTATTTTTCTTCTTCCTGTCATCATTGCACCCCCAAGGTGCCTTTCTCGGAGACTTCTTGGCCTTCACCCTCAGTTTCCGCTTGCTCGACTTCCTCCTTCCCGTCGCTATAAAAACCATGCCCCCCCCCCCCCTGAGTCTACACTCCGCCTCTTCCTCTGATTATTTGGGTTCTCCCCCTCCTCTTGGTTCCCCGCGTGTTACCTTCACCATGTCTAGTTCCGGACCTAGCCCTAACCCCAGTTCTACTGCTGGGTCCGTGTCCAGTGGAACCCCTACGGGACCTACCTCGACTGCCCCATTACTTCCTTATATGGCTGGCCTCAGTCTCTCCAATTTCAATCAGCTGATTAATGATCTTATTCGCCACGATGTTAGTTGGCCTGCTATGCCAACCAAGCTCCCCTCCGACATTCCCAAGTTCGAAGGCCTTGCTAGTGAAGATCCCTCTAACCATATCCGATCTTTCCACATGTGGTGTTCCTCCAATTCCATCACCAATGATTCCATTCGTCTTCGGTTGTTCCAATGCACACTTACAGGCGAAGCTTCTAAGTGGTATGTTGACCAACCCACCTCTTCCCATACCACCTTTGCGACCCTTGCCCGTGCCTTCTTATATTATTTCCAGCTTCCCCCTCATTATGACACTGATATCTAACTTTTGACTTCTTTCCGTCAATCGTCTGCGACCCGCCTATTCGATCATGTTAAAGAATGGCAGAGAAGAAAGAGCCTATGTCAAGCCCCTACCTTCGAAGACCGTGTCTACATGTACTGGTTCCTTAGATCTCTCTTACCCGCCATCGACAAAGATGTCGCATCCCATTTTCCTCAATGCGAAGAAGCCGCCCTCCAAATAGCCTTGAAATATGACCTGATCTATGCTCAATCTGGTTATGTTTATACCGTCCTTCTTGACCTCCCCAGACCCAGTGGCACTAACACACCGGGGGCACCTCATGCCACCGACGGTATCATTGGAGCTCTCTCTCATCCATCCGCTCAACCTCCCATGAGCTATGGTTTTCCTGGGGGTGGGGGCACCACCTCCTGCACTTCTCCCCCTCCCGGTAGCACGCATCCAGGATCCGGCATGCCTCCTCTTTCTACCCAACCTTCGGTTTACCACACTGTTACCCAACCTCATTATCATCCATACCCATAGCCTAGTGCCCCAACTCCTCCAGCATTCGCACCCCCACCTCCCGTGTCTTCTCAACCCCCACAACAACAGTCCCTGCTCCCTCAAGAGCAGGTGGATGCACCGCAGGGATTTGTGGCTACCCAATCACCCCACGGACCGGTAACCACTCAACCTCCTCCATCTTGTACCTCTGATTACCAGATCCTCATGATGAACTCTAACCAACCTATAACCATCGACCTTAACGTCCAAACTCAGTCCCGTCCGTTCCCCCAGCCTCTTTCTTCATCTGCCCCTGAGTCATCTTCTTTAGGTTCTAGAGAGCCTCTTTCGACAACTAGTAGTCCCTCGCATATCCCTCCGCCCAAAGATGAGGTTCATACCAAGATTCCTAAGGGACCATTACGCCAAAATGTTGCCTCTGACCGCGTTGCCCATTCATATAGTATAGTAGATGAGATGGCCCAATCTCCTGCTGCCATTTCAACGCTGGAACTCCTCTAGTCATGCCCCTCTCAAAGAAAAGCTCTGCTATCTGCCCTGGGTGCTGTAGATCCCGCAGATGACCAATTGATTATTTTCAACGCTCATCAGTCACAGTCTCCCCCTCTTCCTGCTTCCGTCACTTTCCAAATCTGAGTCCAAATCCGGACCGCTAACATTTCCCGGTGCATCATCGATGAGGGGGAATCCACCTGTGTGATGTCTGCTTCGGTTTGGAAACAACTCGGCTCTCCTGAGTTGGCCCTTCCCACGATCACTCTTCGAGCATGGGATGGCCATGCCTCCCAACCCATCGGCCTTTTCCGCAACTGTCCTATCACTCTTTCGGGCAAGACTGTTTGCGTTGACGTTGAAGTTATCGATGCCCCTCTTGACTATAACATTCTTCTGGGGTGTAGTTACACCTATGCCATGTCTGCTATCCCATCCGCAGTCCACCGCAATATGTTTTTCCCTCATAATGGAAAGATAGTCACCATTGACCAGTTGACATATCATGAGCCAAAATCTCAGACCTCCCCTGAGTCGACCATCTCTTCTGTAGCCAATAAGCACACCATCGTCTCTTTGACCAATGTCTCCCCTGCCGTCTACAAGGACCCCTCCTTGCTTGGAACTTTCCCTGGTATTCCTCCTCCTCCTATCTCTGATCCTAGCTTCGCGAATGTTTGCATGATGCAATCGTCTCAAGCTGACCTTAAGTAGCTTGCTTTGGCTAGTCAGCAACCTCAACTTCACCCGCTGCAACCTGCTCCTAGCCCTTCGCCTCAGCCAGCCGGACCTCTCCCTTCTGACCCTTCTCCTACTGCTGATACCCATGTGCCTCTTTACCCTCCTGGGTCGGTTCCACCAGGTCTCAACCATCTTGGAGCCGTCCCTCTTGGCCATTACCCCGCTAATCAGATAACGTTCCTAGCTCCCCCACCAGGAGTGTACACAGTACCTATCATGGCCACCCTCTCTCTTCCTAACCTAACCCTTGCGATTCCCGTTTGGTACCTTGATCCTCCAACCGCTACCCCGCTTGGTCAACCAAAACCTTATCTTGCTTTGAACCCAGTTCAACCGATCCCCGTGACTTCTTCCGCTGCCACAGTGCCTCAGTCACCTCAACAGGAACCACCTCCTGTTGCGACCGCTTCGGGAAAGAAGGGTAAAACTCGTAAGGGGGCATCAAAGGACAAGGCTGCCCTGACAAACCCTGCCCCTCCTCGGCCCTCAAAGCATACCATCCAATGCGCTTTGTGTGATGTTGTCGGTCACGCCACACATACCTGTCCTGAGTTTCCTCATCTCAAGCCCATGGTTAATGTCGTGTTCCCTAAGACCATGGTCCCAGAAACCTCTGTTCCTCCCGCGACTGCGGCCAAGAACCCCAAGACTATTCACACCAACCACCCATGTGCTTTGTGTGATCTCCATGGCCACTACACCCACCTCTGTCCCCGCCTTAAGGACTTCTGCACCTCTCTCTCCGCGGTCCGCCAATTCGAGGCCAAGCGTAACGAGTCCACCTCTCCCCTCTCTACGTGCTTTTCTTCAACAGAATTACTAGACACGACAGCTCCCATTAACATACCCCCTCCTGATGTCAAGATGACGGAGCCTTCGTCCACCATATTCTACCTATCATCATCCATGCGACCCTCGGGGAACATTCCCTCTGAATCCTCCCCTGTTGTTTCGCTTGACCTTCCTTCAGCGATCACCCTGGGCTCAACATCGGCAGATCCCTTATCTGCTTACTCTTTTATCACCCCTTGTGATGATGCGCATGTGAACCTCTCTTCTCATGATGATGAGTCAGGTAGCTTCGCCGCGTCAGGTGGTCTTTCTTCCACCAATCAACCCATCTTCTATCACGATGACAACATTATGGAAGAAATACCCACCCCTGACTTTATCTATTCCCCCTTACATCACCACCATACATTCGAACCACATACACCTCGTGGCCATTACATTGTAACACCATGTTTGGGTAAGGGGGCACCCATATTTGAGAGACCAAGAGAAGAAATTCTCCACAACTCTCCTAGTGTATCTGGTCATGCTGAATTTAGTACCATTATTCTTCCACATTTAGAAGAACCTCTAAAGTCCCATATCACTTCAGATCACTTTAGGGATGATACCCCTTATCGTTCCTTCATCTTACATCAACAACCCAATCGTTTAGATATTGTTGTTGACCAACCGATAGGTTTTCTAAGAGAGCATCAGTTCATTATCTCCAAACCCTCTATTTGGGATAGTGGCACCAGGTACGCCAACCCAGAAACTTAAAGCCCATTTGATTCATGTATGCAGTACTAAAAGAGATTGGTAATCCTCCATTTCCTTTCTCAAACTGCATACCCATAACAAAAAACAAATGGTACACCATATCATTAAAATGTGTTTAGATTCCCCTTGTTTGCTACATACATTTTGGCATAACCACAACATGCTTGGGGGCACCTATGCCCTTCAACCATAAAAATCCCAGATCTCAGCCAACAACAACACTGAAACCCTCTTTCTCTGATAAGTCGCACTTTTCAAGTCATTTCCTGTGACACGTCGCAGTTGTCTGCCCAATACTACCCAGGTCATAGAACAGACCCCAAAAAGTGCGACCTGACCTGTTCATGAGCTTTGGGTACCTTTTAGTTTTTAGTACCTTGCTACTTCACCAGGACACATTTTTTCCACGAAGAGTCTATTCACCTCTCCTACAAATCGGATTTTCTCACTTACAACACATGTCATTGGGGGCACCACCTTGCCTCTATACTCATTCCTGTTCGTGTCAATTTCCGTCATGAGATACCATTTTGTACTCATGTTCTTTATGGTCCCCTTTGGATCATCCCCCATTTCATTATCATCATTACTATTCATTTGTTTGTCGCTCTACTATTTTCCCTCGTTCCTTAGTTGGGGTTCCATTATTGCCTCACCTATGGCAGACCTACTTCGGTCGACATTAGCTCATTTACTCCAGAAGACAGGTCTAGGGGGCAGTGTACCTTGGTTCCAGATTTTCTCAGCATGATCGTGATATATACACTTGATGGTCCAGTGATGCAGCAGCAGCTATTGGTGATTCCCGGGCATGTGTGAGATGTCTCAACCCTCATGAGGGGGTGGCCCTGCAGGTAGCCCCCCACATGCCCGGATGACTTCTTTATTTCCGCCCTTGATGCAGCTCCTCTCATTCGATGATATCGACCTCAACCACTTGCAACACCTCTTCGATTTGAAAGTACCAGTAAGATGTTGTGAGCCCTTCCCCGTGAGTAGGGGGCATTTGGGTGTATTTATATTTCATGTACTACCATATTATTGTATAAGCCCTAACGATTATTCCAGGCATCACATGTATGTGGGATTCATCATGTTATTTATCTCGCTCCTGCTTAGGCTAGCACATGCTTCATTATTGCATTCCGTGGTTTTCCGGGCGCCTTATTCTTTATACTTTGTCTCGGCGGGCATAGGTATGCCTCCCCTACCGCCTTTAGAATAGGTACCACTTGATAGAGACTGGTTTCACCTGTAAGTCTCATCTCCTCCGGGTCTAGTCCTTTCACACCTCAGACATCCTTACATTTCTCTCTCACCTCTCTCTTGATGCCTAGTGATTGAGTTCTTACAACGTACTTCGGTCATACGATTTGCTCCTAACTCTCGTACATTGGGGGGAAATCTGTTACACCAATTTTTGGTCATCTAACATGTTATTATTAGATGAACCCAAGTACACCATGTAAGACCAATTTTACCCTAAGTAAAATTTCTTTCACCACATAAAATAACTTATTTGTTTATATTTCCTGGTCATATTTAACCCAAAATAAGGAACTTAATTAAATAAATCCTTATTTATTTAATTATTCCCTAAGAATAGGTTATTTAAATCATTATTTAAATAATATTCTTAGTTAAACTTGACTAAATCATCCATAAATAATTAAATAAACCATTATTTATTTAATATATTCCCATCACTTCCCTAAGATGATAAATAAACCATTTATTTATTTATTATTTATAAATAAAGGAATCGACCCAAGTCAAGAACCCTTTTCCCTCCAACAAATATAATAAAATATTCCTAAAGGGTGATTCTAGAATGTGATTAATAATATTTTATTCATGCACCGAGTTCTAGAACACCCCAATATTTTGTTATAAATAGAAGGGTTTTCCCCTTTCATTAGTCACCTTCATTGCATTAGATCACTCTAGATCTTCTCTTGGTCACCATTTTCCATTTTGCTTTGTGAACTCCCATTGAGTTATATGTTTTCCTTTCCACATCCATAAGAGAGAGAAATGCTAGATCTGAAACATTGAGGACTTCCAAGAACCCATCCCACTGAGGAGAACCGGAAAACAACTTTCTTGTTTTCCTCTCAGGTGCCCCATTCTTTAATATAATACAAAATTATTTTATATACATTCTTCTTGTCTTGTTCATTGGATCTATGGAGCTATGTTATCTCTTATTTGCTTAATATCTTTTGTGCTTAGATCTGAATTTGTGCAGCAATATTAAAGGTATTTTGCAGCCATAATCGATGTTAGGGATATTTTTTATGCGTAGCTAAAGTGATCTTTTACGACGAAAGAATCATACTAACACATATATTGGGCTTTACGCTTGTGTGTTTGTCGTGTTTCTTGTATGTGCAGGTGTTTGATCGTGACAAGTGGGAGAATTGTGATCTGCCGGAGCAAGGAAATTGGAGTGCTATCTTCTCTACAAACAACAGCGTTGGACTTAAGGTAGGCCTTCTTCGCAATTTGGTCTATTGCAATTAGGAACTTGCGCCTTAGCCTGATACGATTGTTGCTAGACCCACTCTGGGCTAGTAGGGATCGCTTCTGTTTGTAGAGGGGATTTACCTCTACAACAAATTGGCGACTCCACTGGGGAGACGTTGATTTGGGGTATTGTCTTGTCTTTTCGGTCGATTCTTGACTTTGTCTGCTTGATCAACTCTTTTGGTTCGCTTTTTTCTAGTGTGAAACCTCTATTCAACCCCCAGAGGATCAGATCTAACCTCTGCTTTTCTGATTTTTCACCTTTTCATGGTTGGCTTCATTGGCGCGGATTCTGCCCTGATAGTCGCACCCATTGACGCAGGTTGCCAGTTCATCACTCGCGCCATCCCCTGTCTAGCGTGGATTACAGCCAGATAGTCGCGCCATCTCCTATATGTGCTAGGGTTTTCCCTTATTCAGAAGTTTCTTTTGGTCAGTACTTTGATTCTGGGTTTGTTTTAGATTCTGCTTGAAGTGGTGAGTCTGGTCTTGGTTGGGAGAAATTCTTTATTTTTTCATTTTCAGGCATTGGCGCTTGTTGTCAGTTAGCAACAGGTGCCAATTTCTTATTGGCGCTATTTTTCAGTGAGCAAGTTGCGCTAGTTGGCGCTAGTTGTCAGTGAGAAAGTCGTGCCAATTTCAGGGTGTGTCAAAATTGAGATTTTTTCCCTAAATCCTTCACCAGTGTATCTTTCCCCTCCATTCTTTTCGCTGTATGAGCATAGATTACATTGCTTATTGTTTTAAATGTCTTCTTTCCATGATTGTTTGATGTAAAATGGAATGAATGCCTTGTTTTGATCTCTTGCTTTGCAAGTCCTCTTTGTGTTTGACCTCATATGTCCTGTTGCCTTTTGAGGGATTTCATTACAAAGTGTTTGAAACAACGATTGCATTCTTAGTGTTTGTTTGCATCTCTTTTGCATTCATCCTTCATTAAGAATATTTTCATTTATTTAGTTTTTGTCTCAAAGTGTTCTTTTTGTTAAAATGAATTAGATCACATTGCGTTGAAAAGTATCTTTTGAGATTTGTCATTGAACTTAGATCACATTGTTTAATGATTGAAAGCTAAAAGTCACTTTGAGTGCATTCTCTTTCATTAAAAGCATGCATTAAGTAGATTCTCATTTCATCAAAAAATACATTGAGTGCATTCTTATCATTTGAAAAGAAAAGGAAATTGTGCATAGATTACAATTGCATAGTTTTCGAAAAAGAGGATTTTGCATAGATTACATTGCATTATTCGCATTGTTGAATGTTTGAAATTACTTTCGGATAGCGAAAGTCATCTAGTTTGGAAAAGATTTCGTTTGCAGTGTTGTTGTTTGTTGCATCATTGTTTGAAACTCTTCCCTTAACTATATAGCATTCATCAAATTGAAAAGTTTTCTTTTCTCATATAGTTGCATATACGAGATTGTCAAATGACATGCGGTAGGGCCTTGAAATCGAGACATAATTGAAGATTAACCTTAAAATTTGTTCAATCAACCTAAGGAAACATTGAAACATTAACGAAAAATTTAGAGGTCTAGGCTAGAGACGTGTTCCGGCGTCGTTAAACCTAGTATTTGTCATTCGCCTCTTGGCTTTAGACAGCACTAGTACAGAATTGTGCTCCCCGTACCATCGTGTATATAAAGGGAGACCCCACTAGGTTGCTATCCTTTATCCATAGGAATCTGAGTCTGCCGCCTTATACCCATGATACACTGGACACATCATTCGGGGAGATTGCATGCACGTACGTCAAGTCCTTGGTTGATTTCTATTTCATTTTTTAACCAAGGTGTATATTGCAGTTCACGGATATCTGGTACACCCTTTTGCCTAGAGTTCTAGAGTAGTCATTTCGATCTTTTCTGACTCATTAAATTTGAAAATATTATCAAGCACTTGTCCTTTCACACTTGTTTCCAATCTGAAATCGATAGAGTCATCTTTTGTCTATTTCTCAACTCTTAAAATATGAAACAACAGAATTTTGTTTCAATGTTTTAAAATTAACTGCCCACGAAATATTCCTGGTTAAAGTTAGTTTCGTTAGGGTGTTGTTCTGAAGATCATTTCTGATGGAAACTTTTCCAAAGTTCACTAACCAAGGAATCCCCTCCAATTGGAATCCTGGTCCTTTTCCTCCTTTTGGAAATGTTGGTGCTCCTTATATGGCAACGTTGTCCCTTCCTGGGTTAACTGTTGGGTTTCCTCTTTGGTTGTTCTCAACCTCTGTGGTCCTGAATGCCTCGATCTCTGTTCAACCGTCTCCTTCGCCTGAACAACATCATGTTGATTCCAAGGTGGACCTCTCCCCTTCTTCACCTGTTTCTGCGTCCTCCTCTTCTACTTTGCCTGGTGAAATTCTGGTTTCAAGTAACCAGGTGGCTAAGAAGAAGAAGAAGAAGACTAAGAAGAAGAAGTTAGAAAAAGGAGAGGCTAAAGCTACAGCTACTTCTTGTGAAACACCTCCTCTTGATAAACCATCCAACCCTCCGTGGAAAGTCAAGTTACCTTGCATGTTGTGCACAGGAAACCATCTTCTTCGAGATTGCCCTGGCATTCCCAAGGTGCTTGAAGTATGGTCCAATGGTCGTCCACCTTTTCCTTTGGCTTCCGGGAGTCAGGTTGGGGGCACGTCATCAGCTACTGCTAGTAAGTCTCATAAGAAGCACGGTAATATTACCACTCCCTGTAAGTTGTGTGAAGGGCACCATTCCATTCACCTTTGTCCACATATGGATGAATCCAAGCGAGTTTTGGACAACTCAGTTGTTTCTACACCATGCCTCCTGACTGGTTACAAACGGTTTTCTTCGAGTCCTCCACCAGCTGATCCTATGATTGGTCAAGAGTCATCCTTGGTCAATCCCGCTCCCCTGGAAATTCAAATTCAAGAATCCATCCTTAACCAACCATTGGTCGTTGGATTTGTTGAGTTGGCTTCGTCTGCGATGCACCAGGTCTTTTCTGTCAAGAGTGGACCTCATCCCCCTCAAGTTCTTTTGGTTTCTTCAGATTCTTCAGACTTGGAGAAAGATTCTCCTGTCCCTATATCTCAAGAAGTTGCTCCTCCACCTCCCATGATGGAGGTCCCAGAGGATACTCCTCCCGCCTTCGAGATGGAGGTCTTGGAGGATGCTCCTTCTTCCAGCGTAACACCAGGGGAAGACCATCTCGGTTCGATGGTAGCCCCTCCGAGTAGTTTGGTCACTTCCTTTGATTGGATTCAATTTGCAGGATATTGCCTTCTGTCTTATGTGCCTTTCGAGATAATGATACAGACCTATGGTCTGGTCATACCTAGCACTGTTATAGATGAAGGAGCGTCTGTTATTATTTTATCCTCAACTACTTGGCACGCTTTCAGTTCGCCGCCGCTTGCGCCTGTTACACAGAATCTGTTGACGTTAAATAGAATAACTAGTCAACCATTAGGGATCCTTCCAAGGTTACCTATTACTTTGGGAGGTAAAACCGTCCATATGGACGTGGTGGTTGTTCCAAGCCCCTTGGATTTTAATCTTCTCTTGGGGTGCGATTACACCTATGCCATGGGAGCGCTCGTCTCCTCCCCTTTTCGTGTGGTCTGTTTTCCCCATGAAGGACAGATTGTGACCACTGATCAGCTTTCGTTCTTTGGTCCTGATGTGGCAGTTGGCCCACCATCATCCCTTCCTAGTTTTTATCCACCCGTTGTATCTGCCCCGCCGTAAGTCAACTATGTGGCTACCTACCCCGTGCCTGTACTCAGTGATAGTGTCGTTGTACATCGTGTGCTAGGGGCATTGTGTCCTGACTTCCAGGATGTTTTCCTTCCATCGGGAGTGGAACTCTTGGAAGCGATGACTTCTTGTTCATTGTGATGAGGTCGGTCGGAGTAGAGTTCCTTGTCTTGTGTCAAGCTCCTTAAAAAATGAAACAAGGTTGTTGGAGCATGGTTCATCTGCTTGTGTCGAGCTCCTTAAAAAATGAAACAAGCTGGTCGGAGCAGAGTTCGTTTTCTTGTGTCAAGCTCCTTAAACCATGAAACAAGGTGTTCTAAGGATATTTCTTTTAATGTGTCAACCTCGTTAAAACAATGAAACACTTTCCTTTTCAATTCGAGTCTTTGATAAGATCTCGTAAAATCCCAATCAAGTCTTTCTCTTGATCTCGTATCTTGAACCTTCACTCCATCTGCCTTTCATATGGATTGAAGCTTGGGGGGCATGTACCTTGAATTGAGTCACCATGATGGGGGCATGCTTAATTTTTCAAGCATAGTTTTTTCCCGTTTCAAGCTTGTGTAAAAATGAAACCAGTTTCAAGCATAGTTTATCTTTGTTTCAAGCTTGTGTAAAAATGTAACCAACCTCAAGCAAAGTTTCCTGATTTCAAGCTTGTGTAAAAATGAAACCTTTCCCATTTTACCTCTTGTGATTTCCATTTTATCAGCCTGTTTTTTCCAGATGAGCCTTGGTTTTCTCACTCCATCGTCATTATCTACTTGGCCAATCATATGCCTTCACTTGGTTTTTTTACCCATTCCTGAGGAACCGCTATGATGAGTGGTATTGTTAGCTAGCCTCTTAACCTTTACTTGTTCTGAGTAGTTCCACCATTACCGGAACCAGTTGCTACCATTTATACCACTCGTTCCTCCAGGAGGAGTCACCTTTCAGCTCTTTTCTGACTCTCTAAACACGAAAAGATTGTCGAGTCGCTTGTCGTTTTGATCTCGTTAAAGTGGTTACGAAACGACATCTACCCAGTGTACTTTTACCCCTTTTTCGGGCTGGGATAGATTATTTACAAAAAAGGAATACCCTAGCCTATCGCGACAAGGAGGTTTTCTCAGACATAGTTTTCTACCTTTTCGGATCTGAGGAACTATCTACGAAAAGGGACTATTGGAGTTTACTTTTCTGTTGTCTTTTCAAAATATCTAAACATGAAAAGAAGCCGAGTTCTTCCTTTGTCAGAATTTTTAAACCTAAATGACATCGAAAATTATCAATCATGACGTTATTCGAGTTCCTCCTTCCTAGGGCTCGTTAAATGTACTAGGATGCATTCGTCCGAAGGACGAACTTATATGACAAGCATATGGTATCCTCTTCAAGCTTGTGTAAAAATAAAGAGGTACTCGCCAGAAATGGTGGGGGAAAATGGAACCAGTATCATCGTCGTGTTGGCAGTATGTCACTCTTGAACATGGCACTTGTTTGCATTCGTGTTGGGTTGGGGACATCTCATCTCATTTTCACTTGCTTCCATGGGTTTGGGTAATCCCTTTTGACCTCTCATCTACTTTTTGCCTCGTCATCATGACCTCTGATCTTTTGATGTCAAATACCGCCAAATTCACTGTCGTGCCGCCGATATGTTCAAGAGAAGTTGACCTCTGCAAAGTTTCAACCCTCCTCTGATTCTCATCTGATCCTGATTCACAACATTATGTTCCTCTGTCTCATGTCAATGATGTGGGAAACACTATGGCCCACCTTCGATCAAGGTCACTTCTTGTTGACTTCATCTCATTATCCAGGAAGCTGATGTAGAGACTCCCTTCTGGTACCTTGGAGCCTGCATGCCTCAATGGTAGGTTATTCGCATTCGACGCAAGGTTTTCATCATTGGCTTTCGATCGGATGATTCTACGGGTGTTCGACGCCAGCTCATTGTTCACATGCCATGGATTGTACCTATAGTACCTTGAGGACCATTTTCGCTATTGGTGGTACCTCTCGCGTCTGATAACATCTTTCATCATTGGCTAGTAATCAGGCGATGTTCTTACATGTTTAACTTCAGCTCACTTATTCGCATGTTTGAAATTGTACTTTGTTTGGGTCGAGATGGAGCGCAAGACCCTGGATTTTGTCTATTAGAATCCAGGCTGCGATTTTGTGGATTATTGTGATTGATTACATGACTCATTCATTGGATGGATGCGACCATACCTGAGTCTATTTATCGATCCTCACTAGATGGCTGCGTCCATACCTTGGATCTTGATTATTGTATACTTTGTTATGGATGGCTGTGCCCATACCACATATATCATGTATTTGAGATATCAGTTGTACTTTTCTATGCAGGTTTTCTGACGGCATTATTTTCAGTTGGACATGTTCTCGTAAAGCATTTCACCCCTCTCTCTCTCTCGGGCCTCATGCTTTAAGGGGCATCTGTTACACAGTAATTTTTCACCGTCCCTGCAATCCCCATATCTCCCATTGGAGGATCGTTTTTGTGACCAATAAGCAGTGTCATGCCTTGAAAATACCATTATTGCATCCCTTTCCATGAGGACAACATTCCTTCTGTTGATCATTTCCTGAGTAGACCCCTAAAAACACCTGTTTTTTCCTTGGCGATGGTAGCCCATTATGTCCTCGCGCCAATGAGGAAAATTAACACTGAGCCTGCGCCATTTTGCACTCTGTCTAATTTAAGCACCTGCACAAATCTGCTTATGGAATTTTTTTTTTAAAAAGAGGCGAAGTTTAGATTACAACAACTTCGTGGATCAGTCATGAGGAGTGGTTTCGACTGAATAACCACAACCTTCCTCCTTTGGCCTCTTGTTTCCACCTTATGGGGTACCTCCCAAGGGATAAGGCCTCCCTTCCACTATTGTAGGGATCCCAAACTTTTCCTCTCCTCTATAAATATAGCCTTCATCCATTGATGAAGGGGCTGAATGGTTGAACTGGCTGAATGGTTGAGTCTCCAAGAGCCTTCATAGCCTAAATAATGCTGCAAGAACCTTGATAGTCCTCATAGAATCAAATCAGTAGCAAGGATATTGACAACCGAAGAGAGAGGCTTGTCCCATTCCCAACGAGCTTTACCAAGACGTATTATGTTGTTGGCCCGCCGAAGGAAGATTCAGCGTCAGAGCCAGGTTGTATCTTTATTTGTATTAATTAATGATAAGCGACTTTGGTTATGGTTCCACTTGTATTTTTCATTGTGATCATGAATTGTGTCTTCTATGACTGATACATAATTGCATATATTGAGTTTTACACTTGTGTGTTTGTCATGTTTCTTGTATGTGCAGGTGTTTGATCGCGACAAGGAGGAGAATTGTGATCTGCCGGAGCAAGGAAACTGAAGCGCTATCTTCTCTACAAACAACAGTGTTGGACTTAAGGTAGGCCTTCTTCGCAATTTGGTCTATTGCAATTAGGAACTTGCACCTTAGCATGATACGATTGTTGCTAGACCCATGTACCTTGAATTGAGACACCATGCTGGGGGCCTGCTTAATTTTTCAAGCATAGTTTGTTTCCGTTTCAAGCTTGTGTAAAAATGAAACCAGTTTCAAGCATAGTTTATCTTTGTTTCAAGCTTGTGTAAAGCTGTGTCCGACCTCAAGCAAAGTTTCACGATTTCAAGCTTGTGTCAAAAATGAAACCTTTCCCATTTTACCTCTTGTGATTTCCATTTTATCGGCCTATTTTTGCTAAGATGACACTTGGTTTCTACTCCATCGTCACTGCTGGGCAGTCATATGCCTTCACTTGGTTGTTTTACCCATTCCTGAGGAACCGCTGTGATGAGTGGTCTTGTTAGCTAGCCTCTTAACCTTTACTTGTTCTGAGCAGTTCCACCATTACTGGAACCAGTTGCTACCCTTTATACCACTCGTTCCTCTAGGAGGAGTCACCTTTCAGCTCTTTTTTGACTCTCTAAACATGAAAATATTGCCGAGTCACTTGTCGTTTTGATCTTGTTAAAGTGGTTACAAAACAACATCTACCCAGTATACATTTAGCCCTTTTTCAGGCTGGGATAGATTATTTACGAAAAATGAATACCCTAGCCTATCGTGACTAGGAGATTTTCTCAGACATATTTTTCTACCTTTTCGGATCTAAGGAACTATCTACGAAAAGGGATTGTTGGAGTTTAATTTTCTGTTGTCTTTTCAAACTCTCTAAACATGAAAAGATGCCGAGTTCTTCCTTTGTCAGACTCGTTAAACCTAAATGACATCGGAAATTGTCAATCATGACATTATTCAAGTTCCTCCTTCCTAGGGCTTGTTAAATGTACTAGGATGGATTCGTCCGAAGGACGAACTTATATGACAAGCATATGGTATCCTCTTCAAGCTTGTGTAAAAATAAAGAGGTACTCGCCAAAAATGGTGGGGGAAAATGGAACAAGTATCATCGTCGTGTCGGCAGTATGTCGCTCTTGAACATGGCACTTGTCTGCATTCATGTCAGGTTGGGGACATCTCATCTCGTTTTCACTTGCTTCCGTGGGTTTGGGTAATCCATTTTGACCTCTCATCTACTTTTTGCCTCGTCATCATGACCTCTAATATTTTTATGTCAAATACTGCTAAATTCACTGTCGTGCCGCCGATATGTTCAAGAGAAGTTGACCTCCGCAAAGTTTTAACCCTCCTCTGATTCTCATCTAATCCTGATTCACAACATTATGTTCCTCTGTCTCGCGTCAATGATGTGGGAAACACTATGGCCCACCTTCGATCAAGGTCACTTCCTGTCGACTTCATCTCATTATCCAGGAAGCTGATCTAGAGACTCCCTTCTGGTACCTTGGAGCCTGCATGCCTCAATGGCAGGTTCTTCGCATTCGACGCAAGGTTTTCATCATTTTCCTTCGATCGGATGATTCTACGGGTGTTCGACGCCAGCTCATTGTTCACATGCCATGGATTGTACCTATAGTACCTTGAGGACCATTGTCGCTATTGGTGGTACCTCTCACGTCTGTTAACAGCTTTCATCATTGGCTAGTAATCAGGCGATGTTCTTGCATGTTCGACTTCAGCTCACTTATTCGCATGCTTGAACTTGTACTATGTTTAGGTCGAGATGGAGCGCAAGACCCTGGATTTTGTCTATTAGAATCCAGGCTGCGATTTTGTGGATTATTGTGATTGATTACATGACTCATTCATTGGATGGCTGTGACCATACCTGAGTCTATTTATCGATCCTCACTGGATGGCTGCGTCCATACCTTGGATCTTGATTATTGTATACTCTGTTATGGATGGCTACGCCCATACCACATATATCATGTATATGAGATATCAGTTGTCCTTGTCTACGCAGGTTTTCCGACGGCAGTGTTTTCAGTTGGACACGTTCTCGTAAAGCATTTCACCCCTCTCTCTCTCGGGCCTCATGCTTTAGGGGGCATCTGTTACACAGTAATTTATCACCGTCCCTGAAATCCCCATTTCACCCATTGGAGGGTCATTTCTGTGACCAATAAGTAGTGTCATGCCTTTCAAATACCATCATTGCATCCCTTTCCATGAGTACAACATTCCTCTGTTGATCATTTCCTGAGCAGACCCCTAAAAAACCTATTTTTGCCTTGGCGCTGGTAGCCCGTTATGTCCTCGTGCCAATGAGGAAAATTAACACTGAGCCCGTGCCATTTGGCGCTCTGTCCAAGTTAAGCACCTGCGCCAATCTTCTTATGGAAAGTTTATTAAAAAAAGAGGCGAAGTTTTGATTACAACAACTTCATGGATGAGTCATGAGGAGTGGTTTTGACTGAATAACCATGGCCTTCCTCCTTTGGCCTCTTGTTTCCACCTTATGGGGAACCTCCCAAGGGATAATGCCTCCCTTCCACTATTGTAGGGATCCCAACCTCCTCCTCTCCTCTATAAATATAGCCTTCATCCATTGATGAAGGGGCTAAATGGTTGCACTGGCTGAATGGTTGAGTCTCCAAGAGCCTTGATAGTCCTCATAGAGCCAAATCAGTAGCAAGGATATTGAAAACCGAAGAGAGAGGCTTGTCCCATTCCTGACGATCTTTACCGAGACGTATTCTGCTGTCGACCCGCCGAAGGAAGATTCAACGTCAGAGCTAGGTTGTATCATTCTTTGTATTAATTAATGATAAGCGACTTGGGTTATGGTTCCACTCGTATTGTTCATTGTGATCATGAGTTGTGTCTTCTCTGACTGATACATAATTTCATATATTGGGTTTTACGCTTGTGTGTTTGTCGTGTTTCTTGTATGTGCAGGTGTTTGATCGTGACAAGCGGGAGAATTGTGATCTGCCAGAGCAAGGAAATGGGAGCGCTATCTTCTCTACAAACAACAGCGTTGGACTTAAAGTAGGCCTTCTTCACAATTTGGTCTATTTAAATTAGGAACTTGCGCCTTAGCGTGATACGGTTGTTGCTAGACCCGATCTGGGCTAGTAGGGATCGCCTCTGTCTGTAGAGGGGATTTACCTCTACAAAAATGATTCTAATGCTTCAGATGACATTGCCAGGGTGAATACTTTTATTTGATAAATAAGGTTTCTATTTTTTCCATGTGAAAATATCTATTTTGAACCCTTGACAATAGTGGAATGATACTAGTACATACCTATGTAAGTTAAATATTATTTTTTTGGTAAGTTAGTCACACCTTTGTATCACTTTAAATAACAAAACATCATTTATGTTGCTATTTCTCTGTCATTGGAGAAACCAAACTAGTAGCACATAAGTAAATTCTTTGAAAAAAAATATTAGTTTGACTATACAAATATAAATATACAAGTCATGTAGCCTAAGACTGTGAGACAGAGCAATGAAAGAATTAAAACTAGAGCTAATTAGAAGGTTGTATAACCTAATCTCAAAAGTAAAAAAAATAATAAAAAACCCAACCATCATCAAGGGGAATCTGTTGGTTGGGGTGAAGGTTCAACCTACTCTTCCTTTTTGTTAGGAAATCCTAATTCTACTACTTTATTGGCTAGAGATTTCACCTTGTAATCCAAATTTTCCACTTGTAACTGTAGAGTATCTATGCACAAGAGAATCTCCTGTTAGGACTCTCACTTATTTCTAACATGACTTTTCCCCGGATAGTTTTAATTTTCCAATAGAGGTATTATGTTTTTTACATATATTGGGTGTGCCTCGATCTAGTATTACCGAGGTCTAGATTCCATTATCCTATATTTTAGTCAACCTCTGTATTTGATATAAATTTTCTTCCCACTCTTGCTTCATTTTCAATAATTTCAATTCCTCTCTAGATAACCTAGATGTATTCATCAAATAATATAATAAAGAGGATTTCCATGTACGAGGAGACTCCTTGACCTTGAATTTTGTGTTGGTTAGTAGAAGAACCAAGATGAGACATGGCTTTTGATAAAACAAGGTATGGGGGGGTGGGATATGAGATGTAAGGAAAATATCATGTGGGAGAGACCAAAAAAATAATTTCCACTAGATATAAAGATAAAACAAAGCTACTTGGAACCATAATATCAACAGAGCCAAATAGGCTTGAATTTGGGTGCCAAGTTATTAACTAACCGTGACCTTCTCCATCTTAACAAGGTGAGGTTCATGAGCAGGGTCATAATTATAGTCATGTGTTTCCATAAAAATATTTGAATACCTTTGTTTTATATGATGGACATTATTTCCCTTCATTCCATCCCTTTTATGTAGGTGTTTGTGAACTCCCATCCAATATCCAATCATGTATATGAGCAGTGATGGCGTGTTGGGAGGAGTTGGTGGTATCAATGTTTTTCGGAGAAAACCACATGGGGTTTTGTATGTTGAATATTTTTGAAGAAGGTTTTCATCTATGATCATACCAATGATGATTTGTGTGATGTATAACCTTCAACAAAGGCATCAATTGTACTATAATATTTTCCATGACAATAGTAAGAGCACTTTGTTTTGTAATGGCAACACAAAATTGTTTTGCAAGATATATGGTAAATATGAAAAATGATAATGGGACTTGGAAATGGTGCATGCTATAATTAGTATGGTGCATTGTCTTCCTTCTTTCCCTTCTTCCCAAGCTTTCTTCTTCATTTTGTTACATCTTGGTTAAAATTATGATCTGCCTTTAATTTTCTTCTAGAATATTAGAAAACCATCCTCTCCAATATTTCATTTCATTATCACTAAATTTCTACGTTATACATATAATGCATGTACTTCTCCTCATAAATAGTCTATTGTCAGATTGTGTATAGATTGTCAATTTTTTACTTTTTAGTTTTCAATTATCAGGAAATGCATCACAGGTCTTGGGAAGCATGAGCTAAGAATTTTTAAATTTTTAGGAAAATGTGCAACATGTTCAGAAGTAGAGAATATATTTGTCGATTGTTTGTTACCATTCCTTGATGTGAAAAAAATTAGCAATAATGGTGAGTAAATTTCATTGCAAAAATAATTTACAAAGATTGCGGATATATTTTAGATTTGACGTTTATTAATGTGCCATAATTGACATTTATTAACATATTGTAATTTATGTGATTTGCGGAGCATTTCATGGAAATTTTGTGTGTTCTTAAAGATATTTTTCCAACTCTGGGTGACAAAAGTGTTATTAAAATGTTAAATATGTTCATTTCATTGCTAACTTTGTCTACATTGGATATTCGATTAGCTATTTGTGATATCCTGAAAAGGCTTTCAAAAGTTGAACCTTCCTTTGCCTTTCCTGTAAGATAGTGGTTCTTGTTTTGTTTTGTTGAACCAAAGTTTGATATTATTTTATGTTCCATGATCCCAGTTTACAATGACACTTTTTTTATTCATTGGTTATATTGTTAAAGTATGTTATTAATTTCTGACCTAAATTCGTGTTTCTTCCTTGCAAGAAAAAATGGGACGTGATTTAAATGCAATATCATTATCTACAATTGGAGAATATGATTATGATAATAAGCTTGATGCTTATGTTAAAATATCCCCTAAATTATTATCCCATATAGGTGAGACATGTACCTTGCTTATTCTCTCACATTGTTTGTATGATATGTCATCATAAGACCTCTCACTCAGGCATAGGGCCTATAGTTGTATGCTTTCTTTTATTCAATTTCCTGCCTCTATAATAGAAATTGGAGAGGAAATGTTATAGGAAGATTTTCAAGATGACCTAAAAAGTGAGAAGAAAGTTGGAATCTAATCATATAAATAGAGTGAAGAAACGACTGCTTGATTCTTGCATCAATTATAGATATGGAAATTGGTCTAAAATATTTTTTAATCATGTCATTTATAAAGAAATTCTCACACATGTGAATAAAGGTATAACGAGTTGAGAGACCTCCATCCAAAGGTTATTTTTTTATTACTTATTGTAAATTTTTAGTCACCATCTTAAATGTTTTATGGGTAAGCATTACATTTAACATTCTTAAATTTATAAATAAGAATGGGTGGTGTTAGCGCTGGAATCAGCACTTGGATTGTGACAAGTGTCTAACTAGACAAATCTAAAGCTCAAGGGCTTTTCTTACAGTTGGATTGGATTTTTTGGAAAGTGGTTGGATCTTACACACACCAGGGAAAATTTTAAGGATAGAAGTTTATCTTAAAGTTTCAAAACCTTGGCAAATCTGAGTAGTCCCCAGTATGTAAATTGTAAATTTTTAATGATATTTTTGTAAAAATATTTAGGTTTCTAATTATTTTATATTACATTATATGATTTTTTGGTGATTTTTATGGTAATAATTTTATACAATAAAACTTTGGCGAATCAATTTTAAAAAAAATGGAAATTGGCGAATCTGTTTTTTGGAAAGAGCATGGAAAATTAACCCACATGCGAATATTAGCCCCTAAAATTTTCCCTAACACACACTGAAAGGGATTTTGAGAAAATAAGAATCTTTCATACATATGAGGGCATTAGTGCATGATGTGGTAGCAATATAGACTTTGTAGTCTAATGGTTAGAAAAAAGAAAGATAAACAGTGGATATGTAAAACAGAAGCCCATTGCTAAGAGGAAAGGGTGACACAAATTCTAGATCTGAAATGTATAGTGAAATAATGCTTTTAAAATACTTACAAGAATGTCACTCTACATTTAATAATCCCATTACAAGGAATGCTTACAACTAGCATAACCTCATGAATCAGGAATGCTTGATAAATCAAGATTGAAAAAAAAAATAGATTAATCATGTATGCTAGTTCAAAAGACTTATAAGACTGTGAGACAAGATTTAATTCAACCTCAAGGAATGGTTATGAACTATCTTCAATTCATACTGAATCATGAATTATTGATAAAACAAGACTTACAAAAACATATTAATATGTCATGAAGGTTCACAATATTGAAAATAACATGAGATAGAATTCTGTAAATCATAATCTGGAATGAAATATTAGATGATGAAAACACATAAGAAGATAAACAATACACACACCATACAATTTGTGAGTCCTCAAGAGTGCCTCTAGATATATTATATGTTCAAAAAGGGATAGCACACTATGCCATGAAATAGACAACCAATGAACCCTTTCTTCCTTGCCTTACATAGTATATATACAAAACATTAGTTTTGTAAAAAGCCTCCATAAGAAGTGCAATTATTTTTTTAAATATTTTATTACAATCCTATACATATATTAGAGCTTATCTTAAACATAAAAAAAAATTAAATTGAAATACAACTGAATACATAACATGGAATTATGGAGCTCGAAGTGGTTGAGTGCTCCTCGTTTCTTGGAAAAACTACCTCCACAAAAAGTGTAATATTCCAACTGAAAAGAACACCTGGACCCTTATCTGCAAAAGTGTAGGAGTAGCTAATTGAAAGGAGTAACCAACTGGAACATACCTTGACTAGATGACACTTGGAAACATATCATCACCATTAAGGTTTCATTCAATTTATCGTCATTTGGTGTCATTACTTTGAGAACAGAACCAAAAGGCAGCCTTTTCTCCTTCTTATACAAAAT
Source organism: Pinus albicaulis (assembly GCA_034641835.2). NCBI lineage: Eukaryota > Viridiplantae > Streptophyta > Pinopsida > Pinales > Pinaceae > Pinus > Pinus albicaulis. The sequence goes on along the minus strand of CM076584.1, from coordinate 1,059,738,592 downwards.
CTGAAAATAATAGCTACTTTTTCTGAAAAGGGTAGCTATATCTAAAAATACTATGTATAAGCCAAAAATGACATGAATATTTATATTTTTAAGGTTCTATATATTCAATCATCAGATATCTAATATAGAATCAAAAATCCTGATAGCTTCTGCCTTTGTTACCCTTTTGTTGACTTTCTCTTTTGTACTTTCTTTTTCTGCTGAATCTTTTTCTTCCTTGGTTCATTCTCTGGGCTTTCATCTATGTTTATTATTTCATCCCTGAGAGTAGGGTTGGATATTAATTTTCTTTCTTGTCTGAGCTTTTTCTTTGGCCTGGTGTGAGGCCTTTGAATGTATGGGTTTGGAATGTATAAATGCCTCTTTCTCCCATGTATGACTCTGCTTGAATGTCCTTCTTCAAACTCTCACTCACTGAACTATGTTTCACTGCTATCCTCCTCAAAAGATGAATATGAATTGATTATAGCTTTCTTCTTCCCTTTGGATGAAGAACTAATATATGATTAAAGCTAAGCTATGGTAGGTTCTTCTACTGTAATAGTCTCTGAAACATTGATTTTCCCCTTTTTGAGTAAGGAAAATACTTGTGCAAGTGTAGGCTCCTTTGGTGCTGAAGTACCATTGTTTTCTTAATTCTCCTGTCTAACTTCTAGAATAGGACTTGGTGTCAAGATTTTAGGGTTGACTTCTATTGAAGGTCCCTCTGTCAAAATAAATTTTCTCCTACATTTTCTCTTTGAAGAGGAAGATGCCTATTCCTTGCTCTTAGACATAGTGTTTTTGTCAGGCAGGGTAGATTTTTGTTTGAGTTTTTTTGCATGCTCCTGCATGAAATAAATCAAGGTATGTGGCTCCTCAGATGATCTGCTAGTGTAGACCTCCTTGGTTGGTTGCATTGTTGGTATAGGAGTGATGATTTGTGTTGAAGTGGTGGCTTGAACTCTAGCTTTCCTAACTAAGTTCCTAGTCTGTCTGCTAGATGATATTGAAGATGGACCAGCTTGTGAAGGAGTTAATGTAGGTGTAGGGCTTGACTACTACTCTTGGGTCTTTAGTATTCTAGACCTTCCTACCATTATCCTCAAGTTAATACTGCTAAACCTCTCATCTGCTAAAATTTTTTCCCATGTAGTTCTTTTCTTTCTCAGATGATAAACCACCAGTATTTTAATCAAACCTTTGTGATAGAGCTTATGAAGAGAATAGCTTGGGGTTTTCTTTATTTTTTGAGACATTTACAGCAGAGATTTATGAAAGAAAAATGGGAGATTCATAGGTTTGGAGCCATAGATGTGACCTAGAAACCTCATCTGGTATTTATGCACAATAGAAAACATACCCTCATAGGTTATGTAACGTTGTACAGTGGTAATGAAATCTTGCTACTTAGGTATTAAATATGAAATATTAATAGTAGGGGTCCAACCAATATGTTGATTTTCAGGCTTTAAATATAGATTCGAATCAGCTTTAAGCAGATTTTTTTTATTCTTGTGCCAATACTAACCCGTATATGATGTTTGGGTAGCCCTTGCAATGATATTCTATGTGATCTTGAAGGTCCGAGACCCAACTTGACATTTTCTCCATCGAATGTCTCAAAAAATTCCTGAGCCACTACCACATTTTCACTTGAAAACTTCCTTAAAAATTGATACCACCCTGTTGCTTTGAACTGGGGCTTTGCATGATGGTCAACAAAATGGGTATTAGCTAGCTTTGAACGGTTCACCTTACCACAGTTTCCCATCTTGTTAACACTTAACCTAACCACAAGTACACGCCTGTAAAACGAGAAACAACAACCCTCCACGAAGCCCTAACTACTAGCACTTGGTAACAAATTGTTTTTCTGGAAGATAAAAACGTTTTTTTGTAGCTATCACAAGAGTAAACAAAGAAAGAGCTCTGCATTCCATAAAACTCAGTGAAAGGGAATGACACGAAACCAAAATGGTTCAAACTCTGCATCCAACTCATTTTACCGAACCTTTCACTCCATCACATTTTTTAATAATAGCTACTCGTACTTCACTTTAATACATTTCATATTTAATGAGTAGCAATAAATTTGAGTAGACTTAGCAAGTAAATAGCTAACCTTTTTAAATGAATCCTCTAGTGAGAAATAGCCAGCTTTCACATGAGTAACACCTCTTGTTTTAGCAGGTCTTCAAGATTCAAAGAGTAATGTTTGTTTCACCTGAGTAATGCTTCATTTGTCTCATTGTACCAATTTTGTAGGTAATAGCTACCTTTTTGAAAAATATAGTTATTCCTGTGTTGCTTGTAAAACTAGAATTTCTGAAGAAAACAGCCGCCTCTCTAGGAAAGGGTAGCTATTCTTGTGTTATTCCTAACACAACTGATGACTCTGAAATTTTGTCTTTAACCTTGTATATAAAAATCATGGTGAATTAATAAGACTTCTCAAGTTACACCCATGAGCTTAACTACTGAAAGCAGTTAAAAGACTTATTAAAAGAAAATTTACCCTAGTGACTCTATGACACAAACAAACTATTGGACTCAAAATTATTTTGGGTTTTGATTAAAAAATGATAAAAACTCATAAATTTTAACCTTCTAGAGCTCTCAACCATAGGTCAGGAGACAAGACAGGATCAAAGACATAGCTAACAATGATGACCAAACTTTGAATTTTTTTTTGAAAAATTACAGTGCTGACAGTGGCTCCTATTGGGGATGAATTCCTCCCTATGAGGCTTCAAGGAATGTACATTCAATGCCTTACACTCTTAGGACTTTTAAGTTCTATAAGGTAATGACAGAAGCTGACTTTTATTGACTGAAATGAAACTTACTCTATTTACAAACACAACTACCATTGGGCATGGAGTCTTATTGAAACAACACTCCAGATATTTACAATGAAGAGACTAGCTGACTCAAAAAACAAAGAATTTTTTGAGATAATGACCATTGACTAGACCTCTATTTAATTGATCAACATCTAAATGTTTCAGCAGAAATGTCTTATTTTCCAGAACTTGAGCAATTTTAAATGACCCAAACCACAAGTTATCAAACTTACCATGATTTCCATGGTATTCTTTTCTTGCATCCCAGCGCAATACCAAATCATCTTCTTGGAATACATGTTGTTTTGCTCTTTTGTCAAAGATAAATTTTACTTTGGATTTATACTTATGTGATTTATCCATCAGGGATTCCCGAATTTGATGAGCTTCTATCAGTTACAACATCCTTCTATGAATGGGATTTGAATTATTAGTTTCATCTAGTAAAAAATTCATAACAGGAAGGGCCAACTGTAATGGCATCAGAGCATCAGTACCATAAACAAATTGAAAGGGAGAAACAACAATTGATCTTTTGCTACTCACCCTATCTTCCCAAAGAGCATGGACTAGATGAGTGTCCCAATTTTGTTTGTTTTATGTCATCATCTTCTTTAAAATTCCTACCAGACTTGTGTTTGATGACTCAGCTCACCCATTAACTTGGGGGTAATAAGGTGTAGAATGATTCAAATCAATGTTATACTTCTGACAGAAATTGTTCATATTTGTAGATTCAAAATCCATTGCATTGTCAGTCACCAACTTTTGAGGGCAGCCAAATCTTGACATAATATTTTCCAACATAAATTTAAGTATTACCGTGTCAGTGGAATTTCTGGTTGGAATGGCCTCAATCCACTTGGTGAAATAGTCTATGGCTGTAAGAATCCATCTATGTTTCCCTGATCATGGTGGGTGAATCTCACTAATGAAGTCTATCCCCCACTTCTGGAAAGGAGCATCTGCTGAAATGGGAATAAGAGGTAGTGGGAGAAGATTTTTCTTCCAGAAAACTTTTGACCCTCAATGCAAGCTCTGAATTTAGAAAAAACATCATAGAAAAGAGTTGGAAAATAATAGCCAGCTCTTAGAATTTTATTTGCGGTAGCTTTCCAGTATAAATGACCACCACACACCCCTGCATGTATCTCTTCCCTAACTTTCTGTGACTCAACTTCATTTAGACATCTCAAAAAAACCATTACAGGGTCTTTCCAATAAAAATGATTTTCCATAACAACCTTTAGTTTAAAATCCCTCCTCTTTTATGTAATATTCCAAATCTGGAATTTCTACAACAATGAAAATACCCTAAGGTATTCTAGAGTTGGATATGTAGAAATATGAATTATAAAATATTTCCAATGACATATCCTTCAATAAAATATGCAGCAGAAACTTTATACAACGTTTTATAAAGCAAAAGGTGGGGAAAAGTGATGATTTAGGCCCTAAAACGAATTTATTCAGATATCTGCGTAAAAATAAGAGGGGAAATTGGTTGGATATGATATCTAGGGCTATGAGGGACTCCCATGTCGAATTTCAGCAAAAAAAAATGCGTTTTTCTATGTTAAACAGTTCCTCCTTTCCTAACTAGGCTAGAAAACCTTGATTTCCCATGGCCTAAATTATGAAGAAAGTGTTGAAGCTTCTATAGCATGATTTTCTGAAGGTTTTAAATGAAATAATGATGGAAAATCAGTATGAAAAATTCAAAATCTGATTCAATGGCTTTATCTTAGAAAATACAGATTTATACATGAAGAAAGGCCTCAAAACCCAGCATAATGATACAAGGAAATGTCCAATAAACCAGAAATTGTAATATTGAGGAAGATGAAGGAGTGTTTCATTATATTTTAGATCTATAACAGATCTGCGTACAAAATTATAGATCTAAATGGGATCTATATGCAAAAACAGCTTTTTAGTACTGTAGAAATTTGAATAAATGTTAAATTATTCACCGAGATTATCCTGATCACACACTATTTGAGATTCATGCATAATACATAACCTCTTATACTATTGATCATTAATTTCGGAAATATAAACAATTGCATGCGCACATTAAAACCATAAACAATCACACATATAAACACAGTATTTATGGGAAAGCTTACAACTGAAAACCCCCAACTATCTATATATTATAATGATAGAGATCATGTAACAATCATTGTACAAACTCCTCACAAGCTCTCAGTACAATCTCCAATTGTTACACACTACACAAGCTCAGATCTATGTTTCTGAGTTTATCCTTGAGCGCCAACTTCCTCTGGTCGCTCTTGCTTTGGAATAAATCTGTCAAGGCTTTCCACATCAAGAATGGAGAAGCCTTACCATGAAGGTTGGACACTATGTGATCCTTCACGCCATCCAACAGAATCCTTCGACACTTTGTTGTCTTCTTTTTCCATGCGTCAAGTACGGCAGCATCAGTAGAAGTAGGCTTTGGGACTTCAGCATCTATGAACTCTTTCAACCCATTGTCATCTAGCACCGCCTCCATCTTGTCCTTCCATGCAATATAATTCGAGCTGCCCTCAAGGGCATACTCCAATCGCAATCCATTGAAAGACATCTCAACTTCGACACCAAGAAAACACTGCTGCAAATTCGAATTCCACCAGCACAAAACTCAACCGCTTCAATGTCTTGCAATTTATCCAATGATCAATATCGCTCCGATACCATGTAGAAATGTGAATAACTGTTAAATTATTCACCGAGATTATCCTAATCACACACTATTTGAGCTTCATGCATAATACATAACCTCTTCTACTATTTATCATTAATTTCAGAAATATAAACAATCGCATGTGCACATTAAAACCATAAAAAATCACACATATAAACACAGTATTTATGGGAAAGCTTAAAGCTGAAAACCCCTAACTATCTGTATATTATAATGATAGATATCATGTAAAAATCATTGTACAAACTCCTCACAAGCTCTCAGTACAATCTCCAATTGTTACACACTACACAAGCTCAGATCTAACAAAACACATGCTCCAATCTGCTCCACCTGTTAGCCTGCCTCTACTGCGCAATCCAAGATGAATAATGGCCCAATCTGAGTTCGAATCCACCTGGTGTGTACTGTGCAATCCTCATTGGCATCTCCATCAATGTGTGGTGCAAACTCATGCACCAGTATAGTCACAATTGATAGTCACACTTGCTCTTTCACCTACCTCTTCACTGGTCTCCACTGAAACTGTCCATGCACTGAAGTTAACTGATGTATTCTTTAGTTGATTAATGAGTTTATAATTAGTGAATTAATTAATAATTAATTCACACCACTCTCACTAGTGTATCAATCGGTTAGACTAGATACAACTAGCTCAACTATGTTTAACTGAGTTAAACTGAATACAACTCCACTAACTTCCTCAATCAACTCCACCAAACTCTGTCACATGAGTTCTAACTGAAGTATCCATGCAATAGCTCCACTTAACCCTCGGGAATAGCATAATTCCTTCTGTCAGCTCCTGTGCCACATCTGTGCACTTAACTGAAGTGCTCCAAGAGAATAAGATAATGTTTATAGTCCAAATATTATTAAGAGCTAATAATATTCGACATATCTATTTTTAGACTGGCAATCTAAAAATAGATTCTACCCAGTATGTCTAAAAATAGAAGTCCATCTATTTTTTCCGACTTGACCAACCATCCACAAATAGCATCCTGCAACTCATAGAACATGATCCATATGTCTAAAAATATACATAGTCTAAAAATATACTTTGCGCCAAAAATAGCCTGCGGGCCCACTTAGTGAAGGCGACTTCTTTCCACTAAGCTCATCATCTTGTTGCAATCTCAACACTCCCTCTCAACAAGATATGGATTATCTGCAACCCCTATCTTGCCTCTGTAGTATTCGAATTTGCTCCTGGTGAGCGCCTTCTTCAAGATATCAGCATCCTGATCCTCCGTAGGAATGTATGAAAGTAACATGATCTTCTGCTGCACACAATATCTGATATGATGATACCGAATTTCAATGTGTTTAGATATATCATGAAATACTATATTAACCGAGAGTTTGATGCAACTCTGATTATCACAATAAATCACAGTATGTATCCAAGTGTGAACCGAAAAACCCGACCAGGATCTTCCTCATCCATATAGCCTCGCATGCAGCCAAACTCACTGCCATATACTTGGCCTCTGCTGAACTGAGTGCCACGAATCTCTTCTTCCTGCTGTACCAAGAAACTGCTATCGACCCGATACTGAAAATCCCTCTAGATGTGCTCTTTCTATCCGTTGGGCTCCCTGCCCAATCTGCATCTATGAAGCCACACAGCTTCACCTCATCCGACTGTTTGTACCACAATCCATATCTCGATGTGCCTCTGAGATATCTCAATACATTCTTTCCTGCCTTCCAGTAGAGCTTGGTAGGCTTAACCATAGCTTGTGAAAGCTGGTTAACAGCATAGCATATGTCGGGTCGTGTATTGACTAGATACATAAGCGACCCCACCAACTGTCAATAAACAGTGGCATCCACTACCTCCGCTCAAGTAGCATCCTCCTTCCTTCGCTCCAAGTAGCATCCTCCTTCCTTCAGCCACCGGGAAGAGGAGTATCAACGGGCTTGCAACCATGCATGTTGAACTTCTCCAGTATCCTCTCGGGCATACTTACTGGCTCGCTTGGGTCATCTGCATTGCCAAATTTCCAATCCCAGGAAATAATGAAGGAGGCCCAAGTCCTTCATCTCAAACTCTTCTGCAAGATCAACCTTGCATGAGAGTATCAACTATTCATCATCAATCAGTATCAAATCATCTACATAAAGTACAATGATCGGCAACTTACCCTCCACCACTATCTGGTATAGGTTCGGATCCGCCTCACTCTTGGAGAATCCAAGTCCGGTAAAATAATTTTCTATCCATGTGTACCAAGCACGAGGTGCTTGTTTCAACCCATACAATGCTCTCTTGAGCCTGCACACATGCGACTCGCTACTGAAGATCTTGAAACCTTTGGGCTGCTCTATGTACACCTCCTCCTCAATGACTCCATTGAGTAACGCAGTCTTCACATCCATCTGATGAATGTGCCACCCCATATGCACTGAGAGAGAGAGAATCGTCTGTATGGAATAATGCCGCACGACGGGTGCAAGGTCTCCTCATAATCGATCCCCTCGATCTCTGAGAAGCCTTGGGCAACAAATCTTTCCTTGTACTTCTCCACACTCTCGTCAGTTGCCTCCTTCACTTTGTATATCCATCTCGAACCCACCACTAATTTCCCTTCCGGTCTCAGGACAATATCCCATGCACTGTTTCTGACAATCGAATCATACTCTTCCACCATGGCATCTACCCATGTGGGATCCTCCACAGCTTCCTCGAAAGAGGATGGCTCTGTCATGATACACTTGCTCACAAGAGCCATGTATCTAGTGTACCAGTCAAGTGACTGTCTCTATTTGCGTTGTGATGTAGGTGCTCCTACAACCTTCATCTTGAGAAGCGGGTCGCTCGGCTCACAGCAGTGCTTCCTCCCTCGATATGGTTGGCGCTACTTGAGTGGTCTCTTCCACTCCATGAACCTCCTCTTATGGCTGATCCACATCCTGAGGCTCATCCTTAGGAACTAATAGCTCCTTATCTGCATGCAAGTGTGGCTCCCTCTCAAGCGAACACTTCATGGATTTCTCCTCATAAAATTTGATATCCCGTCGCACAACAGTCTTACGACTGTCTAGAAAATACACATGATAGTTGTGGGGCATATCAGTGTACCCCACAAATATCCCAACTTCCGCAGTCGGCTCCAGCTTCTTCTTGGCATCCTCTGTCACATGAATGTAAATAGGTGAACCAAAAATCCTCAAATGGGAAATATCAGGCTTCTTACCAAAAAATGCCTCCTCGGGTGTACTCATGCCAAGTATCCTGTGAGGACAATGGTTCTGCACATATACTGCAGTATTGCATGCCTCCTCCCACAAGTGAATGGGTAGGCCCTGATCATGCAACATCGCCCGTGTAGCACCCACGATCATTATGTTCTTCCGCTCAGCAACCCCATTCTGCTGTGGGTTATGAGGCGCTATGAGCTCTCTTCGAATTCCTTCTGCGCTGCAAAAGTCCTTGAATTCGCCAGAGATGAATTCACCACCATTGTCGCTCCTAAGAGCCTTCACCTGCTTCCCCGATTCTTTCTCAACCAATGCCTTGAACTCACGGAACTTTGAGTATGTCTCTCTCTTCTTCTGCATGAATAGGATCCAGCACTTCCGAGAAAAATCATCAACAAATATCACATAGTACATGTGCTTTGTTGTCGAAGCTACTGAGAAAGGTCCACACATGTCTGTGTGAATTCTCTCAAGGATCGTCGTGGCGCGACTATCCTTCTCATGAAAGGTGGCTTTCACAAATTTTCCCAAGTTACATCCCTTGCACTGATTTGACTGCGCAAGAGTACCCTCAGGAAGCCCAGTAGAAATATACTGTAGTATCTTCAGAGCTCCACAATGAAGGTGGCCCAATCTCCGGTGCCACAACTCGCCATCATCTGCAAGTCACCACTCATGCCTTATTTGCCATCCTTTAACGCGATAAATACCTTGTATTGATAAAGGTTCTTAAGTTGAACCCCTATCCTCGGGGTCTACCGATTTGCCTTACTTCCTTGGAAAGCCTTTCCCTCGCTAAGACCACATCATACCCCTTGTCTTCCAACATCGCCACAGAGATCAGATTCTTCATCAATCCTGGAACATGCAGTAATTCCTTCAATACGAAGGGTTTACCGGACTCCCTCTCAAAGGAAATGGTGCCGATACCGGTCGCACTGTATCTACCATCATCGCCCATCTCGATGTGCACTCCAAGATCTTTTTCCTCCAGATCTGAAAACAAATCTCGATCTCCTGTCATGTGAAAAGACGCACCACTGTCCAGAAACCACACTGAACCCATCACACTTGAGACCAAGCATGCGATCAGTGAAAAATCCGGCTCAAACTGTGAGGCTAAGGCCTCTCCAGCTGCAAATCCAGCAGCCTGCTTATTTTTCTTCTTCTGCGGACAATTTGTGGCATAATGTCCGTGTTGGTGACAGTGAAAGCACTTCACCTTGGACATGTCATGCTTCTTGCCTTTACTTTGGAGATGAGAAGCCTTCTTGCTCTTACCCTTCTTTTCTTTGGCATCCAAAGCGCAATTCTCTTCATCAGAGTTCTTTGATGAATATCCGTCCCTGGTACTCCACCTTATCTCCTCTTGCACAAGATCCGACCAAAGTCGCTCCCATCCTGGCAATTTCTCCCGACCATTGACAGAGTCCTGATAGGAATGCCAACTCTTCGGAAGCCCAAGGAGAGCCAAGCTCAACAAGTCCTCATCATCTACAGTCACCCCCACACTTCCCAGCTCATCCCTACATTGGGTGAACTTCGTGAGGTACTTGGGCATACTGTCGCCTTTCTCCATCTTTATGTTTCTGAGTTTATCCTTGAGCGCCAACTTCCTCTGGTCGCTCTTGATTTGGAATAAATCTGTCAAGGCTTTCCACATCAAGAATGGAGAAGCCTTACCATGAAGGCTGGACACTCTGTGATCCTTCACGCCCTCCAACAGAATCCTTCGACACTTTGCTGTGTTCTTTTGCCATGCGTCAAGTACGGTAGCATCAGTAGAAGTAGGCTTTGGAATTTCTGCATCTATAAACTCTTTCAACCCATTGTCATCCAGCACCGCTTCCATCCTGTCCTTCCATGCAATATAATTCGAGCTGCCCTCAAGGGCATACTCCAATCGCAATCCGTTGAAAGACATCTCAACTTCGACACCAAGAAAACACTGCTGCAAATTCGAATTCCACCAGCACAAAACTCAACCGCTTCAATGTCTTGCAATTGCTCCAATGATCAATATCGCTCTGATACCATGTAGAAATTTGAATAACTATTAAATTATTCACCGAGATTATCCTGATCACACACTATTTGAGCTTCATGCATAATACATAACCTCTTCTACTATTGATCATCAATTTGCGGAAATTAAACAATCGCATGCGCACATTAAAACCATAAACAATCACACATATAAACACGGTATTTATGGGAAAGCTTAAAGCTAAAAACCCCCAAATATCTGTATATTATAATGATAGAGATCATGTAACAATCATTGTACAAACTCCTCACAAGCTCTCAGTACAATCTCCAATTGTTACACACTACACAAGCTCAGATCTAACAAAACACATGCTCCAATCTGCTCCACCTGTTAGCCTGCCTCTACTGTGCAATCCAAGATGAATAATGGCCCAATCTGAGTTCAAATCCACCTGGTATGCACTACGCAATCCTCATTGGCATCTCCATCAATGTGTGGTGCAAACTCATGCACCAGTATAGTCACAACTGATAGTCACACTGCTCTTTCACCTACCTCTTCACGGGTCTCCACCGAAACTGTCCATGCACTGAAGTTAACTGATGTATTCTTTAGTTGATTTATGAGTTACTAATTAGTGAATTAATTAATAATTAATTCACACCACTCTCACTAGTGTATCAATCAGTTAGACTAGATACAACTAGCTCAACTATGTTTAACTGAGTTAAACTGAATACAACTCCACTAACTTCCTCAATCAACTCCACCAAACTCTGTCACATGAGTTCTAACTGAAGTCTCCATGCAATAGCTTCACTTGACCCTCAGGAATAGCGTAATTCCTTCTGTCAGCTGCATGTGCCACTTCTGTGCACTTAACTGAAGTGCTCCAAGAGGATAAGATAATGTTTATAGTCCAAATAATATTAAGAGCTAATAATATTCGACATATCTATTTTTAGACTGGCAATCTAAAAATAGATTCCACCCAGTATGTCTAAAAATAGAATTCCATCTATTTTTTCCGACTTGACCAACCATCCACAAATAGCATCCTGCAACTCATAGAACATGATCCATATGTCTAAAAATAGACATAGTCTAAAAATAGACTTTGCGCCAAAAATAGCATGCGGGCCCACTTAGTGAAGGCGACTTCTTTCCACTAATATCATCATCTTTTTGCAATCTCAAAAAGTACATTCCCCTTAGGGATCTCAGCAGAAGATGAATAACAATGAGTAGATATGAAATCTACACCATGGATCTGCAGTAAAATTCAGAAATTTTTGAAGAACATGATACACAACAGATCAGATCTGAAATGGAACATAGATTGGTTGGCCAATCTATGGATCACCATAGCGAAGGGAAGGATCCCTTTCACCAGATATATATCCTCCAAACTGATGCAAAACCCACACTGCAACTCTGCCTGCAAAAAGGACACAGTTTCCTAAAGGGACTGTGCTGAAGAAGTGGATAACACTTTGGCCTGATGCCAAGCTATGGATCTGAAGCAAAATCAGGAGAGGCACTCTTCCAAGATGTTAAAATACACACTCCATGAGAAGAGGCTCCCAAAACAATCTAGATCTCTGCAGATCTAGAATCCCACTTGCTGCAGCTCACTAAAGCAAGTAAATCCTGACTGGATTTATGCTGCCTAAGAGAGATGGATCTTGGCCAGTGGCAGATAGTGGGCCAAAGTAGCACAATCTCCTCCAAGAAATCCTCAAGGAAGGAGGGAGGATTCCTAAACAGGAAACCCTCACTATTCTCTGGCTAAACAGCCCAGAGAATTGGAATTAGTCTAAGCAGACTCAATTCTAAATATCTTCAACAACCTTTCTCTTGAGCATTCTCCTTCCTTTTATAAGATGAGGATATGAAAAAACCTAAACCACCTTGAATCACTTAACCCCTTTCACATGAGGTCCTCCTTCTAGAACTGTGTTGTCCCTTTATGAGATACACTGAATCTAGACAATGTTGTAGATTTGGTCAAGGTTGACCCAGTCTCACAGCTTAACCCCTTTCACACCTGCAAGTGGATTTTATGTAAATGGCTCAGATATAGCTTAGTTTACATTGAGCATTGATTTATTCACTTGATCTAAGGAGTTTTACATGTCCTCTATCAGTCATTTATTCATGAATGGAAAATAAAACAAAATTTAAATATTCCTATTATATTGGGCTAATTAGGAATATTACATTTTATTTTTCCATTTCCTGCAGAGAACAGAGATTTAATAAAAAGTACACTATATCCTTGTACCAATTGGAATAAAATATTTCAGGATAATCAGTTATACCTTCTTTATCTATTTCTTCAGCTATCTCCATGTTCATATTTAGAGCTTTGCAATTTGGTTTTGCCAACCTTGTCCCTTTATCAACTTAGTAGGTTTGATTTCAATGTCAAAATCCAGAATCTTTGTCAACCATATTCGCCTCCTGCCATTTGTGTCTCGCTGCAATAATTCATCCTTGACAACAATATTTCGCACAAAGGCAATGACTTTAGAATGCAGAACATAAACTCGAAAATATTTCAAAGCCTTCACTAGTGCATCTGCTTTTTTTTCAACCAAGTTGTACTTTAACTCAACATCCCTTAATGCACGGCTGAACAAAAGAAATTGGCTGCTCCAAGCCTTCCTTGTTCTTTTGAAGAAAAAATGTTGAAATAGTTTCCTCATAAGCATATGAAAAAGTTATAAAATCCTTCTCAAAATCAGGGCTGATTAACACTAGGGCTTCAATTAAGGCAGATTTGATTGCTAGGAAAGAGCTTTTTGCTTCATCTTCCCACCTGAACTCTGCATATTTCTTCAACAAGACATTTATGTTTTTAATTAATTCTTCAAAGTTTGGGACAAAACACCTTAGAAAATTAATCTTACCCAAAAACGACTGTAACTCTTTCTTGTTTCTGGGTAAATCAATTTTCTGTATATCTTCAACTCTCCCTAGGTCAATGCAAATACCATTTTTTGTTACTATATTCCAAAACAACTTTCCTTCTTGAACAACAAAGCATGATTTCTTTGGGTTTAAATACAAACCAAATATTTTGCACTTATAAAACTCTTGCTGCAAATGTTTTAAATGATCATAATTAGATTTTGAAAAGACTATTATGTCATCCAAATAAATGACAAAAAATATGTCATTTTCTTCTACAAAGGCAATGTCCATTGCCCGCTAAAATGTTTCACCTGCATTAATTAAACCGAAAGACATATTATTGTACATAAAATTTCCCCAGGGTGTAGTAATGTTTTTTTTCTCCCTATCTTGTTTGTCAACTGAAATTTGATTGTATCCTAAAAATCCATCTATCATTGACAACCTCTTTGACCTACAACCTTCTGCAAAATATGGTCTATTTTGGGTAAAGGATAGTTATCCTTCAGTGAACACCGGTTCAAATTGCGAAAATCAACACAAATTCTGATTTTTCCATTCTTCTTTCAAACTGGGACTATATTAGCTTCCCAATTGGAAAATCTTAAAGGCAGAATTATTTTGGCTTCCCATAATTTTCTGATTTCTTTTTCAATAATAGGGAGCAGCATAATATTAATATGCCTTATCTTCTGTGCCACAGGTTTTGCTTCTAATTTTAGAGGGATTTTATGCTCCATTATACTTTGTCATATGTCTTAAAATCACTGTAGTTTCTTAAGGAAGAAATTTAGAATTTTTAACATATTTAGGCTAATTTTTAGTACCAATATTACAATCAATTGTACTCTCTCCATCTGTCTTACTATTAGGATTTAAAAAGACATCATTATTGTCAAACAACCTCTCTAAAGGAACCAAGACTTTAGGAATGAAGTTTGTTTTCAAATCAATAATGTCTTTTCCATCTATAGCCTTTTTGAATGGCTTGTTGTTCTGACTTTTAGCTATGTCTTGTTCATCATTAATCTGAATGTCTGAAAACTCCTCTAGACATTCCAAGAATTTCCAAATTTCTTTATCATCTTCAAATACTTTCCAGTATTTGATATTGTCAAGAATGGATGCTTTGTTTTTGAACTGAACATCATATGTTTCTTTAATATCAAGGGGGACCTTGAAATTACTAGCAGCAATGGCCAATGAATCTACCATTTCATTTTCCTCTCTGGAAACAAAATTCAAATTGAATGCTAAAAAATAATGTTCAATCAAATTCCAGAATTCATTTATGTAATTCTTCAATTTTTATTTTTTTACTTGATAGTTATCTCTCACCTGTTGTACCACCAACTTTGAATCACCAAAAACAATCAATTGTTCATCTCCCAAATATTTTTCTTCCTTCATTCCCAGAATCAGTGCTCCGTACTCAGCAGTGTTATTAGTACTGACAAATTGTAGTTTGTATGATAAATTCACTATTTTTTGAGAAGGATAAATAATAACTACACTAGCCCTTGATCCCTCTCTTGATGAGGCTCCATCAAAATACAATTTCCTGATCTATCTTGCTTCTAAATTCTTCTCTTTTGAGACTAGTATCTGTTGTTTTTTAATGATTTCAGACTGAAACTTGCTATCATCAATAGCAAGGTGTAAAATTGATGACCCTAACTCCTTCTCCTCTGCGTATTTAGGATGATTTGAGGGATTTTTTTGATCACTTATGATATAAGACATATGTGTTTCCCTATACAATCTCCTAAATTCTCCTTGAAAGACTGGGATAGTGGCATATGTCATATCCATTTGAAGAGTGCCTCCCAGATTTTTTCACCAATATCTGGAAAGAAGCATTCCAAATCTAGAAGGTATGTCAACAACCACTATTTCCATCACTAGGATTTTCATGGGGAGCTGGGTCAGAGAAATTGTAATATACCAAAATGGGGAAGCAGCAATATATGAACACAAAACTTGAAATAGTAGTGAAAAAATCAGTACACCATTACATGAGACAAATGTACAACCATTTTATTAGATATATCAGCAAACTTTTAAGCACAAGATCTTGAGAATCAAGTCACTCAAGTACTAGGAAACAACCCTCCATTAGAAAAATATGCTAGCACATGAAAAACACGGTTATACAAGAGTCATGAGCCATGACAGTGCAGTTTTTGGGAATAAACTACTGTAGCAAGAATAAAAATGTAGATATGTTTATCTATAGCTGAAACAATGTTGGGAGTGAATATCTAAGCTCCCAAATATATTTCCAAGACAATCCGGAAAGGATTTCCTGAAATATGAAAAAGTGAAAAAATGCCAGAATGCTGCCCTAGGCTGAGTAGCAGCTGCAATTCAAGAACTAGATGAAAATGGCTGTAGGTGATACATATAATGAATTAATATCATCCAATAGATCCTTCAAGTCAAAGGCTAATCCAATCACTAAAGATCTCACCGTCCGATCAAACACTGCAACCCCTCACTGCAAGTGCTCACTGAAATAACACAGTCCAAGAGGGACACTGCATTGTAGGAGATGGAAAATATATTGGCTAAGTGCGAAGATGTGAAATATGCTCCAGAATCTTCCTCATTAATCTCCCAAAGAGAGGAATGCTTCCTCCTCTAAAAAAATAGCTCCAGAAGTGGTGTTCTCAACCCTCCACTACAACACCCTGCAACACAACCCAGCTCTAAATAGAAACTGTGTTGTAGCTGAAGGAGGTAGCTTGGCCTCAAGTATGGATGTGGAGAAATGAAGTACAAGCTACCTCAAGATGCATCTCTATAAAGGATAAGGAATTCCTAAACAGGAATGTCTTGTGCTAAGCAGCACAGCAATCTCAGTTAAACAGTTGAAGAATGCACAATAGTCATGTAGACCACAAATCCAATAATCAATAACATGTCTTACTATGGCTACCTTTCCCTCCTTATAAAAAAGTGTGAGCCTTCTTACCTTGGGTCCCACACATTAGGGTTTCCTCCACCAAGGAATCTTCCTCCCACTATCACTGCATTGTCTCCATAGATGATCTCCACCATTCATTCCAGCGTTGTTGACTTGGTCAAACTTGACCTTGTCCACATGTATTTTCCCCTGTTCACACATGAGGGTGAAAAATCAAGATATTATTGTGATCCATTTTCACATCATGAGGGATTTTTTTCCTATTTCAGATATGTATGGGTCTCCTTACCCATTTATTCATCTCCTAGGTGTCAAAAGAAAAAATCAATATTCCAATTAGCTACATGCTAATTTTGGAATACTATAGTCCTCCCCTCCCAAATGTTTCTTGTCCTCAAGCAACTTCAAGGATAGAACTGAGAAGTCTCCCCTCCTCCTCCTGTAGCATCCACATATGATAAGCTCCTCCAAGGAATAATATGGTGTCTCATCAATAACTCTCCATATTTCCCATCCCAAGTATTCAAGCTAGCTAAATAGCTATCATCATGAAGAAGTAGAGTACTCAAGGAGGCAACATGATGTTGTCTAGAGGTCCCTCTGAGGTATGGGATCTGAAATTCATTGGGAACCATCATTCCCATGTGGATCCTCCATCCCCAAGCTATCATCCATACAAAATGAGTTACCTCCCAACATGGCAACTCATAGAAAAATTCCTCCCAATGATTCATGAGAGGCATACCCCAAGTGCTCCAATCAATCCCATGGCCCACATCATAAAGGAGCAAGTGTTTTACTGTAGTGGCCATATCACCTCCCATGCTCCCCTTGGAACATGTAATGCAAATAGTGTGGGAAATATCTTCCCCCAAGGACACATCCAACCAATGTGTCTCTCTTCCAATCATGTCCCCAATAAAGATAAGGACAACATCAGCAAATGGAATCATGATTTGCATCATGCTAGCTGCCATATGTAATAAGGGAGAAGGAAAATAGTACCTCAAATGCAACCTGTACATTTTTACTCTCAACTGCATCAGAAAACGACATGGTGTGTGGCTTCCCAACCACTTGCTTGCCACCCTAATCTCCTCACAACTTTGGAGAAAGTGTATGATGTATGGTGCAAAGTGAGCATGTCCTTCATAAGATATCATCTCCCCAAGACCTCCTAGGGAGTGGCCATTATCAATACTACTTATGGCCTCAATTATTCCATGAATTATAGAAGAAATAATGCTCCTTATTTGAGCAATGTCCTGCACATATATGGTTAAGGAATGCACAAATTCATCATACAAATCATTATGCAACCAAACAGTATCCTTACCATATGCTTTGCCCATGCAAATGGAGTGGCTCATAGATGAATCCCCTCTCATTCTCAAAGATAAAAGAGGTGATTGTGTTAACTCCCCCAAAGAGTTATGTATCTCCTCCATATCCACATGATCCATGCATCTCCTCAAATGCTGACATATCTCCTCCTCAAATCCTTCCCAAATGTACCCCTCCATGATGGTGTGGTATGCTCTCATAGAATAAGCGTGGCTGAAAAGGAAATCTTCATGAGCTGCTTATAGTAACTTCTTATTTAGCTTGGAAGCTCTAGATAAGAAGATCCTACCATGATAGTAGATGACCCCATCTCTGATTGAATATCCCTCCTCATGCAACTAGTCATCCAATATCATACAAGTAAAAATATCCTTGGAATAATCCACCAACATCTGGGATTTCCAATATGGATCTATCCTCCATAGTGATAGTGCTGATGATATATCACAAAGAACATCTGTCATATGGCTGTCCTCCTCTTTGACATATCCCATTCCAACGATGCAAGTTGGAAGGCTGCTATCCTTCCCATGCTGCTCCTGCCACAGTGCAGATCCTAGTTTGAGAGTGGGTAATGATGATGTTGGGAGAATTCCTTTCATCTCCTTGAGTCTACCCAAGACTCTCAGCACTGTACCAAGCTCTCCCAAGGTCCTCACCCCTCTGGAATCAATGAGTGGTGCCTCCAAATGTGAAGCATCCCTCATCATCTGATGTTCTGGTGGTCTCCTCGGTGAGATTCCTCCATGCAATGAGACATCAATATCAAGAGTAGATTGCATACATGAATGGACACACTTGTCCCTACCCTCACTGTGCAATTCAGTCTCCCTCTTCTATGCATCAACCCTCTAAAATAGATAGGGATGTGTGCTCCTCATCAAATGATGTTGGTCATCCTCCATACCTCCTCCTTTTATCTGCATGGTTTCAAAATCTGTCAACAATGGCACATGTTGATCATGGGTTGTGCCTTGATCTCCACATATGAGACCCTATGGAATTCCTTGCAATAATACAAGAATCCCTCTTGTTGGAGAAATTTCTCCATCTACCTCTGCATGAGATGCTAGATATGCTCAAGATATGACAGCGTTGTTTCCCTCAACCATCTCTTCCTCCTTAATATGAATGGGTAACCTTTCAATAAGTGTATCCTCCTTTGGAAAAGGGATCTCCATGCCCTCTTGTCCAAGAATATGAGACAAATATCTTGCCTCTCCAACAGTTTTCTAAAATGGATTTGATTTTATAGGTCCTTTCAACCCGCAAAATTTTGGTTTGTTTTGGTTTGTTTAACTTCATTAAAGATGTTTCAGAATGTCCTCCATCAAACCGTTCTACTAATATCTTAGTGAAATTTGCATAAGAAGAAGCATTTTAATTTTTTAATGAAAAGGAGGAGGTACAAATGGGTGTGTAGCTCCTCCACCCAAGCTCTAGTTGAACATGTTGGTGATCCATCAAAAGTAGATAGGAAAAATCTACCCATGTCATGTTGCTTGCTCCTCTCCACCTTGATCTTGAAAAACTCTTGGAAGGTGATATGATCTTTGAACTTCTTAGTTTGAGATCCATATTCTTGCAGATAATCCCTAAGAGTCTCCTTATTAGGCATTTCTTCTTTTTCCAACTCCCTCATATAAAATCTAGGCATATGACTGCGCTATGCATCATAATGTGTGGCTGCATGCTCACACTCATTATGTAAAAATCTAGAGTTTGCTTCAGATTCAAACTCTCTTGGAGATCCTCTACACAAATCCCTCCTCATCTTCTTAAGATCTCCATGAATGCTCTGTAAAGTTTGAGAAAGAAGCTTTGAAAGCCTCTCTTCCTTCCCTCCTGCAAATAATGGAGTTTTCTTTTTGTCTTTTCTGTACATCTTTTCTTCTTCTTCTTCTGGTAGCATAATGGCTGAGATCAACAGGCTGAGCCAAGATTATGCTTCGATACCACTGTAATATCCCAAAATGGGGAAGAAACAATATATGAACACAAAACTTGAAATAGCAGTGAAAAAATCAGTACATCATTACATGAGACAAATGTACAGCCATTTTATTAGATATATCAGCAAAAATTTAAGCATGAGATCTTGAGAATAAAGTCACTCAAGTAATGGGAAACAAGCCTCCATTAGGAAAATATGCTAATACATGAAAAATACTGCTATACAAGAGTCATGAGCCATGACAGCACAGTTTTTGGGCATAAACTGCTACAGCAAAGTATAAAAATGTAGATTTTCTTATCTATAGCTCAAACAATGTTGGGAGTGAAGATCTAAGCTCCCAAATACATTTCCAAGACAATCCGGAAAGGATTTCCTGAAATATGAAAAAGTGCAAAAATGTCGAAATGCAGCCCTAGGGTGAGTAGCAGCTGCAACTCAAGAACTAGATGAAAATGGCTATAGATGATACATATCATGAATTAATCTCATCCAATATATCCTTACGGTGAAATTATGATCCAATCACTGAAGATATCACCCTCTGATCAAACACTGCAACCCCTCACTGCAAGTGCTCACTGAAATAACACAATACTCCAAGAGGGACACTGCACTGTAGGAGATGGAAAATATATTGGCCAAGTGCCAATATGTGAAATATGCTCCAGAATCTTCCTCACTGATCTCCCAAATAGAGGAATGCTTCCTCCTCTGAAAAACTAGCTCCAGAAGTGGTGTTCTCAACCCTCCACTACAACACAACCCATCTCTAAACAAAAATTGTGTTGTAGCTGAAGGAGGTAGCTTGGCCTCAATCCTGGATGTGGAGAAATGAAGTAAAATCTCCCTCAAGAGGCCTCTCTAGGAAGGAGTAGGAATTCCTAAACAGGAATGCCTTGTGCTAAGAAGCGCAGCAATCTCAACTAAACAGTTAAAGAATGCACAATATTCATGCGTACCACAAATCCAATAATCAATAACATGTCTTGCTATGGCTTCCTTTCCCTCCTTATAAACAAGTGTGAGCCTTCTTACCTTGGGTCCCACACATTAGGGTTTCCTCCACCAAGGAATATTCCTCCCACTATCACTGTGTTGTCTCCATAGATGATCTCCACCATTCATTCTAGCATTGTTGACTTGGTCAAACTTGACCTTGTCCACATGTATTTGCCCCTGTTCACACATGAGGGTGAAAAATACAGCTATTATTGTGATCCATTTTCACATCATGAGGTATTTTATTTCTATTTCAGATATGTATAGCTCTCCTTACCCATTTATTCATCTCCTAGGTGTCAAAAGAAAAAATCAATATTCCTATTAGTCGTATGGTAATTTTCTAGGAATATTACAAGGTCATGGTAGGGCCTTGTGATATCCAAACCTAGTTTTTCCGTGATGGATTTAGGCATGAGGTTGTGGGATGCTCTAGAATCAAGCATGGTGTTATGAAGGATAAAATCATGGAATTTAAGGCTAAGATAAAAATGAGGGACCTCACTATATTCTAAGTCACCATCAATGGCACGACGAAATAAAAGTTTCGAGTGATCATCACTCACAATGACCATATCATAGATTTGATCTAACCTAAGAAACTTGGCTAATTGAAACTTATACGGGTCATTCTTGACTAATTTTGTTAAAGGAATGGAGACTTTTATTTTTGAGATTTAATTTTCAAGACTAAAAAGAGCAGAATGTTTCTCCACCTCTTTGTATGGTGCATCTTTATTCTCAAGCTAATCTTTGTGTGGAGTCTCCTTTCTCTTCCCTCCATCCTGAACTTATTTATCTTTCCTCTGATTACTGGTAGAAATTTCATTGTCTTTCACATGATTAGGAACAACAAGTCCTTTATCTTTGCTATGATTTGAAGTAGCGGTCTATTTATGATGAGCCTATGTTTGCGAATTCTATTTTTTTCTGACTTGAGGTGATAGGCACATTCCTATTTCTCAAACCATACTGCCTTTTTACTTGAGTAAGAGAATTTTGATATCCACTCTGGTAACCTTTTGTCCATACTGATAACATATCATCATTTGACAAGACATATTGTTGATCGCTTGGTGCATACATTTTTGGAGAGAACTCATATTCTTCAGTGAGAAAAATAAGTTATTGATTTTCCTCAAACAAATTATTTTTTCGTGGAATATCTTCTTCTTCTTCATCATGTCCTTTGGTGTATTTTTTGTGGAATGGAGTGCGAATTTTCTGCTGACTTTCTGGATCCTGATCCCTCTGTTCCCTTTGCTTGATCCCATATTGAGGCTGTTGATTTTGACCCCGAAAATTGGGATTTCTATATGATGGTTCATATTGTCTATCCACGATGGTCATTTTTTCTATAATTTTGTCCATTGTTTTGATCAAGGTTTTGGGTTTTCCCTCTCTTGAATTAGATGTTTCTTCCTTGATGGTTACCCTTTTCTCTTTCTTTATTTTTTACTTCCTGATAATCAGATTCGCTTCATTGCTCACTGCATTTCTCTAAATTTTTTCAAGGGTAGATGGGTTTCTTTCTCTTGGTTGGTAAGCCATGTCAAGATTGAAACCATCAGGGTAATGAAGTAATGAAATTCTTGGAGGAGGGTTGATATTTTCAGGAATGGAATCATAAATTCTATTGAAACTAGCTGTGAAGTCTTGTACACACTCATTAGTATTTATTTTCAAGGCGTTTTATTTAGCTAAAATTTGTAATGGATTCTTATTATCATCCCATTTTTCCATAAAAAAGTCAATCAAATACTATGAATTAGCTACTGAACCAGTTGTTAGGGAGCGAAACCATTTCTCTACCTCTTCTGAAAAAATTTTTGCTTGGATGTGCATATTGGAATCATCATTGTCAATCTCTTCAATATCGATGAAATAAATTACTTTCACAAAGTTTTGGTGAGTAGTAACATCTCATGTTCCATAAAAAATAGGCTATCTTTTATCATAGTTCTGAGGTAATGCAGTGAATTTTTTTGGTAGGATCAACGGAGAAAATCTAGCCATGACTAATGGAGGGGGTTGTGAAGGTGTTGATGGAGTGAAAACTTGCAGAGGTAATGATGGAATGAAAGCGAGGGATGATGATGCAGCTGAGTGAGAAGGTGTAATAGCAGGTGAGAAAAATATTTTTGTTGGCATTGAAAATAATATTTTTTAGAATCTATTTGAAACTTATTGACCAAACCCTGAATTTTAAGAAAATTATACTAGAGTTCACTATCAAGCTTGAAACAAGAAGATTTGGAAAATGGAAAGTAGGTCTCAAAATCAATGGGGTTAAAGACAATTTCTGAGAGAAAGGATTCAGGCTTAGACCTAAACAAATATGTCCTTAACTAGTAACTAAAATTAAAGGACGACATTTTTGGAGCAATTAGCCTCGTAGGAAAGGATTTTGATTTCAAAAGTGGGAGGTATACGGTATTTAACTTTAGAGACTTTTTTTCGCTTAAAAAGAATCTTTGGTTCATTAACAATTGGCAAGGGATTTGGGTCTAGATTTGGCCTAGTGTGTATTTTGGGAGCTAGATTTTTGAGAATCTTCTACTTTGGCTGAAATTTCGTAACTCAACATTCTTTGAATGTCAAAACTTGTCACCCACAAGTCTAACCTTTGTGAACTAAAATAAGTATCCCCTTTCGGGAAAGTTTTTAAATTCTCTTCCCAACAATGCGCCTAAAATTTTATCACTCCCCCGCTTGCCAAGGCTCAGAATGGAACTGGAAGTAACCTTTTAAACCAATATTTAGGTCATATAGCTAGCCATACCAAAATTAGAAAGGGCTCTCTTCAATTTCACTTTTGTAGTCAATGATATGACTATATATATAATTATATTAGGCTAGTTATGATCCTCGCAGACTAGATTTTGTTTGTTTTGAGTTTTTTCTAGATAAGAATGACAATCAAGGAACTAGGTCTAGGTTTTAGGTATGATTTAAAAGGTTAAATCTCATAGAAAAGGATGAGGCCATATAGGTAAAATTAGGAGGATATTTAATGTCATTGTGTATAGGGTTTGAACACAAAAGAGTCGAATTAGCATGTTAAATGAATTTATTCATCAGAAGAGTAGGCACATTCATGAAAATATCATAAAACAAAGCATAAAAAGCAAGATTTATGTTCATAGACTCATAATATTAACATCTAGAAACATGCATGCAATGGAAAGATAATATAACATTCAACTTTTTTGAGGTAACATAGAAGAAACAATGCTCAAAATAATATCACTAGAGTCCCAAGGTTATAGCTGCAACATTTGTTTCATTTAATTGAAAAAGAGTTTGTATAA
Source organism: Pinus albicaulis (assembly GCA_034641835.2). Taxonomy (NCBI): domain Eukaryota; kingdom Viridiplantae; phylum Streptophyta; class Pinopsida; order Pinales; family Pinaceae; genus Pinus; species Pinus albicaulis. Next base: position 1,059,714,404 of record CM076584.1, on the reverse strand, counting down.
TAGCTCCACATTGCAAATAACAACTATTCAACCCCTCAAATGACTTGAGTTGGAGTACATATATAAAATAGAAGCCATGACACCTCATTGGGGTGAAATTTGATCCAAAACATGTCATAAATGTATTGTATGAGTCACTACCTATAATCTAGGGAAGACAAAACCATTCCCTCAAATTTAGCTAATAACTAGGATTGTGTGTCGCCTTGAATAATTACATCATTCCTCCACAAAGAGAGGAAAAAATAAACTCTCCTGCCAAAAATAAACCTAATGGGATAGCTAAACCTCTAATTTTGGATTTTTCTGGCTTGACAACTATCCAAGGGAATCCAAGACAAAAGCGTCACGCATCTCGGCAGAAGTGTCACACCTCCTAACAAAAGTGTCTTGCCACTTTGGAGCTGATTTTGACTGCATTTTCAGCACCCATTTGAAAATGTGAAAGTTATGATAGGTATACCTATGTTTATTCTTTCCATTTCACAATTAAAATTATAAAATACCCCCCTGGAAGGCCTTCAAAAACTGATTCTCCCAACGTCACTCTAGAAGTGCCGCGTAGAGGCAAAATAGGTGGCAAAAGCATGAAAAATGTGATGTTTTCTGGATTTGTCTTCAAAAATAGAAGGTGAAATAGAGACATGAGGTCATATATGTGATGTAGAGGTGAAAATTATTCTAACCATATAGATTTTTCCTCATTTGGATGCTTTGAGGAAAAGCATCGCGCCGCTGCGCTACGCTTCTGTAAAAACCAAATTTCCAAAATTTTCAAAAAATCACAAAAAATGCCAAAAAAGCACAAAATCCTCCAAGATTTGTTTCATGGCATCCCATGATGATGGTCTAAAAGAAATAAGTAGGCCTCAACAAGTAGCTCCAAGTTAACCTTCTCCTTAAACTTAAATAGGGTTTCCTTAAGATTTTTCCTCAAGTTCTTCACCATCAATTTAATGATTTGGTTCCTTCTGAATTAATGCCCCACCATATACCTCTGGAGGTTTTTATTGCTTTCTTCCTTCTTAAAAACCTTTTCAAGATGAATTTTTACCCTATCTAGCCACATATCTTTATCTTATTCAATTTCAGCAGCTATCAATTCATCAAAGGTTAACTGACCTAATTAAGGAGATGACTCCCTTTATTGATCTTTTTTCTTAGCTAACCCTCTTGTTTTTGGCCTCCTTGGATTTTCTTCTATTTCTATGTCTTATAGCTGCTCAAAATCCACCACCTCCTTTCTTTTACCCTTTTCTGCCTCAATACCAGCCTTTGGTTTTCTTTGGAGGAGTTGATTTACCTTTAGCTGCATATTTTCTTTCAGTAGGAAGGTAATCAAGAAGCTTGCCTTTGAAAGGGTATCCCTTAGCTCTGCTACATCTACATATTTTCTCTTATGATTTCCTCTATTCTCTTTTCCTTTGCCTTCTTTTCAATGTCAACCTACATGGGCAATTCTTCTTCATGTTGCTGTAATGGTGACTCATCCTGATGCATGCATGGCTGCTCCATGGTTTGCCTTTGTTTAGTTGTAGTATCAGATGAATGCACACCTTTGATGGCCTTGGGAGAAAAAAAAATTCTCTTACCTTTCTCATAGGTTTGAGTGATCTCAACCCTAGGCGACTTTGGTACCTCTGCTTGCCTAATTGAAGAGCCAACCTCCTTGATCCTCTCACAAAACCTTAAACAACCACTATTTTTAAAACATCTCTTGGAAAAAGGAGAGGCATTTATTTATTGCAAGCTAGATGGTTCAAACCTGGAATGGTGACCTCCCTTATGGAACTTATTTTCACCCTCCATATTTTTTCTCAACAATATAAAACCTTAGATGAATTTGGTAGAAGAGGTGTAAAATTAGGAAAATAAGGGATATTGGTAGGGTGGATTTAGGGGCAGAAATGAGGTGGAAGGAGGCTAGGGAAAAATCCATAAGAAATTGAGGAGGTAGGGTTATGATTTGGCAATATGTGGAAAGTAAAATTTCTCTAAATAGGCATGAGAAAGGTGTCCAAAAGGTCAAAACACAGGGTTTCACTTGTTTTTTCTACAAAAAAGTAGTGAAAAATAGGGTTTTAATGAAATTTATGGAAAGGAGGGATGTAAGTGATAGGGAGTGTTAGAGTATGGTGTATAAAGGATTTATGAAGGTTGTAGATGGTTATGTTATGTTTTTATCAGCTGGAACAAACAAAAATTGAAAAACGCCAAAAACGTAGTGGATATAACCTAGGGAAGGAATCCACTCATTTGCTGATGAATTTTGACTTAAGAGAGGTATGGAGGGTGTTAAATTAATTTTTAGGAGGCGTATGAACCCTTTTACAATTTTTTTTAACCTTGGATGACTGATTTGGAGCTCAAATACCAAAAGCGTAGCACATGCCCGAAGTGTAGCGCACACCTCGGAAGCGTAGTGCATCACCTTCAGAGGTGTAGCAAAGCAGTTTTGGTACAAAATTTATTGTTTTTCTTCAACCCTTGGAAGTGTGGAATATGATGGTGAGAATATAGCAGCTGCATCGAACATAAAAGGATAAAATGAGTCAAATAAGCATCTTTTTCTTTTTATGACCTCACAAAATTGCTTTTTTGTTTTCTAGTGAAATCACAAGCTCTTTTGAATAAATTTAGTTTAAAAAAAAATTAATCGAGAGACACACTTTATTTGAGGAAAGAGAAATTTCCTTTACTTATATCGCTATTTTTTCTTACTCCCTACATAAATTACTTCTATGGTGAAAATGACGTTTTGGTTCGCCTTCTTTCATGACATATTTGGACCTTATGGTGGCGAAATAAATGAGCCCTAGACTCTAAAATAGATGAAGGTGTGGTGAATCACATATAAGCCTAGATGATAATGGATTACATGACCTCTGAAATGATGATGACCATGAATGGAGTGAAGGGAGTCACATTTCACACCTAGACATATTCAATGAACAAAATTTTATTTGAAAATTGACTTGAAACATGAAATTTATACCTAGGACCACTACCAAGTAAATATGAAAAGAGTATTTTTAATAATTGAACATTAAGACACTATCAACCTCAAGAAATAAAGTTTCATAGGTTTTCAAGGGTATTAAGTTTCCTTTTTGATCCCAGCATGAAGGAAAGCATGCTCTAGTCCTTTTTTTGAAATCAATACTGAACTTCATCGCTACTTCCTTAACCACAATAAGTTTCTTCTCTGCCATTTTCCTATATAAGTTTTTCACTATCATTTTATTTATCTCTATGACATACTTAGTTTTTTCCTCAACTCCTAATTCCCTTAACTAATGAAAATATATTTCATTAAGGAAATCAATCATTTTCTTTTTAAACTGAGGTCTTTTCTATAATTTTTGTTTATTGGAAATTATTAACTCTTCGAGGTCTCTACTAATGATTTTCTCCTCCTCAACTACAATCAAGGACTCCCAAATTTTATTTACAGTGTGAATGATATCATTCCAAAAGATTTATCTTTCTTGAATAAGGGATATATTTCCCTTCACTTTCTCCTTTTTCTCCTTGATTTCTTGAAAATAAGTCTAAGAATCATTTCTATATTTATCAGCATTTTGTTTGGCCATGTCAAGTTCCTTCTCAGTGGAATTTATGATCTTTATAGTGCTCTCGAAATATATTTGAATTATTTTCATCTAATTTTCAAAAATCTTTAACTCAGTCATAACTCAAGTTAACTTATTAGCCTGATCTTCAGAATCAAATTTTACAAAAATAATACAAACATGAGAATCAATTTGTTGTTGCAAAACAAAGTTTTCTTCCTTCAGCTTGGTGATTTCATCATTTCTCTATATCAGAACATCAGTCAATGCTTCTTTTTCTTTTTCCACCTGTTCCACTTCTGTAGCCATTGGATGTTCTATGGAAGGCATCTTCAATTTATTCCTCACCACCTATACTTCTATTTCAGCTCCATGTAATAAATTTTGAGCAACACTTTTATGCTCTAGATTGACCCCAATTTTAATAATAATTTTCTTAAATAATTCATTCTTAGTGGTTAAATCTCTATAGTTTTATTTTTATAACTTGAATTGGTTAACCAATTTCTCTAAAAAAGTTTCATATTTGGTAGCAACAAGGGAAGTATTTCTGAAATAACTGTAAATAAATTCACAAGTGTTCATGTGTAAGTTAATTTTATCAGGTAGTGGAATCTCTCTAGCATCTACTGCCAAGTTGACAGTCTTAAATCCTAATGAAGAAGACACTGTTAAAGTAGAGGGGTGAGAAAAATATAGTTTGAGTCAATTCCTCTCCAAATCCATAGCATGAAACAATCTAGTTTGGTAATACAAAATAAACCGAGCCTACAATTGGGGCTCCATTATTTCTTTATGTTTGGAATCAGGATTTTCGTTGGACCAAAACCAGTAGGTGTTAGTCAACAATTACATCGCTAGATATAAGGATCCATGAGAGGTGGTTACTCCATGTTGTGAAACACACGAAGAGCATTGGTTTATCAAATTTCCAACAACCTTCCCCCCAACGTGAGCTGGGTGTGTATCTAACTTGTGACGTACTCTTTGACACCACTTGTCGGGAATCGTGATTATCATTAGACCAAAACCTGCAGGTGTTAGTCAACAATCACATCCCCATATATAAGGATCCATGAGAGGCATCTAGTCCCTATCATGAAACACATGGGGAATGTTGGTTTATCCAATGTAAAACACTTTAACCTTCCTTCTATTTTCTTCAATCTGAGAATACATATGTTTTTTCATTGAAACAAAGCTCTGGGTAGTCACTTCTGGAATAGGGGAAGATGGTGCAAAAATAAATTCTCCTAACTGTAAGTAAAAGCCTAATGATGATGATGAACTACCTTCCTTAGATAGCTTAACTCTTTTATAACTTATATCTATTTCTCCTTCCAAATCAATGACCTCCTCACTGCATCTCTTTAAATTCTTTTCACTTTGATGAGGGGTTTCAACCTCCATCCCTCCTCACAAATTGGTTTGTCCTCCATTTTCTAAATTCTCAATATATGGTTGACTCTCATGTAAATATGGAGCATAAGCATTTTCTACTCTCCTATTTGAAATACTGTGATGGGGGTCATATGCCCATTTTTCACTCAGCTGCAAATTCATATCCTCAAGAGATTTCTGCACTTCTGCTATAGATTACCTGTTATTTACAATGAAAGGTATTACTGTCCTCCGAAATATAAATAGATGTCCATATTTTGCTGGAAAAAAATTTAATTGATCCACATTCAAACTATGCCTAATGAATTCCACTGAAAACAGTCTCATAGGCACAAATGTAGGCAACCTATAGGTGGAAACGTCTCCTCCATATAATCTAATTTCATCATAATATTTAAATAGAAACCATTCACCTAATTTAATATCCTTATTGATGTGAATAAAGGATTGAGCCTTTGGTAATATGAAAGGTGGAGTATAATTGTTTATGATTGAATAAACAACTATAAAAAATAAGTAACAAAGTGCATCAAGCCATCATTGTTTGGACTATTTCTCACCACATTAGTCCAAAACATCACCTTTTTTTTGTGAGGGTCCATGATATTCAATCCGAGGGGCATGAATATTTAAACATGACTGTACAAAAAGAGATAGGTAATTAAAGAGGGAAATCTAAAACAAACAGCGAGGGAAAGGTATATTAATTAAGAATTTACCTTTTTCTCCCAGAAAGCAGGTATATCAAAAATAGTCTCAAGCTTCACCATCAAACTAAACATTCCCAGGATAGCTCTGTCAATTATAGTTGTATCCTCTCTTCCTAAAATTTTAGCCAAAATTTTCACAATATTTCTAACCTCCTCAAAAAAGATTTCCAAAGGGAAGTGAGAATATTCCAAAGGAAAATTGTCTTGAGCATGCATTAAATAGAAATGTACTTTATCATAATTTGACCAAGACAAGTCTTGAAAAGTAGATAAAAAAGCTTATTATGAGAAAGGAGTATAAGAATTTGGTGAGGGAAAACATAGTGCTTGCTGAATTAAAAGGGAAGATACTTGGAAAATGTTATCCCCTAATTTATTCATGACAAAAAACTTCTCACGATATAGGGCAGAGACGAAGCAATGAATAAAATATGGGAGTACATAGGTTTGAGGAATCATTGCAGCTAAAACACCTGACCTAATAGCAACAATGTATATGGGTGGATCATCTTGGTTAAGAATGCTGACCTGGTATATTTCCGTATAATTAATGGAGAAAATTGGGTAGAATATATCTCCCTTGGTTTCCATTAATGGAATGTGGGCGGTCGACGTAGACAAATTAGTCTTCTAGATATTTTCATGATTTTTGGATGTATAGAAGTCATGTAAATACCTAGTTGATATCGTAATGTTGGATCGGTACTACGACTCCGTACAATTGGATCCACGAAGCAAGAGAAGAGGAAACTGCAAAGAACTATTAGATATTTACATTTTGGAGCTAGAAGTCATAAACACTGAATATACTGCATGCCTGACCAGCCTCACGCACCGTCTTCGGACCACGAAGAAGAGAAGAGGAAATGTAATAAAATGAATGTACAATAAGGATTTATAATGTATGTTTAATAAAGAGTGGGAAAATGGAAATACAGCAATGTAAATTTAAAAATGTATATGGTGATAAATTATGGATCATGATATATACGAGGGTGATAGATATATAAATTAGTATTTATAATTATAATGCATACAACCACACTTCTCTACTTTATAAAGAGCAAGTTAACTTTATGGAGAAATAATGGAGTCCCTCCAATGACAACAATGTTGAATAAGATACAGTGGGTCATGTATATCATAGTGGTTAACCTAGTACACAATGTCAGTTTTCTCCATCTGCACAGTCCCATCTCATTTTCATCACGCCCAAAACAGGGACTTAGATATTTTAAATGACTTCTGAACATCACATATTCAAAACAGCGTGAGGGACCTTCACTGCTAAGACTCTAAGTCCATTGAAATTTTATTAGTAAATTGAACCACTGTTATTCATAATAAAATAAAAGTCCATTTTAAATTTTGCTATTTCTGTTTTAAGCAGGGAGAAAATTGGATGAGCCAACATGTCATTCCAGGGAAATTAATTTGTTGAAAAATAATGGAAATATAGAGTGTATCCCATTTTCATGTGGAGTCATACTGAAGAATGAGCCAACTGTGAATTAAAATCCTGAAAATTAACTTCAAACTTGTCTTCAAAGTCTTATATTATTTTTCAACAATGAAACCATGGTTACATGAATATTAAAATTAATTTTTTCTGTACATTCTAGAATTTTCACTATAATAAGAAGGAATTTCTTCCAAGGAATCCACTTTCTGTACCAAATTGCAGACAAAATTTGGGTGTTGGACCTAATGTCTCTATGTTGTTGAAATTCAAAAATAGAAATATGTATGCACCATGAAAAATCCTCAAAAAAAATACTTGATACATACCCCATAAATAACATATGTTGTTGACTAAAGAAAACTCTCATATAGTCAACCACTGGTCATAGAACTAACGAGAATATTTTTTCAGATGCCTCCCTTTCTTGAATATTTGGTTGATATGTATCTCTTTGTACGGGGAAGTTGAAAAAATTGGTTAGATATTTACTTCTAGGCTCTTCTTGAAAAGGTTGTTGTAGGATATTTCCTTTCCATTTTCGAGCAAGATAGTCCTATTGAAAATGTACAACAATTTTATTTTTTTTCCCAAATCCTTTGTTGATTGAAGATCCATTTGATTATATTTTGTTTGACCAACAATATATTTATAAGGATCAATGAGAATATTAGATTTATTTATATATATATATTAATTAAATTTTGATTGCAGATGTTTGTTTTCCTAGATTTGGTAATTCCGATTCTGATTTGCAATTTAATTTACTTTTGATTTGTTTTTTGCAGGTGAGAAGTTGAGAATATGAGGAAGAGAAGACTAGGAATATTGGAATTTATCCAGAAAGGGAGGAAAAAGGGTTATGGTCAATCAAAATTTGTTGGAGAAAATTTATTATCCAACAACTCTCTCATTTTTTATTTTCATTTGTTATTATAAATATGGCTTTTAGAGAAGTCATTTAGGGGGTTACTCTTCTCTACACCTAGGGAATTTTGAAGCACTATTGTAATGGATTTTCAAGTTGAAGAAGTATGAGGAAAAGATCATATCTAATTCATTGGTATTTTTCTTTTTCAAATCTGGACTTTGTATTATTAGAAAAGCTTGCAATATTGAAATTTTTCCTTTTAATGGCAAAGTGTTTGATTTGTAAGATATTGTTGGAGGTCAGTTCAAGGAACAAAGCACAAAGACCATTTTTTAATAAATTTTTGTTTCAAATACTATTATTTGTAATGCAAATTTCATTTTTAATAGAAAATATGTGTGAAACTTTCTCATATTATGCACTATTATTTGATGTGGAAGGCTGTATTTTGAATTAACTATCTATTTCACAAGCCTTATAGACATGTTATCAATTTTCTATTTTTCTCACATGTGCGTAAATCATATTTCTGAGTAACTTTTTACTCAGAAATATGCTATGTGAATTCAATTTCATTACCAATGACATTTAATGAACTATTTCCTAATGTTATTGGTTAATCATTCACCATTAATAGGTCTCTAAAGAAATAGTTTTTTGGTAATTATAATATCATCTAGTAGAACTATTTGATTAGCCATATATTCAACTAAAACAAAACATTTTAAAATACCAATCATTTAATTACTTTTGTCTAGGTTGTGTTAGATCTACATCTTCCTAATTGAGATAATCTTACAATTTATTTCCTCTTACTTGTATTCTATGATTAGCTTGCATTTATATTAATCATCAGATTTCTTTACGTGCTCTTATCAAAGAGGAAAACTTTAGTTGTGGCTTGGATGAGCCCTAGATCAGCTTAAAGGTCACATTTCTTCTTGATCTTAGAAAGAGGGTTGATTCGATGTATCTTCTCTATTGATAAGTAAAAGACATACTTTAAGCCAACATAGATAGAGATAAGGTAATTGTACCTAGTTTAACCAAGCTTCAACCCCCATT